>CM037877.1:46307349-46907349 GCA_021292165.1 Shinisaurus crocodilurus
CAGTATTGTCAAGTCCAACTGGTAGCTACTCTCCAGGTAGCCATTGTCCAGGGTCTCTGGTAGAGGGTTTCCCCCATCATTTGCTACCTGATCTTCTTAACTGGAAATCCCAAGGATTCAATCTGGGACCTTTGGCATGCAAAGTATGTTCCATAACCACTGGCATCTGCTCCCTCCCCATTGAGCTATGGTCTCTCCCTTGCAATATCAAGGCTTCAAAACAGGCAGAGGTACAATAAGGAAGATGCCTTTAAGAATCAGCAGAGTGTCCCTTCCCATCACAGCCAAGTGGCTATTGACATGGTCCAGGACCCTGAGTCCTTGTCCTTGGATCAGAGAGAGGGCTTGCTGTTAGAGCAATAAGACAATGGAGCCAGCTACCTAGGGAGGTGGTGGATTCTCCCACTCTGGAGGCATTCAAGGTGCGGCTGGACAGCCATCTGTCAGGAATGCTTTGACCTAGATTCCTGCATTGAGCAGGAGGTTGGACTCGATGGCCTTGTAGGTCCCTTCCAACTCTACTTTTCTATGATTCTATGATTCTATGATAAGGCCCCAGGGACTCACTCCCCTATGTCCAGAGGAAGTCAAGTTACCAACCATTGATTCTGAAGACTCTAGCCATGAAGGCACCACCATGCCGCAGTCACTTCCATGTTGCCCTAACCAGAAGCTGCTGAAACAGACGAGACCCCTTTAAGGAAAAAGGCCACCATCAATACAGAAGTAAGGATAACCAGCCTAAAGGAAGCCAAAACCATAATTAAGGCCCAGTCAAAATGTGCTGCTTGTTGGAGCAATATACAGGCAAGCTTGTCTGATTTTGAGCATCACTTGAAGCTCCCTGTGCTGCTGGACTATTCCTGTTCCTGTCTCCCTAGGAAACCTGACTCCTGATTTCAACCAACGTGCTTGGTTGAAATTTAACTGAACTTAACTTGCCATAGGTTTTCGGTGTGAACCCTGACCTCATAGTGTTCAATGATGCGAGGCCCTCCATGCGACAGGGCTCACTGACTGAAACAGAATAGACCATAATCAATCCACACACCAAAGTGTAAGTAAAGGGCCTACAGGTCAGAGGTCATTCGCCTGAGCAATTCTCTTTTTACAAATTAGGTGCTGGTGAGAAATCATACTACCTAGAAATCCTAAGTAGTTTTGAGATTAGGCTGTTGCAGGAAAGATTACAGAGTCATCAGAACTGGTGGCAAAGCAGAGCTGGGTGATACCAAAATGCGTCACCAAGACAAGGGTACCAAAGTGTGATATAAAGTTTGTGGTCAAGATAGCAAAGGGTTAAATTGTGGCTATCAACAAGAAAAGAGCTAGTGGGCTAAAGTTAGGCACAGTTGAGGATCAAAGTCCAAGCATCTCCATAGCTAACCATCTCAGAAATACTCAATTTCAGGAGACCCAAGAAGAAGAAGGCAAAGGCAAGCAATGTGTGGATAATATGAGTGTGTCAAAGAATGAGTGGTGAAGAGCCTCGCCACCTGTGCCTTCAATGCTCCATTTCCATGGGAAGTCTGGCAGACTAAGCTCTGTGCTTTGAGGGTGCCATCTAAGTTGCAGTGCCAGCATGCCTGAGCAATGTCAGCTGATTTCCAGAGCCAAGCCCTATCTACCAGGCCCTATAAAACCCCATCCTCAGGACATGCTTCTCTATTTGAGCAACTTAACTCTTGTTTGAGGATACTACCTAAGGTTCCTGCAGCCTTAATTGCTGCTGTGGAACTTGTCTTGAGGATGCACCTCTTTGGCCCACTTGGACTGACAAACAATTTCCCCAGGTCCTGGAATCCAACTGCCTGGACCCTGACTCTTGCCAGAGCCTGACTGTATCCAGTGGGTTATATCCAAAGTTTGTCTAACTTAAGTCCCATTCATTTTAGTAGGTCTACTCTATGTAGGACTAAAGCTTTGCCTGGAGCAGCCATAATGCCTAAAATCCATCCCTGACTTTCAGTAAACCTCTAGTTTAAGGATGGGGAAGAATTTCATTCAGTTCACATAGTGATACATATTTACCAAATTTGCACTTCCCAAATCAATATATATGAACCGGAATGCAGTTGTCCTTCGGTCTGCACTTCTCTGGATTTTGTGATGCAGTTCTCTGAACAACAACAACAACAAAATACACACAAAAATATGTATTCTAGAGGAAAGTGCACAGAAAAATGCATAATTAGGAGAAAGTATGCACAAAAATGTGTATATTAGTCTAAAATGTAGGGGGAAATGCATTATATAAGGGGAAACTGCTTGTAAAAATGTGTATATAGGCAAAAGTGCATACAAACATGTATATATTAGGAGAAATGCCTACGAAAATCTTTATTATTTTGCATGCAGGCTTTTTTTTTTTTTAAATGCAAACTCATGCAGAAATGGGGCTGAACAAAGAGAAGGCTGCAAAAATCAGAAATTGAGAGAACCCAAAATTTATAGATTTGCACATCCCTACTCTAAATTAACTTTTTAGGTTGTAGACTGACCATTTTTGAGAGAGTTGAAGGTTGTATGATAGAGAGGCATCATTCCCTATGGTATACCCACTCGTTCTTGTTTTTTTTTGTTTTTGTTTTTTTTGGTGTTCTATTGTTCTATTTTGTTCAAACAGATTTGCCAGGTTTTTGAAGCATGGCCAACACCTGCCAAACCTAATGGAATGAGTTTGCACAGCCTCTGCCACACCATTTTCTTTCAATACTCTGAAAAATGAATAATTTGTCGCATTTTCTTTGTTGTTACTTATTTTGATCCATTTCCAGTCCAGAGAGCAACACAGTTCTTCACTGGATCATGATGAGACTAGTGTTCAAACTTACCATAGTTTATATAATCTATTGGGAGAGCGATCCTATAACCACTAGATAGCGTCGGGGGGGGGGGCTTAGGATCATTCAGATTACCAGCTCCAACGTTGGGAAAGAGCTCTGACCTTGGAGCTGGGGATTCACACTCAGATTCCCCTCTGCAGTGCAGAAAGAACCATGTCGGCTGCATCTCCAAGGTCATAAGACCGACCTCGGAGAAGGGGTGAAGGGGGTGTTCTGGGGGGCAGGGAGGGGAAGAGACCAGGTATGCCAGAATATGACGTATCCTGGCAGCGCTCCAGCCTCCTTCCCTCCCCATCTGAAGCACCTCAGCGAGATGGCCAAAACTGGCTGTCTGGCTGACTTATTTATTTATTTATTATTTGCATTTATCTATCGCCCATCTGGCCGGCAAACCGGCCACCCTGGGTGATGTACAGAAAATAAAACAGAACAAAATACATTAAAACATTTTTCTCCATTAAAATAGAAAAATTTTGCAGCAGGGCAGGAGAAATGCAGAGGTGGACATCACCTCTGCACTCCTGCCGCTCTGCATTGCGTGCCCACAACCCGCCAAGTTCAGAGGCTCACGGGCATCCCCACTGGACTGCGCCCTAAGGCTGTAACCCTGCACAAACCTATGTGGGAGTAAGCCCCGCTAAACACAGCAGGACTTATTTCCACGTCAACGTGCATAGGATTGTGCTGTAAAATAGATATTTCAGTGCAGTATATATTCTAACTCCTGCCCCCTGCCCAAAATAAATCTAGGCTACCTTTCCCAGCCGCTACAAAACAGAAGCATGCAGAGTGCTCTAAATCAAAAATAATCTCCTTAGATGTAGCATTAGACCACCAGCCTAGGAAGCTGTGTGAGCCAATAACCTCAAGCCAAAGCATTTTTTAAATCACTGAAAAAAGAATTTGACTACACATCTTTTGCATAAGATGAGCTGGTTGTGAGCTGTCTAGAATTCTTTTTTGCTTTCTATGATTTTCAAAATTGGGTCTAAGGATAAGGAAGGAAAATCTGAAGTATTATAGACACTGAATTTTAGTAATATTTTCATATATATATAGCGCATGGCAATATTCTTAGCGCTTTCCTACAGAATCTGACATCTAAAATTCCATAGAAACTGATAAAGCAGTTTCTAAATATTCTAAGTCAAGGCTCTCCAACCTTGGGTCCCCAGATGTTGCTGGACTACAGCTCCCAGAATCCCTTGCCATTAGCCATGCTGGCTGGGTATGCAGGGAGCTGTAGGCCAGCAACATCTGGGGACCCAAGGTTGGAGAGCCCTGTTCTAAATCCTCTCTTGCCTGATATTTGCCCCTTTCTGCCTGATAATTAGATTGCTGTTGACCTGATTTTGTAAATGCTTAAAAGTCCACATTGCCCTTCTGCTCAAAGATTAAGTTGCCACTGGATCAAATGTACAAACCATAAAGGTAAATGTACAAAAATAATGCAATATAGATTTGCCAAATTCACATTTGGGCCTGGGACTTCTTCTTTTTTTAACCCTGGTAACAAACAGTAGCTCCAAACACCATGATTCTGCATGAAAGGGTCTCCCATTTTCTTCAATGGAAGGGACAGCTCTGCAAATTCAAAGGAATATGTGTTGAAGCTGCCTTTTCCATTGAAGTGAATGGAAACACCATCCATGCCAGAGCTCAATATGAGCACAGAATCACACATAGGACTCTAGATTGTGGCCATTGTTATTGCTGGGTCTGGAAACATCCCATAAACAAATGGGAATTTGGCAAATGTGTATTGTATTATAACTGTGCAAGTATATTTGTGGTTTATAAACTCCAGTTTCATCCAGCGAAAGTTATATATGCTCGCAGCTTCATCCATATTAACTTGCAATTAATAAGTGTGTATTTTTAAATTATTATTCTGCAAGAAAATTTGGGGATTTCTAAATCTAAATTTGACCTAGTGGTAACAGTATGCAACACTGTATTTTGTAGAAGTTTTATAGTATGTTTGGGGTGGGTGGGTAGTATCGCAATGTTGAATGAATTTATTCTGTAAGACTCTATAGCCTAACTCTATAACACCAAGGTTTTTGTTAGCATTTACTTGTGTGTAATAATTTGTCGTTTCAGGATATAATAAAGCACATCAGATAGAAAGACATTTTTGTTAAAGGGGGGGGAAGCTCCAGGTAAATAGAAGCCACCTTTGTTATGTTTTTGGAAGCCCTTGCTATCTTAATTGTACATAGAACTATTAATTTCAGTGGTAAGTATCACAGAAAAAGCTATTGTTTTACACCAAGAATAGCAACAGATTGAAACCTGCATTTCATTTTCATTTACTACTTTTCTATACCACCCAATAGCCAAAACTCCCTGGGTGGTTTACAAAGATTAAAACCTTAAAAATACTTTATAAATACCATCTACACACAAACATATAAACATGCAACACAGAGAGATACACACATATATTTTAAAAAAACAATTTTAAATAATCAACAATGGCTGGATGCATGGATTTTTCTCTTCACCCAACACTGAATTACTGGGTGGATCCTACCCAGTAATCTCTACATGGTTGTAAATGGACAGATCTTCTAGGTTGGTGAGATCTATCCTTTCCCCCACTTTTTATTTTAATATGCAACTGGAATTTCTAAGATGAAAATGATAGCAGTAAAAAGATCAAAGACATTCCACTGATGTCCCACCTGATCTGAACTGCATCTGGATCTGCACCGGGAAGGTTCACGCATCTGCCCACATTGTGGCTTTGCATAAGCTTAAACTAGTGTTTCCTTTCTGCATTTCCTTTGGAAACAATGCTTTGATTCAGTCACCCACAGGTTTGGCTCACTGGTCCCTGCTTAAACAGTTAGAATCATACCAAATACTCCTAAGGAGGATAGCCTAAAGAGAGGGAGGAAAAAACAGACCCTTTTTTCTGTATTAATAAAAAAAAAGTTGGTTTTCATTTTCAAATTAAGTTTGAAACAACTGGTGTGGATTAGGTTCCTTACATTGGAGAGGGAGCTATTGCTCATTTTCTTTGCAAAGCCTAGAATTTGCAAGTTGTTTGGCTAAATTTTCAGTGACAGCTTGAAAAAAACCTTGCTTTTCTGACTAAAAGTTTTGATTTGCGGGAGGGACCTTCTCTCTCACTTTTAAAAGTATGTGTTGGAAAGTGGGTGGTGAAGAAGGGAAAGATGCATGAACAAGATATCAGAATGAGATAAATGTTAAGTCTTTTTTCTACATTTTTGGTGCTCCTTTTCAATTCATTGTATTGTGTGTGTGTGTGGGGGGGGTTATAGTAGTAGTGGAAGCAGAAAAACTAGAACAAAACAGAGGATGGAAGGTTGTGGGTATCATCACCATATTCAGTTCTGAAATGTAGCTTTCTTCTCCCTCTTTCTGATCTCACTGGGTAGAATCCACCTTGAGTGTCTCCTACATAAAATGCATTGGGCCAGAGCCAGCATTGTGGTTCTACCAGTGGAAGGATACAACTGGCAGAACAGGATTTTTGTGTCCTTCCCCACACCCCTGCAGCCACCCACATACCATCCAAATCTGCTCCAGATGGTTGGGGACCCGCAGGAGAAGATTTGGAGGGTGCGAAGGGGAGGAGAGGACATAGAGGTCTTGTTCTACCAATGGTAACCTTCCACTGGTGGAACCACAATGCTGGATTCAACCCATTGAAATGAATGGGGCATTTGCAAAAGCTGTGTTTATGCACAGCTCCCATTTATTCCAGAGGGATATGTACAGGTGAGGTTCTCAGTGGATTGTGTGCATTGTTTTTTGTGCAATGAAAGTAAAATCATCATTTATAAAGAAATCCTAGATGTGCCAACAGTATGGAAATGATTGGGGTCTTATGTCTTGATTGTTGAGGTCCACATATCTGGAAACTTGCCAGTGGCAGCACCTGTTTTTCATAAATGAGGACAGACTGCATCTGTCCGAATCTCCAAAGCAGAAAACTTGCCCAAGGAGGCTGATGGTTTCTATAAATGGCAATTCTCGGGTGAAGATGAGAGTGGCCACAGAATGCAGTTTAGAAGTTGATGGGCCGTATTTGGACATCTCTACTACAATTGTTAATAAAAGATGTGAAATTCAGCAATGTGGGCCTATTAAACATGCCGGATAGATCTTCAGGCCTTCTCAGTTTCATAAGCAAATAAAACCACAAAGTCCTGCTTGTTCAGCCTCATTTCTGAGAATAGGAGGAGACCCGATTTCTGCTGAATGTGCCTTGTATCTACCTTTAGGAACATAAAAATACAGGAAATAAGGGTGGTCTATTTAAAAAAAAATGAACTTAGAAAAAATTCTTCTCGAAACAGAGCTGCTGGGTTGGGGAGAGAGAGAAAAAAATTAAGCCTGACA
This sequence comes from Shinisaurus crocodilurus, assembly GCA_021292165.1. Classification (NCBI taxonomy): domain Eukaryota; kingdom Metazoa; phylum Chordata; class Lepidosauria; order Squamata; family Shinisauridae; genus Shinisaurus; species Shinisaurus crocodilurus. The sequence continues at coordinate 46,314,570 of CM037877.1, forward strand.
CTTCCAAAGTGATGTAAGCTGCTGGTTTTCAAACTGCGTTCTGGAGAACCGTATGCCCCATTCACACAGTACTCTCATCATGGAGAGGCATTGCACAGGAACATAGGAAGCTGCCTTATGCTGAGTCAGTCCATGTAGCCCAGCATTGCCGGCACTGACTGGCAGCAGTTCTCTAGGGTTTCAGGCAGGAGTTTTTCCAGCCCTACCTGGAGGTGCTGGGGATTGAACCGGGGGCCTTCTGCATGCTATGCATGGGCTCTACCACTGAGCTAGGACCCCCTCCGTATGATTCAAGGCACTGTGGGGGCACACTTCTGGCTCACCATTGATGGCATGTGGCCTCCTCCAGCCTGCCCCTGCCACCCCTGTGTTCGCGGGGATGGCTGAAGCAGAAAAGCCCTACATGCATAGAGCTCTAGATGAGTGGGCTTCCCCAGGCCCCCTGTGCAATGCAGGGAAGGATGGTGGTGACTCCTATTTCTGTGTGGGGCTCCTTATCCATCGCAGGCCTTTCAGGTTTTATTTGGAGCTTCAAGGGAGCTATCCATGGTGCTGAACTCCATCCCCAAAATAGGCTCACCACCATGGAGCACGATGGGCAGCTCCTATGAAGCTCCAAATAAAAGCCACAAAACCTGCAATGGAAAAGGAGCCCCACCGAATAGGAGTCACCAGCCTCTGCCGGTAATTAGGGTTCCTTGTTCCGGGCATTGTGTAGAGGTTAGGATGGCCACATATGAATCACTGAAATAGAGGGAATGCATCACCAAAAAAAGAGGACAGCAATTTGCATAAAATGTGCATGTGCTAATTTATATGTTTAGATGCAAATTTAGAAATGATTATTATGATTTAAATAGAAATACAGTACATCTTGCCATAGTATGGAAAACTGTGACCAGGTGACTTGTGTGCCTGCTTGTTCAGTCTGCTGTTCAGGTGCTAATTTTTGATGGGCAAATGTTCTTCTCGTTCTTTATCTTTAAACTGGAATTGGGCCAGGTAGCCCTTCATATAAACGACTGTTTTCTGTAAAAGAGGACACATGGCCACCCTAGTAGAGGCTTATGTGTGTAGGCCTAGTAGAGCCCCTGCTTATGTGAATGACCCCCACAACACGCTCCAGAATACCCCGCAATGTAGAAGGGCTGAATGGCAAGTCACATCAAAAGGCTTCCCAAGTAAAAGGTCTGAGAACACTGGTGTAGCCTTTTGCCAAAGAAAGCTAATGCCACAACATTAGCTTGTGTGGATGGCTGCAGCAGAAAAGCCTACATGCATAGAGCAAACAAACCAATTAACCTCAAAGGCTGCAGTCGTGCATACCATTCAGTTGCTTAAATCCTACTCAGATCGATGAAAGTTAAGCGGCCTAATTGTGTTCATGGTTTCAGCCAAAGGTGCCAAGCGTTCTGTGTATTTTTGCTACTACTCGCCAAGGGCACCTCAGCCTTCTAACTGAGTTTTGTGACTGGCATGGTTGCATGCCTACACGATACATGCCACAGACTATCCTCTGTGCAGTGTTTTTGATATAGGCAATCAGGGGTTTCCATATATTCATAGAGCTACACGGTATATGCGTGGAAGTTGGTACAACTTCAGAAGGCTATCTGCTTTGTGCTAGCAGTACGGTACATAGTGGTCTATGGCAATCAGTCACAACATCTCCTGCAATTCCTTCACCCTTCCTTTCTTGCTTACACAATGACTAGGTTTAGACAACACTATAACCCACATTCAAGGGTTGAGTATGGGTTGAGTGTGGGTTGTAGTTGAAATGTGGGTTATCCTGTTGTCTGAACCTAGCTGCACCAACAAGCCATGGCTTGTTAATCACACACAACCCATGAAGAGAACCCATGGTTTGTTGTTGGGTTGTGAACTGTGCGTTGTTCACCATGGGTTGTTATCTTGGCTGGGTTCAGATAACACGATAACCCACATTTCAACAACAACCCACGGTTCAACAGCAACCCACACTCAACCCCCCTGAGTGTGGGTTTGGGTTATCGTGCTGTCTGAACCTAGTCAATGACCTACTAGTTCAACAGCAACCCACACTCAACCCCCCTGAGTGTGGGTTTGGGTTATCGTGCTGTCTGAACCCAGTCAATGACCTAGTTTGCATGACATGACAACCCTCCATGGGTTATCACCCATGGTGGCTTGTTGTGATGTTTGAACCTGATGTGGCTTCCAAGGGGTGACTTATTTTTCATCAACAAGCCACCCTGAGAACCCATGGCTTGTTGTTGGGTTGTTCAGGGTGGCTTGGTTTCACGGTGGCTTGTCCACCCATTTGCACCTATGCGGGCGATCACATTTGCGTAGATGGATTTTTTAAAAAAATTAAAAATATTTTTTTTGTGCACGTAACTACACACACACACAAATGCTGGGCAGCCAAAGGAAGCCCCTCCAAGGTGCCACTAGAGGGCATCCTGGAGGGACTGCTCGTGCCTGCCAAAATGGGGATCATGAAAGGTGGCTTGGCACCTTTAATTCTCCGGGGGGTGGGAATTAAAGGGGGAGGAGTCACATTGAGCCTGAATGGGCTCATGGCAGCAGCAGAGAGGGGGGAAGCCTCTGCCAGCCGCTCCCAATAGCTGGCAATGGCAGTTGCCTGCTGGCTGCTCGGCAAGAGTGGTGAGGGGGTTTTGCTGCTCTTGCAAAGCGGCTTGCTAGCCGTTTGGGTTGACCCATGATGGGTCATGTTGTTCGGGTTCAGATGACACAACAATGGGTTGTCAAGGTGGCTTATAACCCAAACTTAAGCCACCCTGACAAACCCATCATGGGCTCACCATGGCGGGTTATCGTGTCATGCAAACCCAGTCAATGGGCTGAACTTGCAAACAGGAAGTGTTTAATTAAGGGGAAACAATCCCCTAAAATCAACATCTTTTTAGCACTTTGTCTGTGCACACTAGACAAGTCTGATGCAATTGTGTTTTATTTTTTTAAAAAAAAATCACCACAAATCATGTCTGGGGGAAAGGACATGGGAGGAAAACTAGGAAAACACTGCAATGCAACAGGCTGCTGACAACATGTTGTCTGGATACATTGTAAAAGCTAAATAAATTACAGCAATTTCAGAGTAAAATACTAGTGTGGAGGCAACCTCATTTTGTATAGAACTAACATCTGTTGGTGAAAGGAATAGGTAAGAGAATTCAACTTATAATGCAAGTATAATGCATGAAGCAGCACCAGGTTATATTGCTCTACATTCGGCCCTGTGGGCAAGGTTCTTTTGCGTCATACTAATACATATACGTATATATATAGAGAGAGAGTTTCTTTTTCAATCCAGAAAACGGGTGGCACCCACACACTGATTCAAAGCATTCAAAGAACCGGTCACAAGTCCCAGTTAGTTACTACTTTACATTTTCAAAACAAAGCAGTGTTGGATTATCCAGTTTGTGCTTGCTTAAAAGTTTTACTTTCAGTACATAATCAGTTGGCACTTCAGCACTGCACTGCTGAAGGTCTCAGGAACAGGTGTTCCTTGTTTCCATATCTGTGTGTCCTTGAACACAGTAAGGAGAAAGTGGGTGTCACATAATATGACAGTTACTGTATAGTCATATGTCTGTCTTGTCTCTCATTGGCTCTCTTGGACAGCTGGGTGTGTATTTTGCTGTACTTTTGATTCTTCGTCTCTCTTCTGTTTTTGATGTCTGTGTTATGCTCTCTGAACTGTCTCTGTATATATTTGTAGTTTGTAATTGCTTTATGAAATATAATAAAACAATTAGACTAGCAAGGCGTCGTTCCTGATTGCTGCAAGGGAGCAGGAGATCTACAAGTCGCACTGTGGATGGAATTTACTATTTGTGTGCTGGAAGCTAAAAGCAAATTAGCAGAAGCAGGCACACAGGTAAAGCTCACAGGACTTTAACAGACATCTGAATTCCAACAAGCAGTGCCATTTTGAAAGCAGTAGGTGATCTCTTTTAAAGATGATTTTAATATGACAAAATAAATCTAAACTCTGTACTAGGCAGGCAAGTGGCAGGGGATAACATGAGCAAAGGGAATTAAAAAAAAAAAAAGCTCTGAAGAGCCCATACCAGTTGCTAATACTTAATCTCTTTAAATAATGAATTAGCTGCTCATATCTACTGTCGCTGCTAAGAGAAAGCACTTTCTTTGTGAGGCGAAGTAAAGCTTGAATACCCATGAATTATTCAATATAAAGTGTGCCACTTAAAATGCCTTGATATTGGAAGGCAAGTGTAAGATTATCTTTTGTCTGTCAGAAAGCATCGCTCCCTGAGCTACTGAGACTTGAGGGGGTGGGAACGGGAGCCAAGAAGACCCATCAGGCAAATTCAAGGTGTTGTTACAACAATGCAAAGAACTTATTTCACTTAAGCTGACCTTCACTCAGATGCTCTGCTAATACCGCAGACCCCCATCCCTTTATTCCCTCCCATCTATCTCGTTTTTTACTTGACTCCGGCTTCGCTTATATGTTTCCAGCAAAAATTAACAAACAATTCATACATTCAGCAATGCAACTAAGCAGCGTCAAGGTTTTGCTTCTTTCTTTCTTTCTTTCTTTCTTTCTCCCCCCCCTTCTTTTCTTCAACTCTCTCCTTCCACCCCACCTCCAGCATAGAGTACCAGCTATTGATTTGTCAGTCTTGCTTACATAGAGAAATGTATTTCCTTACTCAGGTTTCTAACAGCTTCCAGACCTGAGTGATGACCTTTCTGGTGGATCAGAATTTGTAATCCAACAACAACAACAAAGAAAGGGGGGGGGGGAAGAAAGGAGAAGCAGAAGAAGCAGTGTACTGAAGGTTGATAGCAATATGTTTAGCTCCAGCTCACCTTGCTAGCAATCAAAGGCTGTGCCTGCAGCCCTATGTACACTTACCTGTAAGTAAGCCCCACTAGGCAGAATGAGGTTTATTCTTGAGTAAACATGAGTAGGTTTGTGCTCCTATCACCCAAATTAATGATCCACAATTAGTGGTCCTGTGGCAGCCAGGAATGCAGATGTAGGAAGGAACCATATCTATTTCCTCTTTGCTGTTATAACCAGTATGACCAGGGACAAGACCATACAGGAGGGGCTCCCACATATGGATTGGGCCCAAATAATGGAAGGTGAATCATGGCATGGATGAAGGGATCCAGGTAGGGCAGCCACTTATGCTTCACCCAAAAAAAGAGGACAAAGGGGCCACAGAGCTTGCATACTCGAAATATATAGATGCACATTTAGAAGTAATTACTATAATCTAAGTAGATTGAAACACAATTCATCTCACTCACAATAGTGGGGAGGATTAAGGCCAAGCAACCCATGTCCTGCTCAGGTTGCTGTCCAGGTGCTAACGGGCAATTTCAAGGCCCTGGTGCTCCCTTCTTTGTAGAAGGTTTCATAGATAGGGTTGGAAGGAGCCTACACAGCTATCGAGTCCAACCCCCTGCTCAATGCAGGAAACTAGAGGAGGGCTCTCCCATCCAAGTAACAACCAGGCTTGACCCTGCTTAGCTTTCCGCATTCAGACAAGCTGAGCCAGCATAAGCCAAAGGACTGTATCATTAAACCAGACTTGGACTACACAGCCCTTCAAACAGAGGACTATCCTCAGTAGGACTATCAAGTGTCCTGCTGTAAAGTACGACACTTGGCCACCCTAGATCCAGGACCTGCAGCATAAACCCTGGACATTAAGGTGCCTAGTCTGGATCTGCCTGAGGAAGTTCCTGAACCACTTATTTTATTTCATTAAGGCTGAAATCCTATATCCACTTACCTGGGAGTAAGCCCTATTGAACTCAATGGGACTTACTATTAAGTAGACATATATAGGATTGTGTTGTAGGTGTATTTATATAGCTGTCCCATAACACAGGTTCTCTGGATGGCTCACAGCTTTGAAATGGGTTATTTAAACATCCTGGGTGAATAAATGGGTCTTCACTTGGTGCTGAAAATACCATAAAGAAAGATGTCACCAGGCAAGCTTTTCTGGGAAGGCTGTTCCATAACTGGGGTGCCACCACTAAAAAGGCCATCTCCCTACTGGTCCCCTTCCCACCTCATTTGGTGAGGACATTTGGTTCAGAGCCTCTAAAGAAGATAGGTACATGTAGGAGAAGGTGGTGTTTCAGGTAACCCGGTCGCAAACCATTTATGGCTTTAAAACTTAAAACCAGCACTTTCAATTGAGTCTGGAAATGGACTGGGGGCCAGGGCAACTGAAAAAGCACAGGTGTAATGTGATCAAAATGTCCGGTACCATTTAATAATCTTGCAGCCCTATTCTGGACCAACTGCAGTTTCAAAACCATTTTAATGTATTAAACCATGTGCAATTTATTGCAATAGTCTTAACGGGAGGTTACCAAAGCATGGGTAATCATAGCCAACCTACAGTATCTCCATCCATGTAAGGTTGCAGCTGGCATATCAATTGAGCCATAGAGGTCACTTGAGCCTCTAATAACAATGCCAGATCAATGCTGACTTATGTGGGAGGACAAAGTAGAAAACAACATGAAGTAATGGGTATTTATATGTTAACATTAGCATGTTGGCTATTAGCAAAGGAGTAGAGAACAGCTATATTGCCTACTGTTGGTATGTGGAGGAGAATATAGAAAACAATGCTTGTGAGTAAAATTACTAGTTATAATCATGTATGGGAAGGTAGAAGTAACTCACTGGAGACCTTTCAGGAACACTGGCCTACATTTATAAAATACTGGAACCAATGCAGACCAGACAACTTAGCGAAAATGGATATTTTATCAATGAATGAAATTGAATTATATTTGTATAGTAGCAGAAGGATGTATAATATTAACAGATATAGAAAATGGATTCTAATGTCTGTATTTTTGTCACTTAGTAAGAAAAAAAATGAAAAATAACCAGGTTTATCATCACCGTCGTTATTAATATTTCTTTCTTTCTTTCTTTCTTTTTTTTAAAGCACCCCATAGACTTTAAACCTCACTCTTTAGGTGCACAACATTGCTGGCCCTGAGGGCTGTATGTATCCACTATGAGCTGGAGGCCATACATGTGCATACATGCACACACAGGCACAAACACACACATTGTTAAGGGTAGATATAATTAATAACAATTTAGTTATAGTTATGTCAAGCACAAGGAAGACTACAGCAGGCCCCAGCCAGAAGTTGGGTAAGCTTGGGTTCATAAGAAATGAACAGCCTCCACCGGAGTGGCCACAGGATTGCAAACAAAGGCATGAATAGAGGGTGATTGAGATCTAGGAAGCATGAATAGGCAGCAGATGAGAGTCTTGCACTGATTAAATTAACACACACATGGCCTAACGGCACAGGAGAAACTTTTCTGAAAAGAACCTTAGAATAAGTCCTGCAAGAGGGTGGCCCCCAATAGAAAGATTCAACCAGAATCTTAAACCCATCAAGGTAGGAGAACCCACAAAAAGTTTTCCTAAGGGCCCCAGCCTCACACAAGGGCCCCAGGGAAAAGTATAAGAATTCAAACTTAGCCCATAGAAGTCAACAAGCAGGAATGTGTGCACCTCTTGCTCCCCTCTGCCATGCAGGACACCCTTCCAACGCAGGACCAACAAGACAGGTAGCTATGGATTCTTTCCTCATTCTTTCCTTTCCTTGCCAGCAGGGGGAAGGAAAGGAGCCTTGCAGTCCATAGGCTACTAGAGCATAGGGATCTATCTTTTCCAGAATTATAGAGTATGATTGAAGATGCAGTGGGTATATTTTGCTGCCTGAATTATGGTGTAAAACATTGTAGGACCAGGAACTAAGTCACAGTACCTGCTAGGGATGTAACAGCGAGTCTCGGGGGGGGGGGCTGAAAGCAGGCCGAAAGCAGCCCACTCGGCCCCCCAAGACTCGCACGACTTACTTTCCCGCCGCACCGGGGAAAGGAGCTTCATTTCCCCGGTGTGTCAGTTCCAGTTCCCCTGGCACTGCATTTTTAGCGTAAAAACCAGGGCAACCCAGCTTGAAACGGCTGCAATTTGCTATTCGCAGCCGTTTTAAGATGGTTTGCCCTGGTTTTTATGCTAAAAACGCAGCGCAAGGGAACCGGAAGTGACACGACGGGTTCCCCGTTGCTTCACTTCCAGTTCCCTGGCGCTGCAAGCAGCACGAGCGTAGTGAGAGTGGGTGGGGGGTGCTTCAGAGCACCCCCGCCCCGAGCAGGTAAGCTCCCCACTCGCTTTACATCCCTAGTACCTACTCTATATTTCTTCTTAAATAAACAGTTCTTCTTACCTTCTAAACATGTTGCGTCTCAAGTTCAGTGTTAGTTTGTCAAGTCTATGTTTAGTGTTAAAGGGCGAAACACATACTTCACCCAGCTGCATGTGTTTTTACTCCAGCCAAAGATCTCAAACCTTTTGCAATAGGGTGGGGTTAGTCTCTCTCCTTGGAGGGAATCTAATGCCCAGATTAGATTCGTAAAAACATGCGTCATAACAACATGTGCAAGCACACATCGAGGGGAGGGGCTGTTTCAAGGTCACTGCAAATCAGCAATCCTGGCAGCTTCAAGTTAACTGGTGCACAGTGGTCCCAATCTGAATCAGGGCCATTTACACTTACACTAGAGTAAATAAAAAGCTAACCTTCAGCTACAAGATAAGCGTAACATGTATTTTAGCTGTGGAAAGAGTGCGCAGGCGAGAGGAGAAAAACCCACCCCTCCCCTCCCTTACCTTGCTGTGCTTTACTTATTTTAAATGTGTGTGTTTTCTCCCGCCTGGTTCTGATACGTGAAGTGGGTTGAGTAGGGAGATAATTGCTTAAAGCTATGGAAGGCAGTAAGGTGTGCTCCCTTTTGTGTAAGAAGTAGACCCCCACCTGCACTCTGTATGTGACTGGGGCAAGCATGTACGTAAGATCCACACAATTGCCCTGCATGTCTAGTGTGGCCCTGCAATGAGGCTACCATTTGAACTCCTAACTCTCAACCCCAAGCCCAGCTTGCTGACTACAGTGATGGCCACACCAGCCTTTTCAATCATATGAGCTGTTCAGATGGAAAATAGAATCTTTAATTAAAATATGTTTCTCGTGAGATATTTGGACCTTTCAGGCATCAATTCTCCTTATATTTTCATGCATTTAAAACAAATACAGGCAAGATTTTCTTTCTTTTCCAAAGAAACTATTTGTATAATTATGGAGCGTATGAAAAATAGTTCACAGCAGAAGGATAAGATAAAATAGTATGGACTTCTGTTATAAACACCTTTCCTGTCGTTTAAAAAGTACATTTATTGCTAATTAATTTTTCTTAATTGGTCTCCCTTTTTCCACTAATGATCTTCTTCTATCCAATATGTGACTATATTTTCAGTCTGTTTCATTTATAATAATTGTTAATATACTGAAAATAACATATTTCCAGTTTTGTTGCTCAGTTTAAAACTAAACTGAAAACAGCTAGAAGGGGATGAAAAGTGGAAATTCAGTAATATAGATATAGCACTTAAGAAGTGGATTGGTTTTCCTCCTTTTCCTTCTTGAGCACTTCTGACAACATATTCACATATTGATAACGTTACCAGTTATAACCTTTCCACTAACAGAAACATACATGCATTCATGAGTGGGAACTATATGCAAGTAAGACTAGCATGTAATGGAAATTCAGATAATCAGGCTACTAAGGCATAACTGTAATCACTACATAAATCACTGGAACCACTCAGATGACGACGATGATGGACTTAAGAGGACCATCTAGCTGAAGACATGTCTGGCCTTGATCATAGCACACTATATCTTAGTAAGTAGGTTCATAGATCCGGCCTTGTTCTTGGATTATCAGGTGGTGGTTTTGACCAGGAGTGCCTTTTACCCTGGTTTGACACTTTTGGAAGATAGATATTTGGCTACTATCATTCATGTGTGCTTTGGTGACTTCTAGATTAGACTACCTCAGTGTACTCTACATAGGACTGTGTTTGAAGATGGTTCAGAAACTACAGGTGGTACAGAATACATCTGTGTGTCTGTGAACAAGTATAGGTTAATGAGAACACATTACACTCATTAGTAACCAACATCTGCACTGGTTACCAGTTTGTTTCCAGGTCCAGTTCAAAGTGTTGGTTTTGACCTGTAAAGCTCTACATGGTCTGGGTCTCAAGTATCTCAATGAGTGCCTTCCACACAAACCCCACAGGGCCAGAAGATATATTAACTAAAAGAAATTATATTTGGGGAAATTGTATGTGCTATACACAGAAGTCGGTGTCTAGTCACCAGATGTTACATATTAATGCCAAACTCAGGGTTCCTGGGTTACTTTAAGTCCCCTTATTGGTCACACTAGTCTTATTTTTGCATAGACACTGATTCCTTTGCCCTGTGAAAACAGCAGCAGCACAGTGTTAGCAAATGATGATATATATGTCACATCAAACAATGTATAGCTGAATGAGACCCTGATCTGAATGGTCTCTATTATATTACATGTCTTAGACTACAATCCTGTGGTCCCAGGGAAGGTGTCCTGGGGCCTTATTCTTCATTGGATCTCCCCCTCCGAGTTTGGAGGACTTCCCCCTGATCTTGGATTTCTCTCTCACTCAACAGAAATTTCTACTGCAGTTCCTTTCTGATGTCGGAATTCCAACATTGGGAAGGGGTAAAAGGAGATGTTCTGGGGATGGTCCAGGGGCCATGTCAGGAGGCACGGTGGATCCACAGCTCTTCTGACCTCTCAGACACCTCCCCCAAACTCTCAGATGATCTATGCCTGCCCTGGAGCTTTCAATGGGAGTGAATTCAGTAAGAGAGAGAGAAAAAACTGACCCTGGGAGAGGAGAGGAGAAGCAGAAATGGCACCCCACCCTCTCTTTCACCCTACTGAGCCCATGCTGGCAGGGCTTTGGGTTTGTTAGAGCTCCAAAGTCGGAGTTCTCCACAACAGCAGGTAGGATTGCCCTTTACTGTTGCTACTGAGTAGCTGTTTTATGTTCGGAGGCCATCATTAAACTAGGACAGGCCTACCAAACAAAACCTGACTTAACATAGATGTAGACCCAGGTACTAAGCCCTCCAACCAAGTACCAATTCTGTCCCCTTACCAACTCAGGAAATATCATTATGAAACTAAATATCACTTCACTATACAGTCAGGGACTCATTCACCTACTTATCCTTCAATGTGATGTATCCTATTACCAGCTCTTCTGATACCTACGTAGGACAGAGGTAGGCAATTTCAGAGGTCCAAGAGCCATTTTGCCCCCTGGACTCTCCCTCACCCCATGGGGACAACCTGTCAGGCAACCTGAAAATGAATCCTTTTAAAAAATATTTTCTTTTGGGGGGAAATGGTACCCCATACTGCTACAGATGCCCTTCCCCCCCTTATTTTTTCCCAGAATGTGGGGGGGGCAGCAGGGGGGCTGCATGTTGCCCACCCCTTACATAGGACAACCAGATCAAATGTTATTCAAAAGAATAATGGGCAAAAATTGGATATTTTCTAAAAATGGAAACATTGAAAAACTTAGTGAGAAGACATTTCATTCTCTTGGGACACTCCCCAAACTGAATTCTATTAAATTTAACAGTGATTGGGGATGCCTTTCAACTATGAAAAGTAAGTCTCTCCCTTTTTTATTTACTGTGTTCAAACTTCAAATGACACAAAAGACAACATTTTCCATTATTTAATTTTCATTTTCTCAAATATGCTTGCAAAAATCAAGATTTATAAAAGGGGGAAAAATGTCTGCCACATGACAATATTCAGCCAACATAGAGCTGTGACAGACTGATAACCAGCAGTCATTCAAAGTCTTGAGACTTTTTGACATGGGGTGGACACAGGACTAGTATCTCTGCTGTAGCTACTTCTGTTTATAGGTCCAGCTTGGTCCTATTCCAGTCAGTGCCAGCTCCAGGTTTTGAAGGGCCCTTGGGCAAGATGCCACCAACCATTCACCACATGGCAGGATGGGAAGAAAGCAATGGTCCCTAATGAGATGTTAATTTAACATAGTAAAAAAGCTTTAGTATTAGCCCAGGGAGAGCTGTTGGGAATGGGACACTTGTTTGTCTTTGGTTTTTTAATCTTGTATATATTGAGATCTGTATAGAAATGTGGCAAATGGAGTGCTTCCTTTTGTACTTCATGGGCTTGTTTAGAACCCACCGTTAATAAAACTTCTTCACCCTGACCAAAATGTTTTCATCATGCATCTGATGAAGTGGGCTCTAGTCCATGAAAGAGTATACCACAATAAATGTGTTAGTCCTTAAACTGCCAGTGGACACTTTGTTGTATTTGCTACAACAGACCAACACAGCTACCCCTCTGAAATTTATTCTCTGTTTCTGACCTTTTTGACAGAACTGGGAACAGAGATCCATGACTAGAGATACATTCTTCCTAAGCTGCCTTTGGCAAATATAAGATATTGATTTGTGCTTTCAACTTCTTTAAGATGCTCTGTAGAGCTTGTTTTTTTAAAAGAAATAAATAAAGAAAGAAGCAGGTCTTTCCTTTAAATTGCAAACAAATAACAAAAAGACACAATAATCAAGATAAAATGCTTCTCTCTTTGAAGCCACCTAAGATCTTGATTTTGTATGGTGTCTGGTAGGTGGACAGCCATACCTGGAGGCAGAACATTGGATTAAACAGATAACCCTTTGATCCTTCTAGCAATATGGTTCTATGAAATATATCACTCTCACAAGCTACATTTTAACTTTTTCATCTTATGCCAATTCACACGTCACTACTGAAATGGTAACATCCACATGCAGTGGTTTATTACCATATTTTCACGCAAGGTATGTGAAATAACCCCCATGTGAAAAACCTGAAAGTCACCATATCACTGGAAGTGGAAATAATAGTTTCAAGCATTTTCTCCAGCTACTTTTGAGGAGGGCTGTTGTTGCTTTCAATGGCAGCATTTTCACACCACAGTCTTTGGTGTGAAAACAAGGAGATAAAGTCATTGCACAAAAGGTTTTACTGTCTCAAAAACAAATGTACTAAGTCTGCATGATTTAGAGGCTCTAGACTAAAAGGGGTCTTGCAAAGCATAATGAAAGCACAATAAGAACACCTTAAGAAAACAAGGAAATAAGTGTTCCTGTGGGAATGTCTTCTATATTTCACATTCCAGCTCTGATTCAGCAATGGTTTCCGTGTGTGCTGGCTTGGATCAGTTATGAGTAAAAAGGGAAGTGACAGATGCTTGTGATTAAGGTATTTTCCCCACTTCCAAACCACCCTGACTTCACCAGACAGAGATATACTTTTGGATCAAACCCATGCCACGTGTACCCTGCAAATTAGCATCCAAGTACTTTATTTATTTAAGGCACAATCCTATGCAAATTTAGACAGAAAAAAGGCCTACAAGTCCCAGCATGCCCCAGGTAGCTATGCTGGTTGGGGCATGCTGGAAGTTTTAGGCCTTTTTTCTGTCTAAACTTGCATAGGATAGCACCCTTATGTATTTTAAACATTTATTTCCTGCCTTTCCTCCAAAAGACTTCACCATGGCTAAGAACAATCAATTCAAAACAATTAAATTAACAACAAAACCTTCCAGTTTAACATGTTGCATTGTTTCTTTTTCCACTGAGTTTCTCATTTTCATTTTCAAGTTTGCCTGTTCAGAGAGTTTTATGCATAGCCTTGTCAAAACGTAATCAAATTCAATGAACAAAAAAAACCCTTTCAGTTTAACATGTCGCATTAAGGGTTTTCCATGTTTGCTCAAGCTCCAAAATACTATGAAATTACAGCTGTGAAGGGCTGCGCCCTTCACAGACACATTTAGGCAATATGGATATGGTACAGTATCCTATGTTGTGGCTAATTCCAGCTTCACCACTACCTTGGAGCTGGATGGCTGTCAGTGGCAGAGTGGTGTATCGAAGTCCTAGATTTGTCTGTTCACTGGAACAGACCCATAGAGTCTATGCAACTGACGCTATATAATGCAACTGAAGCTACCATTCCACATTACAAGTGGCCTACTGGCAACCAATACTATCCACATAGAATGATAAAGTTGATTTATCCTGTGTTAAAGTAGCCACATGTAAAACATTCATCCTTATTCCTCTTCTACATCTCCCACACAGACTTTTGGTTAGTTTTGTAAACCGGAAACAAAAATTCCTTACAGTAGGTTAATATTTCCCTATACTGCAGAATGAGCAAAAGAGCTGAGAGACAGAGAGACCGGGAGGCGGAGGGGGAGAGTGCCTTACTTGTAAGTACTTTTTCGAGTTTATGGCACAGGTAGGATTCAAGCTTTGGATTTCATTGGTTACTGAATTGCATCGTAACTATATTCAAACTTAGTCTTATGTAAGTCATATGTAAGGTCTGGGGTTAGTAACTCTCCATAATATTGCAGTATTGGTTCTGAACAATTGCACACATAAGTGGTAAGTATTTCTCTTCCTAAACTCAACTTCATAATTTCACCCTCAGTGGGGGAAGAATAATAAACTTGGGAAAGGGATTATAGAGCTTGGAAAGGAACAGATTCCATGACAAAGTATGTATGAGAAAAGAACCAGCAGTACAGCAGAACTGGTTCTCTCTGTTCTTAAATGGCAAGTCTGGCCTTTATTTAAAAAAAAAAAAAAACTGTTCTGGGGCCAAGAACCTTGCATGGAAGGTACACTCTCAGATCTGAAAATCTACTCCACACACTGTTCTGATAAGTCACTTAGGAGAAAAGTCCACTCTGCACATATTCAAATGTAAGTTTTCTTCATGGTGTGCGTATCACAGAGCTGGGCCCTAACACAGAAAATGATTGCCACAATGCTGCTTCGAATATGGAGTGCACAACATTGTGTACCTCCATGTGCAATTAGTCTCCATTCTGTCCATTCACGCACTTAGGGTGCAATCCTATGGCTGATAGACGTTGTCTGGCCGGCCACAGGAGAAGTTAGAGTCCCTGCTCCGACCTCGTAAAATCCCTCTGGGGGGGACTCTGCCTTCAGAGGGCCTTCCCTCTGCCCTTGCAGCCAGCACAGTTCTTTCAGTGCCAGCTGCAGTTCCGAAGACAGAAGACTGTCTTTGGAGCAGGCACTGGGGGAATTGGAGAGGGGAGGAACGAGGCACCGCCATCCTCCGAAGAATCCAGGCAGTGCCTCAGCCCCTCCTCCTAGCAAGCATGGGAAAATCGGGCAGCGCAGAGGCAATCCTAGCCTCCATCTTCTCCTGCCTTCCATTGGATGCCCATAATCCTCTGAGTTCAGAGGGTTATGGGCAGCCACATTGGATGGCGCCCTCCATTAGCTAAAACGAAAGATGCTTTAAAATGCTTTACCTGTAGCAGGAGGTTGGACTGGATGACCTTCAAGGTCCCTTCCTACTCTATCATCCTGTGTGTATGGTATTGGTTGCCACTTGGGAATATGCAACGTGGAATGGTAGCTTCAGTTGCATAGACTCCATGTGTCTACTCTAATGACACCACTCTGCCGCTGGCAGCCATCCAGCTCCAAGGTAGTGGTGAAGCTGGAATTAACCACAACATAGATACCATACCATATCCATATTGCCTAAATGGCGTAGCCCTTAACAGCTGTAATTTCCCAGCATGTTGGAGCTTGAGTGAACATGGAAAGCCCATAACACATGCTAAACTGAAAGGGTTTTTTGGTAAGTGAATTTGATTACATTTTGACAAGGCTATGCATAAAACTCTGGACAGGCAAACTTGAAATTGAAAATTGGAAACTCAATGGAAAAAGGAAGAAATAACATAATTAATAAGTAAGGGCCAAGTGACATTATTTTAAAGATGTATCTAGCAGCTGCATCTTTTTATTTTTACTCTAAAGTAGGCATGGGGGCCAACCAAATCCAGATTGGCCCCAAATGCAGGGGATAGGAGGGCTTTAACACTTACCCCACTATGAGTCTGATCCAGATCGGGGGCCCACACCTGCAATTCCTTTTGCAAAATAGTGATTCATTTTTTGCAATAGAAAGTACAGGCACAGGGGGCCTGATCCTGATTGGGCCCATAGTGTGCAGCAGGGGTTAGTTGTGTGTAAGTTGTGTCTTGTATGCTTAGGAGCATCAGGTAGGAAGGATGGCCAACCTCAGCCCTCTTACTGTGGCTGTTGGAACAAAGCATTGCCTTTGATTCTTTTGCTTGCAAAAAAAATATACTATTTTTTGCAGTGCGGGAGAAAGAATGTCACTTTCTGGTGGGGGAGCTTTCTTTCTCATCGATTTCAAGAGCCACTTGAATTGCTTTCACAGTTTTGAGTAACGACTCTCCGTTGTGATTCCTACAATGTGCAGAATGTAGGCTTTTTAGGATGACCTATTTCCGGAAGTGCAGTGCCAGATGTCCCATGCTTGAAAATACCCGCACTGGCATTACAAGCGCAACCACTATTTGTTTATGTAGTAATCAGCTGTCACGTTGTCTGTTCTCATTTGAATTTGTCTTGCTTTTGACCTAACTCTGTATGTGTGTGTGGGTGGGGGGGATCTTTATAAGAAATGAGAGGAAGGAGCCACAACACCTTCCTTAAGCCAGATAAATCTTTGTGAAAGGACATCAGTCAAACACAGTCTTCGAAGGAAGAGAGAATGCTTGATCTCTATAGCACTGTTTTGAGAAAGCAGAATACACTTCAAGCGCTCTGAGAATTCTCGCAGATCACACTTTATGCCTAAGGTTAGAAGAAATGTCAATCCTCCTCTGTAAAATAAGGGGATTGAAACAATCTCCCCCCACCTTTTTTTCTCCCCCACCCCTCCCTAGACAAATCTGTCAAACGGCTTGCCCCTGTCCTCCTTTAGGGAATCTGGATTCTTTCAGTTCCATGAACACTAGTCTATTCTGCATTTCCTGACAAGAGTGGCTAATTGACCTTTGTCTTCATTGCCACCTGATCCCTGAACATAGCAGCTCTCAATGAAAGGTTTAAACAAAGATCTGTTTATTATGAGCTTGTGATGGGAGCATTAATGTGCTAGTCTACTTGAGTTTATTCCCCATTATTATGAAACTTTAAAAACTAACACTACTTGACTGATAATGGGTACAAAAAGTAGAAAACCCAATTCTTTCAATCCTGTTAGGAAATTTCAAGCCAAGCGTCTTTTTTTTTTTTTTTTTTTTTACATAACATGGGATTTGATCAATGCAAAAGAATACAGAGAATGAGGATGGGGGAGGATAATAGTCATGGGTCCTTTGTGCTAAGCTCAAAGCCCAAATTCCAGAAGAAGCTACAATGATCCTCCAATTTTTTAAAGCGGCTGATCTCCAACATATTTTGAAGGGATGAGTGGCACATTTCTCACCAAATTCACTGGTGGCATAAGAGACAGAGGATTTAACTCAGAGGTTATCTTGATCTGCTTCCCATGAACCTTCAAGAAAGGAGAAGATACAGAAATCCCTACCTTTTCAAAAGAGAACAAGAGTGCTCTTTTGAGGACCTCCTTAATAGTTGCAAACAACAAACATTACCTGCTAGAAATGCTGCAGTGTGGAGTGCTTCTGTTCCATATTCCAGTCATGAGGGCTCTTCATGTGAGCAAGAACACAGATTCTTCAGTATTCTGGCTTGCATGGAGAGCCTCCCTAGATACAGGAGGCTCTCCTCTTCAGAGAGTTGCCCTCCACGAGTTCAGAGCAACAAACGCGATGAGGGAGAGGTATGGGGTCTGGAATGCTCCTTCTCACATGTGGCTGTTCGCCCTTTTTTGAACCCCTGAACAGGGCTAGAGTGTAAGGGTCATGTGTGAATGACTCCACTGTTCTGGTATTCTAAAGATCGATGTTTGGAAACATTTTCCAATCCATGCCTGAGCCTTACGAAAGCCCTCTTCAGAAATGTCCTTCATATGTTAGCAAACATTGGGGGAGTAGGACCACAGTTGCTGGCTCCACCCGCATTTGGTGGAAGGTCTGTAGGTACAGCCTATCCACATACAGACGTATGCACGTAGGTAAGCTCCCCCTTCAGACCTTCCGCCAAATGCAGGAAGGTCAGGGGGGATGTTCACGTCAGGGGTAGGTCCAATGGGCACACCTCCAATCCTCCTCATGCCACACACCCACTGAACATGTGGAGGAGACATCTGAAGAAGGCTTGAATCTTGTTGAAAACAACCTGCACCGATTACTTTTATTTTGAGTAATATGTATATATCTCTGAAAAGGGATATTAAAATGCTTTAAGATTAGCAATCTGATCAACTAAAAAGACAAGATGCTCTAGAGTGTACCAGGTGTACAACCTTGTTGGCCCCAAGGGCTGCATTGGGTGTCCACTGGAGTGGCGGGAGCCACACATGTGCGCAGCTACACAGACACATTCGCCATTCACACACACTCACCCAGGCAACAACAGCACATGTTCCATGTCACAGCATCAAGATGTTGAAGCGCCCATCCCACCCCAATCTAACCTGATCACCATAAAAAGAAAAGGGGGGAACACTCTAGGAATGAGGCTTCTATGGCAGGAACCATAGAGCAGGTTCCTAGAGTGTCTCTCCCTTTCCCCCAGCGGTAGCAGCTGTTGGGGATCTAGGGGCCACCAGATAAAGTTTGTGGGGTGGGGCACACGTTGCACATCCCTGCTTGAGAGGTTACTTGGGCAGGGGCAGGTGTGAAGTGACAGGATATCCCAGAAGGCTGTGGAACATAATGAAGGCATCATCAGCCTCCTGGGAGGGATGTCTCACAGGATTGCTTCAAGTAGATGATTCTCAACCAATGGGACGCTTACCACAGTGGGATGCAGAAGCAGTCTAGGGGGGGACGTGGGGTTTTCATAACAATTCCTAAGAATTTGCTCTCACTCAGTCCCCATGTCCACCTGCAAGTGTGACGTGCTGTCTCCTGCAGACCCTGCCTGCCACTGATTATCCATCTGTGACCTTTTGACATGATAGTAGTAGTGACTGCTAATGTAATTATTATTTTTTGTTTGCGTTTTAGTCACAGCAATAAAACTTATTCTCAATACTACGTGCAATTTTTTATTTATTATCTTTGTGTTTTAGTTACTGTAGCAGTACAATTAATACTCAACAGTATTATTACAATTTTCAACTACTAATAGAATTGTTATTTTTGTTTGTGTTTGAAATCCATAGCAATAAAATTTACTCCCAACAATACTATTGCAATTTTTATGTCCTTAAAACTTACCATAAACGATAAATGTAATAACAGAATGCCTGTAAACATATATATGTCCTTCTTGGAAAAAGTGGGGGGGGGTCTATCATGGTGGGATCCAGGTTCTTTGATAGAGCCATTGGTGGGACGTAAGATATGAAAGGTTGAAAACTAGTGAACTAGAAGGCAGGACTGAACAATTCCCATGGGGCACAGCAGCAGTCTTCTAGTGCCACCTTCTGGAACCCCACTATAAGGTCAGAGCCAAACCACAACAATGCAGTGACATCCACCCCCACCCCAGGCAGGGAATCCAGAAGAATGCAGTGGTATCATAAGACACCAGGAGGTCCAGCAGAATCAAGGGGGTCACACATACCCTGGCCCACTTCACATGTCAAAACAACCCAGGTTTGTTTGTTTTTTAAGAGATAAAAGTGAAACTAACTTTTCTTTTTCCCTCTCCATCCCCTAGACTCCTTGCACCATGCCACTTAGTGGCCCTAATACCAGAATTTGGCTTTCTGAGCCTAATTACAAGCCTAATTGGGGGGGGGGGGGATTGCCCCATAACTAATTTATGGAAGTCCTGTCCTCTAATCCTAGATATGTTGATGGAGAGTGCCTTGTTCAGAGGCACTCTTTAGAATTACTTGACAGATTCAAGGGTTGAGATAGGGATGGTTCAGGGTTTAATATGGTCTCCATTTTGAAGAGAGCTGACTTGATCCTCACCTCCTGCATTGATTTGCAGATCAGAACACTGATACCCTTAGGATTTTGCAAATCTGCAGTTTTGTGATGCAGCTCTTGGCTCAAAGCATGTACTAAAATACATATAAAAATACATATTTTAGGATAAAGTATGTTTAGAAATGCTACTTTGAGAGAAAATAAATTTAGATTGCAATCCTGTATCCACTTACCTGGAAGTAAGCCCTATTGAACTCAATGGCACTTACTTCTGAGTAGACATGTATAGGATTGCAGTCTATGCACACATGCCTGGGAATAAGTCCTGCTGAATTCAATGGAACTTACTTCCAAGTAGGATTGCACTGTTAGAAAGGCATGATTTGTGAGAATATATGTTCAAAAATATATTTTTAAATACATATTTTAATATGAATTTTTGTACAGATTTATTTTGGGCTTGTTTTTGTTTTAAAAAATCACAGATTAATACAGTAATGGGACAAAACAGACTTATACATGAACACATGCAAAACTAACATGTACTGTAAATGTACTGATCCATCCTGAGGATGAGCCGTGGCATAAAAATATAGGTTCTGGGAAGGAACCCTGATGAGCTGCGGTTCAGATGTAGTAGCCATGAATGATATATATAGAAAGTGGGGTCCTTGTCAACATATGAGTCCAGTCTCTGAGTTTTTTTCTTGCCTTGTAGATTTTGACTCTCTTTTAATTCCCCTTAAAACACAGACACAGACACTGTTCCTCCCATCAAGATCTCAAACAGGAAAGTAGAATGTGAATACCCTGAGAAACTGAAATGAAACCATTTCCCCTGCCCACTTTCATACAGTAGTACACCTATTTTGACTAGCCAGATGTTGATGGCTCCCAAATCTGAGACAGCTGGTTAAGCAACCCCCAGGGCTAACTGCTCCAAAAAGCACTTCTTCATAGCACACATCCAGAATCTCTGAGCTAATTATCAGGGCTGGGATTCTCAACTTAATCATCACTACTAAGTCTCTAGAGTGCAAGGGAATCAAAGAACTAACCCCTGCCTTGCTGAATCGAGCATGCAGCAAAAGAGCAAAAGTCCAATGCAATTATCAGCTGAGCAACCTTGCTTATGGGAGACAGCATGTTCCAGAGCAACCGCAGAGGCATAAAACGAGCTTTAAAAAACACAGAGACCACAATTAGAGAAAAAAAGAACTGTTCATTTACAGAAAGTAAAGCGCTTTGTTCATTAAAAAGTCCCAAAGAAGACAGGATTCATCTGTTTTTCCTTGTTTTAATGTCAATTTGTGCCGGACTCTCTATATGATTAGATTCTTTCTCTTATTGTACATAAACAGTAGGAGAAAGACAGCTAGTTATTTCCCCAGATGACAATAACTTCTATACAGAGCGCACAGGTTCCAGATAAACTAAAAACAAACTCAGGTGGAACACATACAATAATTTCTCTCCATCATCCTCATTAACTTTCAGTTTGACAGAAAATCCTGTCACTGTTATTTTAGCATGCATTCTCTCTCTCTCTCCTGCATTTTACATTTGACACAAGCTTTTGCCAATAGATTTCAGCCTTTATTTGCAAATAACCAAGTACAGCATAATACGCACCACGGTGCTGCCAAATTATTAAGTGTCTAATTAGTTTGTAGCTATTCTTCAGCGGGATATTTTCTTAAAGACAAATACCCACATGTTTGCATAGTGAATATCAGGCATCAGGGAATCAATGCCAGGTAAAAGTTGGCCTGGACACTTCGAGACTGGAGTCTTAGATAAATATTAGATTTTTAAAAATCATCTAGAAAGGTGAAATTATAAACTTCTTGGAGCATGTCAACATTAAATTGCATTTTCTTATGGAAATTCTAGCTATCTGAATGGAAAATCTTTCTGGAGTATGAACAGTAAATTAGTTGTGCTGTCAGGAGAATGCTGTTTGCTACATCCATCTGCAGATGTTCACCCAATGTGATGCTACTTTTCTTTATAGAACAAATCAACCTTTAAGTGGTAAGGCTTGGGGGGGGGAGGGGAGAATCAATTCAAATAGTGTGTGGAGGGGGATATAAAATTGTTATGGCACTTCCCCCAGTCATAGAAATCTACAACTTGGTACCTGTGTAATTCAACACAACCTTATTACTGAAGTCTGAAATTTTTACATTTTCACTTCTCTACCTTGAAGGTCGGAGCATGGCCTGCCTCTCTGAAGCAGTCAGCATTCAAGCGCACAACAAGCCAAAGCGCAGGCAGGAACATCATACCTTCCAACATTTCACAGATGAAAATAGGGAGACACATGTGAATTTGTAAGACGTATGGTTAAGCAACATGAAGGTATGATCGAGAGGGTGTGGCCAGGCAACATGAGGGCATGGCCAAGGGTATAGCCACCCACCCCAGGATGCTCTAACTGTTTAAGGGCTCTGACCACTCTGAAGCCACCATCATCCAGACCCATGATGATGATGGTAATTGCTGTTGTTGTCATTATTATTATTATTATTATTATTATTATTATTGTACCATCAATGTGCATGGTGCTTTACAGAGTATAAGAGAACAGTTCCCTGCCCCAAACAGCTTACAATCTAAAATGTAATATAGAGGCAACCACAAATGGTAGGAAGGGGTAAACCGGAATATGGAATATGCCACTATTTCAGCCAAACATAACTTTCAACCTACTTTCCACACATTGTGCAGGAAACTCCTTGTTTTAAAGATCTCCCTCCCACTTTAAAAATGGATCCCTCCATGGTAGTTTTGTTCTCATTAGCAGGCTGTCAAAGAAATAATAATATTTAACATTTAGATATCTCTGAGTGTGCAAAGTGGTTCACAGGCCCACCCTGCAAGCTCCTATTTTCTCCACTCAGAAAAAAAAAACATGTGGGATCTATTGTACGTTATTAAAAGAAAAGAAAAGAAAAAAAGAACAACAACAACACTGTGATTGAACAATAATGCCAAAATGGAATGATGATGTTTGTTGCTGCTATCTGAGGGATTTTTTCTTTCTTTCTCTTAAGGAGGGTGTGTTTTCTGCTAAAAATTTAATTTTTAAAAATTTCTAATGCATTTTTAAAAAGCAATCCAAAATCCCTGCAGGATAATCCTAATCATTACTATAGAGAGCTTTCTCCATGGCACTTCAGGCTTCAGCATGTCTTAGAAAAAGACTTTCATATGGGGTACACAAGTAGAGCCAAGTAAAATTTACCACTGCTCTGAAAACAGAACAACAGTGCAATCCTATGCATGTGTACTCAGAAGTAAGTCCTATTACATTCAATGGGACTTACTCACAAGAAAGTATGTATATTTTAAAGCAATCTACAACACTGACCATCACATCTTGTGGCAGCAAATTGATTATACATTGTGTGAAGAAGGATCATGTAATTGAGGGATAATTGTGAAATACTACTCCTTGCTAGAAGAAGAGGTAGCAGCAGCAGTGCCAGTGCTAGGATGACTTTTCCAGAATTATATTATTATATAATATCTTATATCTTATAATTATTATATTATATATTATTTTATAATATTTTATCAGTGGCTTTTGTAAAAAAATTGTACCTTATTTAAACCCTTAATTTCTGATATCTGGTGTTTTTCGGGGGGGGGGGGTCAGTGCTTGCAGGGCAATCCCTTTCTTTTTGTTTTAAAATTGTCAGGATTGTCACAAATTCAACAGGTGAAGCTTACCCACCTACCCCACACCCCCAAACATGGAGCTTTAGAGGGAAGGGGAAGTTTCTTGCATTTCCTTTTTCTTTTTTAATTTTATTTAGTTATTATAAACTACATATAACACTGTAAAACAAAAACATACAACTACAGTAAATCATAAAGTGCACCCCCCCACCCACCTAGGGACCAACTAATGTACTTCCATCCCCTTAATCAATTGAATTCCCTTGCATTTCCGTCTGACACTGTATCTCACCTGTTAGAGGCACAGAGTCAGCTCTGTTAGGAAATAAAATCTTTGGCAATATAAAGATAGGAATCGTGTGATAAATTCCCTCATTCACCTCTCCCTCGGTCCAGGCCAGTGGGTGCAGGTGCAGGTGCAGGTGCAGGTGCAGGTGCAGCCGCAGCAGCCACCGACACCACCACCACCTCCTCCTCCTCCTACATACACACACCCTCTCCCAGCGTCTGTCTCTCCATGGGGGACCCTGCGGCTTTTCCAGACTAAAAAGAGCTACTCTTAAAGGGGCCATGCCATGGGCAAAATTGCAGCGAAGCTAGCAGTTTTAGCTTACCTGCTATTTTGCCCATGGCATGGCCCCTTCAAGAGCAGTTTAAAGTAGCTTGCAGTTGTGGGAGGCAGGGGAATTCAGGACTCTGCATGACAAAGTGAGAAGCCATGATGGCTTAAGGGTTTTTGTGCATTTTTGTTGCATTGTTGTGGCAACTGGAGACTATGCGATATGTTTCACACACATTAAAAGGCTTCATTTGAGGGAAGGAGTTTTGCAGTGGCCTTTGGCCCTCTGTCAACTGCCATTCGATCAGGCTACCTAAGCTGTTTCCATTCAAGCTAGACATGATAAAACTGTAACTTCAAGAGCAGTTGCCTGGGCTTGTCTTTTTCTTTCTCCCTCCCCATCCCTTTTTCTTTGTGTATCATGCCTTTTAGATTGTAAACCTGAAGGCAGCCACTGTCTAACTGCTGATATTTGTAAGCTGTTCAGGGAGCCTTTGGGGGTTAAAAATGCTTTAAATAACTAAATGTTCTTATGACTGGGTTCAAACAACACAATAACCCGCACTCAGGGGTTGAGTGTGTGTTGTCGTTGAGCCATGGGTTTTTGTTCATCAACCCTGATCTAAAGGCACAGGCTGCAGCAGTGGTGTTGGAGAGAAGTAGATCTGAATCCGGTCAGTGCCTGGAATGGAACCCACCTGAAAACCCCTATATACACTGCCTTGAGTTCCATGGAAGTCAGGTCATATATAAATGGAATAACTAAAGGAGAATGGCCAGCATGGAGAAGTGGTTGGGGTGTCAAATGAGGACAGGAGATGCCCAGGTGCTTATCCTTGCTCAGCCATAAAGCTCAGTGGGTGACCTTGGAACCTTCACTATCTCTCATCCTTAACCTAGCCTACTTCACAGGGCTGTTATGAGGATAAAATGAAAAGAGGAGGCCTAAAGCTCCTGGGTGGAAAAGTGGAATATAAATGGAATGAATAGAGCTGTTTGATGATGGCAGAAGATCTGTGGCTGTGTGGTCTGTTCAACAGGAACTGGTATCATTTTGATCCGTCGACCCACCCAGGTTGTATAAACTACAAATGCCAAGTTACTGTTGGATATCCAGTTCTGTATTTCTTGCTGCAACTCCTGCTCAGCTGTTTGCCTCTTTAGCGTGGTGTCTTGGAGGCTAATGGCATTTATAAAATTGCTCTGGAAGGAGTTTCCCAGATAATGGGATGTATCATCAATATAAATGAAAACAAAGTAAGATACTGGTTATAAGATGCAAATGAGCAGAGAATGAGATTCATTTAGTTGCTCACCAGAGAATCAGACCAGTGGAGATGCCTCTGTGGACCTGCCAAACAAAAAATAGACTCATGTTCCTGCTCCCCAATTGCTCCTGAGTAGGGACCACAGTAGGCTCATAGGATGCTAATTGAGCAGGGTGGTGCTAGAAGGAAATATGTGTCGGCACTAGTCTCCCAATGGAAAGACATAAAGGATATTCATGGGATAACATGATTAAAAGAGCACCTTGGGCCAAAAACGTAGGTCTTAAAGCAAAAGAGCCAGGAAGATGAATGACTAAAAGAACTGCGGCTAGGGAAGCATTTTTTAAAAAAATCCCCCGAAGATTTGAGCAGCCTTGACAAGAGAAGAAGCAGAAAGACTGCCAAAGGGGGGCTAAATTATTGTCATGGGAAACACTAATTCATTGTAATACATCTGTATTTCAGAGATCGTCTTTTAAACAAACTGTATCCCAAAACACTTTACACAGTTAAATATGATAAGAAAGCAAAGTGCATTCAGGGTAAATTGCAGAAACCAGTGGGGGAAAGATTAAAAGATGTGATGATAAGTATATGAAAAGCAAACAAAACAAGCAGCATGACCATGCAGGAAGCCGACAGAGAGCCCAGGCCAGATGTTCTGTTGCTATATTAAATAAATAAATAATAATAATAATAATAATAATAATAATAATAATAATAGCTCAAGAGCTTTTCTACATGAGGCATTTATTGTGTCCTCATCATTCCTTACTCACCATTGTTTATGGGTTCTTTAGACAACATTGTGACCCTCCAGTTTCGCTTCTGTTTTTTAAGAGCTCTGCTACATGAGGCTGTTAATCCGCTGTATCTACTTTCTTTTTTGTCACAGAACTGAGACCTGAGCAATACTCAAAGAACTTTTCCTTTCCTGTTTTTCTGCTACATAACTTCTAGGCGGTGCTTTGCTATGGCAGAATAACACAATTACACCAGTAGGAAAATATATTTTCTTTCGATTTCAGAAATAATACTCCATTTTCCCCACTCTAAAACAAATATGTGAAAGTGCTCTTAAAAAACAGAAGTGGAACTGGAGGGTCACGTTGTCATCTAAAGAATCCATAAACAACTGTGAGTAAAGAATGATGAGCACACAATAAATGCCTCATGTAGAAAAGCTCATAGACAGTGAAGGGCATTTTGGCATTGCAAAGGACCAGTGATGTAGTGGTAAATTTTGAGGTGCAGGCACTCCTCATGACAATCCCCACAGTCATGTCCCTAAGGAGAGTTCAACCAACCAGTTTTCATGTCCACCAGGAGCAGGTCTTTTGTAAAGCTCATCAGTCTTAATCGCCCATTCAAGACCAGGCCAGCCCAAAATACTTTGCATTACAACAGGGAACAATATGTTGTTGCTGGGAAAAATATATTTTCCCAGATACCGTGAGGTTTGCAGCTACGCTCAGAGGGAAGAAGGAAGTCTGGGGGGGGGAAGGAAGTCTGGGGGGGCAGATGACCTCAGCATCCCTGCTAATCAAAAAATACTGGCCCTCTGGCCCTGTGTCCCTGTGAGCCCCGGCTCCACTGCACCACTGCAAAGAACCATGGCAAGGAAAATGTGACTGTATCTCACCGATACAGAGGTGAGAATAAAAAGGAAATAAAGACATTGCAGGCACAAGCACAGACAACATGATTAAGTAGTGCAAGATGTTGGGCCTGCCCAATCTCTAATAGCTTGAATGACAGCTGTGTAAGAACTTTTGTTCAACTCCCATATGTTTCAGTGGGTTATGCACATGAAAACGTCCTGCTGAATTGGGCCCAAAGTGAGGGGAAGAAGGTGTTGTTGAGTACAGGAGGAGGAAAGGTAGAGAGCACTAAAGAACACTGCATGAGGGGGAGATTGTGTTGTGTACTGTCCAGAAGTCAGGTATTGGTTTACCTGAGCGGTGGAGACAATTCAGACACCTTTTAATACACCGATAAAATGCCTTTGGAGACATTCTTGGAGGTTTGAGACTTTCTCTAATAAAGGTATAGCAAGCACAGACTGACAACCATCTCAGCTGGGCGGGTGAATGGCACTAACACAAGGCTATTCACTCTCCCAGCTGAGATGGTCCAGCTGAGCATCTTTCCCGATGCTTCAGGTCTGCCCACATCCACATCAGTCCTTCTCCCAAAAGTCGTGATAACGACATGCAAGCAATTAACCAGAGAACCATATTCCATAGCCATAAATAACCAAGTGATGCTTAATTCTGTAGTCATAATGAAGCAAATTCAGTCAAATGATTCACAGAACCATTAAAGCCATACTCAGGAGAAGGAACACCCCAGGGAACTCAAAAACATGGCAACCCAACAACTAATCAGGGCTAACATTAAAAAAAAAAAAAAAACACCTTCCCAACCACTGTAGTGTCCATGATGAGATAGGTAAACCATTTATGCTCCATCTAACTAGCTTCTCTTACCTGAACAGATGTGCATGTGACTCACCTGACCAAGGGAGGCTATGCAGCTAGACCCCACTCAGGAACAGATTTATAAATCCCAGCTGAGTGTTCCGGGGTTCAAGGATTATCACACTTTATAGGTAGTGGTCCCTGAAGCGTCCCTCAAGCTAGATAACAGAAAGTGGTACCACAATATACATACATACATACTGCTCAAACTGTATTAGAAAATAACAAAACTTTGCAATGATAAAAACAAGCAAGACATTACTATATACAATGCAATTAGGATGATTAGAAAAACAACAGAAGTAGTGGCCAGCATATTTCTTATTAACATTAAAGTTCTTATTCCTCTTAACCAACAAAACAGCCATCATGGGGATCTTATATTTACCTATCTTGCAGGCGTGGTTGGCAGAGCTTAGGTAATCATGTTTGGTAGGCTTCTCATTCGCCCAGGATCTCTCTGCTCAACCATGTTACAATCTCAGTATTTATAACATTTGAACTTACATTAGCTCAGGTCCTTTATCTTAAACAAACAGCTCCGTACCTTGACTCAAGCAGGAGCTTCAGACCTAGCCGTAGCTCCTGCACACAGCTCCAAGAGAGCTTCTTCTTAACACAGCCAGGATTACAGCTGACTTCAGAAGCACCCTTGTGAAGGAGGCCCATCTCCTAAATCAAGATGCTTTTATGCTTCCAAGGATGAACTGATCCACCTGTGGCAAGCTCCTTTGCCCCTGTTCCAAAAACACATTTTTTGCACTTAAAGCTAGCTCATAACATATATAGAACTAATCACTCTGCACTTGCAGTTAGCACACACATATTGTAATGAATAACACTCAGATGAGAGACAAAGAATGCTTATAAACAACGCACGTTACATTCATACTTTGAGACAACTAGGGTGTTCCTGTGCATAAGTGGGTGGATGGGTCCATCTCCTCCCTCTCGCCACTGCTTGCATTCACACTGAGGGCTCATGAACAGCCAGAGACTGACAACAAAGAGGAGTTTCAAGACCAGGAGATTCCAAGGCAAGCAGCCAGGCCCAGGAGTGGGCCTTGTAAGGTGCCCAACAGTGCCAACCTCTGATGCCGACCGCTGTGATTATCAGTGGGAGTTGGACCTTAATACTCTAAATCTTCCCTCACAAGATCATAAGATCAGGCCTATCGTGCACCGATACACTGGCCCTAATTGACATGCTGCTGGGTGAGAACTGGGCATAAGGCCCACTTGTTCGAAGCCTCACAGGAGCTCTGGGCTAAGTCTCAGGACTTGTGAGGTAATCTAGGTTTGAAGCCTTGCAAAAGTGAGAGTCTTACTCCCTCGCCTGCCTCATCCTTTCTAGCCCCTGCAACCAACATAAAGAGCAGGGAGAGGAGAGAGTTTGTATTATAATATTTTGTAAAGATATTCCTGCTCATAAAACGGAAAACAAAACAAAAAATTGGATGACCTTGTTGCCAACCCATGTCTAAACCTCAAGTCTAACTACAACAGCGATGATACTGGAATATACTGAGACAGCGAGGTTTTCTACACAAGGCTGTTAATTGACTGTTAATCCACTATATCTACTTTCAGTTTTGTCACAGAATTGAGATCTGAGCAGTACACAAACAGCGTTTCCTTCCCTGCTTTTCCACTACATGGTCTCTAGATGGCACTGTGGTATAGTGGAATAGCACAAATACACAAGAGGAAATATTGCTTTCTTTCACTTTCATAATTAAGTGCCACATTTTCCCTGCTTTAAAAATTCACCCAAAGTGCTTGTTAGACACAGAAGTGAAACTGGAGGGTCACAACATAATCTAAAGAACCCATAAACAACCACGAGTAGGGAATGATGAGTGTATGATAAATGCCTCGTGTAGAAAAGCCCAGTAAGAAAGAAAACATAATTTTCTGAGTTTGACCATTCCAAGCTATTCGTTATTTGAATACTGTTATTCTGGAAAAACAAAAGGATGTGATCTAGAAATAAGAGTAGAGTTTTGTTTGCTTGTTTTTTTTAATGCTTTAGGAAAATACTAGTGCTTTTGGCCATTCCTCCACTGGTGATTTCTGGCTTCTTTAGATGATCCAAGCTTTCTTCTTAGCAGCCAGATGGTGAATTCTGAATCCAGTCTTTTGCCTTAAATTGAATTTACTCTACCGCATATAGCATTACATGTTTGCCCCTCCTCAGAGTGTGAAAAGGGATTAATAGTCTGAAATACCACTTCCCCTTAATATGATAGAATATGGAGCTGCATTTCAAGAGGAGTGATCTTGCAGCAGAACCTGACTCAGATATGCTTTGACTGATTCAGCCTTAGTGTTTCACTTGGAAAGCTTTACATCATGACCTTGGCAGACTCCCAGATGTTCTCCTCTGCCGGCTGCTATTTTTCCCTTTAGCTTACCAAAAATAGCCATGCATAGATTGAGTGTCCTCAAATTACGAAGGCTTACAGGCAAGCATGTTGTCAACTTTCTGCCGGGCAACCAGAGCCTGCTGCGGGTTGACAAGGAAGAAAGATGAGCATGGAGGCTCCATACAAATCTACACACTGAAGACTGGCATTTATAAGATGCAGTTAGAGTTTGGATTCTCTGCTGCCTTAGATTGGTGGACATATTTCTTTTGCTCTCTTTTTTTCAAGGACATTTGTTGTTGTTGTTTTGTAAAAAAAAAATATATTTTGAATTTTAAAATCCATAAAAACAAAATACCAAGAACAAGACAAAACAAAAACCAAAAAAGGATACACTACAGAAACAAAGCAACATTAAACTAAAAAGTACTTCCGCTTTCTCCACAACCAAGTATAAGTAACATCAGATATTCTATATAATAATTATAAAGAAATTGGCTTCCTTTTCCCCCTTAAACAAACAAAAAAAATCAAACAAAAGATTTCCCCTCCTCTCTTATTCCTCAACCTCACAAGTTCACAAAACCTTGAAACCTTACAGCAATTTACTCCTAAACACATATAATAATCCTTCTAGCTAAACAATATTCAATATTTCTATTTATGTTTAATAAAAATCTCTATCTTCTTTCCCTCTATTTATAAACAGACAACCTAGCTTTTATTTTATTTTATTTTTAAAATAGTTTCACATTTCCACATTACTTCACATCTCAAATTCTATTCCATATTTAGTTCATTCCTTTCCATTGGTTATTCTCTATGCTATATTTCATCTAGACTCAATACATTTTTACCAATAATCAACCACCTCAAACTGGAGAAGTTCTCCTTTCTCTCAAAGGGGTCCCTCTCACTAGCCCCTTTAGGTTCAGGTCTATATATATTTTCTTTGGATCACTATCAGCAATCGATTTAGGTTTATCCCATTTAGATTTCTCCCACCAATCCATTTGGGAAGCTGAACCCTCTTACTTCTTACATAAGAACCTCCCCCATCTCCTAATATTCAGCAACTATCATAATATAAGTCCAACCATTTATTCCATCAAATAATCAGCAAACCATTTTCCCCGATCAAATACAGTATTCACGATATGCATCTTCTTCAGGCTCATGTTCCAGAAAAGACTTTTCCCCCCCATGTGAGCCCCCATAGCTGTCTTCCTCCAAGTAGCCCGGCAGCAATCATCTTTCCAGTTCTCCATGAAAGGCTTCCCGAAAACATCTTCACTGTCCGTTTCGCTGGCAATCCTCCCTTTTTTCTTCAAGTTGTTACCCTCTCCCAGATATCAATCTTCGCCTCGTCCTCCCTGTTCTGCACTTCCAGTACACCGATCTCCCCAGCAGTTATTTTGGAATGCTTGAAATAGTTTCCAATCAGCTCCCCGGCCAGTTTGCAGCAATAGATCATAAGTAGCCATCTTGTTGTGTTGCAGTAAAAATTTACAGCTACCTTTTCCAGAATTCAAAGTAAAAGGAGTTACAGTACCTCTTTCTTTTCTCGTTTCAAAACACATTTGTTGATCTTCCCCTTATGAAGTTTTTAAAGCACGTTTTCTTTTTAGTATTCCAGAGACGAGGGTATTTAATCCTGATTGTGGATAAAATTCCTCTTTATTACCAATTGTCAATAAATCTTTAAGAAATGGAGTTGTCGTTCTTCAGGTTCTTAAAAGAAAAAGAACTCCAAATGCAGCGGTGAGCAATGATGAAATCTCCCACTCTCTACCCCTCCCCGAGAGAATCTGCAGTGGCACAAGCAGCTGCAAAAAAAAAAAAACTCAGAGAGAGCAATTAAGAGATATACTGGGAATCACTCTTAGATCATCCTCTTATTCCGGGGAGATTAAGCAGCCAAGATAACCTCTTGACTGGATTTCTCGCCGCGCCGGTCTCCCTAGATTTCAAGGGAGCTTCAGTCCGACATAAGCTCCAACCGGAAGTTTTTTTCAAGGACATTTGTCTATCTCTTCTAAATACCCAGAGCTGAGATGATGGTGTTGCAGACAGAGCTTCATGCTGTGTAGGAGTATCTTCGGTCTGAGGCCTGTATCTTTGCCATCCTCATAATGATCCTATAAGAGTGGTCATGCTTTACACATTTCTGAAGATACAGTTTCATTCCCAAGGCTACCAAGTGAGTTCATGGCTGCAGCAGAGGGAGACGAGATGAGGAGCATGGCCATTCCACCATCCCCGCTGAAGGGCCACTTGCTTTTTAGCCCTCTTCCCTCCCCATCCCTTTTTCCTTTTGTATTATGTCTTTTTAGATTGTAAGCCTGCAGGCAGGGACTGCCTTGCTTTTATTGATTGTTTGTAAGCTGTGCTGGGGGCCTTTTTGGTTGGGAAGCGGAATAAAACCACTATAAATAAATAAATAAATACAACAACAACATTTTTTATTGAATAAGTCCTCAGACCATTTCACACACAATAACCACACACGGGTGAGTGAAAGTTTAAAAAAAGAACAATTAAAATAGGAAAAACTTAATACATAATGCTTAATACATACAGCTAACATTAATATATAGAATAAAACAAATTACATTTTAATGAGAAGATCCATTAAAACCCACTTGAATAAATAAATGAACAAATGGAATTTGAATGTGCAGTGTAGAGAAACTCTCCCTCCCCTGAACTCATTGTCACCCAATGAAGTGGATTAGCAGTAGTTCTGAGATAAAAGTGCCACACAGTGCATATTAAATGCATGGAATTCACTGTCACAGGATGTGGTGTTGGCGGTTACCATCTTAGGTAGCATTAAAGAGGGATTAAACACATCCATGAAGAATAGGTCTTTCAGCAGCTATTGGCCACAACACCTAAACAGAACCTCCAGCAATATGCCACTGAAAACCAATTCCTGGAGGGAGGGGAAACAGTGGGAGAGGGCTATTGCATTCAAGCCCTGCTGGCAGCTTTCCAAGGAGCATCTGGGGTGGATCTACATTACACTGGATAGCGTCAAGTTAGCAGAAAGGTACTGCTATATTCACATTCTGCAGTCACTCCTCACAGGGCACACTCTCGTCAAATGTACTGCACTCATCCTGGGTTCCCACCCCACACCTAACTCTATAGCAGTAGAACTGAGTGTTCCCTTGAACAAGGTGTTGTTGTTTTTCCGCTTCGTTGTCTATGCGCAGGTGCGAACAAGAGTGGGAGCGATCTATTTAAAAAGAAAGGGGAAAGCTCTTCTGGCCCCTCACCAAAAAAAAGAAGAATGCTGCTGCTGCTGCTGCTGCCACCACCCTCCTGAGGGGTCAGGGTTAATCTAGCCAGATCAATGCGCCCCGCGCCCCTCCCCTCCCACCAAATGCAATTTCCCAAGGCTGTGTTCCTCCCGTTCTGAGTTTCCTGAGCACAAGGCTCCTGTTGAATCAATGAGAGACACTTGGGAGTAAGGGCACTGGAGAGAATGTAATTTACTTCTGAGTAGACTGCCTTTCACATGCAGGGGGAAATGGCCATTAAAAAATAGGGGGTTCTTTGTTTCTGTTCCGCCGTCTATGCGGTGGTGCGCACATGCACAGGAGCAAAATTGGTGCGCCCAAATGCAATTGTAATTTCTGAAGCAGCCAGCTCGGAGGTGCGCAGGAATGTTTACAAACAAACAAATTAACAAGCTTCCACGGAAGAAGTCGAACCACCATACAACAACAAATGGCAGATACCTCTCTTCCCCACCAGTTTGGGAGACACACATCACACCACATTTCCACCGCCCCTTGCTAACTCCAGCGACGACATTTTCATGGCCACACCTCCGACGGGCAATGACAGCGCCAGTTTAGCACACACTAGCCACGTACTGCGATAACTGAAAAAAAAACACGTGACAAACCTAGTCCAGGAAATTCTGGAAGAAACAAAGAACAATTACGCAGGACTAGCACCACCGGCACTGAAAACTGCGAGTGTCATGTGCCCCACAAGTCACAGCAGCAATACAGTACCGCAATAAACCTTAGGTGTGGATCTGGGCCTGGATGTCCACTATGTGAAGCAGAATGCTGGACTAGATGGACCCTCCATTCAAATCCAGCAGGGCTCTTTTTATGTTCTTAGTGCCCAAGTACTTGTTATGCTACATTTTATGTAATCTGTGGGGCGGTGGTGTCTTACATATTATTATTATTATTATTATTATTATTATTATTATTATTATTATTATTATTATTATTATTATTATTCGCCCATCTGGCCGGCAACCGGCCACCCTGGGCGATATACACAGATAAAAACACAAGATAAAAACAGAATAAAATACATTTAAACAATATAAAATGTTAAGATAATTAGCCCACCCCATATTCCCGCCTGAATAGCCAAGTTTTTAATGAGCGGCGGAAGCTCAGCAGAGAGGGGGCATGACGGAGGTCACTCGAGAGAGAGTTCCACAGTACGGGGGCTGCCACAGAAAAGGCCCTCTTCCTAGTCCCTACCAGTCTAGCTGCTCTGGCTGAAGGGACAAGGAGAAGGCTGTCTGTGGCAGATCTTGTTGAGCGGCCTACTTGGTGTTGCTGGAGACACTCCTTGAGATAGACTGGACCGGAGCTGTATAGGGTTTTAAAGGTCAAAACCAGCACCTTGAATTCGGCTCGGCAAGCAACTGGTAGCCAGTGTAGCTCCTTGAGCACTGACGTGATGTGATCCCGCTGGCAGCTGCCTTTAACCAGGCGAGCCGCCGTGTTCTGTACCAGCTGTAGCTTCCGAACCATCTTCAAGGGTAACCCCACGTAGAGCGCATTACAGTAGTCTAGGCGAGACTATCATATAAGTATGCACAGCCCCAAATTGGATCAGGACCATGCTGCTCCAGGAGGGGGGAGAGTTAAACCTTCACCCACACCTGTTTCCCCCAAAACTCCCCTCCACCACTAGCATGTGGAGGTTGAAAAAGAAGAAAAGCCACCATTCACTCCATTGACATGGAGACTTTTTTTTTTCTTTTTTTAACTTCCCCCCATGAGTGGGGAGGAATTTCAGGGGAGGAAATGTTGGGGGGAAGGTTTAATCTTCCTCTCCTGGAATGCCATGGTCCCAATCTGAATTGAGGCAAAGCATGCTTACAAGAAAGTAAAAAGTAAAACAAGCCTCAGCTACACGCTGCATGATTAATGTAACATGTTGTTTGGCTCTTAGTCAAGGCTTCCTACTACATAAGAACATAAGAAGGGCCATGCTGGATCAGACCCAGGGTCCATCTAGTCCAGCATTCTGTTCACACAGTGGCCAACCGGCTGCCCACGGGATCCCACAAGCAGGACATGAGTGCAACAGCA
The DNA here is from genome assembly GCA_021292165.1 of Shinisaurus crocodilurus. Lineage (NCBI taxonomy): Eukaryota > Metazoa > Chordata > Lepidosauria > Squamata > Shinisauridae > Shinisaurus > Shinisaurus crocodilurus. The sequence goes on from CM037877.1 coordinate 46,350,140, forward strand.
CCTTCCCAACCATGTTCCCCAGCAACTGGAGTACATAGGCATACTGCCATACTCGTGTACATCGGCATTACACAGTGCCAGCTCCAGGTTTCTGAGGGCCCTTGGGCAAGACAGGCACCCTCCCTCAGTAGGTCTACCTTCTCACCACCATCGTCACCAGCTGCTATTGCTCTTTATCCTCTATCTCATCATTGCTACCACTTGCCTGCCTGACAGCTAGAGAGCCAGGGAGCAAGTAGGCAGTGGCATCTGCTGCTCCACCTTCTTACCACCACCATTGTCTGAGTCAGAGCAAGAGGCAGGTCAACAAGCAGGTTGCAATAGTGAAAAGGCGCAGCCCCAGGGGGCTTTTGACAATGGGACCCTGCTGGGTTGTTGTGAGCCCTATGCCAACCCTTGACACCAGCCATGGTTATACCACTGGGCAACTGTGGCTCCCTGAACTTAGAATTAGCCCCAAAACCTTTAGTTGAACAGAAGCACTTGAAGGTGACGGAAGCACTGATAAAACAAAGGGCTGAAGGAAGACAAAATAGAATGTTTAAACCAAAAGCTTTGTGATACAACAATGAAATAGGGATAGAAAGGAGTCTGTAGCCACTGACCAATCAACAGAGGGACAAAAAATATCCAAATTAAATACTGGAAAAAAGCTTCCAGTCCCTGGCATAGACTTGAAGTTGTGGCTAGCGTTTCCTTGCTCTTCTTAAAAGTATTGTTGCTTCTGTTTCATGTTACCGTGGTAAGGAAGTGGCACAGTGCCTGGGGTGACATGAGAACTCAGAGGTCAAGTCTTGGAAGAAAAGTCATATTTATATTATGCAGCTTTCTTGGCTCTGACCTTTGCCTCTTTCATAACCTGATGATGGCTTCAGAGCTGCTGTGATAAAATTAAGGCAACCATAAATATATTTCCAGTTACCAAATACTTTCTCCTCTGTTACTGTTTTAGCAGTTTTATTTGCACAGGAGTTCCTGACAAAAAAACGCGCAGTCTACATAAAGGCAAGAAGAAACTGCCTACATGTTTTATTCTACATTTTCCAACAAAATGTTCACACTGTTCTTCCAATGAGTCTCAAAAGCTAACAAAGGGAAACCCCAAAACCCCATGGAGCACCCTCAGGACTAAAATATTTAGCCTGGTTGGGGAAGACTCAGCCTTATGAATCAAAATCAACTCCGGGCTCCAGCGTGGATTGATTTAAATCAAGGCGTTTCAAATCATGCTTTAAATTGCTAAGAAAAAGGAGTTAATCAACCCAGCATTTAGATTTATGGCAGGTTTCCCACTGGTACTTCATATATTTTCTAAACAATGATGCACACTCCCTGGTCAATCAGAGCATTAATACTAATATACTTTTGTATATTAATGGGCTAAATTCAACGTTGCATGAGTGGAAGCTGAAGTCATGAGTGGAAGTCTGCTTGTGCAATGGGAGTTTTTCTTCCCCTCATCCTGTAACACTCTGTGCGCCCCCCAATCTGCTCCAGAGGGTTCTCCATGTCACACGCAGGGCCGGCGCTACCGCTAGGCAGACCCAGGCGGCTGCCTAGGGCGCGTGGCGGAAGAGGGCGCAGAGTTTCTGCGCCCCTTCCTCGCCTCCGGCGCACTCCTGCCCTGCCTGCCGCCTCCGCCGTGCCTCCCCGCCTGCTTGCCGGCCGCCGCCGCCGCTACACCTCCCCCGTGCGCGCGCCCGCGTGACCGCCCGCCAACCACCTACCTACCTTCCCGTCGTAAAGCGCGGGGGTCCCATCGCGTCGGAGGAGGCAGCGGCGGCAGCAGCAGCAGCAGCCAGCAACCAGCAGCGGGGGCGGGGGGAAGGTAGGTGGTGGTGGCAGCGGCGCGGGGGGGGTTGCAGAGCAGGGCTGCTTTGCTCCGGAGCCCCCCCCACGGCACGAGGGGGGGCGCTAAATATAATTTGGCCTAGGGCGCCAAACAGCCCTGCACCGTTCCTGGTCACACGTGCAATGTCAGGGGGCAGTGCCCCAATCCCTACTCACCTGAGGGTGGGATTTGGGGAGGGGTGATCATAACAGCAGGAAGGGCACACATGTGGGAGAAACCTTCCTTTGCCCACAACCTAACTTCCAGAAGTTTCTCTCCCCACGTGTTTTTCTCTTCAGCTGAGCCAGATGTGTGCTCAGCTGGGCCAAAAGTGCTTGTTAGATAGAGGCTGAAGGGAGATAAACAGTAGGTGTGGGAAGATGCAGTGCCCCTCTTGCTATTAAAATTGCCCCACACCTCCCTTTCCTGTGTGACTAGGGCCCTCCATGTGCTTACACACAGAGAACTGCTGCCATCACACTGAATCTGGTCACTCAGGGAGGTGATCAACTTACTGTCCTATTTGTTCTTGCCTCCTCCTCCTCCTCCTCCTCCTCCTCCTCCTCCTCCTTCCATCCCATCCCAAGAAATGCAGCTGTGCCTGTGACATTTGAAGCACCACAGATGGATCAGGAGCAGCACGCATACAGCTGCACACATCTGGTGAACAGCTGTGTGACATTTGACTGCTTAGTGGCCATCCCTTTCCTCATTCCTGAATGAGCCATTCTTTGACTTTTCTTTGCAGGAGCAGCCTACTGGTTGATGAGTACAACTATGGGATGCACAGCAGCAACCACACATTATTCTGTACGTAATGAATAAACAGGGCCTAGGAAATGATCAAAGCAGGATATACCGACCCCAGTACCCAAGCATCATCATAGAACAGAGTTGCACTGACACTGCATAGGCGTAATGCTGGCCTTGCAGATAAATACGTTTAGCATTCAGTCTTATATCCTCTTTTGAAATATACTTATACTGTGAGACAAAAACATTTCTGACACACTCCAGCCTCTGCTTGCCTGTTCCACCAAGTCCCTAACCTTCCTTCCACAATCAGAAATGTGCTGCCCCCGAAATGAAATGACTAGATCTGCTGTCCTAAACACACTTCAGTAGGGAGCAAACCCAGTGGAATATAGTGGAACTTACCTCTGAGTAAACACGTTGCAGGATTGTTCTGTAAGCCGCACAACTCTATGGGTTTATTTTCAATCTGAGGCATGTTTGTTGTTGTTGTTGTTGTTGTTGTTGTTGAATGCGGAAGTGGTTTGTGTATTTATCATCATCAACAACAACAACAACAACAACAACAAATTATTAAACACATAAAGAAAAACAATATATAAGCATTCTTCTGCATACCACATCACAGGCACGGATTCAAATTCCTGTGTCCAAGTAAATGAACTGTGCAGATGAACTGAGAACTGGGGTAGCATCAGCAAAGTAGAGGTATCCAGTGCTAACATTTTCCCTAGGTTTTAGGATGAACTGAGATGAGTCTCAGAATCATAGAACAGGACAACAGCATACTTCCTTGTAATACCAAACCTGGGTGGTCCCATCCCTACACAGTTTGGAAGTGAAACCACGGCCGCCCAAAAATAAGGTAGTGGTAGGGCAGGGGTGCAAAACCTCTTTCAGGATAAGAGCTGGATTCCATTTCAGAAATGCTTTCAGGGCAGCATTCCAGTGGTGGGCAGGGCCAAAGGCAAAAGGGGCGGGGCCAAAATGCCAACATATTTCAGCTTAAAGCTCTTACTGCTAGTAACTAAGCCTTAGGAGAGACATTTCAACCTTTTAGAATCGGGGGCGGGGGGGGACTGCACAAAAGCAGGGAATCCACCAAACAATTCCTAGTAAGGGGAAAGGGGGCGTGGCCAGAGGAAAGAGGTGTGGCTATCTGGGGAACTTAGATTTGGCCCCTGGGCCTGAGGCCCTGCAGCCCTGTGGCAGAGGTTTCTGCATACTCAGGGGAGAACCTACATGCACTGGAAACAATTCATTTGTAATTTTTTTAAAAATGAAATTCTAAAAATCCACACACAATAGTCCACTCTTCAGGAACTCCACCACCCCTGCTATATAGCAGTAGGTGAAACTGGACTGGGGTCCTTTTCCTTTTCCTCCTCCTGAACACCCTCTCCCAAAACCTGAACCAGAGAAGGAAACAGTGATAATGGTATTTGCTATTGATTTATCTCTATACACATGACCAAAAAAATAAAAAATACCAGGGTGAGGGGCCGTGGTTCAGTGGTAGAGCACTTGCTTGGCGTGCAGAAGGTCCCAGGTTCAATCCCTGGTATCCCCAGGTAGGGCTAGGAAAAATTCCTGCCTGAAACCCTGGAGAGCCGCTGCCAGTCAGTGTTGGCAATACTAAGCCAGATGGACCAAGGGTCTGACACTATATAAGGCAGCTTCCTATGTACCATGAGTGGAATGTCTTCAGAGAAATTCCTGAAGAGGAGCTATTGAAATACAACCAGTGAATCCCACTGACATGATAGACTGGCAAAGTCAAATCTCTTCAAAAGGGAAAAATTAAGCATGATTACTTGATGCAAGATTTCACTCAAGCCAATCAAATTGTTATTTTGGGAAATCATAAATTTGTATTTAGTGTCAGTGTGTCACTCATTAAAATCTTATGAGAATGATTAGAAAATTATCCTAATGAGAAAAATGTTAGTCTTGGATTAATTGCCTAAAATATGTGATTACATCACTTGTTTGAGTCTCAGATGGGCACTGACCATTTGACTATTATATTGATCACTATAATAGTTTTTTGCTTCATTACGTTACTTCAAGTAGCACTTGTTCGCTGCTTAGAGGCTCCATTCCCTAAAGTGTCAAGTAGCAAATGAGCATCGCTTAGCAATCACCAAAGGCTGATGATGATATTAGTGATGATGATGGTGGCAATGGTAACGACAGTGTAGAAAACATGATAGAGATTTACAAAATTAAATGACCAACGATATGTACATGATAGAGATTTACAGTATAGAGAGGATGAATAAAGCACCTCATATTCTCACAAGTTCCAAACACCACAACTTGGTTCATGAAATGAAACGGATTGGCAGTAGGCACAGGATAAACAAAAAACACAAAAAAGTAAGTGTTTTGTCATACAAAAAAAAACCTGACTAGACATTGTGATGGCCTCAACAATTGTATATGGCTTTTTTAAAATGGAAAATAGGTGTAACCCCACAATTCAGTTCCCTGGTGTATGTCTGCATTAGTATGTTTAGTGAGTATAGAATGTTGAACTGAGCGGGTGTGGTTTGTGATGTCTTGGAAAGGGTGGGGGGAGGAGTATATAAGGAGTGTTTGGGTGATGTCAGAGGTACTGAGAGTAGAGTGTGTTTGGAGTGTTGGGGAGTTAGGTTAGTTGAGTTAGTTGAGTTATTCATGTCTTGTCTGTCAGGAGTTTTGAGAGAAATCAGTGCTTGTCTCAGGAGTGAAAGTATTTAGAGTTATAGGGACTTAGGTTAATTACAAAGTGTTTGGTGTAGGCAGGTTTAAAGTTATTTTCTGGAACTAAGATTTTGAGAATTAAAATAAACTTATTTTTATTTTGTTTGCTACCCAAATCCTATGTGTCAGCGTGGCGTTATTAACCTGCATTACTTTTAAATCTACACACACACACACACACACACACACCTTTGTACCCACAGTATCATAAATTTAAAATAGATCCTTAATGACCTGTATTAATATTTCCCCTCATTGGTAGGGGAAAGGTTTCATTTGACCCTCCCCTCAGGTTTTTAGGTGTTGGGGCTTAGCCTGAGAAGGGTTTATGCATCGGGTCCTAAAGTGTATGGACTGTGTCGTCGCAGTTACCAATGGCAGCTAGATATTGTAGCTAGTGAAGGGAACTCTATGTCCAAAGGAAATAGACCTCTGATTGACAGATAATGGGACAGACATGAGGGGGTTTTCTCAGTATTTCCAGTAACACCTGACGAGCCATTGTTGAACACTAGAACAATATCCATGCGTCTTGGATCTGATCTAGCAAGGCAATCCTTATGTTACATTTGCTGCTCAAATGCCCCTTCATAAACTCCTTCACTCAGGGTGCTAAGCAGGGCCAGCCCTATCATTGGATAGAGTGGGGTGGCAGCAGGTGCGTCCAGCCATCCCACTGGATCCATCCTCCCCCCAGCTCTTGCACCTGAACCTCCCTCTCTCTCTCAGCTGTTCCCACTCCCCCCAGCCAGCAGCAGCTCTGCCCTACACCACTTCAGCTCGCCTTCTGCCCTCAGGCAAAACAGAGGATGCTGTCCTATGGCCAGTGTTGAAGTAAGATGCCGCTATCAGTCCAGTCAGCTTCTGTGCATGCAGAAAAGCAGCACATCCTTCACCTCAGGCAGCAAAATGTCTTAGGGCAGCCTTGGTGCTAAGCACTGCTTGTGGCATCATTTATAGCTATGCATACTCATGAGCAAGACACAAATATGCCAAAAATCCCAGTCAGTATTTCGGTATCTGACTCATGATTCAACATGGGTGGTATCAGTCCTTCTGTTGCTCTAGTCTGCATGGCAGGCATGACTTGATTCTCATGAACAGAAATGGTAATATCAGAAGCAGCCCTTGAATTGGAAAGATGTTCTTTAACCCTAGATCTTCAGAGTCTTGCAGAAGACATAAGCGTGACACAGGGTGAAAACTGAAGATTTAGCATGAAAACTGGAGAGGCTGATGTAGAATATCAGGAGGTGAGTGACGGAAGAAGGCATTTCAGAACAAAGCACATTTTCAAAGATATAAGCATCCTCCTGACCCAAGATGTTAATACTGCACCGTTTCATATAGTGCAGTGTGTGTGTGTGTGTGTGTGTGTGTGTGTGTGTTGGAGTTGCGGAAGATGGCGAGGAGTGCAGTGTTGCACAACAGTCCTGCCTCAATGCCCTGTATTATGCTTTGTATGATACTATGCTCTGCATTATGCTCTGTATGGTATTATCTGTCCTATACCCTGTATTTTGCTCTGTAATAGCAAGGCATGACCTCTGTGTAGCAAGGCATGACCTTGCTTAAATTGTGAGTTGGCTGCTAGCCAGGCTGATGCAATCTTCAGCAACTTGCTGGCTGCAGGCCAGAGGAATGACACTGCACAACAGCCCAGGTGCTACCAATTAAGCATGAGGTCTGCAGCCCATGGAGTTTGGTGCTAGAAAAGTATATAAGACTAGCAAATGCAGACTAAGGTGGTGGTTGTTGGTAGTGGTGGTGGTTGGTAGGTTGTGTGGTAGTGGTGGAGTGCTGAAGAATCGGAAGGAGCAAGGAGGAGCAGAGGAAGCTGTTCAGAGAGCCCTGCAGAAGCCCCAATGCTGAAAGCTGATACCCAGGAGGGAGAGCTGCTGGAACTAGCAGGGTTGGTTGGAAATAATACAGTGACTGTGTAGCTAAGGGGTGGGATTTCCACCAGGGAACTTGGAGGAAGGCATAGCATTGTTGTATTTCATGCTCAGCTTTGCAATAAAGATGTTTGGCTTTAACTTCCAGGAGGAGTATTTATTATGGTCTGAAAATCCCTCAAAGAACCTTTGCCAATCCCTTTTGGGGAACCTGTGGCAAAACGTGTGTGTGTGTGTGTGTGTGTGTGTGTGTGTGATGAATTCACTAGCTACAGCCCTTAAGTGCAAACTGTATTTTTCCTTATATGGTCCAGGGGGCCAAAACTCTACTGAATTCAACACTCCCATGCAGCCATATAACTGTAAGGTGCTCAAGGGATTCCAGTGCCTCGCAGGTTCAGTGCCGTTTTATTTCAGTTATTGTGTGGCTTTGGTGAAAGAATGCTGATCTCTGTATTGAGTAGGACTTTCTGACTGGGCTTCACCTCATCCCTGCTTCCTTATTTTCTTCCTGTTTCTTTCTCTGCACATTGAGCTTAACATGAACACTAGCAGGGATGCCTATTCGAAAGCAGGAACGTGGTCTGGAAACGGTCAGGACTCGCGGAGCCATCCTGCCAGGCTCGAAGTGGGAGAAGCCATGGCAAATCCAAAGCCCTGCTGGGCCTGTGTGAGCAAGGCAGAAGGTGATGGCTGAATTGTCCCTCTTTCGTGGCTTTCTTTTTTTTTTAACTCCTCCCTCCCTCCTGCTGCCATTGCTCTGAATGGGAGAGAAATGAACTGTGCCAGATCCAGAGCCGGTATTGTTTCCCTCTTGTTCCGAGCAGCATGTCAGGGGACTGGGAAGGCTCTGGATCCTGCAGGTCCAGAGCCTCCTCCAGTCTGCCCCTGACACATCACCAGCATGCCCCCATTTTGCCCTCTCCACCACCATTGGAGCATTGATGGTGGAGGAGCAGTGGAGCTTTCTGCAGCAGCTAGGAAGCGATTTCCTAGGGTGGACCTCCCTCTCTACGGGCAAACCTCCCTCTCCACCTGTGAAGAGAGAGATCTGCAAAATCCTATGACCTGTGGGGTACCCTCCTAGAGACCAGAGGATTGCACCCACAATGAAGCATTTCATATCTATCTTATTATCAGGATTATTTGACCAATGGGTTTCACATACATAGTCCTTTCTCTTTTTAACTCTTATCCACAAAATGGTTAGAGCAGTGTTCTCCAATCTACGCTGGCTGGGGCATGCTGGGAGTTGTAGGCCAAGAACATCTGGGGACCCAAGGTTGGAGAACACTGGATCAGTATAGATCAGTTTAGCCATTCCGCTTTCTCTAGTCTTTCCCGTTACTAGGGTTTTATTTTTCATTCCCCCACTGTATTATTCAACAGCAGGTTTACTCGGTCATCTCAATCATAAAAGAACCTGCTTCTTTCTATAGGCTTTCTATAGGTTGATGAAACTGATGCAGTGACTGAGCAGGACGAAGGCTGGGGCATCCCTATAATCATGAGTATGGGCTGTATGATTTGATACCCCCTTGGGTTCAGCTGAAAATCTCAGCTGTCATTTAAAAAAAAAAAAAAGGTATGTCCCTAGAACAAGGGTGCAGAAACTCTGGCCCGGGGGCCAAATCCGGCCCACCTGGCCATGCCCCTTCCCCTGGCCCTGCCCCTTTCCCCTCAGTCGCCTTTCATTTGGTTATTTCCAGGCTTTCGTGCAGCTTCCCCCCATTTGACAGGCTGAAATGCATCTCCTAAGGTTTAGTTAATGGCCAGAGGGGCTTTCAGCGAAAATATGCTGGCATATTTTTTTTTGTGCTTATGGCCTTTTGCATTTGGCCCCACCCGCTGCTGGGCTCTCCGGCCGAAAGAGACTCAACACCCCTGCCCTGGAAGCCTGGAAATGTGTAGCTGGTGGCTAATGAAGGCTCAGAAATTATACAGGGACTGAAGAAGAGTTTTGGGGTGTCGGGGTGCAGCGTACTCCACAGTTCTTGCCCCCATCTCAAGCCCACTTTTCTTTTTCATCATCTAGACCCAGTTTCATTGGTGCAGGGTTTAGAATATTTGAAGGAAAAACACAGAGATCTGTCTGACATACAAGTCTTTCTCTCCAAGTCCAGCTATCCAGCTTAACAGAAGGTTTGGTTTGTGGCAGATTCAGCTATGAGACTTTATTTAGAAAGTTTCAAGCAGCAAATGAGTGCTCAAACCAGGGAAAATAAGATAATTCTTTTTGTACTTTCTGCAAAGGATTCTTGAGAATATTTACAGGATTCTGAACTAGTGGTCAGACCATATGGAGCTAACTCTCTGATGGCTGTCGCAACTTTCTTCACCAGCCAACAAGAACTTCGGTTGATTTTTAAAAAATCGCTATTTTTTCTGAGTATCAATTTTGCACTATAGTATCTCCCACCACTTTACCAGTGTTCTAAAAATGGCATGCTCGTTCCCATGGAAAAAGGTCCAATTAAATGCCCTCCGCCCGCCCCGCCCCGCCCCCCACATTCACTAGTAGCACATTAATACTGTGTGACCTCTTTCCATGGATGGTGATTGCTGTCACCTCCAAGCCACAAGCTGCCACAGCAAAACGGGGTTTGATTTATGCCTGGCTTTACCAGGGCTCCACTCCAGAATCCCTTTTCAATACCAAGCCTGAGTCCTGTAATACTTGAAAAAAGAAAAGAAAAAGAAAGTGACTCTGGGCATGCGGAGAGTACCTTGCTTGCACTCCCCACCAAGCAGATTCAATGGCTTTCAAGCATGGGATCAGGCACTTTAGAAATTAAGCAATGATAAAAATTGTAATGCATCCATTTGAAGTTGTGTGCTCTATGCTATTGCAGGAAAAATACCTTCATACTAATTCTAAATTTCATCTCCTTCCCCCACTAACACACACACACACACAACCTTTAGGCAATTTGCAAAGTAACACAGAATCTAAGGAGTGCATCTTTAGCATAGAACACAGCTGCTCAAATACTGATCAAACAGAGTCGGCATTGCCTGATTAGCGCCACAGTTTGCTGCTAGACTCAAAAATAATAAAAGGAGCAGATGCTTCGGTTGCCTAATGCCTTTATTTTCCATGAGAAAATGTGAAGTTTTAAATTGGAATAGTACTATTAGCTTATTATTCCAGTATGGATATTTTAACCTAAACCAGAAATACGTGCTTATTCAAACAAATGTTGAACTTATAAAGACACAAAAGGAGACTTAAGGCTTAGTTTAATGCTCTAATTTAACTACTTGATTCTGCCTACTTTATGGTTTGTTCATATGTTGTTACAGCAGGGGCAGACTGGTGCACTCCGTGGCTGAGATTCTTAGAGTGGAAGGACACTTCCACTCACACAAGCAGGGGAGTCTCCAATTTCTGTCGATTCCTCCCCTGCTGCAGCTCCTCACACAACATCACAAGCTATTCTGGAGGGTGGAGGGTCCCCCCCAACCCTTAGCAGCGGCTTTTGAGCAGGCACCATGGGAAGAGTGGGGGCAGGAAAGCCCTGTTTTGCAATCTGCATTCCTTTCATGGTTCCAAAGCCATGTTTTTAATGCGAATACCATAGAGCAGGTGTGTTAGACCTCTTCCATCCTGAGGGCCAAATTCCATTTCAGACACTCTCTTGGGGCTGCATTCCAGTAGTGGGCAGGGCTGAAGGCAAAAGGTGTGCGGTCAAAATAACAAAAATAACAGCATGTTTTGGTTAAAAGCTCTTACTGTCAGACAGTAACTAAGCCTTAGGAGAGGCATTTTGGCCTTGTAGAAGGGTGGGCTGAAAACTGCACAAAAGCCGGGAAACCAGCAGTTGGGGAAAAGGGATGTGGCCATCTGGAGCCCAGGGGCGGGGTCAGCTTCGGCCTTCAGGCCTGAGGTACTACATCCCTGCCATACAGCATGTGACAACATAGAGATAATTGTCTTCAGCCATTTTCCAACTATGAAGTGGCTTTTAGGCATCTATCTATGAAGAAAGAATGCCAACATGATGGGAAAGACCCATGTGAGTAGCCCTAACCAATATTTGCACACACTTCATGAGGATCCAGCTAGATTCACTATTTATGCAGAATCGCATGCCCACATGCGTAGCCACAGCTCGATGGAAAAACAAGCCCAGCATGTGTGGGTTACCCTCTCTAATCCAACAGCAGGGTCTGTGCACGTGGAACCCTTTCAACCAGTCTAAAGTTCAAGAGGGTAGCAGTGGGCTGCATTCCGCACACTCATCCAATGCTCCGTCTTCCATCTCAAAAGACATGGAAGACGCCAGAGAGAGAGGCAGTGTAGCATAATGGTTAGAGTGTTGGACTGGGACTTGGGAGAGCCGGGTTCTAGTCCCCACTCAGCCACAAAGCTCACTGGGTGACTTTGGGCCAGTCACTGACCCTCACCCTAACCTACCTCACAGGGTTGTTGTGATAAGATATAGAGGATTATGTAAGCTGCCTTGGGTTCCTTGCAGGAAAAAAGGCAGGATATAAATATAATTAATAAATAAAATAAAAGGGCCCCATGCACCATATTGTGGATGAGATGTGTATGTATCATTTGACACAGATGATTAGGTTTAAAGGAGGTAATATTACAATGGTGAATGTTTGAGAGACTTGACTCGCATCACAACCTTTCAGAAGAACCGCTGAGAAAATAAATTTAGCTTAACATCTGAAGATCAACAGAAAATGGCTGGCTTTTGATATGTTTTTTCCATGATGTTTTTCATCATTTTAAGATGAATTGATAGTAGGACATGGTCCATTTTCTGCACTGAGTCTTTGGGCTTAAATCCAATGTCGTACAAATTGGCTTCCGCTCATGCAACAGGACTTTGCCTTGAACTCCTCACTCCTGCACCCTCTGTGCATCTTCTAAAGCTGCTCCAGAGGGTCCTGCAAAACTTTAGAGCAGATCTGATGGGCTGCAGGGGAGAGGAAAACCATTCCACCAGCAGTTTCCATTCTGATGTTGGGAGGGACCATAGCTCAGTAGCAGAGTGCATACTTTTAGAGTGGCCATGTGTCCTAATTTAATGTGTCCTCTATCTGAAGGGCTGCCAGAGAACAGTCCTTGATTTGAAGGTGTCCTTTGGTTGAAGGGCTATCCCGCTCAAGTCTGGGTTGAAGGTTAAAAAGAAAAAAAACATAAGAAGAGCAGGGGTCACCCATCAAGTTAGTATCTGGAAAGCAGAATAACCAGGCTGGCACACAGGTCATGGTCTTCCCCACTATGATATGCATTGCATTTCTACTTAGATGATATATGTGATATAATATATCATCTACGTAGATTATATATTATATCACATAATATATAATCTACTTAGTCCCACATTAAATAGATTAATGTGCAGGGGGAAATCGCAGGGGGTCAGCACACACGCACGTACGCACGCACGCACACACACACACTATATATATATATATATATATATGGCAACTCTGTGTCCTCTTTTGTCCACTTTATGGAGGCAATGTGTAACTGGCCACCCAACATTCTTTGCATACAGAAGGTCCAATCCCTGGCATAGCTAGTTCAGAGTCAGAACGTTTTATTGTATTTGACTAAAAGCCATTACAAATAATGTAACTTCATACATCATGCAATGACAGAACATAAACATAAATCAAGTTAACAAATCACCTGCACAGTCAACTGCAATAACATTCAGAGTGACTGCACGAATATGTTTTGTGGCCTTAGCAAACAGGGCTGTTTCTGTGTGTAACATATGGGTCACAATCCGACAGTAACCAACAAATCTTCACATAAATATTTTTACCCTGTAAAGATGCCAAAATCTGTCCCAAGAATCTCTCATTGGGGTTTTGATATAGATGGCAGTGCAGTAAATAACGTGACATATCCTCTCCCTCTCCCAGACAACAGATACAGAACTGTAGGTTTCTTGGAACATGCCTGTATCTTCCATCCAAGAATGCTGCGGGCATGGTTTGGAAGTGTAGTTCTGTAAATGAGGTTCTCAAAGCATCAAAAGTGAGAGTTGTAGGTATCGAGCTCTTCCATGATCTGCTTTAAACAGGCAGCACCACTGAGAAAAATTTGAAACTTTAATTAGACCTAACTCCTGGTTAATATCTATCCCATATATCCAATCTTTCAGTTTGTTTTTGGCTCCCAATATGGTGAAAATATCTGATGGTAGGTTTTGGAGATTAGCAACTCTTGGCATGACTTAGCCCAGCCACCCTTCTTCATTTGGGGAGGCAGTCTTCAGGCATATCAAAGACCCTCGTATAATACAAAAGGGCTGGCTTCTGAGCCCTAGCTTCTTCTGATGCCAAGCCTGTCTCTGACCTGAAGAAGGGAGCTGTAGTCCCTGCGGGTACTGCCGGTATATATCTCAGGAACTTGTTTTGACAAACCTCCAGCTCCTTCAAATTGTTACACTTTAACCCCCAAATCTCAATACCGTATTGGATTTGAGCAACCACTTTGCCAAGGAACACTTTTAATGCTGAGGCCACCAGCCTACCTCCCCTGGAACAGAAAAAATTCAAGATAGCTCGAGTTGTCCTCTGTGCTGTTATTTTAATGTTCTAGAGCTGAATCTTCCAAGAACCCACCTCATCAAAGTATACACCCAGGTATTTGAAGGAGGAAACCTGCTCTATCTTATTCCCACCTAGCCTCCAATTATACTTGGGGGGGGGATGTTTGCCAAAGGCCATAATCTTAGATTTAGCATAGTTAATTGTGAGCTGTTCCATTTGGCAGAAATCATAAAGTTTGTTCAACCTTCTCCTCAGCCCAATTTTGTTCATGGATAGCACTACCAAGTCATCTGCGTAGATTAATATTGCAACTTTACAGTTGCCTATTGTGGGGAGGAAGTGCTCTGGGCATGTTAACTCAATTACAATGTTAATAATGTAAAGATTGGACAGAAGGGGTGCTAACAAGCATCCTTGCTTGACTCCTTTGGTCATACAGATTTCCTCCAATGATCTCCCATCTGTGCTAACCCTTACCTCATAGTTGTATCTGTGTACAATTCCCGAATCAGGAACAGCTGTCTCTTATCAGGGGTCACCCATCAAGTTAGCACCTGGAGAACAGAGTGGGCAGATAGGCACGCTGTCACGGTCTTCCCCACTATGGTGAGATAATTTCTACTGAAATGATGGATGGATAGAGTAAATCTGTGTCCTCTTTTGTCCTCTTTTTTTGGTGAGGGATTTCCTCTTGGGGGGGGGCAATGTGTAACTGGCCACCCTACATTCTTTGCATGTAGAAACTCCCAGGTTCAATCCCCGGCATCGCTAGTTATATGGACATCAAGTAGCAACTCATGGGGAATCTCTTTCTGCCTGAAACTGTGGAGAGCCGATAAGAGTAAACAGCAGTGGCTGGTGGCTCCAAGGTCAGTGGGGCATTGTATCCACTCTGAGATTCAGTCTGAACTTTAAAGGAGGCATCCATGGTGCTGAACCTATTTTGGGATTAGGGTTCAGCAGCATGGATAGCTCCTTAAAAGTTCAGGCTGAAACCCGGAGTGGACACCCCACCCCACTAACACGGGAGCCACCACCAGCCTCCCCTGAGAGTAAACAATACTGAGCTCAAGGGACAAAGAGTCTGACCGAGTATGAGGCAACTCTCTGTGTTCTGTAATGTTTTGCCTTGCTTACATTTTAATTTATTTAATTATTTTTTTAAAATAAGCGAATTTTGTGGGAGGTTAACCTGGAAATCCCAGCGCCAAAAAAAATACTTTGAGTTGGATCCAGGATCTGCCTTCCATGGATTTTGGGGAATCTCCCTTCCCCGCTGCACCACAGCTCACCCCATTTAGCAGGGTCCCCAACCTTCTATGTAGCATCTTCGGGGCGCTGGAGGAGCTACCATGGGGAGGGGGGAACGGGGAAGTCTGCTTCCCCCAGTCTAGGAACATGCACTGAAGTCTGGCCCCACCCCCTCATCCCTGAACATGAGCTTAAGTTATTTGCTGTGCTAGTAACACAATAAGGATTTGTTTCCAGTTTATTTAAAAATTTTCTGATCGTTTTCTGTCATGGTCATATCAGTTTCCTCTCATTTCTCTTTGAAAGGGGCTTTGACATCTACTAGAATTGGCCACGTTAAAACCAAACACTGAAAACTGCATAGCTTTGAAATAAGTAGTGTTCTCTTCACCCCTCCAAAAATTGATATAGTTATAATAAAGCAAGCTTCACAGATGGGAACTTCTTCTTTTTCTTTTCTTTTTTTCTTTAGCCTTCCCTGCAAACAGCTTTTCTTTTATTATCTTTCTTCTTCTTTTTTCTTGTAAGGAATGAAAAGATTAATCTCATTTCTGGAACATCAAGTACCACCTTCTATAAAACCTCAAAGCTTCTGTTATCCTTTGTGCACTTGCTGTAAAATAAAAATACATATCGGAAATAATTTGTAAATGTTCAGAATTTGCTGCCGTTCAGGGAAAAACTCTCCTACGCTAGCTGGGCATAAGTGCACCGGCAGATTTTGCTAACTGCCACAGGCCATGTTGCGATGCAGGATACAGCATATTGGCTAAAAATGTATGTCGGCGCCAAATTCTGAGTGAGCATGTAAACACATTTGCTGGGATCCAGAATGGTTGTTCCACTAATGAAAGGATACTGCTGGCAGGATGGGACTTCCGCATCATCATCCCCTCCTGCAACACCCTGTGCACCCTCCATAGCTACTCCAGACAGTTAGGGGAACGACAATTCTACATCCAACCTGTAACTTCCAATATTTTGCAAACAAAATCTGGGACACTCTTTATGTACTTGTAACACCTCTATTCTCAATGTAATGTTCACTGCCTATCACCACCACCACCCCATTACAGAATACCTCAAGGCTCTTGCTGTATTCTTTTATATTGCAATACTCATTTGCATTGCAATGGCCTGCATTTTTTAAAAACTTTATTTATTACATTATCTTGCCCTTCCTCCACGGAACTCAGGGCCCTGCACATGGTCTTCTCCATCCCCATTTTATCCTCACAACAACATTAGTTTATGCTGAGAGATGGTGACTGGCCCAAGGTCACCCAGTGAGTGTCATGGCTGAGTGGGGATCTCAACCCAAGTCTCCCCAGTCCTAGTCCATCACTCTAATTCAGACTTCCCCAACCTGGTGCCCCCCAGATGTGTTGGACTGCAACTCCCATCATTCCCAGCCAGCCATTGGCCATGCTTGCTAGGAATGATAGGAGTTGTGGTCCAACACATCTGGAAGGCACCAGGTTGGGGGAAACTGCTCTAACCAGTGTTGCTAATGTGCTGGAACCCTCAAAATGAAAGAAAGGAGGTACAGGAGAAGGGAGGAAAAGACCGTGGGAAAGTCTGGTAAGCCAAAAGCTAAGGATATTGCAGCTGATATAAATGAATTGAGGCTCAAGAGTAGATTTCATTGTCTCATGTAAAACACACAAACACAGTCTGATTCTATCCATGTTCCTGCAGAAACGTCCCACTGTATTGAACTGAACTTACTCCCAGGTAGGAGTGCTTGGGTTCACAGTTTTAACTCATTATTATGGGACAGAGATCTATCATTTCTAATGTATGGATAAAGCTTTAGAATTAAATTCCTATTGAATCTTAACAGATCTTAAGTCACGGTCCTTTGCTTTCCATAATACATGGCAAAATTAATTCACATATCCAGTTAATGAAAATTAATTGAATAGACACAGGATTATGAGATAATGAAGGGAAGCCAAAAGGGGGTTAAATACAATTTGACCACACAGTTTAGAGTCATTTGGAACAATAGAGACATCTGGTAAGCAGGAGAGGTTAGTCTGTGTCTTCACTTTAGAAAGAAATTAAAATTAAATAAATATAAACATAACAGACTAAAACAAAAAAAAATATTTTGTATTTATTTTATTTATTTATTTATTATATTTGTTAATCGCCCATCTGACCGGTCACCTGGCCACCCTGGGCAATGTACAATTAAAACAATACAATAAAACATGATAATTAAAACAGTATAAAAAATTCTTTTAAAATCCTAACCCACCCCATATTCCCGCCTGAAATACCATGTTTTTAATGCACAGCAGAAGCTCATCATGGAGAGAGCATGGCGAAGGTCACTAGGGAGGGAGTTCCATAACTTGGGGGCCACCACAGAGAAGGCCCTCTTCCGTCCCCACCAGCCTGGCTGCTCTGGCTGATGGGACAAGGAGAAGGCCGTCTGTGGCAGATCTTGTTGAGCGGCCTACTTGATGCTGCTGGAGGCGCTCCTTGAGATAAACTAAATACCATCAAACCCCCATGGAAACTGGGGGGGGGGAGGTAAGGAAGGAACAGACAGTGAGGTAAAAAAGAAAGGTACAAATAGAGAGTAAAGATAACCTAAGTGTTGAATATCTAAGCATGGGAATTAAGGGGGGGAGTAATAATAATCATAATTTAATATAGATCAAGATGAGGTGGAAGCCCTGAAGCAAGGGAGAATAAGAGCCCTCCTCACCCCTGATAGACCCCCTTGATATAAGGACCCATACATTTACTATTTTATCCCAGGAATGAATTCATAAAAATATTACAGGAAAGAATCACAAGTAAAATAAAATAACATTCAAGCATATGTATATTGATTGCACTGTTTTCAATAAACAAGAGAACGGATGCCATACAAACCACAGTTCTAGAGGAGATGGATGAAGAAATGCAAGGAAAGAAAAGCTCTCTCGAGATGATGGAGGAGAGACTCAAAATTGAGGATGATCACTATAAAGATCCATCATCTTGAATCTGAGTACCCTGCTTGAAATACTAAATAGGCAAACAGAAGCATTAGAGGAACTCAGCAAGAACTCCAAAACTATGATAGAGAGAAATGTTAAGAAAAGAAAAAATAAATGCAAGAGAATTATTGCTTGTCCCCCAAAAGCCAACTATGAAGTATATTGCTATCTTAACAGTGTGTATATTTAGTTTTTTAAGTTTTAAATATGAACAAGTTTTAAAGAAACATTTTCAAAAAGTGCCAGAGGAAAAACTTTAAGAAAAAGAATAAATTTAAAAGAAAATGCTTGAAAAACAATTTTCACAAAGCAGGGATGGGGAAATTGTAGCCTTCTAGATCAGGGGTTGACAACCTGGTGCCTTCCAGATGTTTTGGACTCCAACTCCCACAAGCCCCTGCTAGCATGGCCAATGGTCAGGTATTATGGAAGTTGTAGACCAACACATTTGGAGGGCACCACCAGCTTGCCTACCCTTGCTCTAGAGGTTGTTGGACTGCAACTCCATCATCCCTGACCCTGACAATCAGCAATACTGGATGGGACTTCCAGGAGTTGGAGTCCAACAGCATCTCTGGAGGGCCAGAAGTCATCCCCTCCGGCATAGAATAAGCCACCACTATGCCACAATTGTGAACAATAGGGCCTCTCATCCAATGAGTGCTTCTTTCACAATGTAAATATGGCATGTGTCCCACACAAGGAAATGTCTCTAAATGTTGAGTTCTCTCTCTCCAAAATTCAGACTCATCCCCACCTTCTTGGCCTTCCTGCTCCTTTGCCTCCATGATCTGCAGGCCCCATGGCTCTCCGGAGCTCCCTCACCTCTAGTCCTTACCTAGTGCATTGATACCTCCCCATCTCCCCTGCCTCAGGAGGAAGCAATGCTCAGCGGTAGACCACATGCTATGCATGCAGTTGAAAGGATCAGGTAGCAGGAGACGTGAAAGGCATCTTCCCGAGCTCCTGGAGAGCTGCTGCCACTTCAATGTAGACAATATTGTGCTAGGTGGACCAATAGTCTGACCTACTATAAGCCAGATGCTGATGTCCCACCAGCAGTGGCTGGTGGCTCCAATGTCAGTGGGGCAGTGTATCCATGCTGGGTTCCAGTCTGAACCTTAAAGGAGCCATTTTCTTGGTAGAAAGGCTGGTACAAATCAAATCAATCAATCAATCAATAATAAAATAAAATAAAATAAATAAGTCAATGGAAAAATATGATACAAAGGATGAAAAAGCTTTTTCCACCCGGTTGCATCCTGACCAGTAACAGCAATGAGAGGAGAAGGTGGGAATTGATGTCATTAGCCATGACACAAGACAGAAGCCAGGTTAGCTTCTTGTACACAACAGAATCCCCAGGAGTGGATTTAATTCAGAGAAAGAAAAAAAAAGGAGCAGTCTGTTTAGCCCAAGAAATAACAGAAGGGAGTGAGGAGCAGAATTTGTAAACATTTAATAACTCTCCCTCTCACCCCCTGTTCTCTCCTCATATTAACAACAGAGCCAGCCTATACATGTACATGGCCTAGAGTGGAGAAGGATGTGTGTGTTTAACTCTTCCCACCACCGCCACCACCTCTTCACTCTAAGGGCCAAAACAGACATTACTTTAAATCTGTATCTAGCAGCTACGTCTTCTTCCATTTTTACTCTAGAGTAGATGCAGGGCCCCACAATTCAGATCAAGGCCCTAGTGTGGAGGGTGGGAGCTTTTAAAATCTGGATCAGGGCCCTGAGCCTACTCCAGGTTAAAAATTCTGTTTTGGCTCTAAATTGTCCCCCTTAAGCAGGGGCGCAAAAAGTGCTGGCCGGCCAAACGATTTATGGTGGCTCACCAGACACACACACCCCACACACACACCCCACACACACACACACCCCACACACACACACATCTGCTACCTATGGGGGCATTGCCAGAGGTTTCCCTTGCTAGTGCTAGCAACAGAATGCCTCCCTTATCTTTGATCTCTCATCAGCGACTGGAGATAAGGAAGGGGTTCCCTTGCTAGCACTAACCCTTGCAAAAGAAACCCCAGGTGTGTGTGTGTGTGTGTGTGTGTGTGTGTGTGTGTGAGAGAGAGAGAGAGAGAGAGAGAGAGAGAGAGAGAGAGAGCATGTGTGTATGGCCCCCTGGCACTGCCTGATGTGGCTCTCGAGGCCAAAAAAGTTGTGCACCCCTGCCCTAGAGCCACTACTGCCCTCTATGGAGTTTCAGATCCATGCAACATTGAACTAGGCTCCTAGCAGCCCGGGGCAACCCCACTTCACCCATTGCTGTCACTGTTTGTGCTTCCTTTTCCCTTCTGTTAGGAACAGGCCAAGAGGACTCCAGCAGAAACATTTACTTTCTCACCTTCCTCTCCTACGTTCCCTCACGAAGTCCAAGAGAGGTGGTAGAGAAACAGTGCTTGAAAATAAACATGAGGTAGGTCTGAGAATGCAAACCCAGAAATAATTTTGTTAGTGTGTGGGGGGGAGTGTACATGGGGTGAAGCACAGAGTTATTAAATGTTTTTAAAATTCTGTTTTCCTGGAACTATTTTCCTTCTCTTCACGTCAAGCCAAGTGAAAACCAAACTACACACAAGGGGAACAAACAGGACTGGTTTGTCTTCCTTTACTGTTTTGCCACAGCACTTTGGAAGCTCAGCACATTGGCCCTGGCCTACAGGTTAAGGCGTTCGTAAGTCCAGATAAAGATATCCTGTTTATACAGTACTCACTTAAAAATCACCAAAAAGGAAGAAAGGAATAACCAAAAACATACAACAACAAAAAAGACATGGAGTCACGTCGTGTGTGTGTGTGTGTGTGTGTGTGTGTGTGTGTAATTATTTGGGTCAATTGGGACATTGGGAATTTTGATACAGTGTTATGTGCACTCTCACAAACTGGCTGCCATGGGGGGGCTTGCCCATCCATAAAATGGCTGCCATAGTGGACATGGCCAGTCACAAAACACTCATTTCCCAGATGGCAAACTGGTGAGATTAAAAGAAAAGTAACTTGTCCAAGAACCTAAGACAGAGATGGGGTTTGAGTTCCAAAACCCAAATAATGATGGCACTGGAGGGCAGCACTTCGCTTTGCAGCATACCAGTCCCACAGTTAAATAATAAGAATTTTTAAAATCATAAGAAATAAAATTTAAATCAGGATGGACAGGGAACAGGGTGGGCACCAAGAGATGAGTGTGCAGGAACCATGTTGGAAACTCCAGAGTTTAAAGAACTGCTAGCTTTAGACCAGAGTTATCTCACATTGGCTCAAGCTCTACCAAAGGAGGAAACTGGAACCTAAGGCTGAAACCTTAACAGATGTGCCCATGATCAGTAATGATATTGTGCAATGACACCATGAACCCACACTTTTCCTTGGTCAGTCAAGCCTGAATCCCCATGGGGAAGATGGTTGGAGTCCCTGGGACCAGTAAAGATGCCTCACGTTTTCCTGGTCCTGTATTACCTTATGAAGCTTCTAAGCCTTACTGTATTGCTAGAGGAATCTTCCTGGGAGTTGACCTACAGATATGCCTGCACACAGGCTTTGAAAACATATGGAAGCTAGTAGCAGAGTCAATGGGTACAATACAATCCCACTCCTCTCTCCATACGTTCATGAGATTCACTTCCAGACTTTGTGAAAAGGGCTCAAGGTTACCACCGTACATTTCCTTGGAAATAAGCTGAAAGATATTTCATTGAAAGAAATCAAATTCAGTCCCCAGTAGACATGATTAGGTTTGAGGGTGTTGTACAAGGAAGGTGTTTTAGCCAGGAGAATTTAATATATCAGATCACATAACCCATTCAAGCAACTCACTGGTTATGTTTTTCCCAGTGTTCCCACTGTCTTTGAGTTTATTATAAAAGCTGGAATGGACTAGCCTGCACTTATTCCAGGTACTTTGGAATACTGTCTAGAATCAGGGATTGCATCCATTATAAACACTACAAAGGAGAAATTGGCAACTTTACATGGAGGAAAAAATAATAACCACTCCTTGTGTTGATTTTGTGGTGCAATCAACCTCCAGCATTAAGGAACAGAGTAAATACTGGAACAGAACCTGCTGACAAGCTCATGTCAAGCAAGCCTTAAGTTACAGCCTTAAATATTATAATAAAAAGTAGGAAATTGGCATAGGTTACCTCATCACTTAAATTCCATGAATCTGAAAGCTGGTTCAGAAAGTATAATCATTGGCTCATTTGCACATCTAACAGCTCTAGCACCCAGAACAAATAATGTACGTGAGCGGTCTATTTGCATGAGCAATGTAACACATGGAGGTCCCAGAGGCAACTTCCATGAGTGGTTGTGTGGTGGACATAGTAGCAGTTTGGGGTTAAACAACAAAGAGTGCTTTATTCAGCATGAGGTCACTGTAACTTACAATGGAAGTGCAATGTTCTGAATGTTTCTCGAAGACTGCGTAGCAGTGGCAATCAACCTCTTTTGGTCCATGTCCCAAATGGGGTGCAAGCGGCACAAGAAGGGACACGCAGGCACTTCCAGGACTGGCTCCACCAAGTTGAGCGCAGCGCCTCTCCCAAGAGAATCCCGATGTTATCTCTGATCCAAGATCATTAAGAGATTCCCCTTTGCGCCGCTCACCCTCCCATTCGCTTGGGAGAGGGGCTTGGAGAGCGGGGCCCACAGAGGGTTCCCAACCTTTCACAGGCCAGACTGGGAACCTTCATGGGAGGGATTAGGCCTCATGGCCAGAGGTCTGCCACTGCTGCTGTATAGGAAGGAACCCAGGAGGGGCAAAAAAATTGGCAAAGCAGAAATGTACCCTATGGCAGTTATCACCCATTGCAACACATTCTGCATCCCCTTGCAGCTTAAGGGCATGGAAGCTGTCCTTAGGGCTTCAGAGAGTTTCCTGATCATATTTTCCAGTCCTCATGTGAGTAAACCATTCACACTTGAACTATTATTTGTGCAAACTGAACTAATGGTTAGATCAACTGAACAGATTCTCCATTTGCTCTGATGATAAAATCACTCCGGACATTCTTTCTGCCCTCCTCCGTTTGCTCCATGTTTGAAGACAGAAACATGATGGAGTCCAACAAAAGCCTGCATTCTCTCCCACCTTCCGTTATTCTTCACACGCACATACAGGCCTGCACACATACAGTCGGAACTTGTCAATGGCTTAATAAAATACAAATGGTAATTAGAAACACGTGATCCAAAGAAAAGCAGCACAGAAACAAAAAGGTCATCTTTTTCCCAATGACCTAATTAGAAAATCCTGGAGTGCTGGCTTCAATATAATGGTTTTACACATCTTTTAACACAGACTTCCTGTTTTAAATCGGTTCAGTTTAGCATGCCTGCAACAACAACAAAAATGAACTGGCATTTTATGCCAGCACAATGAGGCCTCCCAACAAACACCTTCCTCAAGCAATTTTCAATATGCTAGACCAGTGATGGCGAACCTATGGCACGGGTGCCACAGCTGGCATGCAGGGACCTCTCTGTGGGCACTCGAGCCATTGGTCACCAGATCGTGAAAAGACAGTCCCCTTCTGCAAAACACTAATGATCTTGTTCTTTCTCACAGTGTGGAACAGAATGATTTTATTCTAGAATTCCTGTTACAGAATTCTTTTCTACATTGTTATCACATTTAAAAGATTTTGAAGAATGATGCACGGAGCATGGCTTGGATGTAAAGCCCTAACAGTTGACCTGAGTGCTGCATGTGTTGCTCTCAAACTAACAGAGTATGAGCCAAGGTTTGACAAATTATCAGCATGCATGCAATAGCAAAAATCACATTAATTGTGCAAAAGCATGCCCAATGCAAACTTTTCAGTCCAAGACATAAAGTGTTTAAAATGTGTTAAGCACGTTTAGTTTTCTTGTTTATCTTGCTCATCCTAGAACAGGTTGACTTTTACTGTTACTAATCCGACACCTGTAGAAGCAGGGAAAGGACCCAGAGTAAAGCTTGCCCCACACAATTTCAGTCTGGCACATAATCATATTACAAGTTGAGAATCCCTTATCCAAAAATACATGTGCCTAATTATTTAAAAAGTTTGTATAAATTCCCTTCAGGCTATGTGTACAATATAGTACTATAATAATTTTTTGAGTTGATTTTTTTTCCAACAAAAAACTGTTTGTATCATTGAAAGCTCTGTTATTGTGTTTTTCTTTAAAGACAGAAGATTTTAATTAGTTCGGACAACTGTATGAGTTGTTTTTCTAAAACTAAAACCTCGGTATTCAGGTTTAATTGCAGTGTTGGCACTTTGAAATAAATAAGTTGGTTTTGTGTTGCAGTTTGGGCACTCGGGCTCAAAAAGGTTCGCCATCACTGTGCTAGACCCACTGAATGAGTACATCTGCTTGACCATTCCTTGATGACCATAGACAATCCGGTTCCAGGAACTTCTGGCAATGTTGGAGAGCCTAAAATGGTACTTTAATCATTTTAATGGTAATGGTACATGTATTAACAGTCCAGCAAGAAGCAGCCCACATTCCTGGCTGTGGATCACTCCTAGGGCCGGATTAAGAGCATTATGAGCCTGGTGCTGAGGAGGGCGTGCGGCTGAAGAGGGCGCAGAAACGCTGCGCTCCTCTTCGCTGCCGCTGCGCCGCCCCCGCCAGGCCTCTGCCTCCGCTGCGCCGCCCCCGCCAGGCCTCCGCCTCTGCTGCACCGCCCCCGCCAGGCTTTCGCCTCCCCACCCGCCCGCCCGCCACCGCCGCGCCCTCCCGTCCCGCTCGCCGCTGCCGCTGTGCCTCCCGCCGCCGCCATCACCACCACCCCCCGATCCCCCCCGCCACCTACCATCTCCGCGTCGTGTCGCTTCCGGAGCCCCGCCCGCGTTGTTTTGGCGGGAGGAACCAGGGCAACAGGGCTTAAACAGCCCTGTTGCCATGGTTTCCCCGGCAAAAAACAGCGCGGGGGTCCCGTCGCGTCACTTCCTCCTCCTCCTCCTCCTCGGTGGCGGTAGCGGCGGCAGCAGCAGCCGCCAGGTTGGTGGTGGTGGCCGGTCCTGATTGTGGGCCTATTTCGGGGTAGGGGCCTGGAGCTGCAGCTCCAATAGCCCCTATCTTAATCCAGGCCCTGATCACTCCTGGCTTGGGTGGGGGGGGGGAATGTGTCTGCCTTGCTTTACTGTTCTTTTATTGCTTCACATTAACTTCTCTGCCACTTCGGGGGGGGGATAGCACATAACACTCAAGGATGTACATAGCCAGCAGGGGTGGCCCAAGACACTTTGCTGCCTGAGACAGAGCAGGAAATAGTGCTCTCCTAGGCCAAGGTGCACAGTACCCAAGGTGGTCAAGTTATTTTGGCACCTGAGGCAGAAAATCCTACAATCTCCCCACCCTCATATTAAAAAAATACAACAACAATACATTGAATAACTAACCATTTCCTGCCTTTTCATGACACCCAGAATCAGCTACCTGAGCTGGCTATCTCATGGTGCCTAATGGCAGGGGCGTTCCTGGTGGTCAGGGCGCATACTCTGTGCAGCCCCCAACTACACATAGTGTGAACACTATGTATGGACTGTACTAATGGTCTAATGAATGCGCATAGGATCAGGGTTGGGGCTTGTTGCCACAATACCATTCCCCCTACACATGCTCACAGGAACATGTGAAAAGTGCTTCCAATTGGCCCTGAGGGAAAGAGAATATCAGAAGAGGTTGGTGAGGTTCAAACACCACCCCAGCTCACTTGAGTAGGCTTATTGTATGTTTCAGTTGTTTGTGTCACTTATATCCCACCTTTCCTTAAAGGAGACCAAGACAGCATACATGATCCTCCTCCTCTCTATTTGATCCTCACAACTCTGTGAGGTAGGTTAGGCTGAGAGTCAGTGACTGGCCCAGAGTCACCCAGTGAATCTCATGGCCAAGTTGGGACTAGAACCCAGGTCTCCTGATTATGTAGCCATATCAGCCATAACAAGTTGTGGGGGGGCGGGTTTCCCCCAGTACAAATTCCTTTCATCTGGGTGGAAACACATCCTCTTAAAACATTTGCACCTGCACAGGAATGTGTGTGCTGATTAAGAAAGAATTGGGTCACTAAGATATAACATAGTTTCCAATACTGAAAGGTACCATTTTTACATGCCAGTAAATCCATCTGTTCAGCACAGAAAATGAGGAAATTCATTTATCTTCAAAATGACAGGCATTAATAATGCTACCACCAAAAAAAGTAAAAAATCTCTTGCACATAACTTGATGGCTTGAGAATTTTTTTACCTATTCAGTATGAAAGCTCATATAATTAGAAATACAATATCCTTTTCAAAATAACTGACAATTGTATTTGTAGCAAAAGGGCAGTCAGATCTCTTAAAACAGTAACCCTTTGGTCGGGCGGGGTGGGGGGGATTGGGAAACCCAGGTTCTCGGAACAGAGGAAAAATAATTAAAAGCCTGAACCAAATAGTCACCAAGTAAGAAGAAAAAAAGTCACAGTATTTCTCCTACTGTGGAACTACTGCTATGATTTTCCTTAGAATGTGAATTGTCCTTCAACAACAAAAGTGAGAAAATACAATGCTGAACCAAGGATTCATCTCTGCTAGAAACATAGAAAGCTGCCGCATGCCAAGTCAGACCATATAGCTCAGCATTATGTACAGTGCTAGGGATGTTCACAGAACCCCTACCCCACAATATGTTGAAAGAACCTGGGAGGAGACCTTGGGGTCATGTGGGCTAGCCCCACCCCCACTGCTGACACATCCTGCTGCTGGTGCCCACAGTGGAAACACTTCCCCACTATCTATGCATTTGGACAGCCTGCAAGAAGGCTTTGCCCACATCCATATATGGGTTGAGCTCCTCCACGTGAAAGGGGACCCTGATTGGGCCAGGGTTCTATTTTGCGTGGGGGAGCTCTACATGTGTACATCAGTGCACATGGAGAGCTGTTTCCCACACTGTACAAATACATGGACAATGGGGAAGTGTTTCCTCCACAGGCATTGGTGGAGGGTTCATTGATGCAGCATGTGTCAACACAGCCCCAGCCCCACCACCACCCCCTCCCACAAACTTTCAATGCATGGGTGAATGAACCTCCCTATTGTCAGTGACTTTCTAGGTCCTGGAGTCTAGGGCAGAGGTGGACAGCATGCAGGCCACAGGCCACATGTGTGACCCCCTGCTGCCACTGCTAAGCCACCCAAATTTACAGTGGCAGTAAAAACATCACCAGTTTGCTACCAAAAATTGGCAGCAAATCACTAAGGAAACCTAAAGTGTTCAAATCTTGTTTTCAAACAAGAATTAGCTGTTTTAGGCTTCTGTTGTCATTCATTACCACTACGGAAGCCTAAAACAGCCAAATCTCACCTGAAAACAAGCATGATTTTGATGCTTTATGCCAGGAGTCCCCAAACTTTTTTGAGCTGGGGGCACATCTGGGGATTTAAAAAACTGCTGTGGGCACCACCACAAAATGGCTCCCACGGAGGATGTGGCTAGACATATAATGGCTGTGGTGGGGGCCTGGCTAGTCAAAAGTGTGCTAAAGAGGTGTGGGGGGGATATCGAGGCTAGAGGCTATGGAGAGGGGGAAATAGCGAGGCAAAGGGGTAGAAAGGGAGTGAAAGAAAAAGGCTAGGGATGGGAAGGGAGAGGAATAGTGAGGCTAGAGACTGGGAGTGCCAAGAAAGAGAGCAAAGGGGAAAGGTCTCTGTGGGCAGAAGACGATGGGGCAAGGCCAGAAAGCAACTCTTTCCTTCTCTGCCTGCCAGCCAACAGCCAACCCACAGCCGGTGCAGGAACAGGAAGGAAACCTGGCACCCTAATTTTTTTTCAGTTTCATTAAAAATAAATTTTTGAAGGGGGCAGGAAGTGGGGAGCTTCATGGGTGCCATTGGAGGTCCCCACAGGTGCCATGTTGGGGACCCCTGCATTAGGCTTCCTTAGCAGTTTGCCACCAGTTTTGAATGACAAACCAGCATTTTTTTCCAGCACCCCAGAGTGCAGGACACCCAGTGAAGTGTGGCCCATGAGTAGGGTTTGGGGGGGGGAAGTTGCCGACACCTGGTTTAGGATTCCAGGCAGGAGTCTCTCCCAGCCGGCCAGCCCTACCTGGAGAGGCAGGGATTGAACCTGGGCTGGGACCTTTCATATGCAAAGCATGTACTCTACCACTGAGCTACAGGTGTTCATGATAGGGTGTGATATTCAAGGACAAAGGGGCCAAATGTTACATTCAGTGAAGGCGTGGTAGGCACTTGACAAGTCCTTGGCCAGAGTAAAGCAGCTGTGTGCAGCCAGCATGTGCAAAAACAGAGTTTTTTTGTATGCACCACCACAAACTAGCTCCATGCAGGATTTGCAGTGAGTTGCTCGTGGTCTCCTTCAAGGAAAGGTGGGATAAAAATGACACAAATTGTAACAAACAATCTCTTTAATAAGGGATTGTCTAATTCAGCTAATTGCTGGTGGTGCAATACAGCTGATGCTTCTTCTAAAACATATGTTTTGGCAATGTCCAGTAGTTGCTTCTTTTTGGGAGGAAGTCATTACACAGATAAATTTTGTACTGGAACAGTCTTTAATATTCACTGATACATATTTATTTATTATATTCATACCCTGCCTTTTTTCCTGCAAGGAACCCAAGGCAGCTCACATAATCCTCTCCCTCTTCTCCATTTTATCCTCAGAACATGCTCTTTAAAATATTTACCTGCTTCATGGAAATTAACAAATGGAAGGGGGAATGGATTATCTGTGCCCTTTTGACGGCTAAAAGACTGATATTACAAAATTGGAAGGATAAACACTCGCCTCCTATAATGCAATGGTTTGAGGACCTTACAATGCTTTCGATATATGAATGTGCAGCATATAGACACCAACTTCAAATGAATACTTAATTGGTTATTTGATCCACTTTTGTTGAAGCCTATGTATAATTGCTAGAAAGTTGTATGCATTTCAGAGAAATCCATGTACATATTTTTTTTTAAATGGGGGAAATGTTCCAGTGCGCATGGGTGCCACATTGGGAACCCCTTCATGGGTACCATTGGAGGTACCCATGGGCACCATGTCACCTGTGGGTGCTGTGTTGGAGACCACTGCTGTAGGAAGTTTTCTATAGATCCACTCAGTGTGATCATTTAAAAAGTAGTCTTCAGGAAGAACAGTATTGTAGAATCTATGTGTGGTTGCTGAATGGTGGAAGAATGGTGTATTATCATATTAACAGGAGTTCAGATCAGAGGGACTCCAGTAAATTAATCTGATTATTCATCTGGAACATTTCTTTTCGGTGGTATTTTAGAAGTTCTTTAGGAGAAGCAGGTGGATGTTCATAACGACTGATCCATGCTGTGAAATCACAAGATATTTTGCTTCCAAGATCTCCCTTTGCCGCTCTCAAGGTGCTGCTGTATTTTGGCAAATGTTCAGTTCCTATATTACATAAATATGTGGTAAGATGAGAAGAAAGTAGCTATTATTACTCCCTATAGAGCTCTAGTGCTGAAGCATGCCTCTGTTCCCCAGTACTCCATTGCTAGGATGCAGCCTGAAATCGGGTACAAAGACCCAATTGCAAAGGAGACCCCTCCTTCCTAGTCTTTAATTCTGGGTGCTTCTAAAATGCAAGGTGCTTGGTCCCTCTACTCAGAAATGAAAACAGAAATGAGGGGAAGTCCTTGTTGAGCACCTTCATTTTTACCCCACCACAACATCATATTTACCTCTTGATTGTATAATCCAACTCACAGTTGAAGAAAGTAGGTGACTGGTATATTGGGATATGTAATGGTGTAAATGGGAACTCAACTGGAAAAGAAAAAGAAAAGCCCTGAGCTAATCTTCTGATTGGCTTCAACACAGGAATCCTGTGGGTCATTTGCTTCAGGTTGCCAGGTGCTCCTTACATTGTTGTTACCGCTGCTTTACATCCAGCCTGTGCAAAATGACTGCAGGTTATGGGGTAGGGGAAAGAGACTCAACAATAATTATGTGGCCTACAGTATATTCCCAAGTTAGTGCCTGTGATTCTGGTTACACTGTAGGCATATGTTGAGAGACCAGCTTCCCATGTCAGCTGGAAATACTGAGGGTTGTTGTTGTTATCTATAATGGTCAGATATAGATACTGGGAGCTAGCACTCTTTCCATTTCACATTTGCCATCTCTCCTCTTATATTCTCTCTCTACTATTCACGATTGATGCAAACTCTTTTTTACTTCCCTCAACGCGGCACAGGTTTATGTAAGCTGTGCAGTCCAAACTGGAGAGACTTTTGCTTTGTTTGGCAATGGAAATATATATATTTTCCTTTTTTTATTTTTTACAGGTTTTGACTTTCTGTCTTCACATTTCTCAAGTTGGCTGCATGGCTTGATTGGGGCAATATGACTGAGAAGGGGAACACGATCTGCCCAATCTAGCAAAGCAAATATGTTTCCCTTCCTATATCATCCTAGTGTTTGCTTTATTGCTTATATATCTGATCCAAAGTCCTTTTAGCTCATATAAGTCCTGCCTGTTAAAAGAATTAATGTTTTCCTTATGTTCTTTTTTTATAAAAACAAAAACTTTTATATGCTGTTAATTCAGCTGAGCAAAAAGAAGTGGCAACGTCTGTTGCTTCTCCTAGATGATGAGCGTACAGGCGGTGAGGTTGGAAAGGTTACCAAAAGGAAATAATTTGTTTCTGCCCACACATCAGACTGTGAAAATATTTCTCGTCACAAACGTGTTTGTAATATTGAGCATTCATTGCAAAGAGTTAAACTAAACACTCTGGATGGGCTCACACCAGCCACTTTTCCACGGATGACAATGAGAAAAACATCTCCAAATGTTAAAACAATTTTTATGTACCTGAAAATCCACACCAGGCCCAGAGACCCACATTTTTAAAATGGAAAGTTTGGAATTGGCACTAATTTTGAATTAGAACATACATTACGAGCACTACAGAAATACTAGGAAAATAACTGAATCCTGAGTGGAGTTCCAAAGAAAAAGTATTGAATGAAACCCATTTTTGAATGGACCTACTTAATCAAGAGTCCCCAGGCTTTTTGGGCCAGTGCGTTTTTGGAATTTTGAGAGAGTGTCATAAAACTGCTCTCATAAAATGGATGCCATGGGCGCAGGAGGCCATTTACCCATTCATAAAATGGCAACCATGGTGGGCATGGCCAGTCACAAAACACTCATTTCCCAGAAGGCAAACTGGTGAGACTAAAACAAAAATAAGTTGTCCAAGAGCTTAGGAAAAGTACAAGGCAGAGATAGGGCATTCAAAAACACAAAACCACTCTTTTGAACCCAGCTAAAGAAGTGCAGCACTTCACTTTGCAGCATACCAGTCTTCCAGTTAAAAAACATAATTTTAAAAATCATAAGAAAATAAAATAAAAATGAAGAGGGGCAGGAAGCCTGGTGGGCAGGCACCAAGAGATGTTGGAGACCTCAGCTACCTCAGCATTGGTGTGAAAAAAGCAAGTAGGACAACAGATATTATGAAACTGACACCCACTTGGACACTCACTCTCTCTCCGGTCATTTTATTTTTTAGGATCCCCCCCCCCAGAGGTCCTGTGTGTTGTGCTGGGTAGAGTATTTGTATTGGATTGGGATTAAATCCCTGCTCAGCTATAAAACTGACTAGATGACCTTAGGTCAGTCACTATCACTCAGCGCAACCTACCTCCAAAAAGGTGTTGTGAGGATAAAAGGTACACTGAACTCCATGGAGCAGTGTTCTCCAATCTTGGGTCCCCAGATGTTTTTGGCCTACAACTCCCAGCATGCCCCAGCCAGCTATGCTATGCTGGCTGGGGCATGCTGGGAGTTGTAGGCCAAAAACATCTGGAGACCCAAGGTTGGAGAACACTGCTCAATGGAGTATTGATGGGATGCAAAGGTGAAATTATTATTATTGTTACTGTTGTTATTGTTGTATAATAACATTACATTTTAGAAAAAAGAAATTCATGTAAATCTAAGGAAAACTGTCAAGGATCTATCTGACATTAAAACTGCAGTTCTACCAATGCAGACTAGCTTATAAAAAGTCTTGAAGGACACTTAAATATGTTTTCAAAAATGAAGTTCCGAAAAAGTCCCCCATTTTCACTGAAGGAAAAAAAAAAGTGAGTTAGACTCAGAAGTGGTTCTTTTCCCTGACTGAAAGAAAGAAACCTTAGCTTTGAGTCTCTACACACAGGGAGGAGTCAACATTAGTGTTGTCACAGTGTCACCTACTGGTACATTTTTTAAATTAATGGGGAGTCCACTTCATGAAGGCTCTTGCTTTAGATGGTTACAGAATGTTCCTGCCAAACTTGTTGATACAAAAGCTGAAGGAAATTGCTGTCCTGATGGCCCTCCTGACTATGAAGGGCTTATGCCACCTTTAGCAATAAAAAGGGGAGCTAAATAGTGACAAAGTGGATATGGTCAGAAAAATAAGAGGAATATTAATAAAACCAAACATACACAAATAACGAGCCAGTACCAATGATGAGCCAGTACCAAATTCAGGTTGTCCTGTCCTGTCTTTTTACAGACCAAGCCATCCAGTATTACAGGCCAATGGACGGTGGTTGTTTGCTCCTTCTTTATTCATCTAAAGGAGAAAAAACGAGACAGCTTACAGAGCAGAAAACTGTGTTGTTTAGAGTATGAAGAATTGCATAATTTTGTGTTCACTAAGCCACAAATATTTAGACCACTATCCAGACAGTGACTAACATAGCATTCAATAGAAAGTGCTGGATGCTTTGGACAGTTTGACAACTAATTAAAAACAGTTTTGTATGACAAGGCTTCTGAATCTATGCCCACAGGAGGATACAGGGAGGGAGGGAGGTTTCTATTATATTCTCTAATGCTTGATTCACTAGAAGTCTTTCGAGGGAGGCATGGAACCAGGTCCCTGTCCAAGGTAAGTGCATGCCTGAGTAGGCACTGGCTACCGTGCTGCAAGCAATGAGGACCACATCAGCAGCACCTCTGAAGTAAGGAGCAAGTTTGTGTGATGTCTGCACCCACCCTTCCTCCTACCGAAGGAGTGATTGGCAAAGTGCTTTGAAAAGAAGGAATGTGCGGCAAGGGGCAGCTTGTCCCCTGCATTAGACGCAAAAACATGTAGATTGCCTTGATCACTGCAGCACTTCTAGCAATCTGCAATATAGATCCACCACCACCATGCCCTCTCTCTTACTCAGTTGATTAAAGCCCATACGCCATCACCCATATGTAAAACTGCTGCTGCTTTCAGTAGAGGATTGCAATATAGCAGGGATGTGAAGTGGCCTCAGAGTGGGTCACACAAACAGTACAGGGAAATGGAATCAAGAATAGCCCCAAACAGTCCCACCGCATTTAATCCATTCCAACAAGAGATCCCAATCACTGAGCTTGTCTCCACCCCATTCCATCTCAGTTCTAGCCACCTCTGATGCCTCTGAAGATGGAAACACATAGCACACCACATTGTTAAGGGACAAAAAATCATTCGCCCTAGTAATGCTGCATTACAGTATCTTTTGGAAACAGCATCTGGATAAGTCTAATCAGGGCTTAATGGACCCTGCCCCTTTCAGAGACACCCGGAGCCAAATGGGATCAGCTTCCTTCTGGGGATCAGCTTCCTACTAGGACAATCTCACATGGTTGCAGTATATGTGTGAATGTCTTCAGCATGTGGATGTTTTATTCCCCCCATAAAATCACCTCCCTGCCAAGAGGAAGCACAACAACTGGGTAAGAAAGAGCTACATGGTTGTCCCTGTTCATATACAGTACAGTAATGCAATATAGGATTGCACTTCAGCAAGGGCATCAAACCGCTTTCAACCCGAGGGCCAAATTCTAATTCAGAGAAGCTCTCAGGGGGCCACATTCCAGTGGTGGGTGGGCCCAAAGGCAAAAGGGATGGGGCCAAAATATATATTTTTAAACCCAAATACCAGCCTAATTTAGCTGAAAGTTCTTATTACTAGTAACTTAAGCCTTAGAAAGGCATACCAACCTTTTAGCATGCGGGGAAGAACCGTACAAAAGCCAGGAAGCCACCAAACTATTGGAGGTTGGTGGAAAGGGGGTGGGGCCAGGGGAAGGTAGCATGGCCTTTTGGGGAAGCCCAGAGGGCTGGATTGGGGCCCCAGGTGGGCCAGATTTGGCCTGCGAATTAACACCCCTGCACTACAGCGAAGCAGCTCCCACATAGGAGTGTCTGTGTAGTAAGGGGCCCTTGTGGCTGAAGGAGACATGATGCACGAGATCTGTAATTAGGATCTCCCACAGCTTTTGAGGAAATGTTGCTATGGAAAGGATGTTTAATCCTTCTCACCTCTGTCCTTTCCTGGACATAAGTCACCCTCCCAAACCGGTTAGCCCCAAAGGGAGGGGAGGAAATCAGGAACCACATATGTAGCAGCCTTTTTCTTTGAGGGGGGAGCATGATATGCACTTTGGCCCCGAGTTTCTCACATAAAAATCGAACACTCTTGCCACTACTCTACAGTGGCTCACTCAGCCAGTTACAAATCTGGTACAGCTGGACAACATGGACTCCCCCTATGCGCAGCAGCAAAGTAGTTATACTGGACAGCCTGAGTGTGCTGGGTGAGGTCTTCTCCCTCCCATTCCCCTCCATGTAGAAGCTTGGCAGACTTAATAGACAGCAGTCGCTCATGCAGGATGCAAGGGATTTGCATGATCATAATCATACTTTATTGACGTTAGTAACAATTTACTAATTATCAGCAATAGGTTTCTGAAAAACATTTTTCTTTCCATTAAGTTTGTTTCGTAGTGTTCCTCAGAGGCACAACTGAATATTCATGTGTACATCAAATCACAGTTAATTTGGCTTGTAGCTATTCTCCCCCCCCCCCCCCGATAAACTGCAAGCCCATCATTTCTGTTGTGTGTTTACAGCATTTGCTCCATGAATAAAATCTATGCTGGTCTCTTTCATTACTTAGAGAATGTTGGTTTTGAAAGGAACTAAACAACTTATTTTATACTTGGGCTCCATGGAATAATCTTCTATAATAATGTCCACACCTCTTATAAATCTGTCTGTCTAATCCTTTGATTCAAACTGCCTTGCCAGTGTGAACAGGAGAAGTACCATCTGGAAGCTGATAGGGAGGGAATAGATTGTGTTTGGGGAACAAACCCATAAATGCCCCTTTTCCTACACCTACATAGGGGAATAGTTTAGCTTTCTCCTGCTTTAGGAAAGACATTTGTGCCTTTGTTACATTAGCAATCTTTAGACAAGCCTTCTCCAATCTGGCACCCTCCAGATGCTTTGTACTATAACTCCCATCATCACTGACCATTGGTAATGCTGGCTGGGGTTGATTGGAGTTATGGTCCAAAACATCTGGAAGGCACTGCATTAGACCAACGAACCAGGAGAGGCATTAGCACCCCACATGGTCAGGCAAACACTAAGCTCCACAGGTTCCACTGTGGCTGATACCAGTCAATGGCACCCATGTTTTTATTTACATTTTTCCTAGAGCACACTGACAAATGAAGCACTGTGCCCTGCTTTGGCTAGGTCAGACTCAACATTGGGGCAAATTAAGGGGCAAAGCCAATGGCAAGTCAATAAACAAGCAAATGGTCAAGCAGAGGTATCAGTCTAGTAAGAGAGCAGTTTAAGGCAGGAATAGCCAGGAAACAGTCAAAGGCACAGAATTACCAGGCAAGAGGGTGAGTTCCAAAAGAAATGTGTGAGAAGCAGCAAATATCCAAACATGGATGAGCAGTCAAATACAAACATAGTCCAAGAAGCAGGGTCAAGTAGGAGTCCAAAGGTCAGCAGCACAGAGGTTCCAATATGGTGCAAGGTCAGAGAAACAAGGATTCACAGAAGTAAAACTGGCACCAAGACATTGTTTCCAGCACCTAGCAAGCTCTGACTGGAAGCTTATATAGCCAGAGCTTCCAGAGCCCCACCCAGGGCTCAGCAGCAGTTCATCACAGGACCTCTGGCAAAAGTCCTACTCATGAGGGCCTTTGCTCTCAAGGAGTCCTCCTTTGCAACTGAGCACTGCTTCTCATAGAAGCTCTACTGGCCTACCTCCTGAGATGATGATGCACTTGGGGGCTAGGTGGTCATTCAGCCTCTGTTTCAGAGGTGGAGTTCCCCTCCTCTTGTGCAGATGGACTTATGACCATTGCCCCAGAGGGCCCAGGCTCCCCCAGGTCTCCTGACATGGGCTGTTCCTTGATGGTATCCATCTCTGGGAGCTCTAGCAGTGACATGACACACTGGCCAAGGCTGCAGCCACTCACCATCTTCATTTCCCCAGAATGCCTCTGGGACCCACTGTACCAGGGCCTACAGGCATTCAGGGTAAAAGAGGAGGATGGGGTTTCATAGTTCATAGAGTTGGAAGGAGCCTACAAGGCTATCGAGTCCAACCCCCTGCTCAATGCAGGAAACTAGAGGAGGGGTCTCCCATCCAAGTAATAACCAGGCCTGACCCTGCTTAGCTTTCCACGCTCAGACAAGCTGAGCCAGCGTAAGCCACAGGCCTGTATGTAGCCATGGGCAGCACTTTGCTTCACAGTACACCCATCGCCCTAGAAAAAGTTTTAAAAGAAAGAAAAAGGGACCTCCTGCCCACTGCCTGGTAAACTTACTGAAGGGGGCCCCAGCAGGATGGCATAGGGGGGCCCAGGAGGGCATCTTGTCCAGGGGCCCCTCAACCCTGGTGCTGGCCCTGCAAGGGAAAGCAACCTCGGAGAGTGGGGAAAGGGGGCATTTTGGTGGGCAGGGAGGAGAGGAGACTGGAGAGCCCAGGCTACAAGCTAAGGAAATGAATAATACCAAAGGAATAATCTATAAGGCCTAAAGAGATCTCTGTGGGAATTAGCAGAGACTATGACATCAGCGCAGCCTTAGCCAATGACATCCAAGGAGCTGGGACACATATGACTGGCCAAAATAACGGTGAGATCAGAGCAGACCAAGAGAAGTGAAGCCTCAAAAAGTGAGTGAGTGGAACACAGTGTGACAATCACAAAACAAATACACCTGAACATGCATTGAATAAATGTCCCAATACATGATGGGGCTCAGTAATGATGTTAAAAATCCAGAATAATCAAGAGTCCACCAAGCAGTAAAAACAACAACACTTGGTGCAGAATCCTCACTTTTGCACTACAAATGCTAGTCTGTCCTTGTTGGAACTCTCATGGAAACTCTTCAAAGTACTGCTCATAGAAGGATCAACAGACTGCAATAAATGATGGTTTGGTGACTATTCTTGAGAGGACAGATATATATTTTCCTTGTCTACCATGTTGCAGAAATGCAGACACGGCATGAATCTGCAAACAGCCAAGATAAGGAGGAGTGCCACCAGTGTTTTTATTTTATGAAGATCAGAGCCACTTCAGGGATAAGACTGAACTTATGAGAGTTCATGTGCTTTTGTTGTAATTTGTGACCATCACATTTCCTGAATTCAATAGCGGGCGTCACACTGATTATAGGACTGGCAATCCCCTGAGCCTTGAATCATTGGTACTTTTCCAAAGAATTTCAGCAAAAGTTCCAGGAAGAACAGCAAGGATTCTGAAGCAAATCAACCTGCCCCTCCACAGTGAGAGAGTGCATGACTCACTTGTTTCATGATTTTGATCCATGCTCTGTGCTGGTCACCCGATCACTGGGAGAGTAGTGGAGAAGGTAGCTTAAAGATAATGCGGAGTCCCAGTCTGAACTCCCAAGTTAGATCTTCAAACATAGGTACTGAATAGCTGCTGGCCTCAGCCTTTGCTAGCCACAGGGCAAGGTGAGGACTATGTCGATACTGTTGGAAGGAATGCTAGAACAGAGAAAACTGAAATAAACATTGGCATTCTATAAGAAAACAGGAGAGATTGGTAGAGTTCCTTTCAGCACGAAAACTAAATGGTAAAACAGGGAAGGCCAATTGGTGGTTTTTGTTTTGTTTCCATTGTTTTCCTCCATTCCAATAAAACCCAGTTAATAATGCCACATTGTTCTTCTGGTAGTGAGTCTTAATGTTTGGCTGCTTTTTCTTCCGGCTTGTTAATATATGATGCCATCATGCCCAAAATCTACAATTCAAAGAAGAGAGAGAGAGAGAGAGAGAGAGAGAAACACTGTGCCTTGCACTCTAGTTGACTGTCTGCACCAATGAAAGAAGTCCCTGTGTAGACATGACCCTTTGCCCTTGTGGATACCAACACTGTGCTGCAGAGTTTCTGAGGATGCTGCTATTCTATTGCTCCAGTAACTATATACATCCTATTGAGTCATTTATTAGCTAAAGTCCTGAGAGATGGGAAAAAAACATCTAAGATCTTAATTTTAATAACTATATTTGTGTTAATTTACATTTCTTAAACAACTTACAATTACTGTTTAAAGCCATAACAAATGTTTAACAATAAAAAATAAAATTCTTATTATATTTTTATACCAGCCTTCCTCTGAGGAGCTCAGGGCAAACACACACACACACACACACACACAATTTTAGCCTTGCAACAACTTTGTGAGGTAAGTTAGGCTGAAACATGGGGACTGGGCCAAGGCCATCCAATGAACTTCGTGACTGACTGGGGGAACTGAATCTGGTCTCCCTCATTTAATACTTGACTTGATCCACACTGCACTGGCATTGCACTATTTTAAATTAATCTGAAATATGCTTAAACATAATTCAGAGCCAAATGAGCCCCCTGGTTTTCCAGGGAGTTGTGGGCAATGAAACGAGTGGGACGGTAACTTATAGTAATGTTGTGGAACATTAGGAGTGAATCCAACCAAACACAGGTTTGACTTGAGCTCATTTGAAAATCTACTCTGGCAGTGATGGTAGCAAAGAAATTGTTCTCTGCTACCATTGCATCTGCAGATATATAAATTAGAACATATACAATGTGATATTCTTAAGACAGCTGAACTATGTTTGTGTATGTGGGGGGGTGGGTTTCTCTTCTTCCTAGTTTTTTTTTAATCCCGCAATCTAAATAAAGTTTTATTGGCGTTCATGATGAACTCTTGACTATAATACTCTTCTTGAATGTAACACTCTTCTGCATTAGTGCTGTACTGTTCAATTTCCAGGATCTTCTACTACTCTGTGTAGGTTTCTAAATGTCATGGAATGTGACACTAAGCAACAAAGAGCACACAAGAAAAGTACACAGGTGTGTTTAGCGGTATGCACTATGTGAGCAAATTACAACTACAAACTGCATAGGAACACAGGAAGCTGCCTTATACTGAGTCAGACCATTGCTCCATCTAGCCCAGTATTGTCGACACTGACTGGCAGAGGCTCTCCAGGGTTTCAGGCAGGATTCTTTCCAAGCCCTACCTGGGGGCCAGCTGTTCTGATGTTCACACTGTGCAGCTTTGCCCCCCACCCCCAGAAAAATTCCTGCGGATGCCCATGCATCTAGGGGTAAAATTGTTAATCTGCAGTGTGTGTATGAATACCTCAAATGTTAGCCTCTTGCACGCACTATTGATCCATGCATAATTATAGTCCAGTGAAAGGAATACAAGCCCAGAGGTTCCTGACAATCTTATTAAGAAAGCTGAATTACAGATACTATTGTTTGGAGGACAGTTTAGGGCTGACCATTTGCTGTGCAAAATTACTCTTTTTCTACATGGGAGGACGTGGCAGCTCCAGGTCCTTGTGGGCCCTAGGGCAAAGCACCCTCAGTGCCCCCCCCCTCAGTGAGCCTACCTTCTCACAGTGTTTCTCAGTGAGCCTACCTTCTCACTACCTTGGCACCAGCTGCTATTTCTCCTCCTCCTCTTTCTCATCATTCCTGCCACTTTCTTTCTTGACAGGCAGAGAGCCAGTGAGCAAGTAGGCAGCAGCATCTACTACTATTCCTTCTCACGCCCACCATTGTCTGGGCCAGAGTGAGAGGCAAATGAACAAGCAGGTTGCAATGGAGAAGAGAAGAGCTCTTGTCAGGAGTCCCCTGGCTGAGTGTGGCCCCTCGGCAGGTGCCCAGCCATGCCTATTCTTGATGCCATCTCTGAGGCCAGGTCATGTCACTTTTCAGAGCACTCCTCTTGGCTTCAGGCTTGTCTTCCAATATATATATATATATATATATATATATCAATAAAACTGGCAGGATAGTCAAGG
The DNA here is from genome assembly GCA_021292165.1 of Shinisaurus crocodilurus. NCBI lineage: Eukaryota > Metazoa > Chordata > Lepidosauria > Squamata > Shinisauridae > Shinisaurus > Shinisaurus crocodilurus. The sequence goes on from CM037877.1 coordinate 46,390,318, forward strand.
TTTATGTAGAGGGTGGGCTTAATGCTCCTTCTCAAGTCAGATGCAGTCTACCAGAACTAAGAGGCAGAAGCAATTTTGCAAGTAGATGTAAAGTGTGAGAGACGTGATGAAAATATCATTGTTACTATGCCAGTTTGAGCAATATTCACACTTTTCCCCCTACTGCAAATCACCACTATTATTATGTTTATATCATATATAACAGTCTTAATAGGGAACAAGGTTTGATCATCTGCCATCCTGATTGCTGTTCCTGAATATTCATGTTTATCTGAAGTGGTGGGCGGGACAGCCTTCCTCTGTAAAATCTGGCTACTATTGGAGCTATCATGTGAGGCAGCAGGGCGAGGTAGCAAGTGCTCACCTGTAGGGCAGAATTGGGCAGAAGTCAAGGCAGCGACAGCACACAGAGTAAAGGTCTCCTCCTTAGAAGTCCTTGAGTGAATGGAATTTTAATAACCCAGAACTGTTCTGGAAACACAGACACAGATTGTGGAGCATGGGCTGAAACTGCAATACAGAAAGAAAGAGCTGGGCAGAAAAGGGAAGGTGATTTGAGTGGAATTACATATTCGTCTAACTGGGCCTTTACTCCTACGTCAGAACAAAGCCATACTGTAATTGTCAAATTGAGGAGGGAGTGCGCAGTGCCACCACTTCTATCCCTCCTCCGGGGCACAATTACACACACAAGCATGCAACCAGCAGACAGCATCCTGCATCAATAGAACTCCACCGACTGGTGAAAGAACTGTATGTTCTCAGCCACCACCATACATGGCAGTTTGAATGCTGGGGAAATGCTATGGCTTTTCCTACACTCACATAAGGCAGGGTGTGATTTCCGCCAACTCATCTCTCCATCTGCACCCCGCACACTCAGGGCCAGCCCTGCCATTAGGCAGAAAGAAGCAGTCACCTCAGGTAGCAGTTGCTGGGCAGTGGGGGCAAGGCGTGGGAGGCGGGAACTGTGAGCCATGCAGCCTGCCCTGCGTCCACCAAGCTGGACTGCTATCTTCAATTGTGATGGAGGACACTGTCCTATCGTCAGTGGTAAAGGGATATTCAGTGGCCCTATTTGGTCTATTTGGTTTTTGTACACGGAATTCATTTATTTATTTCTTATATTTTTAAGTTATATTTATATCCCGCCTTTTTTCATGCAAGGAGCCCAAGGCAGTTTAGATAATCCTCCTCCTCCTTCTCTCCATTTTATCCTCATTTTATCATGGAACGGGAGGGGGCGCCATCTTGCTCATGCAGCAAAATGTCTTGAGCCATCCCTGCCTATATGTCACACCATTCCCAAGGATCCCCCAGTAAAATTTTCAGGTGGCACTGTGGGCCGCAGAGGGAATGGGGGAAGCAAGGAACTTTGCCCCGTTCAGAGAAGGGAAGTCAGGATCCAAGCTATAGGCTCTGAAACAGAAACGCTTTCTTGACGCAAGACGACCTGCTCCTGCTCAGCCAATGAACACTTCATCTTTGTTGTGCTAGAAACTGATAATCTGGAAAGGCCGAAGTTAACCACAGCTGCCAGAAGACAATGATTTTAAGATTCCGTTCTTGGCTTTAAATAAAGTACCGTATATATGAATCTGAGCAGCTCTCCTCTGTACTACTCTTAATATCACAGTAACAACCCAAAGGTACAAATTAAAACATCTCCATTACTTTTCTGTCTGGCTTGGTACATGCCTGGGGTTATTATTTCTCTTATTTGATTAGTTCAGTCAATTCCAGAAGGATTGGCTAAACCTCTCTCACTTGATGGCCACTGCTTAGCTAGCACCCCTCTGTTTCCTTGTTTCACTCACTCATTTTGCTTCAGCAGCCTGGAGGAGAAAAAATCCAAGCACAATCTAAACTGTTTCTGAATGAACTTGTTGTGACTGTGAAGATGAAGAAGTCTGCAGCAGTTGGAATCTGAAGTTCTCATTTATTCTCATATTGAATTAATAGCAGGCAGTTGCAGCTCAAGCATGTTCCTCTCAATACAGTCGGAGGAACCAGGTTTCTGTTAACTCCACCCATAGGTCAATAATTTGGTCAGTGCCAAATTGTGGCCCAGAGATATTTTTATTTGCTGCTTCTTTTAAAAAACTGGTGGAGGTGGGGAATCATCAGCTATAAACTGACTGGTGTTCAATCTGATTTGGGTGGAATTGCACTCTCTCCAAAGTAGGGGTTCAGATTCAGAACTTCTTTCAGCCCGAAGGTCAAATTCCATTTCAGACAGCCTTTCAGGGCCCACATTCCAGGGGAGGGTGGGGCCAAAGGCAAAAGGGGCAAGGCCAAAAAACAAAACAAAAACCCAGCATATTTTAGCTTAAGGGCACAATCCTATGCAAGTTTAGACAGAAAGAAGGCCTACAACTCCCAGCATGCCCCCAACCAGCTATTCTGGTTGGGGCTGATGGGAATTGAAGTCCAAAACATCTGGGGGACACCAGGTTGGGGAAGCCTGACATATAATTTATTTATTTATTATATTTACAACATTTATATTGAAATTGGTTCAGCTGCTCAAGTTATTTTGAATTCTGTTTTAAATTTTCCATATTGGAATTTTATGCTGTTTCTTTTGTACTTGTAGTTTGTATTTTTTATTAATTGTTGTGAACCACCCATAGAGCTTCAGCTAGTGGGTGGTATAGAAATGAAATAATAATAATAATAATAATAATAATAATAATAATAATAATAATAATAATTCCGGAGCAGTGAACAATAAAATGATTTTTAAAAGGGGGGAATAAAACACTATATTAAAACAGAATATCAATTAAAAAATGGCTGGTTAGTCAAGGAAGGCTTCTTGATAGAGATGTTTGCAGGAAGTGCTGAAAACAACACAATGTTGGTGCCTGCCTGACCTCCAGAGGTAAGGAGTTCCACAGAAACGGAGCTGCCACAGTTCTCTCTTCTGATGGAATGGCCAGGCCCACTAAATTTATTGCAATTTTTTTTAAAAAATCAATAGGTTTCTATGAAAGATTCAGTAAAATTGATTGCGGAGTTCTTTCTTGTGACCATTAACTCAAATGTGTCCATATTCCTTTGCAATGGTCCCCAAAAAGCAAGAACTACTTCACAGAATCGTACAGGAAAACCCAAGCGTGATTGATAATAGATTGCCAGTCTGCCATCACAAGACATTGTATTTGTTGCATCAGTAGCTTAAAAATAGAGCAAGCTAAATAAAAATATTGCCATTTCACTATCAAATAAGTTACAGCAGCCCCATGTATTTTTCTGTAAACATGTTCCTTCCACCCACTCCCAAATTGTCATATTTGTGGAAGCCCAAGTTAGTGGAGACACAGCTATTACTTTTTTTCTTTCTCTCTGTAATTTGTCAATAACAAGAAAGTGCCTTGTAGCAGACTATGAAGTCTGTAGATACAGTAGTCGGGAAATACAATAAATCCTTTCTCAATTTGCTCTTTTCAAAAACAGATGTGTGTATGGAAAAAAAAGAGCCGAGTGAAGTTTATTCCCATTGTAGAGTGCAAGCTTAAACAGGAAGGGGAGGGCATACAAAGAAGGGAGAAATATCCTGATTGTCAAGGTCTGTCATTCCCGGTCTGGGTGCTGAAGTTAAATGTCTCTGCTTTTTTCCACTATGCAATGTTGAGAATGTGGTGGGAACAGGATAGGGCAGGAACTCAGCTGGAAAATATCTCAGATAGACGAAATATTTGTCAAGGCATTTTCTCATGTGAATATGCCTATAGCTGGTATATGCCAGTGACCAGATCGAGGCATCTGTTTTATCTTGGGGCCTGAGGTGTGTGTGTGTGTGTGTGTGTGTGTGTGTGTGTGTGTGTGTGTTTTTACAGAGAAAAACTGCTGTGTAAGGCAACAGAACTAAAGAGACAACACAGGAATGTATGTTTAACAACAGAACCATCTTTCAGGGGGCAGGCAGAAAAAGGAATCAAACTTCAATATCCTTAGAGGTCTTTTCCTCAGATAAAAGCAAGACAACAAAAGAACCTTCAGGTGGATTCTTTCCCTGCACAACACACACACACACACACATTTTAGACTCGCATCAATCTATTATTTGCCAACAAGGCATAATTTTGCATTTTCTTCCTAGAATGCATATGACAAACTTGATCGCTTCCCATTTCAAATGAACCACCACCAAACTCTTAGAAAACATGTTTTCTCCCAGATATGATGATGTATCAATAGATTCCTCTTTTCTGTAGAGAAGAAAACAAAGTACACATAACTGTTTATCAGCTTTTTTCAGTGTGGGGAAGCTCAAGGATTTCATTCAGTCCACATTTTGAAGCAAACTGACCTGATCCACACCTCCCTGGACCAGAATGCAATTTTGCACTTCTCCAGATGTTGCAATGCAGTTCTCAGCTCAAAGAAAATACCAAAATACTATCTTAAAATACACATTTACGAATAAAATACAGTTATAAATGCATACAGTACAAGGAAATAAAGTTTAAAAATGCATGTTTTTTAAGAAAATATTTTCAAAAATACATATTTAAATATTCCAAAATCCATATTCTTGTAATACCTTTATCAGGCCAACCAGAAGATCACAAACAAATGTGTAAGCTTTCAAGATCTCCTGATCATCATTATGTGAGAACCAGGTCAGCTGGAACGCTTTACATAGCCACATCACAAACCATCAGATGCTAACTAGCTTCCCCTAGTGCAGGCAATAGTGCCACAACAATCTTTTGAGGCTGATGCTAGTTACTCAAGGAGTGAAAAATCATTAACTGAAACAAAATAACTGTAGTAGGAAATTATGGATTTGTGGAACAAGAAAATAGTTTTTTTTAAAACCCACCCTAATATTCATAATGGTGAAAGGAATTTACAAGTGTTTTCTGTACCAACTAATATAGGAGATAATGCCAAGCAAAGATGGTGGCAGATGCAAAGGGCCTAGCTAGTAAAGATGTTATATTAGGAGTGTAATCCTATGCTCATTTACCTGGGATTAAATCTCATAGAACTGGAGGGGCTTACTTCTAAGTACCAGGGATGTTGAAGAGTCCTTGGTCTCGAGTCACGAGTCGAGTCACGAGTCTTTGGACCCGAGTCTCGAGTCCGAGTCCGAGTCCTTGGTCCAAAATGGTGACTCATGAGTCACGAGTCACGAGTCACTCCCAAAGCTGACTCCACGAGTCCCTATTAAAATCAATGGGGGGGGGGGTTTCCCAACAAAATAAGGCTACTTCAGATGTGTGGTTTAAATAAATTCTAGGCACAAGTGTGCCTTTTTATTTCAAAACTCTGCAACTGATTTTGGCAAGAACAGACCAGGCAGAAAAACCCAAAATAACCAGGCAGGCAGAGGAGGCAGGGAACCCCAAAGCAGGCAGGCAGAGGCCTTTGTCTTGGACAATTCAACTGTTGAACTGGTCAAGAAGAGACCAGGCAGGCAGAGGAGGCTGGGAACCCCAGACAGGCAGGCAGAGGCAGCCAAACCCAAAATGTCTGAAAGGTTGCATTTTAGAAAACTGATTTTAAAAAATAAACTTGCTGTACTTCCTAAAACGTATCCATTTTGCATTTAAGGAACACGATTTTTTCTAAATGTTTGGCCCCCATTCTGGAACGGTGAGATCTCATCACAATGCCACCCTCACTGAACACTCGCTCCACTGGTGATGAACTTGCTGGAACCAGAAACACACTCAGAGCAGCCACACAGAGTAATCTCAGGTCCTTCTTCTGCCTCTCCCAAGTACGCAACACATCAATCAAAATAAATCTTGACACACTGTTGGGGCTGCACTCCTGGTAGCCGTCCATAGTGGCCCAGCAGCGGCACACCTCACTTCCATGCGCTCTTCGCCGGCAATCACACTCCTCTCCACTCCTTCTGGCACAGCCCAGGGATGTTGAAGAGTCCTTGGTCTCGAGTCCCGAGTCGAGTCTCGAGTCCCATTAAAAATATTGGGACTCGAGTCCGAGTCGAGTCAGAGGGGGGACTCAGTTCGAATCACGAGTCGAGTCCTCGAGTCCGAGTCCCCATCCCTGCTAAGTACACATATTTAGGATTTCTCTGTAAGTGTCTAAAGAATGTAATATGTTTATGCATGTAAGATTCACTGTGTGCCTTCTGTTGTGAGCCACTGAGTGTAATTGAAGAAGAGTGGATGAAGATGATGATGACTTCAATTTTCCTGTAATTGCCAAGCTCCCTTAATCATATGATCACCTTTTGGCAAAATGGTATATTCTAAATACCAGAATATTTTTTTTGCCCTCTTGCCTGCCCTCCTATAGTTGCAGTCCTAGCCAAGTCGTATCTAAGCTGGCATTATGTCACTACCATGATACTTTATAGCTTGGAGTTAGCCAAGATGACTGACATAAATATATACACAAATGGCTAATCTTCAAGACAAAACTCCTTTTGCTATGAGCCTAATAAATATCACTATGCACCTGTTTAGTATTAAAAATGGGAACAGAATTTTTTTTAAAGGAGAAACAACTGGCTTTTGAAGAGCTTAGGGTGTTTTGTTTTTTTTACAATTAAGCAATTAGCTCAAGCACATAATTGCTTAATAAGTACCGTATGCATACCGATATAGGAGCGATTCACCATCCCTGTTATGATGTACAGAGTCGGCGAACAGCCATTAAACATATATTTCAGATATGTGTTGTTTTTTAGTGAGAGAGTACAGTGCTGGACTTAGATCTGGGAGACTTGAATTTAGATTCCTACTGAGCCAGGGACTGAATTGATAGTCTTGGGCTATTCAGTTCCCCTTCTGGGAAATGAAAATAGCATTGGGCAGGATCCAACAGTGTCACAGTGCAATCGCTATGATGTTATGCTAACATTGTTTTATGCTAGTTCAACGTACATAGCACCAGCACCATGACCCCATTGGATCCTGCCCAATACTGGGAAAATTGGGAACTGAACTGTATATGCAGCCTAGAGACAGGAAGAACTGTCCACTGCTGGCAGGAAGGAAGGGGGCAAGCAAGGAAGGGAGTCAACGAGACATCGGTTTTCTAGGTCTAGGGCAGAGCTGGGCAGTATGCAGCCCACCAACAGCCCAGCTGATCAGCTAGATTGGGGGGGGACCATGTTCCAGCAGCACTAAGAGAGAAATCCCAATTGGGGTTGCTGTGGGTGGGAGAGACTTTAGTCTCCCCCTCCCATTTTCTTCAGTGATCTCAATACAGCCAGGATTGCTGTTTCCCCACCACTAAGATGGTGGGGAAACAAAGATCCTGATCTGGGTCGCTGAGGGCTAGGAAGCACTGCAAAGATCAGTTTCCCTGCTTCTAATAGCGGCAGGAGAACAGTAATCTCAGGTCCAAACTAAACGTTTGCCTAATCACACACAGTGGAGCTATGCATGATAGTTTTATTTACTTTCATGGAAGCATGTGCAGCCCCAATTCGGTTTGGGAACTTGACGTTCCAGGAGGAAGGGGGTTAAATCTTTCATTGGAGTCAATGGAGGCTTTTGCCCATTTTTGACACACACACCCATGGGAGGGGGTGGAATTTCAGAATGAAAATGGGTGTAGGGAAGATTTAACCCCAACTCCTGGTGTGCCATGATCCCAATCCAAATCAGGGCTGTGCATGCTTATACGAAAGTAAATGAAACTATCACATGTAGCTCCACTGTGTATGATTGGACAAACCTTAAGTTAGGCCCTCAAAGGGAATCACAGGTGGGAGAGGTCCCCACCTCTAGTGACCCATCTCAGTGGGCAGGGAGGGGGCAGTTTAAACCTCCCTATCCCTGTGTGAAGGATTGAGGCCTACACAGGCTTAGGTTAGTTGAAGCCTGTAGGCCCAAACACTTCCCTAAATTAGTTGAAGCCTGAAGGCCCAAACATTTCAGGATGGGAGGGGGCATTTGTGAGTTTCAGTTCACCCAATAGAGGTTAAGTATTATTTCTCCTGTTGAAGGTCACATGGTTATAACCTTCCAATCCTGGGAAGGCTTTATTTGTGTGGGGTGTGGTCAGCTAGAGCCAGAGGTAGACTGACTGCAGAGGAGAGAGGTAGACTGAAGTTAAGTTAGAGAACCTTGTGTTATTTGTCTGTTTAATTTTATTATACTTGCTTTTGAATTATAACTGCTCTATTATGTAAATACCCTAATGCAATAAGTAAAGTGTTGTTGTTTACCCTGAGTTGTTGGAGTGACTTATTCACCACGCCTGAAGTCTATTCTCATGCTACTGGGAACAGGAAAGTAACAGGCAAAGGATTGGTCTCCTGGAACAGGAGAGGCTTTGAGAAGAGGCAGAGATCTTCAAAAAGCAGGTCAAGGGGTCCCGGCAGTAGTGGAACCTTGACACTCCGCCCACTGAGATGGGGGTACATGTGTGTGTTGTGTATGTCTTTGTGTGTGTCCGACCCAGCACCGCATGGAGCCCTCAGGAACAAAAGGGTTGCCCACATCTAGTGTAGGATCTAGGTAGCCCACAAGCATGTGCCCCCCAGCCTTTTTTGCAGCCTCTGCCCCCGCCCAGTTGCCACCTCCTCCAAATTGCCGCCAAATTTTGGTGGCACGGTGGAGGCAAAAAAGCCACATTTTCGCCTGGGGCACCCACACTTTGTCTCAATAGAAATCTGCGCTCCCCCGGGGCTTCCGGGAGCATGAGTATTCATTAAAAGAAGGTGCTTGCTCCCCGTGTCTTTTTTTTCCCACCACTAAGTGTGCCTTTTCCCCTCTTCGCTAAATGGTTGCTGAATTTCAGAGGCCATTTGGCAGTGCCAATTTCAACGACAGAGGGAGTGCGGCCCAGGGTGGGTTCCGGGAGTGGGAAATTGGATCCTGGACCCTCTGAAGTTGCCCACCCCTGATCTCAATCCTGATACAGGAATTCTCCGAGAGAGAGGCTGCTTCTACTGTTCTGTGGAATTGTGACCTGGAAACACTAAGGGGGCAATGAGGGCTAAGAAATAGTGGGCAAGGGGGCTGAATATCACATATTGATTTGAACTAACCAGCCAGTTCTTTGGTTGCAGGCTTCTAGACCTGACTGCAATCACGCTCAAGTGGAACTATAATTCAATTCTTGAATATACCTCCTTTTTCTTATTCAGCTTTGGTGCTTGTATGCACGAATACCCACAACTCAGAACAAGATCCTTGGTGCACAGCCCAGTCAGATTTAGTTGGTGCAGACATTGAGCACATTTAAAGTAATTTTCAAGTGCCAAGTTAAATTTCCCCACTACCTTTCATAAACCTTAGAAGCATGCTCCAAATGAAGACATGTTAAGAGGTCAAGGTTTTGTAAGAACACAGATCAGGAAAAGTAGGTGGCTATCAATAAAAGACTCTTGCATTGGAACATAAAAAGATAACATACCCTAGGATTTCTAGGAACAAAGAAAAAAAATCATTTGGCTTATGACATACCTGTTCCTCCTTGAATTGAGCTGGATGAATTACAAAAAAAGGTATCTCATAAAGCAGTGAATAAAGATCTTCCACACCTACCAGAGTGGTAACCCTGGAGCTATAAAAGAAAAAGAGAAGTCTTTTAGAAACCACAGAACACTTGTTAGCGCTTTAAAAGATGGTACCAAAGCTAGGAAAAGATATTTTCTTGTTGGCAAGTTGAAAGGGATAAGAGAGCGTATTACAAAGTATAGTATGACATTTCCCCTCTCTGTTTGATCATGGCTTTCCCTTTGCTATGCATAATCTCTGAAACCTATGAGGATAGCTGGGGTGGGGTAGGGAAGCAGAATGTGTGTCCCACTTGAACGTAAAAGCTACGCTTGATGTGATCTCTTCCTCTATAAATTGGTACATATATTCGAGGCAGAGATGCCAACAAAACCTGTTCATCCTAGATATGAGGTTTCAGGGGCTCGCAATACTCACCACAAAGTGGAGGCAGGGCCGGTGCTACCATTAGGCCAACTAGGCAGCTGCCTAGGGCGCAGGGCTAAAAGGGGCGCCATAAACGCCTTGAAAAAAAATACAGCGCTCTCAAGTGGGAGGGGGGGCGCTAAATATCTGATCTTGCCTAGGGCACCAAACTGCCTTGCACCGGTCCTGAGTGGAGGTGAGAATTAGGGGTCCTAATTTCTTATCTGACTTGGATTAAACCGGAGAAGGAATCACAGTTTATGTCCCTTCCACCTACCCAGCCTGCAAACTCACTCACTCCCCCAACACCTCCCCCCCAATCCTTTCCCCCTTCTCTGTAAACCCTTCCCTTTAAACTGGTTGGGCCAGCAGTAGCCGTAACAATACTGGTACTCTGTCTGTGGGAAGAGGGAAGAAAGGAAGCATCTCCCTCCTTTCTCTGGTGTCTGGCACACTGTGTAGCAGCAGTGCACCAGGACAAAATGCCACAAGGGCTCTAGAGAAATGTAACACCTTTGTGTTAACAGATATGGGGAAGGGGATGACTTTCCCTACAGGTGGATCCCTTTACAAGGGTTCCCCCTCCCACCCAAAAAAGAATTACCAATATGCTACCACCACAGGCTAATCCTCACCTGGACTGCTCTAGGCCAGGGATAGGCAACGTGGACCCATGGGCACTGGCATGCCCTGGACACCTTTCTTTGCACCCACTGAGGTGACCTACCACTCCCACTTTTTTGTTTTCAATTAACACACTTTCTTACCAGCAGCTGGTAAAGCTAAGTGAGGGCCTGCAGCCACTGCCATCTTAATTTCCCATGAATGCCTCTGGGCCATGCATAGGGCTCAGAGACATTAGTAGGAAATGGAGATGGCTTGCAGCTGCAGGCCGACACTTTCATCTGCAGTGTGCCCAGCCTCCAAGAAAAAGGGTGGGGGGAGAGAAAAAGGGACTCCTGTCAGAGTGAGAGAGAAAAAGTGATAGGGGGAAATGGGTTGGCTGGCAGAGGGGTGGGGGAGAAAAAGAGTTTGCCTTCGGGTTTCTGTTGGCACTGAAAAGTGTAGGCTCAAAGGAATTGTTTAGTGTGTTGGGGCTCAGACCCCCACCTCTGCCCTGTACTTGGTCTTTTGAGCAGGTCACTTGTGATTAGCCATGCCTCCCATGGCAGCCATTTTGTGGTGGTGCCCACCACAGTTTCTCAAATTGTCAAATGTTCCCAGAGGCCCAAAAAGGTTGCCTACCCCTGCTCTAGGCTGTCCAGCTGCTTGTAATGATTCAGTGCCCTGTTACCTAGGATTACTCCAGCCCAGCTCTAGAAAGAATAAAATAAAAAGGATGGCAATTTGGGTTTTCTTGTCCAAAGCCTAGAAAACACAGAACTTAACAACACCTTGTGAAAATCCTAAAAACATAAGGGGTAGCCTAGCAACCATGCAGTTCTGAATGTGGAGAAGGTTTTAGTGCAAAATTCCCTTTTAAAACAATGCAGCCAAATGTCCAGATAAAAAAGGAAGTTTATTTGGGGATGGAAGGACAAAACAAGGGAAGGCAATAATCACGTACAAAGAATTCCAAATAAAATAAATACAGTCAACCTAACTTAGCTGGATACACGTTACCCACTTGCATAGAATCTTGGGTTTCAGAGCATATGTAGAGTTCCTTGCAGAGAGAATGATGTGTGTGTGTGAGAGAGAGCATCTTTGGAGTCTGGATTAGGCATTACCTGGAGACACATTGAGAATGGAGTCTCACATTTTTATGGAAACCTGGGATCAGTGAAAGTTATCCTCTTAGCAGGGACTGACTGTTGTTTTGGCCAGTGGGGCAATAAGCTCCATTTTTTATGTCCGTGGTCTAGCCAGCAAATCAGAAAATTACTCGGTGGCTGGACCCATTTTCCTAACAACTCCAAACTTCCATCGCAAAAGAGCAGGACACTTCCAACCAGATGGACTAGTCTGAAAAAGAGTTTACATTCTGGATGCATATTTAGAGGCAAAGCACAGAGTTTTGCCTATTCAGGATTCCTGGCAGGGCTCCAAATTACCAGGCACTCCAGGGGACACTATTGAGCTTCATCAGAATATAGGGGTTTGTCACATCATGGAAAAAGTATCCCAAGGGTCACTGGGGCCTTGGGCACTAGTCACTGCCACCAGAAACGGGAGGGATAGATCTCCCTCCTTCCCTCTCTCCATGGCTGGAGTGCCTCCACTGTTCCTGGCTTGCTGCCACCAACCCAGTCAGTAAATGGGGTTTAAAAAGAAGAGGGGAAGGAGCTGGGGGAATTGGGGCCTGGGTGGGAGAGAAGGAATTTTAGGCTTCATGCGGGGGGTGTGTGTGTACAAATTCAGCTTTAGCTCAGAAATAAGCTGAGCTACTTCCCAGTTTTCAGGACATTATCTCAGCATATTTTCAAGACAAAGCTGACACATGAGCCACAGATGGCTCACTCCTCCCTAGTTCTAAGCATATGTCCAGCACCGCAGAAAGTATTTTAGTAACTGTTGATTCAAACAACAATAGATAACTCAGGATTTAACAACAAGCTATATTCACATGTTGCATTGTTCTGGGGATTCCAGGTTTAGCAGCCACACATGGACCAGTTACTGTACAATCCAAATTAAAGTTAGCATGCCCTAAGTCCTATTTAAACAAAATAGATAAATAAATGTAAACCAATAAGATGTAAGGACACAGAACAGTACTTAAAATCTGTCACTTTCAGTATGATGTAGATATACTTAACCTTGTCTGTATCGCACTCAAAACTCCATAGAGATCAAATACATGTACACACTCACATACCACTCTGCATGCTCAGGGGCCACCCTGTTTTCTTCTATTTCAGGTGATGCTTCACAAAAGGAGTTTCAAATAGAAAGGGGCAGCACTGGTGTTCCTTGTGTAGAGTGGAGCCACTGGAAAGGACCAATAGTGTTTACCAAGACATGAAACATTCAATGTGCTTTGGCATACAGTGATTTGTGGAGTTAGCTGGAGGTATATTCTCCCATCTGTATCAGGGAGAAGGTCATGATTGCAGAACGGACACTCTGGAATTGCCCCCTCCCCTCCAGAAACATATAAGCTGTGGGCAAAATATGAATATTACATTAGGTATAGAATAAAGTATACTTTGAATATTAAATGCAACTATTTCATTTCATTTATTGCATTTCTATACTGCCGTATAGCCAAAGCTCTTGGTGTGGTTTACAAAGATTAAAACTCTAAAAATACAATATAATAACATAATCAAACCATTTACATACAAAAATATAGAACAATTTTACACAATCAACAATAAAAATCTCAGGACCCATTAAAAACCCTAACATATGCGGTTAAATACCTAGGAGTAGAGGAAAGTCTTAACCTGGCACCAAAAAGATGACAATGTCGGCACTAGGCAGATCTCACTGAGGAGTGTTTCATAATCAGGGGCCCACCACTGACTAAGAAGGCCTCTCCCTTGTTGTCATCCTCCCAACTTCCCTCCCTCAATAAAATATATTCCAAATATACATAGTCAATATACAATAGACTTAATCTATAAAAGAGCCTGGATTCAGAGCCTAGACTGCACAAAAGGTTGAGAGTATGCAAAGGAATGTTGTTGTTGCTGTTGTTGTTGTTATTTTAATTTGTATGCCACTTTTCCAACATAAATGTGGCCAAAGTAGTTCATGACACAAGAACAGCAGCACAAGAGCAAGGAACACATATCAAAGCCTTGTTATAATAATCAGTCTAGTACCAATTCATTTCAAAACACTATAACAACCCAAAATGATATAACAATCCAAACAATTCATTTCAATTATACTAACATTTTATATTCATTACAAAAATAGACAGAATCAATCATTAAAGCAATGTCAATTTATCTACTACTGCAGGGAAGTGGAGAGGAAAGAGATGATGAATCTCCAAGGACAGCAGCTGAATCACTTGCACTATTGATCCAGCATATTAGCTGCTGCAGAACTCTGGCATTGCGGGGTGTAAAGAAGGGAGGGGTGCTTTGGGTGCCATTGCCGATTTCAGCTATTGAATTCTGCCAAAAGGATGCATGCACTAAGATGTTCAGTAGATCGAAAGATGTGTTTCAAGCAAATGCTTCAGAGAAAATTCACCTTCCCCCTTCCCCTTCCTTCCTTCCTTCCCTCCCACCTTCTTTGGAGTTAAGAGCTTGTCGTATTTAGTATGTTAAACAGCTTTCCAACATACACATAGCATCTGTGCAGGCTGCATATAGAAAATCAAACAAATGGCTTTTAAGAAAACATTTTAATTTAGAGTAGAGGCAGATACAAGGTAGCAAAACCTGGGAAATAGGGTCCCTTCCATTCCATTCGTTCATGTTCATCTCTAATCTATCCACACATGTTCATCTTCAGTGGATATCTCATTTTCATATCAGAATCAGAGAAACACTCATTGCACATTTCTTCTGGAAGAACTGTTGAGGCTGAGTGCCATGAGCCATGGCACCACTGGAGAAGGATGCCAAATTATGGAAGGAAATTTTAAAAAACTATGGGGATTCCCTCCCGCTCCAATATGGAATCCCTCTACAATTGACACTGCCTCCCCCATATGGACAGCTGTGCTTGCCAGATGGCTGTGTGTGTGCAGAGTGGATCAAACTCATGGGCCAAACCAGGAGATCAGACAACACTATAACCCACACTCAACAGTTGAGTACAGGTTGAGTGTGGGTTGTCATTGAATCATGGGTTGGTATTGAACCGTGGGTTGTCACGTTGTCTGAACCCAGCTGCAACAGTCCATGGTGTGTTAACCACGAACAACCCACAGTTCACAACCCAACAACAAACCACGGGTTATCTTCATGGGTTGTTTGTGGTTAACAAACCATGGCTTCTTATCACGGCTGGATTCAGACAACACGACAACCCAGAGTTCAATGATAACCTGTACTCAACCCTTGAGTGTGAGTTATCATGTTGTGATTACCCAGTCATAGTGACCATTCCAGACATGTCACTCCCAGCCTGTGGTGCAACTGCTGTCACATGGAAAGGGACAAACATATTTTGCATCACAGCAAACAATGGGTTTAGCATATTCTAGTGCAGGAGTGTTTAACCTCTTTCAGCCCAAGGGCTGAATTCAATGTTGGAGAAGCTCTCGGGGCCACATTCCAGTGGTGGGCAGTAACATCTACTGCTCCTCTTTCACCACCACTGTTGTCTGGACTTGCTCCTCCTCTTCCCCATTGCAACCTGCTTGTTCACCTACCTCTCACTCTGGTCCAGATAACAGTGGTGGTGAAGGAGGGGCAGTAGATGCCACTGCCTACCTGCTCACTGGCTCTCTGCCTGTAGCAATGATGAGAAAGAGATGAGGAGCAATAGCAGCTGGTGACAATGGTGGTGAGAAGGTAGATTCACTGAAGGAAGAGGGCCACTGAGGGAGTCTTGCCTAAGGGCACTCCAAAACCTGGAGTCAGCACTGAGTATAGGAAGATTAAATTAAGAAAGAATATATAATAGAAGCCACACATTAATGCACAATATTAAAGCATAGCTACCTTCCTGGTAGAAACAGGCCTCTTTGGGCCTAATGGACAGTTTTCTCCTAAGAGTGTGGGATTTTTCAAACTTCCCCTGAGGTAACAGAGATGGCCAGTCACAACAGGAAAAGGGATATCATCTTATGAGAGTTGTATAGTACTAAAGTGTGAAGATAAGATTATATTGGGTGGCTTAGCAAACAAATCTTTCTTAGAAGGCCAAACTAGATTTGACTGTTACAGAGTCATCTCAATCCAGACCTGACCCAATGTCATATAATATGGGGTGGTGGTGGTGGTGGATTAAGTGGAAAGTGGATGGGAAAGCGAGGCTAAATAATCTCCCCACACCTGCTGCTTAACTTCCCACAGCCACTCCTTAAGATGCTTTACTCCTAGCTGTGCTCTTCCAGTGTTGGAGCCCACCTTAGATAAAGATGCCATCAGAGAGGGACGCGTAACCCAGGTTCAGCACCCCACTCACATCTGTGTCCCTCGTTGCTCTTAAACTAGACACACACACCCCACTCCCCGCTTTATACATGACTGGAGCATACCCACATTTAAAGACATGGCTCTGCTGCCACCATCATGCCTAGTTTCAACCTAATGTTGATGTTATGAGTTTTTTACATTAGGAGCTAGGTTTATTTATTTATTTAGGAAATTCCTATGCCACGCCCTGCAGTGAAAATTCCCAAGGTGGTATACAATCAAATGATAAAAACAATAAATATTAAATAAAACAGCAGCAAGCATGACTAAAAGGGGGGGGACTCATAACATTTACCAGAATGGATAAAAACCCAAAAACCTGCTTTCCCTAGGTGCCTCCGGTGATGATCACAATGCTGGCCAGGCTTATGTGGTAGAAAGCATCACCAGGTACCCAGGGCCTAACCTGGGGGTGCAGACCCTTACGCCTCAGGACTAAATATGGCCCTCCTGGGGTTCCAGTCTGTCTCTAGGGTTCCCGAGATGACCATGTCCCCTTCCCTTCATCCCACCGCCTTTCCCCCAACCATGGATCATTTAGTGGTTTTCTGGCTTTTGTGCAATCTTTTCTCCATTATAAAAGGTTAAAAATTATTCTCCTAAGGCTTAGCTACCCACAGTAAGAGCTTTAAGCTACAGAATACTGGTGTTTTTGGAATTTTGGCCCTGCCCCTTTTGCCTTCAACTTGCTCTTCTGCCTTCAGCCCTGCCCACCCCTGGAATTCAGGCCCCTGAGCGGCTCTCCGAAATGGAATTTGGCCCACGGGCTGAAAGAGATTCCACACACCCCTGGCCTAAGCTGCTTAGAGCTTTATATGTAATCACCAGCACTTTGAATTATTCCCAGAAATGGACTCGCAGCCAGTGCAGCTGTTTAAGAACTGGCGAGCTATTTATCTGGCAGCAGCATTTTGTATTAACTGAAGTTTCTGGATGTTAGTTGCTGTGTTGATCGCACAACACAAGGAACATTAAGCAAACTAGTGAGATCATGTATACCTTTGTCTGGAACAAGTGTTTAAAACGCTTGAAGCAAGCTTCCAAATCACAAAGACCTCTTTCTCATGCTTCATGTTCACAGCAGAGAGAGAGAGAGAGAGAGAGAGAGAGAGAGAGAGAGAAGAAAGCCAGCATTTCATTGCTCGTTGCCTCGTTAGACTGATGTTTACCAAACTAAGCCTGCTGCCATTCAGGATAAAGAAGCAGGAAGATAGTTGTCCAAACACTTTTAATTATTCCACACGTAAACTTTGGTGGGAATATTCAAAGCGTTCCTCCGGGGAAAAGCAGCAAATGAAAAATATCTGTTCTCTCTGGGAAATACAACAACCGAGGATAATGCAGGTCTGTCATTCCGATGCCCTCTGGGTCTCACAGCACTTGTGGAGGAAGGCAGAGAGCATTTAGAACAGTGTTCTCCACGCTGGCTGGGGCATGCTGGGAGTTGTAGGCCAAAAACATCTGGGGACCCAAGATTGGAGAACACTGCTTTAGAAGATAAGAAGAACAGTGTGGGATCAGAGCAAAGGGCTATCTAGTCCAGGCTTCTGTTTGCGCAGTGGCCAACCAGAAACCAATGGGAAGCTCACAAGCAGGATATGAACCCAACAGTCCTCTTCTGCTCTTGTTCCCTAGCAGCAGGTATTCAGAGCAGGGCCGGATTAAGGCCAGCTGATGCCCTAAGCACAGCCCAATAATGGTGCACCCTCCCTCGGCCCTTCCATTGCTTAGCTGGCAAGACATTAAGACTCAATAAGTGCTGAAGGTGAAATAAGACATTAAAAACTCAATTTTCTTCAAGCCCATCCCCCACACACCAGAACACACAATTATATTAAATATAAACTGTTTTTTCATTATATTTATTTAACACTAAATAGCAACAAGCAATATAAGCTAATTACTTATAACTAGGGCAACAGAAAGAAATACAAATTTTCATCACTGTTTTATTATGCATTTAAAAAAAAATAAAACTGTTATAAGGGGGAGATGCAAATGCAAAATTTTGTGGTACTCTGGTACTCTGTGGTGCCCCCCTTCCTTTGGTGCCCTAAGCACGGGGTTATATTGCTTAATGGTTAATCCAGGGCTGATTCAGAGACATGTTGCCTGTGATTCCAGAGGTGTCAATATAGCCATCATGACTAGTGGTCATTGATAGCCTTATCCTCCATGAATTTGTCTAATCTCCTTTAAAGCAATCTAAGTTAGTGGCCATCACTACATCTTCTGGTAGTGAATTCCAACATTTCACTATGCACTGTGTGAAGAAGTACTTCCTTTTATCTGTTCTGAATCTCCCACCACTTGGCTTCATTGCATAACTGTGGGTTCTAGTATTATGAGAGAGAATCTACTTTCCACTACCCACTGTCTCCACATCATGCATAATTTTATACACTTCTATCACCTCCTACTTAGTCACTCTTTTTCTAAGCTAAAAAGCCCCAAACAGATAAAGCAAAGAATAGGAGTGATTGTAATAGTGACAGTCAGTGATTAATTCTGGAATACGCTATGGAGAAAGCCAACTGAAGTCAGATATGGCGGTGTGATTCATTCAAGTCTAATGTCACTCTGGACATAGACATGTACAAAAAAGCTTGCAGCAAGTTAGAGCTAATGCTTCTGGACAAACACCACCCAAAGAGTAGATACATTCAATGTGCACTGAATGCTTTGGACTGAAAAGAAACAGCTTTTAGGGGGATTTAATCTTGCCATGAGCAAGGGTAACAAGAGTAAGTGTTCACCTGCCACTCTGGCTCCACTGCCACATGCACTGGCTTTTTTTTAAAAAAAAAAAAAAACTTTGCTTGAGAGACATTTTAACAAGTATTACAGAAAAGAACACTAGCTATCAAAAAGACTGCCAGGACCAGAAGGAGCCATCAATCGAACGAGTTTGCATTTCAAAGTTTGCTGAGAACAGGGGGAAATGTCTCTCTATCCCTCCCTCCTTGATAAGAAAAGCTGCAGAGCTGTAGCAATGGAGCTATTTGCTGCTTCTTAGCAAGGTCTGTTCCTCTGAAGGGGGCCTTTAACCCCGAGAATGGGGCTAGAATACATAGATCTAGATATATATACTAAGAAGCCCTCTGGGGAGTCTGCATGGAATCGCTTTGAGGCTGTGGAGACAGTCAGCTCTCTTTTCCTTTTGTATATTCCGTTGTTGAGCTCAAGAGCTCAGCTTGTAATATTCTGAGATTAACTACTGGTCCATTTTTATTTTTATTCTTTTTTTTATTTCATGCTAGTATTTAGAAGGTAGAGGAATACCTCTTTCAATCCAATTTTGACATTGGTGACTCCATCATTTTCCACTGAGAGTCATAGCTCCATTTCTAGTAACAAACAAAACCCTAATGCAATGCGATATTGGACCAAGGGTAGGGGGGAAAGGTCAATTGGGATCTACTGATAGATCGCAAAATGATTGGAAGTGGACGGGCAAGGGTTTCTGACTCCCAATTGGTCAATAATGGCAACAGATAAAAGGTGTGTGGGGTGGGAGGTTCTTCCCCTTAAATTAAACTACTCTAACAAAGGAAGTGTGGTGGAGTGGGGGTACCTGGAGTGGATTTTTGTATGAAAAGACTGCAAGCTCTGGAACCAAGAACAAATTTTCAGGCTGCTCAGATGTATGGATGGGTGAATCTGTCAATCTCAATCTTATTCAAGTTCTCCGTTTTCCATCACAGGGGCTCATTCTCTATCCTGGATTCTCTGCAAGGTTTTTCTTTTCCACACAGAAATGTGTACATATTTTTGAGCACATTTTTCAAATGTACGCACTTCGTATGCATGCACCCATTAACCAAAGTGTGTCTGTGTGCATTTTAGAAATGTATGCATTTTTCCTGGCATATTTTTCAAATGTGAGCATCTTGTCAAACCATTTGGGGGGGGGGGGGCACCAGAAACTCAGAAGTGTACAAATCTCCAACTGCAAATTGTGTTCAGGTCCACATTCAGTCCGGGAAGGTGTGAATTGGGTAATCTCACATTAAAATGCAAGCCCAACAAATTTCTCACCCATCCCTACTCAGAGGCATTCTGTTCCTTAATTCTGTGTCTGCCCCACTGTGCCACTATTTTGCACCTGGGTCCAGTTGATGCGTCTTAATGTTCTAGTACAAAACAATGTAGAACCCACAAGCCTGAAGTCTGCCCAGCCCTGCATTAGACCATACAATGCTAGATGATAATGTGGCATTAAACTCCAATGCTAAACACTTTTACTCAGCAGTAAGGAGCATACTCACTTAACAGCTACCACAAAGATCAGGTGGTTTTTTTCTCCACAGCATCAGTAACAACTCCCCAAGAAAGAAAAAAAGAAATAAAGATTTGTTGTGGGATGGAGAAAACTGCCCAGTCTGCCCAGTGATCAGCCACATATAAGGATTTTACCGTGGGGAGGTATCCACCATACAAAGATAAATGTAAAACAGTCTGCACAATTTGATTACACGAGTCTTCAGTTTCCCTGGAATATATTTTCATGTAAATATATTACCGTCACTAATTCACCAAGAAGTCAGTAAGATTTTCCTTCTGTATCCATGCTCTTTTGAGTTCCTTGGAAATATTATCCAGAAATGGAGAAGAGATGATTAAGAGGCAATAGGAAAGCCATGAGGCATCTTGAAATAGTTGAAGGGCTGTGTCATGATGGAGCAAATTTATTTTCTGTTGCTTCCGAAGATAGGACCCAAAGCAACAGGTTAAAATTACAAGGAAGTTGATTTTTTGACTAAGTGCAGGAAGAATTTTCTGACAATAGAAGCTATTCAACAGTGGAGTAGACCGCCTCAGAAGGTGGTGAATTCTCCGTTAGAGGGTTTTAAAGTAGAAGCTAGATAGGCTCCTCTCAGGGATGTTGTAGCAACAGATTCCTGCAGCAACAGAGGGTTAGACTAGATGATTTTTTAGTTATCTTCCAACTATATGATTCTAAATAATCTCAAATAAAGGAATTATGTCCCCTGGATACCCAGAAAATTAATGTGAACTCTGTCAATGGCAGGGATGGGGACTCGGACTCGAGGACTCGACTCGTGAGTCGGACTGAGTCCCCCCTCTGACTCAACTCGGACTCGAGTCCCAATATTTTTAATGGGACTCGAGACTCGACTCGGGACTCGAGACCAAGGACTCTTCAACATCCCTGGGCTGTGCCAGAAGGAATGGAGAGGAGCATGATTGCCGGCAAAGAGCACATGGAAGCGAGGTGTGCCGCTGCTCGGCCACTATGGATGGCTACCAGGAGTGCAGCCCCAACAGTGTGTCAAGATTTATTTTGATTGATGTGTTGCGTACTTGGGAGAGGCAGAAGAAGGACCTGAGATTACTCTGTGTGGCTGCTCTGAGTGTGTTTCTGGTTCCAGCAAGTTCATCACCAGTGGAGCGGGTGTTCAGTGAGGGTGGAATTGTGATGAGATCTCACCGTTCCAGAATGGGGGCCAAACATTTAGAAAAAATCATGTTCCTCAAATGCAACATGGATAAGTTTTAGGAAGTACAGCAAGTTTATTTTTTAAAATCATTTTTCTAAAATGCAACCTTTCAGACATTTTGGGTTTGGCTGCCTCTGCCTGCCTGTCCGGGGTTCCCAGCCTCCTCTGCCTGCCTGGTCTCTTCTTGACCAGTTCGTTGAATTGTCCAAGACAAACACCTCTGCCTGCCTGCTTTGGGGTTCCCTTTCTCCTCTGCCTGCCTGGTTATTTTGGGTTTTTCTGCCTGGTCTGTTCTTGCCAAAATCAGTTGCAGAGTTTTGAAATAAAAAGGCACACTTGTGCCTAGAATTTATTTAAACCACACATCTGAAGTAGCCTTATTTTGTTGGGAAAAAACCCCATTGATTTTAATAGGGACTCGTGGAGTCTGCTTTGGGAGTGACTTGTGACTCGTGACTCGTGAGTCACCATTTTGGACCAAGGACTCGGACTCGGACTCGAGACGGGTCCAAAGACTCGTGACTCGACTCGTGACTCGAGACCAAGGACTCTTCAACATCCCTGGTCAATGGCATCAGTTGAAAATATAAGCCTTTCCCCAACTAACAGGCCTATTGTGACTGTGAGGACTATGTGGATTGTGACTGCATATGTTTTTCAGACACATCATGGATAAGATCATAGTTTCCATGGCAGCACTAAGGACAAGCAACTCACTTCCCCCCTGCCCTGATGCCCACACTATTTGGTGATGACAATGCTGATGCTGATTTAAAATGATTGTATTTAGTTATTTTTAAAAAATAAGGTTGAACACTCCTTTCCTATGACATTCATATGTGGGGGTGTTCATGTCACCCTTAAAGCTACCCCCTGCTAACAAACCTCCACCTTTCTCCTGCATCAAATAGCCCTCTATTGATGGTCAATGTATGACCATCTATGTATATACATAGCAGGCCCGGGATCACTGCAGCAGGCCCTACCCCCAATCTACATGTGGAGGCTCCACATGTGCGAATAGAAATCCTGCTCCCCTCCCTATGAACAGTGTACACACACCGAGTGTATACCCAGAGTCATCCCTGCCATTAGGCAGAGTGAGGCAACTTCCTGAGGCATCTGGTTTTGGGTGTCATGAAAGGGCAGCAAATCATTAGCTAGTTAATTTGTAATTATTGTATTTTTACTCCCAAAGAGAGGAGCCTGTGGGGTTTTCTGCCTCAGGTGCCAAAATAACTTTGCCAGCCTTTGGTACTATGCACCTTCGCTTGGGGAGAGGGGCACCATTTACTATTCTTTGGAACTCCCTGCTCAGTGAGATATGTATGGCCTCATCACTGCTGGCTTTAAAAACAAAAAACAAAAACAAAACAAAACAAAAAAACAATAAAAACCCTGAAGACACATTTATTCCAGTTTGCGTTTAGTGCCTAAAAAATCATTAGCTGCTGCTGCTACTGCTACTAGTGAAGGTGTGTGTATTTACTTGTCATTAGAATGTTTCATGTTTTTGTAATATTGTAAGCCGCCTTGTGAGGACAGTGCACCCTGAAAGGCAGGTTAAAACAAAAGTCTTTTTTTAAAATAATCAATAAATATTCTGCCTCAGACAGTGTGAACAAACTGTATTTACGAGAGGTAAAGTTTTAATATGTTCAAGAATGTTGGACTGAGACTCGGGAGATCTGAGTTCTAGTTCCCGGCCGCTCCGCCATGAAGCTCACTGAGTGACTTTGGGCCAGTCACTGCCTCTCAGCCCAACCTACCTCACAGGGCTGTTGTGAGGATAAAATGGGGAGGAGGATTATGTAAACTGCCTTGGGTTCCTTGCAGGAAAAAAGGCGGGGTATAAATGTAATAAATAAATAAATATGGAGGGCTTAACTCTGAAAGGAAAAATGTGTGTCTGGTGTGAGCCAGAGGAGAGATCGAGTACTTACCTGGTATTCTGGTGGCTTGACAGTTAACTGTTATTGTTGCCACTAAGAGGGGGATGTGAAGCTAGGTTCTGATTTTTATATCGTTAGAATCTTGGTAAGATGGGATCCAAATTGGTACAATCTGATTGGTAGTTATTTGAACATTCTAAAGGTGTTTATTGGTCCTGGGTTTGAGAGAAGATGGGGTGATGGAATGTTGGCCACAATGAAGCTGATTGGCTGGAGGGTTCTGGCTGGAACCAATATAAGGAGCCGTGAAAAGGAATCTGGAAGAATTTGTAAAAAGGGTATCTCTGAAGGTGTCTTTGTGAAAGGCTGGGAGCCTGAGAAAGACATCAGCCAGGAAAGGTAGCAGCAACAGGACTGGGAAGCTGAGCTGAGAGCACACAAGAAAGAAGCTGGAGAAGGTCTGTGAGCTAGGAGAGGACAACTCCAGAGGTAGCCTTTGGAGAAAGAGCTGAGGCCTAAGAATCAGCTGGTGGTGGTCTGGAGACAGAGCTGCTGCAGGACCAAACTGAAGACTTCAGGGGAAGACTGGTGAACAACATCAAAGGTTCCAGTTGGTAGCAAAATCCTACCAGAGAAGAGTGTTTATCAAGCTCACATTGTCAGACCTGTAAGTTAACTGGGGTAGAGCTTGATAAAGGAATTGGCCTATGGTTGGTTAACAAAAGGAACTAAACCTGGAGGTCCAAAATTTTAGAATTTCTACTTCACTTCCATGGCCAGTTTCTGGTGGTAACAGTGACATCATTAAAGCTTTTAAAAGAAACAGGAACTATAATTTAGAAAGTTACTTCTTAATTAAACAATTACCATACTATAGTTTTAAATTATACATGAACCTCTGATTTGTTTTGTCCTATGCCTGTGCTCAGCTATGTTGGGCATAAAAACAGTTTATTAAATAAGAGGGTGGAAGTTTCATGGTGGCAGTGGAATTGATTAAGGAACAGAAATACATTTTGAAGACTCCTTCTCCAACACTTGTGAGCATATCTCCCCTAATGTATGTATTTTTAATAAAGCCCTGAGCAGGTTTTTCAACCACAGCAAGGTTGTTTTCCCCCTCCGTTCCCCTTTCCTCCACCAAACACATACCCCAATACATTGTGTTATATGAAAATACCAGATGCGGGATGAGGACTTATGACAATAAAAATACTGATGCGGGATCAGGACTTATGACAATAAAGTGCTACAAATAAATTTCAGGGACGGCAGGTGCTACCTGGAAAGACCCATATTTATCTGGACTTCTCTAGTTAAAATAACAAGAGTCATTTCCCAGGTCTTTAATGAGGTGAAAATTACTGTGGTCTAGCAACAATTATCCCAAAAGACCTCTGTTCATGCTTCAGCTGCTAGTATTTATTCTGTATATACTGCACCAAGAAAATCCATCCGTGAATGAGAGTCAATTTATCTGTGATATTTTGTACTTGTGAACTGATATAGCAAGAAAAATACACCCAAATCACTTATGAAGAGTGCTCACATCCAAGTATAAATCACACTTTTTGTTAGCAAAATAGACACTGGGACTCAATACTTTAACGCTTGCTGCTTGTTTATATTTTGAAAGCAAAAGTGATCGTTGTTGCACGAGCACCCTTCATAAATGACGCAATGTGCATGCAGTGTATGAACTCTAATGTAAAAAGTGGCCCCGAGCTATTGGTTTGTAAAGTGCTTTACATTCTCACCTCCCTGATTCTTCATAGAATGTAAGCGTGAGTTATTCTATGCTTACGGCAGTGAGAACTCTAATTGCTCTATACTGAAAGAAGGCTGAGGTAACATCATCTCAACAATGGAAATTAAAATGCTGGTCGTTAATAAAATATTTCAAGCTCGCATATTTATTATAAATCAGAGAAGGTTGATTGAAGCTTTTTGAGAACATGACAGTAATTGGGGTTTTTTCAATTTTGGAAGAAAATTAATGAATTAAAAGTTAGTAGCTTGGTCTATTTTATGATGGAATTGTAAGTTATTGTTATGTTGTATTATGAAGAAAAGGAATTTGAATATACAGGCAGTCCTCAGGTTACGAATGAGTTCCGTTCTTAAGAATGTCTTTAAGTCGAATTTGTATGTAAGTCGGAGCAGCATAACGTTCTATCTATACGTTAAAATCAGCATTGACGCAAATTGCGTAAATTACGCAAATTGCGTAGTGTACTATGCTATGTATTCTATGTAAATGACGTAGCGCCGGGGAACCCAGAAGTCCGTTCTTAAGTATGGGTTGTCTGTAAGTCAGACGTTCTTAACTCGGGGACTGCCTGTGCTATAGATTATATATATTGTTGTGTGTTGTTAAGTATATATATTTTTATATATATCATTTTGATAAGAAGATGAAATAAAAGAATATGGTGGGGCAAGTTGTTAATATTCATGATATGCACAAATACAGGAAGCATGAGTGAGTACACTTCCTGCATTTGCACATGTAATTAACTACCAAAGTGGGGAGATACATGTTCCCCTGAGGTGAGTACAGTATGCACATCTGCTCATGAGGGAAGTGGTGAGTTTCCACTTTGGACATTGCTAGTATATATGAATACAGGAAACACAAGCTCACACACATCTTGCATTTTAAAATATTCATGTCCAAAACCACTTTGAGTAAGAGTGACTTGCTCAAGATCAGCCACTCAGTCTATAGATGAGCTGGGAATTGAAACCCATGTCCTCTCTCTAAGCCCAACAGCATCCGAACAACAAGAGTGCATTGGTTCATTTCCCCCCCAAATTTTAACATGCTCTTTATTGTCATTGTTAAATTTAAGTCATATGTGCACAGTTCCAGTCTCAGACCGACTTATTCATATAAATTATACTCTCTATCTGGGAAAAAATGTTATCCGTTACTGTGCCAACATGCTCAGTAAATACCACTGGTTCCCAGTGAACTTCTTCTGACCTCCTGGTCTGAGGCTGTCAGTGCGTGATGTACATAATTCTCTCAACACTGATCCATTACTTCTGCTCAGCATTAGGGGTCAGACCTGTGGCGTAAAGTCAAAGATAATTAGCAGCCCTATCAATAACCAGCTGCAGGACGGCAGCCCAAGCGACAGCCTAGGAAATCTGAGGGGGGGGGGGAAGAATTTAAAAAGTGGAAAGAAAGATTGTGCGTTTATAGACTTTATAGTCTGAGCAGCTGCTGCGGACTCTTGGAATAATCAGGAGACCTCAGTGATTAGCATGAATTCAGATGACAAATGCGCACTGCTATTCAGAGACTCATTAATTTGCAATGGGCACAGCATTCATGACATGTTAGTGAAATATTTAAATGTCTTTGTGGCAACATGAGCTTGGGTACAGGGCTTGCATTGCTAGAGTAAAAATGTGTGTTGTATTATTATTATTATTATTATTATTATTATTATTATTATTATTGCAGTTTATTAAATTATGAAGCATGATAACTATATCTACACATCTTTTCCAGCAGATGAAGTCCAGCATGCTTCAGCACCAGTACGCATGATTTGTACTGATAGTTTCCTGTCGGCCTTAAGAGAGAATACCCGACTGGTTGTTTTTTCTACTACATGCAAGCTGACAGCTCCCCCTTCTGGATGAATCGTGTTGCCACTTAAGTGAAGAAGAAAACCAGGCATGCTTTATTGGCCGCGTTTAGCTGAATGTGGTCTTAGGTTCAGGTTTTGGTGCACAATGGTTACGGAGTCAGCAAAAGAAAAAGAAAAGAGTGAAGCATGATTATAGATGGCTCGAGAGCTTCCTCTGGAATGCCGTATTCATCCAGATAGGAGGAGAAGCTTATATAGCTCATATGAAGGATATAAACAGCCTTAATTATGAGTACCTTGTTTAAGCAATTGCTTTGTTTACATATATATAAATGAGAACAAGAAGTTTAAATTGGAATAGTTTGGTCAAAGTGCTCTGTTCTAAAATTGTGACTGAGCTTACAGCTGTAAGATAGAATTTAAACACAGAGTAGTATGTACTATTCTAGCTAAACAGGACTGGTGCCTGCGACAATGTCTCACTTGTCCAAATGGTGGGCCAACTTGGACATTTTATGCTGCAAAATTCAGTACTTTTGTTGTTGTAGGGTTGGATCCAGATTCACACTAGAACAACTGCACTGCCAGAAGCAGACTTCCCCGCCCCCTCTTTCCCATGGCAGCTCCTCCAGCCATTGGGAAATGCTCCACAGAGAATCAAGAGACCCTGCCGAATGGGGTGAGCTGCAGTGTGGTGGGTGGAGGGACCCCCCAAAATCAGGTGGAGGGACTGTTCATGAGCAGAGTCCTTCCTCTCAAGGAAGGCAAATTCTGGATCCAACCTGTGGTACATTTTGCTGATGGGGATGTGGACTGATCTTAGTTCATTTCCTTTGTACAGTTGTTTGTTTTTACTGCATTCCTGTTCATGTTTTAACTATGTATGTTTCTTAACTATCAGAAAGCTGCCTTGAGAGTCCATTTTTAGACTATAAGCTGGGGAATAATAAATAAATGAAAATTAAAATACCTTGGTGGGCTGCAACCAAAGAGAAATGTGCAGACCCACAATAGCCCTAGTTCTGGTATTTTTCTCTCCTTACCAGTAACATCACATAGAGAGAGTTGGGCTGTGTTCACTACCTGTACATCCCAGAACTGTTCATGGGCTACAGTGTGGTGCCATGTTCTCTTTTCTCTATGGTTGAGAAATCACCTGTTTGAAAGGGAATCAATTCCATTTTAACCAACCCCAACAAACCTCGCACAGCGCCCATGATTACATTTTGAGTGTGGGGAAATTTTGATGGCCTGCATTAGACAAAAAAGCGACCTATACTGATTTATGAGTTGGCTGCATCAATTATCTCCTAAGAAAATTACAAATCATATAAAACACTTCACAGCCAAGGATAAGCAATACAGAACCTTCACAGTCAATCCACATAAGCAAAATGTGGACCAAAATACTGACAGAAAAGGTAGCAATGTTTACAAGCCTATGACGTGAATTATGTTAATATTTTCCTAGTGCAGGATATGTTTGTATTTCAAATGAGAAATTATTAGTTCTACTCACCACCAAGGGCAATTAATTCAGGGTTATAGATTTAGTATATTATTGGTATGAATAATTCAGTGCTAAGATGTTTAAGTATGATTTGTAAAATAAAGCTACCATCTTCTGTTTCAATTTTTAAAAGGTGTCGGAAAGTTGATGCTGTGTTGCTCCCCCTGCAGTTGCTCCCTCTCCAGTAGGAAATAAATAAATAAATATGAGCTCCTCAGAGTTGGACAGCTCCTCCTCCTCCTCCTCCTCCTCCTCCTCAAATATCAGCTCCTCCTCCTCAAATAAATAAATAAATATCAGCTCCTCAGAGTTGGACAATGAATGGAATAGCCCTAGCTTCTGCCCTTCCCTTCCACTCATTGTCCACCAGCTCTGAGAAGAAAAGGTAGCACATGGAAGTCTTGAATACTCAAGAGTCATGTTTCTCCAAAGGGCCTTCCCAAGGACGTATAAGCAGCTGCTATGGGAAACAACCTACATGAGAGCCAGTGTGGCGTAGTGGTGAGAGTGTTGGACTAGGACTCTGGAGATCCAGGTTCTAGTTCCCGCTCAGCCATGAAACTCACTGGGTGACTTTGGGTCAGTCACTGGCTCTCAGCCTAACCTACCTCACAGGGTTGTTGTGAGGATAAAATGGAGAGGAGGAGGAGGATTATGTAAGCCGCCTTGGGTTCCTTTCAGGAAAAAAGGCGGGGTATAAATATAATAAATAAATAAATAAATAAATCCTCCCAATGGGCTGCGGGTTCAGAACCAATGGCCCAGTTTGCATGATTGCAGCTGGGGAAATAAGCCGTGGTGGCTTATTTCCCCTGCCCCAGCCATATATACCGGTTGCGTGCTGGGGGTATTAGCATAATTACCCTTGGCATCACGGCTTGTCGTGTTGTAAACCCAGCCAGGGTGGCTTGTTGCCATGGTTCACAAGCCACCACAGAAACCTACAATGTGGCTTACGCTGGCTCAACTTGTCTGAGCGTGGAAAGCTAAGCAGGGTCAAGCCTGGTTATTACTTGGATGGGAGACCCCTCCTCTAGTTTCCTGCATTGAGCAGGGGGTTGGACTTGATGGCCTTGTAGGCCCCTTCCAACTCTATGATCTATGAAATCTATGAAGCCCATGGATTCTGGGTAGCTTGTTAACCAAAGCAACAAGGCACCCCGGCCAGGTTCGCACAACATGACAAGCCGTGATGCCAAGGGTAATTATGCTAATCCCCCCCAGCACACAACCGGCATATGTGCCTGGGGCAGGGGAAATAAGCCACAATGGCTTATTAACCATCCTGCGATAATGTGAACCTGGTCAATCTATCCTGCTACCCCTTACTGCTGTCCCAATGTGGTTCATGCAGGCACCATGTTACCCGTGTACACCTCTCACAGCACCCATGAGACTTCCCACTCCATGCATCTTCTGAGCCTTTTTTTAAAAAAAATACATTTTTATTGGATGGCTGGTGCAAATCATAGCCACTAGCAAATCATATATCCCTGCTGTGTCCATGGATGTATTCTGTGATTTGATGGTGGTTTTGTTGGCATCCCATGTAAAATAATGAAGAATCATGAGGATCTGTGCCTTGAATCCATTTTTTTGGGGGGGGGGTCATGGCAGCACTGGCAAGCACTAGATCTGTGTAAGCTTTAATTTGATGGTGGTTGGGCAGGACCCCATGTAAAAGTCATGCAAATTCAAGAGGATCCATTCTAACTCTACTGCATGTTACTTTTACACAGCTCCCATGGAAAACCAAAATGTTTGGGGGGTGGGGTTCTCTTTGCACAAGGAGCAACCCTGGAGCAATGCAGGGAGAGGAATGACTCAGAGGTGGTACCCACAGTATTTTCTCAAAATTCCAAATGTGTGCAAGGTCCCTAAAATGTTGGGGGCCCCACTGTAATTCAGGAGGATTTGAGGGATTCATCCTTCCCTACTTTGTTCATTAACCAGAATTACAAAGACAGGCTAGTTTATTTAAAACACCTGAATAAGATGAGTAACAATCAAATTAAGACTACGGTATATGCAGAAAGTTCAGAAAGCAAGCTTGAATACCATCTGGAGCAGTTCACTCTTTTGCTGACTGCCCTAGAGTGGAGCCATAAGGCAATGTATGTTCTGTTCACAGCTAGAAAAGACTGAATGTTACACCTCTGTGACTGGCTATACTCTCGGGAGGCTTGCTTGGGAGTAAGTGGCCCTAAATGAAATCACAGCATTGAACATGCAATAATTCTCCCACCAAAGAAGGGTTTACACTGACTCGTCACCACCAGCTTCAGTGAGTAATTCAAGATTAAGCACCCCTATAATGGAGATAGAGAGGCATGTCCCAATACAAGTTCCACTCTATGAAAGTTCAATCCCAGCTAGAAATGGGTGAAGCCCACCTAAAGGATTCTGCAAAATAAATGACTCAACTGGCTTTTGCAGGCAAATTATTCCACAGGATTGGGGGGCTGACAGATTCTGTCCAAAACATTAAAGTCACCAGAATTCTTGAGGTCACCCATAATGCCAAAACTGTATTAAGCCTGGCCAGAACTCTCAATGATGTCACTGGTGAGCACCAGGGCCTAGAGAAGGTCCTAATGTAGCCACATGTGACAGGAGACCTGATCTAATAAGAATCTGCTGTGAATATTTGAGAGATCCCCCCTCCAACTACAATTTTGTGGCAGGTTTTGACCTGCCAGACATCAGAGGCTTATCAGGAGCATTTATGGACAACCTTCCCTGAAAGACAGGTTGCCTACTACCATTACCAATCTTCTCCTCTAAATGCCCAGCTATTGGAGGGGGGTGGGTTGACTGATCCTTGGAAATAATAATAATAATAATAATAATAATAATAATAATAATAATAATAATTATTATTATTATTATTATTATTATTATTATTATTATTATTATTATTATTATTTAAAAAAATATTTCTTACCCACCTCTCCGTCTAGATCGAGGCGGGGAGCAACAAAAATATAAAATACATAAACTAATCAAAACACAATACATACTATTAAAACATCTTAAAACATTATAAAACATTATAACATTAAAACATTATAAAACATCTTAAAACATCTTGTTTTACACCCTGTTGAGAGAGAGAGAGAGAGTCAGTCCCAATGGAAAGAGCCTCTCATGAACTGTATGCTCCCTAGAACTCTCCCCATAATCCCCTGCAACACTAAACGGTTTCTCGGTATACATGTCAATGTCGAAAGAGTTTCCTGAAGACTGGAAGTTTAACAATAATTGCTCTAATCTTACAGTGAGGATTTAGGATATATGAAAAATTTGGCCTTTTTTCTTTTTCTTTTACCTGTTGGAATGATATGGCAGAAGACAGATGCAAATCCTCCACCAGTTTCTCCACTGGGAAAATAGTAAATGGGAAAGTCAATACTCTGTACTTGCAGTCAGCTGCATAGTATATATGTGTTCCCTCAGAGGTTAGTTTGATGGGAGGATATGATTTACAAGACAACAAAAATTATTGTCAGTGCTGCGATTTTTTTTTAAAGATACCTCCTAAATGTATCATCTGGAAAATATATATTTAATTTTTGCAACTCTACAAACCATCAGGTGCTTGATTTATTATTTGCCCTGGGGTCGTAGCACTCTAAACAAGAGCTTAGGTGTTATATTGGGGGGCAACATTTAGCAGACCTTCCCTTGTTAGCACTGAAGCCCATTTTTCTTTATTTGTGCTGCATGTAAGTTACTGTTAAGTGTGCAAACCGGAGCATACAATGTCACAGGGTCATTGGCTTAAGAAAGGATAGATCTTGTACAATGCAAGTGTGGGAAGGGAACAACTTGACAATCGGCCAATGGGAAATTGCGTGGAAGGCATTTTTATTGCCCGGTGTTTACAACTTGTACTTTCTCAGATCTTGAAAAATCCATCATTTTGCCCTTGAGTCAGCTGGGTTTTACAGAGGATATGCTCAAACCCAGCAAATGTCATTGTACAGTAACTAAATTACCAGTTTTCCCAAGAAAAATATGGGCTAAAATTTAGACAAGTGAGGTCGACGTCAGAACATTTTGGCAGAAAGAGTGATTTTGCTTGGTTGACTTGTATGTTTTTCTAGCTGGAAGAAAGAGGAGGCATTAAACTTTTTTAAAAAAACAAAAAAACCAACCTTCCTTTTAGCTGATTAAAAAAACAATATTACTGTTATCTCAATAAAGGTGATATATTTCAGTTAAACAGGAACAGCACATTCCACCCATGTATCGTTTGTTGTTGTAAACAAGAGATGTATATAGATTGTATAACTATAAAAGCAGCACTAAATACCCGTTTAAAAAGAGACAGGAATGCTTATAGGTTCCCCCATCATGTCCTTGCATAGTGAGCCTAGGGAGCATGAGTACAAAGCTGTGCTCGAGCCCTTTGGTATTTGCAAGCTATGCCAAAGGGAAAATCCCATGCGCTGGATGTGTGTATGTGTGCGCGTGAGCTGCAGTCCTTATTGGAGGCCACTGTATGATGAACCTATTTGCTGCACTCTCATTCCCAGAGATGCACTTTCATGGGGTACTGGCTGGCATCACCAGACATCCTTGGCAGGAACACATCTGATAAAGCTGTGAAGCATCTCAGAGGGAGGGTCCCTGCATGTGATACAGACATTGGGTGCTGCATATGTACGGCTTGTAATATACTTGCAAATGCGGGGATCCCCCACACCTTGCTCTCTACATGCCACATTGGCAATGGCAGGAATGGATCCCAAATTTGTAACGATGTTCTATGGATCGTATCCAGTTAGCTCCTCCCGCCAATGGAATAGCTTCAGTCAACAGAATGGGGAGGGGGCAATTCCCCTTCTCCTTGCAGCCCCACAAATATCCTCAAAATCTACTCTGGAGGGTTGGGGACCCTCCACAGCAGATTTGGGGGTGCACAGGGGCTGCGGTGGAGGATAAGAGGAAAAAGTCCCATAAGTGGAAGTCCATTCAGGCAATGCTGAATTTCACCCAGAGACCTGAGGAATGGTTCCATTTAACCCTGCAGCTCACACATGGGCTGCCTTTGAAGAGTGTTCAAAAACTGCTGGTGGTGCAAAATGCCAGGTTGCTGATGGGGGCTTGTTACTTGGAGCATGTGATTCCATCACTAGTTGAACTGCTTTGACCCTGATGTTCTTCCAAGCTCAATTCAAAGT
This sequence comes from Shinisaurus crocodilurus, assembly GCA_021292165.1. NCBI lineage: Eukaryota > Metazoa > Chordata > Lepidosauria > Squamata > Shinisauridae > Shinisaurus > Shinisaurus crocodilurus. Next base: position 46,423,880 of record CM037877.1, read on the forward strand.
GCGGGTTATCAGCTTTAAAGCTCTGAATGGTTTCAGGCTGGGGTATTTAAAAGACTATCTGCTCCCTCATGATCCCATCAACCCACTGAGGGAAGCTCTGACCTCTGGCCCACCACCACCTGAAGTGTAGTTGGTGAGTACACAAAACAGGGCCTTCTTGGTCATAGCGCCCAGTCTCATAGTGCTCAGGGAGTTCAAGTCCCTCCCTCTGGAGACATATCTAACCTCTTTCCTCTTAACCTTGTGTAGGTTAGTTATGACCATCTTGTTTAGATGGGCCTTTGATTTATTAAAGGCCCATCTAATACACATAATACACATCTTTTTATGTTTGCATCAACTTCTGATAGGCCTTTAATTTAGACTAATCAGTTCCCCTGCATTGCTGGTTTTATCAGGTTCTCCTGCTGATTGTGTATTTACTGAGTTTGTCTTTTACTGTGTTATTTCTGCTCTATGTATTATGTTGTCTATTGTTTTATCTAATAAGAACATAAGAAGAGCCAGGGGTCCATCTAGTCCAGCATTCTGTTCACAGTGGCCAACAAGCTGCACACGGATCCCACAAGCAGAACATGAGTGTAACAACACCCTCCCATCCATGTTCCCCAGCAACTGGGGTACATTGGCATACTGCCTCTGATACTGGAAGCAGCATATAGCCATCAGGTCTGGTAGCCATTGATAGCCTTATCCTCCATGAATTTATCCAATCCTCTTTTAAAGCCATCCAAATTGGTTGCCATCACCACATCTTGTGGAAGTGAATTCCATAGATTATGTACTGTATGAAGAAGTACTTCCTTTTATCTGTCTTGAATCCCCCACCAATCACCTTCATGGGATGACCCCTGGTTCTAGTATTAGGAGAGAGGGAGAAAAATATCTCCCTAATCACTTTCTCTACACCATGGATAGTTTTGTACACCTCTATCACGTCTTCCCTTACTCAGCCTTTTTTCTAAGCTACATTTTCCAACTCTACAATATCCTTTTTTAGGTGCAGTGACCAGAACTGTACACAGTATTCTAAGTGTGGTCACACCATAGATTTGTATAAGGGGAGTACGATATTGGCTGTTTTATTTTCAATTATTTCCTAATTATGCCCAACATGGAGTTTGCCTTTTTCACAGTAGCCACACGCTGGGTTGACATTTTCATCGAGCTGTCCACCGCAACCCCAGGATCTCTTTCTTGGTCAGTCACCACTAGCTCAGATCCCATCAGCTTATTCTTGAAATTGGGATGTTTTGCCCCAACATGCATCACTTTACACTTGCTTACATTGAACCACATTTGCCAGAATAATCTTCTCAAATTATGCAACACACAGTAAATTACGCCTTTATACGCCATGCTAAATAATGTGAAAATATATCACAACCTGGTACAAACAGAGAGTAGAGTCCCAATTCACCTACAAGAATATGCTGAACGGACACAAAAGCCCACCCTTTAATAACTCTTCAACTATCTTGATTGTGATAATAACAGGGTGGTTTAAAAATGTCACATTGCAATTACTCGTCATTAGTTGTTCTTGAGTGTTCTCCTATGGACAATTTACAAACAAGGCTTTCTGAAATTAGATATTATTTATTAGTTCTGTCAATACTCTTGACCTACCTGCCTAATGGATATTTACTGTCTGGCAACTGATATTTATCTTTCTTTACAATCACACAAATCATTCCTTTTACTCTGGATAGAGTCATCAAAGGAAATATCACAGTATCTCAAGATAAGTGATATGTTTTGGTTATTTAATGACAGTAATAGTTTCTCTAAACTAAATAACAGACAAGTCATGTATTGTTTGCCTTGATTAATTCCTGTCTAATAACTCCATTAATTATCTTCAGCTTGTTCTTTTAGCAGTCTATTACTGCTTATAGATTCCTCTATGTTTTATAACAAGAAAAGAAAAGGGAAAGGGGAAAGAAGAGAACAGTCCCATCAAAAATAAGCAAGCAAACAGGTGAGAATGTGCTGAACATAGTTTACAAGAAAACTTCTATTCAAAAATATTCATCACAAAATCAGAAATAGAAAGGTACTTAGCCAGGAGGGAGCAGCTCTCATATCCATCCCAACCAGCAAATTCCCATGTGCATTGCTAATGGGGGCACATTCTGTAGTACCGGTGTAGTTTTTCATTCTATATGTTATACTCTACTACAGATACGCATACTGATGTCATGGCCCTATCCTTGAGCAGTGACTGAGACTAACTTGGAAGAGGAGGCAGCATCAGGGAATTTAGGTGGGTGGGAAGTGGTGGCTTTGACCCTGCAGCTTTGGCTGAAGATGAGCTAGGTGTGCACCCCAACATAGATACCGGACAAGTAGCCAGGACCCCACACATGCAGGCTGCTGGAACTCCCTGAGCTAAAGCCCAGATCAGAAGCCCAGGTGGCAACAAACCCATCAGGGATGGCTCCAGAGGTGGCAACAGAGGCAAGTGCCTCCCTGGCAAATAGCTTTCCCCCATCCCCCATTGCTGGATCCCTGTGGTTACTTGAAGGAAAGGCAGTTTTCACATACATGGAGAGCCTTTCGATATTATCATCTATAGCAGGGAGAGCCAATGTGGCATCTGGCACACTCAGACACCTTTCCTGGCACCTGCCAAGTTGCCCTACCCATCCTGCTTTAAAAAAAAAAAAGTAACCAGATTTCTTATTGGCAACTGGAATTGCTTCTATTCAAAAATATTCCTCACAAAAGCAGAAATAGGAAAATTTTGCTTCGGCAAAGTAAGGGCCTCTAGCTGCTCCCATCTTCCTTTCCCATGAATGTCTCTGGGCCATACGTGGGGCTCAGAGACATTCTTAGGAAATGAAGATGGCAGGTGGCTGCAGGCCGATGCTTACATATGCAGCGTGCCCATTTTGTGGTGGTGCCCAGGACAGTTTCTCAAACTGCCAAATGGGCCCATGGGCCCAAAAAGGTTGCCTACCCCTGATCTGTAGAGAGAGTAGTGCCACAAGGGCTCACTTCCCTCTGTCAGTGATGGAACTAGGGTGGGGAACAGAACTTTGGAACTGGAAGGTAAATGATAATATGCCCCCTCCCAAGTCACTGACATTTAGCTCTCCTCCATAGTTGTAATAGGGCTTACTGCCAAATAAGCATGAATAGGATTGCAGCGGCCTTACGTGCTTACAGTGAAAGCTTATGAATCTTTACTCAGAAGTAAATCCCACTGTGTTCAATGGAGCTTATTCTTGTTGAGGGTGTATAGGGATTGCAGTCACTACACTATTATTATTATTATTATTATTATTATTATTATTATTATTATTTACAGTATTTGTATACTGCTCCATATCTAAGTAGATTCTGGAGCAGTGAACAGTAAAAAGACAAAAACAGATAAAAGAAACAAAAATAACACATTGAAAACAAAGTAACAATTACAGCGGTGGTTGGAGAGCAGAGAAGCCTTCCTGGAACAAGGAGGTCTTCAGCAGGCGCCAAAAGCAGCACAAAGTCGGAGCCTGCCTGACCTCCAGAGGCAGGGAGTTCCACAGAAATGGAGGCACCACACTGAAGGCTCTTCTCCTGGTGGACTCCAATCGGGCCAAAGGTCCATGAGTAACCACTAGGAGCATGCCATCTGATGACCTCAGTGACCGGGTAGGTTGGTATGGGAGGATGTGCTCTCTCAGGTAACCTGGTCCCAAGTTGTTTCAGGCTTTGTACACAAGTACACCTGACCCAGAAACAAACAGGTAGCCAGTGCAGTTCCTTCAGCAAAGGAGTTGCATGCTGAAAAGGGGCAGCGCCTGACAATAGTTGAGCTGCTGCATCCTGCACTAGCTCCAGCTTCTGCAGCAGCTTTAAGGGCAGCCCCACATATAGTGCATTGCAGTCAGGGCTTTTTTTCTGGTGGAACTCACCGGAACTGAGTTCCTGCACCTTTTCTTCTATTAATTGCATTACAATTTAATCGCCATCTACTCCTGAGGAAATGTAATCCAAGAGTTCCGGTACCCCTTTCTCCAGAAAAAAAGCACTGATTGCAGTAATCCAGTCTTGAGGTTACTAATGCCTGTATCACTGAGGCCAAGCTATCCCTGTGTCCTCCAGGAGTGGCCATAGCTGGTGAACCAATCAAATATGGTAGAAGGCACTCCGAGTCGCTGCAGTCACTTGGGACCCCAGAGACAATTATGGATCTAGGAGTACCCCCAGACTACAAACCCGATCTTTCAATGGGAGTGCAACCCCATCCAGAACAGGCAATGAGCCTATCTCCCAGACTCGGGAACCACTCACCCACAGGGCTTCTGTCTTGCCAGGATTCAGCCTCAGTTTATTGGCCCTCATTCAGCCCAGCACTGAGTTCAGGCACTGATCCAGGACTTGCACAGCATCTCCTGATTCAGTTGTCACAGGGATATAGAGCTGTGTGTCATCAGCGTACTGATTGCACTTAGCTCCAAACCCCCTAATTACCCAGCAGCTTCACATAGATGTTAAACAACATCGGGGACAAGATGGTACCCTGCAGAACCCCATAGCGCAATTGCCAAGGGTCAAAAGAATAGTCACCCAATCTTACTCTTTGAAATCGACACCGCAGGTAGGACCAGAACCACTGTAATACAGTGCCTCCAGTGCCCAACCTGCGGAGTCAATCCAGGAGGATACCATGGTTGATGGTATCAAAAGCCGCTGAGACATAGAGTAGAATTAACAGAATTGTACTCCCACCATCCTTCACCCAATAAAGGTCATCCATCAGGGCGACCAAAGCTGATTCAGTCCCATAACCAGGTCAAAACCCAGGCTGGAATGGGTCTAGATAATCAGTATCCTCCAAGAGTGCCTGCAGTTGCTTCACCATGACCCTCTCAAGAACTTTCCCTAAGAAAGGTAATAATACAAAAATGTAAAGCATCAGTCCTGCCAATTAAGTGGTTTAACAGCAACACTAAAGCCCTACTGGAGTCTTTGGTAAACCCCATAGCCTGCATCACACACACCCCTTCATAATAGAGGTCTTGCACAACAAATCATTTTGCTACAGCAACCATGGGGTCAGTGGAAAGGGGGCTTTACTTGAAGCTCCAAGGGTGGTGGGAAAATACAGTATATACCAGGGTGGCCAAAATGTGGCCCAGGAGCCATATGCAGCTCTTGGAAAATTCAGCTGAGGCTGTTGAGCCAACAAAGTTGTCCATACATTGTATTTATTTATTTATTTATTTTGGATCCCAGCATCCTCTGGAAAAGTGAGAACAAGTCTCAGGATGTAGAAAATAAAGTTACTTTGAACAATAAAATTTTATTTTCCTACATCCTGAGACTTATTCTCTGTTTTCCATCGGATTATTTTGGATGTTCTCCAGTTTTGTCTGACTCTCAGCATCCTCTCCAAGATGTCAGTGGGCTGGGCAATCCCTGTCCTCTTCAGCCACTTGGGCTGTAGGCACCACTGAGGGCAAAGGGGAAACATCTGACATGCAGGAGAGAGAAGTAATTGAAGAGGCATGCGCAGCATTCAGGAGAGAGAAGAGTGAGGAGACTGCTGAAGGAGCAGGGAGGGGAGAGAAACAGCTGCCTAAGTGGTATGGACGGCATGGAAAGGAGGAAAGAGCTGCTTGCTGCTGAAGAGGTGTGAAGGAAGATCATGGAGAGGAGAGAGAGCAAGCTTAGCCAAAAGCCCAGGACAGAGAGAAAAGAGAAGAGGCTACTGAGGCCTGGAGAAGAGAGATGTTAGTCAGTATTGTCCCCTTTTGGGTAACCATGGCAACCTTGCAGGAGATAGGCCGAGGCTATGGGACCCTCCCCACGCTTTCTCCTCCACCCATTGCTCTGCAGGCCTCACCTCGGAAGGTGGTGGTGGGGGGTTAATCTGCCATTCCAGGGCCTTTTCCCTTTTCTGAGGGCATTACAGGAAGGGGGATTAATCTGCACCTTCCTCAGACTGTTCTCCTCCACCACCCGAGTCCTGCAGGCCTTATTGTAATTTTCCTTATTTTAGTTTCAGTTTGCTTGGTTAATACTTGCTAAATTAAAAATAAATTATATCACCTAAATTAACTTCATCAAAATCAATAGTACTTATTTTTGGGGGTGGGGGTTAGGATAGGTGTATTAATGTGTATTAATTTGTTCTTCTCACTTTGCATAACTCCTTTTATCTGTACTGCCTGGGTTGCTATTTGTTACTCTGGATCTGACTCAGGCTGTTTGTGGACTCTGGCTCCCCTTGCTCCTCTATTGTACCTTTGGCCACTGGTTCCCCAGCCCCCAGCCCCGCCTGAATACCAAGAGGAATAGGACAGTTTGTTTCCAGCCCCAATTTGCAGGATGGAGGCAGTGCTACAAGAACACCAAGCCCTGAGAGATTAGGTGGCCCAGGTCACAGCCTCTCTCACTGCACTGCAGACCCAGCCGGACCAACTCAGGGTCCAACCACCACCTCCACATTTGCCTCCCAAATGGAAGTGTTTGGTAACTCCTCCTCAGAAGTTTGATGGGTCTCCAGATCATTTCCCCTCATTTTTGGCTCAATGTAACCTATACATGCAACTCCACCCTGAGGATTTCCCAAATTACCAGGTTTGAGTGGGGTCTGTGATAAGCCTTCTAACCTGTCCGGTGGCCAAGTGGACAACTCCTTACCTGTTTCAATCTAGCCCTTTCCTTGCTGACTTTGCAGGCTTTGGTGGGAATCTCCATGCTGCCTATGAGGACTCCCAGATTAGAAGGCGGAAACTATGAACAGACAGATTGGACATCTCCAGCAAGGAAAAGGGTCCATGTCCTCATGCGTGAAACCCCTCTGGTTTTTGATGTAGGACAAGTTGGAATTAAGCTGCACTCATGGACCGGTTGCTGGAGGGTTTGGCTGATGACATCCTGGATGAACTAGCCCAGGTAGAGAGACCAACTACATTACCAGATGAATCAGCTCTGCCTTAGGATAGACGATTGCCAAGAAAGCCAGTGTTCTGCGCCCTGCCTGACTGCACGCCATGGAATTTCCAAACTGCCAACTCAACCTTCAATAACCATATACTCCAGCTACTCAATGCCGGCTGAAGAACCAATGCAGCTGGGGGTTGTCACCCCTGCCTGTCCCCAGAGGAAAAGCATGGTGGCATCAGTATGGTCTTTTTTTCTTTTCTTTTTTTGTATTATGGGAAGGCTGGACACTATGCCTGATCCTGCCTGGGAAAGGGATCACGCCCCATGGTCCTAGAAAACAAAACCTCCTAGACCTAGCTAGTATCATAGGCCTGGGTTGGGAAACCACTACCTTACCCTTCCACTCTGACCAGGTACCCTGCCATCTGTTGACCCTGGCCATGAGTATTCATGGTCGAGACTCTCAGGTGTTGCAGAGACTCAGGTAATGCTGGATTCAGGGGCATCAAGCAACTTTATGGGCTTGAAATTTGCCACCCAGCACTGCATCCCAGCCTGCCTTCTGGACATTCCAATGGCAGTGGAAACCATTGACACCTGGCAGTTAATGTCAGGCCCAGTAACACAGCAGACACAGTGCCACTGACCCTGGAGATCCAGGGACACCATGAGCAAATCCATTTCTATTTGGTTTCAGTGCCCCATTTTCCGATGGCCCTGGGAATGGGCTGGCTGTCGCTGCATGATCCACAGATCATTTGGTCAAGAGGCAAAGTGGTATTTCCCTCTAAACACTGTGGAACTTATTGTTGGCCTGAGGGTGCAAACTCTGTCTCCATCATTGGGCATAAGTTCCCACAATGCAACTCCCCGCCAAGTATCAGGAATTTCAGGACATCTTTTGTAAAAAGGGAGCAGACAAACTACCCTCACACTGTCCCTATGACTGTACCATAGACTTGGAATCAGGATCCCGGATCCTGGTTGGGTGGATCTAGTCACTGTCAGAGCCGGAGTTCACAGCTCTCATGGACTTCCTAGACAAAAACATTAAAAGGGGGCTTGTCCAGCCCTCAACTTTCCCAGCTGGAGCCCCAGTGTTATTTGTAAAAAAGAAATGTGGGGAGCTCTGGCTGTGTAATGACTATCGAGCCTTGAAAAAAATCACAATTCACAATTGGTACCTGTTGCCCTCATTCCCAAATGGTTAGCGTGACTACAAACTGCAAGTTGGATCTGTGTGGCAAATACAATCTAGTCTGTATACACACTGAAGATGAGTGGAAGACTGCCTTCTAGACATGGTATGGACATTATGAGAACAGAGTTATGCCATTTGGACTTTGTAATGCTCTTGCAGTCTTCCAGCACTTTGTGAGCAATGTTTTCCATGTCTATTTGGACCATTTTGTTATTATCTATCTGGATGATATCCTGATCTACTCACCTAACCAGCAGGTTCATAACACTCATGTTTAGGCAGTGTTGCAACAATTACGAGAACATAACTTATATGCCAAACTCAAGAAATGCGCTTTCGACCCCAATGTGGTGGAGTTCCTGGGGCATGTAATATCTCCTAGTGGCATTGCCATGGATCATGCCAAAGTGGAAACCATGGTGTCCTGGCATCATCCCTGGAATGTGAAAGACGTATAACAGTTCCTGGGTTTCGCCAACTACTACTGACAATTTAATACAGACTTTGCTGCCGTGGCCACCCCACTCACAGACCTGCTCCATCTGGGGTCGCACTACCTTCCACTGAGAAAGTGCTGCACAAGGGGCTTTCCAGCACCTGGACTGTTTGTATCGGAGCCCCTCCTTCACCATCCAGACCTGCAGATGCCCTTTGTAGTTGAGGCTGATATACCTCCAACATCACCATTGGGGCTGTGCTGCTCCAACCATAACATTCAGATGGGGTCCTTTTGCCTTGCGCCTACTATTTGTGGAAGCTTGCCCCCACAGAACAGAACTACACTGTCTGGGATAAAGAACTCTTAGCGATCAAAGCACCTGCACCATTCAAAAACTGACAGCACCTCTTAGAGGGTGCTGCACATCCTGTTGAGGTACGCACAGACCATTGAACCCTAGAGTACCTGCAGACTGCCTGGACACTTAACTAGCAACTGGTCCGATGATCTGTGATGTTCTATTATTGGGGTTTAAATTTAAAGTGTATAGGTGGTAAGTATAATGTGTTTGTATATTAAGTATAAGTATGTGGATCCACAATTGGCTACAGATTGGGACTCAAAGAGTGCTTATCAATGGTTCCTTCTCAAACTGGGGAGAGGTAATGAGCGGGGTACCACAGGGCTCGGTCCTGGGCCCAGTGCTCTTCAACATTTTTATTAATGACTTGGATGAGGAGGTACAGGGAGGGAATGCTTATCAAATCTGCAGATGACACAAAGTTGGGTGGAACAGCTAATACTCTGGAAGACAGAAAAATTCAAAGCGACCTCGATAGGCTGGAGCACTGGGCCGAAAACAACAGAATGAAATTTAATAGGGATAAATGCCAAGTGCTGCACCTAAGGAAAGGAAACCAAATGCAGAGTTACAGAATGGGGGACACTTGGCTCAACAATACTACAAATGAGAAGGATCTTGGAATTGTGGTAGATCACAAACTGTATGAGCCAGCAATGCGATGTGGCTGCAAAGAAGGCAAATGCTATTTTGGGCTGCTGCATTAATAGAAGTATAGCTTCCAAATCACGTGAAGTGATAATTCCCCTTTACTCGGCACTGGTTAGGCCTCATCTTGAGTACTGCGTCCAGTTCTGGGCACCACACTTTAAGAAGGACGTAGACAAACTGGAGAGGGTTCAGAGGAGGGCAACAAGGATGATAAAGGGACTGGAAACAAGGCCCTATGAGGAGAGACTGAAAGAACTGGGCATGTTTAGCCATCAGAAGAGGAGACTGAGGGGAGATATGATTGCACTCTTCCAGTACTTGAAGGGTTGTCACACAGAGGAGGGCCAGGATCTCTTCTCGATCATCCCAGTTTGCAGGACATGGAATAATGGGCTCAAGTTACAGGAACCTAGATTCCACCTAAACATCAGGAAAAATTTCCTGACTGTCAGAGCAATAAGACAATGGAATCAACTACCTAAGGAGGTGGTGGGCTCTCCCAATCTGGAGGCATTCAAGGTGCAGCTGGACAGCCATCTGTCAGGGATGCTTTGACCTGGATTCCTGCACTGAGCAAGGGGTTGGACTCGATGGCCTGTAGGCCCCTTCCAACTCTACTTTTCTATGATTCTATTATTCTATGTATTCCTGCTGTATCTGGGTGAGTGAGAAAGGATGGGCAAGAAGAATTGTGTATTTACATATGTGACATGATGGCTGAGAGTGTGAGAAGGGGGGCCTGTGTTATATAAACAGTGGGCGGTGCTGTTCAGGTTTGAAGGTTTTTGTGGGGATTTCTGAAGAGAGTGCAGGAGTGAGAGGAGTGTATGGAATGTGATGTGCTGTTTGGGAGACTGTGAAGCTGACCAGAGAATGTTGAGCAATTATATTAGGATTATTAAGAGTTTAGCTAGTGAGTGCTGGGATTGATATTGGGAACAGTTGTTGAAGGAGGATCGGTACTAGGATAAGATAGTACATTACTTAGTATTAACTGAAACTTACGCATAAAACTTATTTCCAGAACTTGTTGTATTCCACACAGCCTGTGTGGAAGCTGTGCTTATTGTACTGGTCAAAGGGGTATAGGGAATCTAGGGATTAGACATGCCAAAGACAATGTGAGAAGTGTAAGGGTAAGGGTTAGTGGAAAAGAAACCCCCAACCTTACATAAGCGCACCCAGACATCCCAGTAAGGAGGGGAAGCTAGAGGCCCTACGACATGGTCCCTCTTCTTTTCTCATTTCAGTTTCATAGTGACATACATCCCCAGCTCTCGCAACAGACAAGCGGATGCTCTGTCCTGAAAACTGAAGTATACTATGTCTAAGAGCAAGGAACCAGTGTCCACAGTACTGAGACCCAAGAATTTTGCAGCAGTAGTAAGACCTTCACCCGTAACCAATCAACAATGTCAACAGCAAGCACACAACCCCTTTGTCCAAACTCAACACTATGGGAAATCTCTGCTTCCAAGCCCACAGAGGGTTACTCCTATACTGTTCAAGATGGGATTCTATGCCACCGGGGCTACCCCTATGTACCTCCGGGGCCTCTTCGGGCAGAAGTGTTTAAATTATGCCATGACATTTGACCTGCTGGACACTTCGGCCTCTACAAAACCCTGCACCTGGTCACCCAAGACTTCTTGATCTTGGCCTGTGGAATGCTATGGGCAGACTTGTGATACCTGTCATAGAGCAAAAGACAACCCAGGCAAAATGGCCAACGTGTTATACCCAGTACAGACTCCCCCAGGCCCTTGGAAGACCATCTCAATGGACCATCACAGACTTACCAGCCTCTGAGGGAAATACCACCATTATGGTCATGGTGGATCTGTTCTTAAAGATGGCCCATTTCATCCCATGTAAGGGCATTCCATCAACCAAAGAAACCACGTGACTGTTCATCCACCATGTGTTCCACCTGTATGGTCTACTAGATGGTATGGTGTCCTCCATTCACCACTTGGTTCTGGCAAGCTCTATTCACTCTTCTACAGGTGAAGCTACACCTCTCCACATCCTACCATCCCTAGTCAGATGGTCAGACAGAGTGAACCAATACCTCTCTAGAACAGTATCTCTGATGCTAAATTACCAACAGGATAACTGGGATGAACTCTTACCCCTGGTGGAATTTGCATATAACAATAACCTCCACACCTCCATACAGCAGACACCCTTCCTCACGAACTATTACTACCATCCTCGATTTTTCCCTTCCATGACTTCATCGTGACCTGTGCCCACTGCTGACCAGTTCCTCCTAGAGCTGCAGGATGTGCATCACCTCCTGCAGGAGCAACTGGACCATGTCAAGTGCATACAAGCACTTCACAGACTGGAAATGACAATCAGAGCCATCACTGCAAGTAGGGGACCAGGTGTGGTTATTGGCCTGGCATCTCTCGATCCATCGTCCCTGTCGAAAAATGGGATGCCCGCTATCTGGGGCCTTTCCCAGTCATTGCACAAATCAATACTGTCACCTTTCAGTTGCGACTACCCCCATCCATGAGACTCCATCCTGTTTTCTACCTCTCCCTGTTGATCCTCGCCTGCTCTAACCAGCCCTTCCATAATCCACTGGGCCCACCACCACCCGTGGTCATCAATAGTGAGGAGGAACATGAAGTGCCATAGATCCTTGACTCCTGGCATCACCATGGATGTCTTCAATACCTCGTGGAGTGGAAGGGCTATGAGGAGTACTCCTGGGAAGATGCCACTGATGTGCATGCCCCTGTATTAATTCATCAGTTCTATCTTCTGTACCCAGGGAACCCGGGCCCCTCTCTTCTGCTGGGGGAGGCCCATGGGGAGGGGAGTGATGTCATTCCCCCATCAGAAGACTCCAAGGAGGAGGAGGAGGAAGAGGCCCAAATGGAGGAGGATGCCCAGGCCCTGCCAGGACCCATGCCGCAAAAGGGTTCTGAGCCCATGGAGGAGCCCACTGAGGTCCCAGCCCCTCAGGAAGAGGGAGAGTCTGCCTCACAGAAGAAGGCTGAACACCCCCCATGCCCCAAGGAGCGACAGTGCCAGAGGAGGCAGGAGCAACTCAGAGAACCTCAATGAAGTGCCAGGCTGCAGAAGAAGTCTACTTGGGAGCAGAGGGGCTCCTCATGAGCAGAGGGCCCTCCTCATGAGGAGGACTCTCTGCAATCAAAGTGAATGACTGCAGCTAGGACTTGGGTGGGGCTCTGGCAGCTCAGGAATAAAAAGCCCAGTAGAAGTTTATAATGCTTGTATTTGTCTCTAGCCCCAGCCTACTAGCCTGGCTGTGGATGATGCCTTCTGCTTGGACCCTGCTCTGTAAGTGATCTTGGCCTGGATTTGACTACTCTTTTTGCACAACCCCTTTAATCTATGCTGGCTGGCTTGCTATTTGTTACTCTGGATCTGACTTGGACTGTTTGTGGACTCTGGCTCTGCTTGGTCCTCTGTTGTACCTTCAGCCTCTGATTTGCCAGCCCCCAGCCCAGGGATGTTGAAGAGTCCTTGGTTTCGAGTCGAGTCACGAGTCTTTGGACCTGAGTCTCGAGTCCCTTGGTCCAAAATGGTGACTCACGAGTCACTCGTCTCTCCCAAAGCTGACACCACGAGTCGTCCCTATTAAAATCAATGGGGGTTTTCCCAACAAAATAAGGCTACTTCAAATGTGTGGCTTAAATAAATTATAGGCACAAGTGTGCCTTTTTATTTCAAAACTCTGCAACTGATTTTGGCAAGAACAGACCAGGCAGACAAACCCAAAATAACCAGACAGGCAGAGGAGGCAGGGAACCCCAAACAGGCAGGCAGAGGCAGCTAAATCCAAAATGTCTGAAAGGTTGCATTTTAGGGAAATGATTTAAAAAAATAAACTTGCTGTACTTCCTAAAACCTATCCATGTTGCATTTGAGGAACACAATTTTGGAACACAAGTCCTTGGTCTCGACGAGTCCCGAGTCGAGTCTTGAGTCCCATTAAAAATATTGGGACTCTAGTCAGAGGGGGGACTCAGTCCGACTCACGAGTCGAGTCCTGGAGTCCGAGTCCCCATCCCTGCCCCAGCCTCACCTGAGCATTGGGTGGAACAGTACATGAGTTGTCAGTTTTGAGTCCAAGGACTGTGAAGCCTAAGGTATTGGGAAGGGGCTACCAAAAGGTCTCAGGTGATGTAACAATTTCAGTGTTTGGGGGAATCATGAGGAGAACCCCCATTTTTAACCCTTTCCTTCCAAATTCAACTTTAAAATCAAATTATGAAAATATAGTCTTAATAAACAACCAAGCCCTAAAAAATCAAAAAAGCTAGCGAAAAATTATTTAAAAGAATTAAAAAAAAAAAAAAGTAGCATCAAGGCATATTCAATTTACTCTACCACAAACATCCTCTGAAATAACAATACTGGCAGAATAAAACATTATAAATAAATAGTGCCTTGCTGTATCAGAAACACAGGCATAACATCATTGGATACATTAATTGCATTCATGGTAAGCCTTTCCATCCAACCTCATGCATTTCTCATAGACAAAATAATACTAAGTTTTCTCACTAAATCATAAATGCTTCAGCCAATTGCCCTTCCTCAGCAATTATGGCAATATCCTAAATGTAACTTTACACAATGCATGCAAATTAACTCTTTATTAATAGCATTTTGATGCTTTGTTGTATTTTATTTTATTTTTTTGTAATGGGAATTGTTTACTCAAAAATAACTGTAATTTGGTGACTGCATTTTAAATAGTACTAAAAAAAATCCATTTTGCATCCTTTCCCACCAACATCCTAGTGTACAAAACATATGGCAAAAATTGCCTCTAGGTATTGAAAGTTGTTGCCTTTATCACACTGTGCATCTAAATTCCCAAGAATGATTGATTTAATGAGATTTCTACATTTAAAGCTTTTTCATTGTTACAGTAAGAGGAAATCACAAGCAAGATTAATGCCCTCTGCATGGTGCCACCGCATAAAATGTCTTTCAAATGTCTTCACTCCAGGAACACTTGGCTATCCAGGCCAGTACTTAGTAAAGCTTTTCTCAGCATAAAGGATCTATTAGTCATGGATGAGGACGCTGGCATGGTGGAACATAAATACCTGGAATATGCATATGTTCAAACTTTAAAATACTTAAGCATAGCCATTTACTTTAGCTGATCAACACAAGTAGACTCTGTATCTGAAAAGCATATAAAGTTCTCGGCATCTTGTCACTTTACACACTGTTAGCTTGACATGCTGCAAAGTAATATAATATACCATTGTGGTGAACTTTCTTATATTTTAAGGCCCTCCTGCACTCACTCACACACATTTCCTTTTGTATGAAATTTTCCCTTTGAATGTAATCCACTAATACAAGAATTGTCTTATTCATTCATATGTGTCAGATACTGAGTCAATGAAATACTCCAGTGTTGATTAAACCAAAGGTGCTAGGCTCTCTGTAGAGTGTCCATGACCAGTTTGTGGTGGTGTCTCCTTCAACTTGAAGTTTGGCCCATATTAGAATTGCCTGTAGTAAATCACTGTCTATGATGCTACAACTCACCTCACCAATTTGGCAAGTAGTGCATTATCACTTCCCACATGCTAGTTATCGAGCTAAAAATTGATGGCCTTCCACAACCATACTACTGCCAGTGCTTCTTGGCAGTAGCACACTAAGAATGAGCCATCACTGTCGCCCAGCATCTGCTGCTTGAGATAGTTGCCTCACTCTGCCTAATGGTAGGGCTGGGCCCATTGACTTCAAGAGAAGAATCAGCTTGCTAAACAGTCTGTTAAAAGTTCATCAAGGTACCAATTCATTTTGGTGACTTGGTGAGGGACATGCATATGCTCAGAAACATCTATTTTTTCAATCCAATTGAATGACCACTCACTATCTCTCATGTGAAATTTAAGATCTTTGTCAGAAGTACTCCTCTAGGTGTTGTTCATCTCAAGGTTCGTGTGTGTGCGGGAAAGGTGAACAGCTCGTGAGCCATATGTGAACGCAAAAAACCCAGAAATTTGCATGCCTACATCAGATGTGAGTATACAAAAAAAGTGTGAAAACACCACCGTGATAGAACTTTCTTTTATCTTTTTAAACAAAATTTTTACAACTTTTTAACAATACATGTTCAATCATTATATTTAAACTTTCTTTTGTCTATTTTTGGAATTTTTAACATTTTTTTACAACACATATTGATTTAATATTTATATAAACTTTAAAAACTTTTCAATAATCAAACTTTACAAACTGTTCACTAATCATGCTGTAACACAGAGTATACATCATGTATAATTATATTCAATGGTAATCACCCCCTTATCTTTCAGGGGTTTAGCATCCACCAAACTTGCTGTATTCTTATAGAGTTAATGAAAACCTTCCTTTGTTTTTTCTTTGTCTTCATGGAGTTGCTACAGCCTTTACTCTTATTTTTTGAGATGGCCTTCAAGTGAGCCTTCCTCTCCGTTTTTTCTTTCTGAGTGGCTTAAAGCATTATTTTTCCTTGGAATGGTTTCCAGAAGCCTGATATTCTCCGTATCCTCACTTGTTTTTTTCCCCAACAAGAAACCGGTTTGGACTTCTTGTTTCGTGCAATATTTGCCTTTCTCAAGGGTTTCAAGGATAGTCACGGGCTTATATCAGTTTCATTACCCTCTATAATACAAAAACATTTGTTGTGTTGCCAAACATATTTCCAAAACAGTCAACCACCATAAATCCCAACATTTTCACTTACGTTCTCTTTTTTGTGGGTTGTTATTCCATTTACATCCTCTAGTGGCCATACTGTTGCATGCATGTATATACTCTATGGACAGCTGTAAATCATTCCAGCAGAACCAATTGATACTCCCTCTGGGTTATTACAATTAATTAAGTATTTTTAGGAGTTACCCTGCACTATACTCAACGATATTCATGAGGATTTACCCACCCTTGATTTCTCATATATTTCTTGGTTACCCTAAATTTAACATGTACTGGGTGGTTTCAAATCCTCAATCCTCCCACAATCACACAGCTTTTATATTGAATAAAGGGCAATGCATACAAACCCGTTAAACAGAAAAAAACTACAATAAATATCCCCCTTAGTACAATCTGCATCCTGATATTTATAATTTGCATTTTAATTTTTCAACTCTGGAGGTATATTTACTATTAAATCAAATGGTTTGTAAGTAGTGATGCATATAATCCTATGTGCCCATTAATACTGAGTGAGTGATAATGCATGTAACCCCATTATTCAAAATTACACTCCAAGCTCACAATATTAGGGAGTTGTCTGCTGATATCTTATCCTGCTAAGTACAAACTATAAACGACTCCACTCACTTAACTAGCTGATAACAAAGGAGAATCACGGAAATATGAGTATACAAAAAAATACATCAGATGTGAGGCAGGAGGCCACTGGAAAGATGATGTTTTCAGTTGTGGTGGTCCCCAGTTATGGAATGCCCTCCCCAGATAGGTTTGACTGGCACCAACTCCTTTATTATTTATGCAACAGGTGAAGGCTTTTTCATTCTCCAAAACTCAGAGGTGGGCAACTTGTAGGCCAAAACATCTAGAGGGCCACATTTCTCATCAGCCCTAGCCAGCATAGCCAATGGTGAGGAATGAAGGAAGTTGTAGGCCAAAACATCTTGAGGTCTACATGTTGCTTACCCCTGTATGGGGGTGATTGTTGGCTAATGTATTATTTTTTTTGTTCATTTACTGCTCAGTCTTGCTGTTTTATATGGATATATTTTATAGAAAAGTGGTATGCAAATACCACTGTTGAGGAAAGGGTTAAACTTCCCCTCCCTGCACACTGTGGTCCTGATAAATATCAACACACACACACACACACCCTGCACTTAGCATCAAATTAAATAAACATGTAGATGCAGAAAAAATACCAATACCAAACCATTCCATCAAATGTAAAGTAAGAAATATCTGTTCTAAAGCACCACTGATTTTTGAAAGAGCAACTAGGACTATCAGGTTAACACTGGTTCAAGGCCTAGCAACATGTTGTGCTAAATGCATACTGTGCAGTGCTGCTTGCATTTAAAAAAAACAACAAAAAAACTGAATACTAATCAGTGAGTGTGGATGAGAGGTTTAACCCTTCCCTCCCTAGTCATGATCCTTACTAAGTCACCCTCTGCACATCCACGTGTGGAAATTCATCTGTGGCGAGGAGCTCCCAGGATCCTTTTTTCAAAGGGTAATTGCCATGTGGGAAATGACCCGGTTTGCACGATTTCTATGACCCAGTTTGCATCATCAAAACAAGCCACTATGTTAATCCCTGGGGCATGCCAGCTTTCATCACTCGGCCTGTTGTAGGGTTATTTGAGGGGTTGTTTCGCCCTCAAACAAACCATGCCACCCAGGTTCAGATGACACAACAGGCAGCTCCTGCATGGGTAATTTGCCGGGGATTATTTCATAGATTTCATAGATCATAGAGTTGGAAGGAGCCTTCCATGCAGGAAACTGGAGGAGGGGTCTCCCATCCAAGTAATAACCAGGCCTGACCCTGCTTAGCTTTCCACACTCAGACAAGCTGAGCCAGCGTAAGCAACAGGCCTGATTAAAACAAGCCACTAGCTTATTTAAGCCATGGTGGCTTGTTTGATTAAGCAAACTGTAGCTGGGGAGGGAAGGGTTAGACTTCAGGCCAGTTCATATGATTGTTGCAGCCCACCATGGCTTAAATAAGCCATGGTGGGTGGTGGCACATGCCAGCTGCCCTTTTGAATATTCAAGCCATGGTAGGCAGTTGCTGTGGCTTATTCTGTTGTGCAAACCTAGTGATGAAACAACCTTCATATAACCTTAAAGCAGCCCATGGGTTATTCAAGGGTTGTTTAACCCTAGCATAAGCCACCGTTGTTGGATTTGCATGATGTGATGAGTCACAGCAACAGACTGCTATGGCTTGAATATTCAAAATGGCCACCAGCACGCACTGCAATCCACCATGGATTAAATAAGACATGGTAGGTTGCGGTGATTGTGTGAACTCTGTCTTTATCTCCCTGAATGCTGTGGTCCCGATTAATATCACCCTCCTGCACTTAATATTAAATTTTTAAAAAACATAGGCAACACTGCTTGCTACACATTTAACATAACATGCATGTGGCCGCACAGAACAAAAATGTTGGCCAGTCTTTTAAAACTCCTTGTGAAGATTTTGGTAAATGTCACTAGTATGAAATATGGGTCAGAGATAAAAATATAGAGGATATTTTTTCCCCTTCTAAGTTCAGAAATATTGGCCTTGGGAAGGCAACAAATAACCTTTCCCCCCCTCTAAAGATTTTTTTTAATTCACCCCCTCCCTCACCAGAATATATACTTCATACTAGTTCACACTTCAAAGACTTTTCCTTTGGTACCTTTCCCAATGTGTAGTATTATAATGATGTAACTTGTAATCCAGTAAATTATACATTAAGCGTCAGAAGCAAATGCTCTTAAAATACATTCAAAGGATACTAAATGTATCTTGTGCATTCTTCACTAACTCTATGCTATCAAGTAATTGATACACAGCCCACAAAGTATCTAAAAATATCCAAGCATCTAAGAGATGACTGCAATTTCTTTTACTCTTTGTAGTTGATGACCACAGAAACCAATTTAAAGGTCCAACTATGGTACCATTCAGGAAGTTAAGATGTGAGACCACGTTCTATAATGCCAGTGCTTGCTTTGCTCTCTATTGGTTGCCAGCAGCACATGGTGCCAAGAAATAGAATAAGCTCAAGAATGAAAAAAAGCAATGCACCAACAATGCGTGTGTCGGTGTACTTTTCTAATGTAATCAAGCAGAAAGTGGCAAGTGGCTGAAGTGTGAAGAAATGGAACATTAAATTCTGTTGTCGTTGTCACAGCTATAGACTTTAAAGCACAGTCGCCAATAAAATATTTTTTTTCAAACCTCATACAACATATTAAGAACATATTGTACTCTTACTTTTTTTAAGTCTTTGATTACTTCTTTAGAGTGCTTTGTTTAAAGTCTCTTTCTAAAGTTACTTTAGTTGCAAGGAGTGGCTGCATCCTACTATGTTGTTCCAGTAAGATTAGAAGATCTTGACCATGTAAAAAGAACCCATAACAAGAGTCGGGGGGGGGGGATACCATATAGCCATGCATGTTGTACGTGGCTTCTGATGTTGGCTATCATTAATCTGCTTTACTAGCATAGTTTTACGGTGCACACTTTATTGTACATTAATATTTTCACTTGCATTTCAATCCTTTTAATCTGTTTTTTTTTGGGGGGGGGGAGCTCCTGCTTCTTGTTTTGGTCCAATTTCCAATACTTCACGATTGAAGAAAAAGACCAAAGTGACATCTGGAGCAGCCCTTACATAATTTTCCTCTCAAAGACTCCTAAATGATGAAGCTGTTAGCGTGTTTGTGTGTGTTTAAAAAACACACACACACACACAGACAATGGGCGGGGGAGGCTTTATTTAACTTATCACCTAGGTTTAACTTATCACCTTATTTAACTAGGTTTGCACTATAGGAAACTGATCCTATAGGCCATTCTGTCCCAGTTCAGCTCCCATGCTTTTATCTCCCAAGCACTCCTTTAGTTTATTATGAAGGTTCAGGTTAGGAATCCACAGCTGTTGCCTATTAGACAACTGCCATGGGGATTAAACAGGCCTGGGCAGCAGTCACACGAGATAGCGCTCTGCTTGATGAGCTGGCGTCACAGCTGATCCCGCCCTGACTCCACTCATCATGCCAAGTGTGTCATCACCTCCCCTAAGTGGAACTCGGCAAGAAATGCAATCATTTGGGCATCATGTTGTGGTTTCATTACATTTGTGTCTCAAAAGCTGGTTTCACAGCCAAAGGTATGATATTCATTTGTTTTACAGAAGAGAAGAGAAGCGCCCTGAGAAAAGCAGAACATTTTAAAGATATCTGCTCTCAACAGACACCTGGATCATATCTGCTCCAGCTCTTGAGATGCAAGTATCCTGCTGCTTCTTGCAGCCAGAGCTGGTATCAAAGGTAGGCATAGTTGGGCATCTGCCAAGGGCCCCCACTCCAGCAAGGGCCCACTGACAAGAACCTCCTGGAGTTGCTTCTCTTCTTCACTGTAGCAACCTGCTTGTTCACATGCCTCTTGCTGTGGCCCAGACAACAGTGATGGTGAGAAGGAGGAGCACGAGATGTCATTGCTCACTGGCTCTCTGCCTGTCAAACGAACAAGTGGTAGCAACAATGAGAGAGAAGATGAGGAGCAATATTTATTTTATTTACATTTATGTTTAGGCTGCTTTTAAGGATAAAAACCCTCAATAGCAGCTGGTGACATTGGTGCTGAGAAGGTAGACTCTCTGGGGGAGGGGGCCCATTGAGGTTGTCTTGGCCAAGAGCCCTCAAAACATGGAAGCCAACACTGCTTGCAGCTTTAGGGCTAAGTGGCTCAGTTAAACTCACATAGCATAAGACAAGACAAAGATTCTTTCGCTGACCAAGATAAGTCTGATCAAGCCATCTTTGCATCCATTTATTACAAAGAAGCTAGAATCTTGGACCACATATTGATAGGGCTGAGGAATTTCTCATGAAAAATAAGAGTTATGATTTGGCTCACGTCCAGATAAAGAATTCAGAAGAGAAGGTAATTGTATCTCGCTTCATTACTATGCTTGTTAGCTTTTTAGCATTGCTACTAATAATAGCTTGCTACAGAAGCAAAGATACACAATCCATTTCTTGTTTGCGCCAGATGAGTTGCTGGGAACTTGGGTTTGTATGAGTGCTACATGGGTGATTTTGGTGGGTAGATAAGCAAAAGCATTACTCACTGCCATCTGTGAGAAACAGTTACCAGATTTCGTCTAGTGTGAGCATATGTCAACAGTAAGCATGTACAGTATAAGTGGAGCTGCATTATTATACTCTCAAAAGAGCTCTCAGAAATGGCAAGTAATAATGTAACTGTGAACCTCTTCAGAACACGCTATACATATATGCATATGTACGTACATACATCTGTTTGAGATCAAGAATTAAATTCGAGTGTAACAAAGCTCTGAAGAAATATAACAAGGTGGACTGTGTTGTGCTATTTAAGATAGCTGTCGTGGTGGTGGGAGGGGTGTTCAGTACATTTTAAAGTAATGTGGTGTGATAGGAACAATAAAAGCACCTACAAGCAGTTAGTTCCACAGCATGAGATACCCTCTATGCCAGTGTTCTCTAACCTTGGGTCCCCAGATGTTTTTGGCCTACAACTCCCAGCATGCCCCAGCCCCAGTTTTGTAGGCCAAAAACATCTGGGGACCCAAGGTTAGAGAACACTGCTCTATGTGAAATTACAGAGTCTCTAGCTAGCCTGTTCAGCCAGTCTGGGGGTTCTTGATTGGCTGAATGTCCTTAAGTATGTTAGAGTCTTAAGAGAGTCTTTATTTAAGTACTTTATTTAAGTACTTTATTTAAGTACTTTATTTAAGTACGTATATTGACACAGTACGTCTTAACAGCATTATAATATGCAATTGTGTATTTAAAAAATATCTCTTAATATCTGGAAAATATTCTATTTGCTGATTAGTCAATCTGATAGTCAATACATAATGAAATAATTTAAAGAATATATGAGATGTTTACAAAAACAAACAAGAGCCACTAAATCCCATTGTTAAAAGAAGCACAAAAGAAGGTATTCAGACACTAAATGCTAGACTTAAACAGAATGTCAGAAAACTCCAAGTGAAGGTGATGAAATGTTACTAGGTGTAAAAAGTACCGACATGATAGTATGTGCTACACATAATAAAAAGTAAAAAAAGAGGACCCTGCCCGCAGGATCACAATCAAAATAAAAACATGAAAGAAAAGAAGGGATGTCAGAGTGAAAAGGCACATGCAAAGGGAAAAGCACATTGATGAGAATTAGGTCCAATAATCAAAGCCACTTTGTTGGCTTAAAAAAAAAAAAAAAGACAGGTCACCACAAGATGCCCTTCCCTCCTCAACGGTCACAAGGTAAAATGGTCTTGTGAAAGTGCCCTCATCTGATAATCTTAAATAACCCTGTCCTAGTTTCAAACATTTTTCAGGATGTTGCAATTTGCAAGCTTGCCACATGGGTGTAGCTTTCACAACCTCAAGAGAGTATTAAAGAGGAAAATTAGGACTCTTCTACCTCAGAATGATCATGTGATCATGATTTCTACCAGGATTTCTAATTTCAACTGAAATGTCAAGAAATATGTATGTTTAAATTCAAGCTCTTAATCTTTTATCCATTATGTAAGTTCTATTTCTGGTGACCAAGTTGATTCGGTTCGGTTCTGTCTGTCTATTAACCTGCAGCAGAAGAACAATTACATACCTCTATTATGCACGTTGCAACTGTCATGCTGTACTGTGTTTATAAACACTCCAGTACCACAATGGTGGGACTAATACAGCCATAGCACTTCAACTTCATGCGCTGATTCAGTGATAGAATAAAGTACACTACAGTTTAGCTTAGTCTGCAGCACTTCGAGGTCAGGATTTATTGTAATGTAAATCACAAGGCAATTTTATCTTGACAGAGATTATATACTGTTAAAATATTTCTCGATGAATTTAGCGATGCATTTGCTTTTTCTTTGCGACTGCTGTGTGAGTTGGATTTTAGCCCAGAAAAGAATAAGAGATAGCAGCCTGCTTGGTTTACCCGCAACAACTTAAATCTCTCTCTGTCTCTCCAGAACTTTTCAGGGCTCAGAAATAGTAAAATACAAGAAAAAGGATACACAATATCTGGACCTATCCCTTGCACCAACTGCGAGTATGCTCAGATGCAATCCCACATGCATACATGTGTGCCCTCTCTCTCACTCTGCATTGAATCCTAAAGTGTCTTTCTGCATGGAAAGGTGTTGCCTGCTCAGAGCTGTTTTATAACTTACATTAAGTGTTGCAAAAGTAATGTGAAACTAAGGGCTTCTCTGCATGAGGCTTTTAACACACCACTTTACTGAGGCTTCTGCTTCTGGATTGTTTGCAGGATTAAGATCAGCTCCTTTATATGTGGGGTTTTTTTTCTTTTTCTGGGGGGGGGTCTCTGCCTTTCTATATGTTCTATTACACAACCACAAGGTGGTGCTGTGGTATAGCAGAATTGTGAAAATACATGAGCTTCTCATAATGTGATTTCCAGATAATACCAAACTCTCCTTGATCTAAATATAGCCGTGGAAATGCTTGGAAAGCACAGGAGAGGCCCTGGAGGATGAGAACATCGTGTAAAAGCACCCACAAACTACTGTGAGTGAAGAATCACAAGCACACAATAAATGACTCTTGTAGAGAAGCCCGAAATCCAGCAATGTTCTTCTGCTTGTTCAACAGCTTGCGCAACCTCTTGTGCATGCAGAAGCATGAGAATTGCTGTAGGAATTGCAGAACACAACCCTGCCTAACTCCTGTGCAAAATCTTGCACGAGACTTTGCAGAATAGGGCAAGCTGTCATTTCCCCTTTGCTCACCATACTTTGAATGCAACTGCATGTATTTTACACAGATGCTGCTCCTAGCACTACCAATCAAAAGGCACTGTGCAGCTAGTCTAGTCTATGCCCTCTTTCAGATTTTTTGTTTTGTTTTTTGTAGTAAGAAAAAAAAATGGAGGATGGAAGGGTTACAAATGAGAGACGACCTCATCTGGCCCCCCTGTAAAATTCCATGTTTCAGGTAGGGTGCTTGCATGATACAATCCTCATAGGGAAGCACCTTGGAAGGGGTTTCCTCCTGTATGTCCATAACTTTCACCAAGGCTTGGTGAAAGTTATGGACATACAGGAGGAAACCCCTTCCTCCCTTTGCCTCACCCCTACATTCAATGCTGCTGCCACCATCGACAGGCACACACATCCCCCAAATATATATAGTTGCCTTGGACAAAGGCATGGTGCAGTACAAGCTCTCTTAGTAAATATAAGCTGAACAGCATTAATATCTGTTTCTTTTCTTAAGAACTTCTTTGATGTAACGTAGGAAAGAGAAAGATCAGGCTTGTGTGTGTATTTTAAATGTGCACTTTGTCTGCAGTATTACAGAGACATCTAAGATTACTTAAATCTTTAGAAGTCCAAAAATTAATTAAAGATTACTACGGATGAAAAACTCTACACCTTTTAAGGTGTCAATGCACTGACAGAGTTAAAAGACCATGCTATAAAATGTCATTTTATTACTCTTTCTTCAAATACTACTTTACAACAACAATAGGTCCCCCTAGTGGAGAAATTAAATATATGATGTCCTACTTATAAATGTATATTTGCCATTCGCTATATAGCAACCTTGATTGTTACATTCAAAGTTCTCTCCCACTCGTAAAAATGAGTGCTTGAAGAGATTTAATTAAGCTTTGCATGCTGCCTTAATAATATAATGCATGACATGCTACTACTTCAGTACTGAATTGCCTCATTAAGCAATCACGTCAGAAGACCCACTAGTCCTGATACAAATACAGAAATGAAATCTACCTACTAAGTATTTCCATAACATTAACAACAGAATATTCAATCCAACAGAATAGTTTTGCCACTAATATGTATCAAGTTCCCCACACAGGATAATATTTGCGCAAAATAAATGCAAAGCGATGACTACATATTATTACAAAAGCACTTTTGAGGACATAATAGAAATCCATGTGTGTACATATGCT
Organism: Shinisaurus crocodilurus; assembly: GCA_021292165.1. Classification (NCBI taxonomy): domain Eukaryota; kingdom Metazoa; phylum Chordata; class Lepidosauria; order Squamata; family Shinisauridae; genus Shinisaurus; species Shinisaurus crocodilurus. The sequence continues at coordinate 46,449,138 of CM037877.1, forward strand.
AAAAATGAGGTCTAGCATGAGAGCATTGTACCTGGAAAGTTAAGCCAGTTTTTTTCTTGCTTCTTATTTGCCTGCCTTGTAAACCTTACCACATACTAAGGGCCAGAGGACACATCAGAAATTTGGAGAAAGTATTTTCAGTGCCATCACAAAATGACTTCCACAGGGTGTGCCCATTACCGAAATGGCTGCTGTGGTAGGCACAGCTAGTCACAAAACACCCATTTCACAGAAAGGCAAAGTGATGGTGAGGCAAAAAGACACGTCATGCGCCCTAGAAGCTGAATACAAGGCAGAGGTGGGCCCCTACACAACTGGGTCATCATACAGGCCTCCCTAACTCCTCCCATGGCTCTTCCCAGCCTCCCTGCTTCCCATTCTATTGGGTCACCCCCAGCCCTTGCTGAAGTGCTGCCCTGCAGCCGCTTGCCATCCTTACTTAGTCTGTGGGTCTGTATGGGGCCCAGAGGCATTCCGGGAAATAAAGATGAAAAGCGGCTGGAGGTCAGCACTTCACCTTGAGGCACTCCGAGCCACCACCACCACCCCAAAACTGTTGTCATTGAATAAAAATATCACAGATATCAGCAGGGCACTCTGCTGGGTCTGGGGGAGGTACCACATTGCCTACCCCCAAACTAAGGTGATTTTTGAAGTACATCCTCGATATTGGGCATTTTTGGTTTGTGTTCATTTATGTTATTTTCCATATGCAAATGACAGTGATAGTAATTTTTCTATGATAGGAGTAGCAAACCTAGCTTCAGATAACAAAGGTGGGTGGGGTTTTTTGCATGGCAATTGCTTTCTGTGAACGATGGAATATCTCCTCAGGCTTGTTTACACTAAGAGAGAGTGAAATATTGGTTGAAAGGTTGTGTTCAGCAGCATGGCTCCCCGCAGACCCAGGAATATTAATGATCAGGACACAGCAAATGGAGTGAACTGTGGCCACAACTTTATTTAAAGCAGGGTTCGGCAACCTGTGTGGCCCTAGGCTTAATTTCATGCATCCCATGTACTAATTTCAAAAGCTCTCTGCAAGTGATGAGCCCGGGCAACAGCAATCTCTCCCATCCCCAGTAGCAGGGGAAAGGGGTGGCCATACCCACTTTTGACTCTGCCCACCACTAGCTTTAGCCCTGCCAACATCTGGCCCCCACACATTATCCCTGAGGGAATGCAGCCCGTGACAGAATTCCCCCCCCCCCGGCCCTAATTTAAAGCATCTGTGATACAAACCGAAGTTGCCAATTTGGGGAACAGCGCATATAAGCAGACACGGTGGCCAGAAAAACAAACAAAAACCAATCTGTGTGTGTGTGTGTGTGTGTGTATATGTATGTGTATGTGTATGTGTATGTAGTGATAGCATGTTTGAATCTGGAAAGGTAATCCATCTCAGTTTACACTGAAAGATCGAGAGTGAGTGCCAAACTTCCTGCAAACTGCTAAGGCAACATGGCCCCTGAATTAGGGCAAGGATAGTTCTGAGGATCCAAGCTAGAGTGGAACTCTCCTTCCTTCCTTGCAAGGCTGTAAGCAAATGTGTCTCCCCATACACACTGAACATGAGTGTGCAAATTCTGAGACTGCTGGTTATCCTATGATCTGTTTAGCACGTAGGATGCAATACTATGCCTTGTGCCCTGGTTGGAAGGAAGCCTCCGATGTTGGAGGCTCCCAAGTATCCAATGCCCTGCCAAGCTGCTGTTGGCAGGGCAGGAGGAGCGACAGAGGTGATTGCTCCTCCATCCTGCTCTGTCGTCCCGTCCCCCCCAACAGGCCTCTGAGCCTGTGTAACAGAGGTGTGCTGGTGAGGCCTGGGCTGAGGCAGCCATAGGAGTCTTCATAACTGGCTTCTCCTCCCCTCCCACCATAATGCCCCATCAGATCTCACTAAGGTCCTCCAAGGCCGCTTTCGCAACCTTGTAATGCAGCTGGTACGGTTCTTTCCCTGGCAGCTGTGAGCAGGCGGGGGCCTGGATTTTAGAGTCCCCCTTCTGAGGTCATGGCACTGTCTAGTAGAGGTGTGCAATCGAGCCTCGCTGGGGCAGAATGAGGCCGAACATGGCCCCACTCACGCCCCGGCAAGGCCTTACCGTTTCTTCGGGGCGGCTCGCACACTCCAGTGGAGAGCCGCCCCCGCCGCTCAATGTGGCGCGCTCTCCACGGAGAGCCGCCCCCACCGCTCGATCCGGTCCGTTGCGTCACTTCCGGTACCAGAAATGACGCGACGGAACCCTGCACAGGTGCAGAACGGACCCTATGGTCCGTTCTGCGCCTGCGCAGGGTCCATTTCCAGGCCTGAAGATGCCGAGGGAGGGAGGCAAATTGTTTGAGCGGTGCTTTGCACCACTCGAAAAAAACAGGGCGGGGAGGGGGGCTGGAAAATAAGGCTCGGGCGGCGCGCCCAGCCTTATTTCATAGATTCATAGATCATAGAGTTGGAAGGAGCCTACAAGGCTTTCGAGTCCAACCCCCTGCTCAATGCAGGAAACTAGAGGAGGGGTCTCCCATCCAAGTAATAACCAGGGCTGACCCTGCTTAGCTTTCCACACTCAGACAAACTGAGCCAGCATAAGCCACAGGCCTGTATTTCCACGTCTAGTCTATGGCCTTGGAGGGAAAACTATGAAGAACCTCATGGTCCCTAGGATGCTGTCCAAGGATTGTTCGCCCCATGTTGCAATTTTCTCTAAGGAGCAAGTCTCTCTCACGGTTTTCTAGATTTTTTGCAGGAGGTTGAATTTTCTTGCTTTGCCTGTTCATTAAATACAAAAATATGCTTTAATCTTTGTGTGTTGCTAAGAAATATACAGTAGTAGCATATCCTAGACCAGGGGTCCTCAAACTACGGCCCGCAGGACACATCTGACCCACCGTGTCATTTCATCCGGCCCGGCAGCCGATCTGAGGCTCCTTCTTGCGGGGAAAGGGGAGGAAGGGCGGCTGAGCCGGCAGCAGGGCGCGAGCCGCCCGCCCACCCCGCCGCCCTGTGTCTCCTGCGGGGGAGGAAGGGGAGGAGTGGCGGCTGAACTGGTGGTGGGGCGCGGGCTGCTCGCCCGCCCACCTGCCTGCCTGTGTCTCCTGCGGGGGGGAGAAGAGGGGAGAAGGGGAGGAGTGGCGGTTGAGTCGGCGGCGGGGCGTGGGCCGCCCGCCCGCCGGCCCGCCCGCCCGCCTGGCCCGCCGCCCGCCAACCCACCGCCCTGCATCTCCTGTGGGGGGGGAAGGGGAGGAGTGACAGCTGAGCCGGTGGCGGGGTGCGGGCTGCCCCCCCGCCTGCCTCCCTCCCTGCCTCCCTCCCTGCGTCTCCTGCAGGGGTAAGGGGAAGAGGGGCGGCTGAGAATGTCTACTCAGAAGTAAAATCCCATTGAATTCAATGGGGTCAGCTCCCAGGTAAGTGCATATCAGTATCCTATTCCATGCCATTTTTCTATGGCCTGTTTGGAAAATGGGATTTATCAATCATGTTTCTTAGACATCGTTCTTCTCACTGCAGCGGTAAGCCTGGCTATTAGCCAAAAGCAGGCCCATACTTCCCATTGAAATACTAATAAGCTTATGTTGATTAAAATTGTTCTTCATTTTAAATATTGTATTATTTTTTCCTGTTTTTTTGGACTACAAATAAGATCTGTGCAGGATGCAAATTAAGCCTTTCTGTACCTTTTTAAAATTTAATGTATTTCAATTTTAGACAGCAAATTAATTTAAAATTAATTTATTATTAATTTGTAATAACTTTCCATTTAATCAAGTAAAAAAAAAAAAAAAAGGACCCGGGTCGTGTTTTTTTACTTGATCCATTCGTTCATATTTTTTTCAAACTATAGTCTGGGCCCCCAACAGTCTGAGGGACAATGAAGTGGCCCCCTGTTTAAAAAGTTTGAGGACCCCTGTCCTAGACAATATGAAGTGGATTAATAACCATACTTTAATACTTTTTAGGGTAAGAAAGGAGTTGCTTTTTCATCTTTGATTTGTTATAAATAGCATGGAGTGCAGTTGCAGGATTATGTAACACACAAGTATTTAAGCCATAGTCATGGCATGCCTGCAACATATACCGGTACATATACATATACAGTACATTCAATTATGTATGGCATTAAAACACAATTTGATGTATAAAATTATATTTGATATATATTTTTAATAGTCCACAACTAATATATAATGTATGTAACCTGTTTTTGCTCAGTAGATTAACCACTGGACAGAAAAGCAAGCAATTCTATCCTCTGTATGGATTTTTGAGGCTTCTCCTGTCCTGACCTCCTGTTCATCTTTGATATTATAGCAAAACTACCCAATTGGATTTGTACAGATTTTCCCTTGATATAATGTGGGGATGAAGGAAGATGTTGAAACACTGACCTCTCTTTTTTCTCAGAGAGACCATTTTCCTTTTGTTAACCAATGATGAAAACCTTCTGAATGTCCCCGCAGACTTACTTCAGTGGCAATTATCTCCCAACAAGACTGGTACAGAAACGATGTCTGCAAAGTTTTGCTGACGACAGCCACTATCTGATAAAACTCTTGACCTAATGAAAAAGTACAACGAAAGAACTAGCTCTTGGCTTCTGAACTGGCTAATTCTGGTTTGAGATGAATTGTGTTCCCTTCTACACTGGTTTCTTCCTTATTTAGTTAGTAAGAAAATTCAGCATCCACCACAGTTAATGAAAGCAGCAGTAAGTCATCCCCTCTATTTCTGAAGTTCAGAGGCGAGCATGGATCCCTAGGTAGCCAAAATAGCACAATCCATGCAAAAGCGAGAGGTATCAGCAGGCTTGAAAGAACCCCAAGGTTTGCAGAAGTACCAAATATGTTTAGAAAAAAAGACTCCCAAAGAAGGAAGAAACCTCCAAAATGGCCCAATGAGGACAGAACATGCTCACTGGCCAGTGAATGCTGATTGTTAGAAAAAAATGGAAAATCTCATAGGAAGGAGAATGGAACGGAGGGCATGGCTGACTGAGCAGGAGCACTCTACACTGCAACACTTTGTTGTATGTCCCCCTTGTATTTTGGAATGAAGACAGTGACTGGAGTTGCATGTAACAACAACCCAGAGTATGGGTTGTTGTCTTACCCAGAGTTTACCCATGATTTGTCTGCCAGATGATTGCGCAAAATGCAGGTTCTTTCAGTTCCTGGGTTGTTTCCCTCTTCCTTCACCTGCTCCCTCTTTGTATCCCAAATGCCTTTGCGGTGCTGTAGTATTGGCTTGTAGAATGGCTGGTGTTGGGGGTTTTTTTACCACTCTTGCCTGCCGCCACTGTAGCCTGGCAAAACCCATGGTTCTGGGTTTGCACATACTGTAATGACAACCCATAGTTAAAACAACCCAGAGTTCACAAGCCAACAAAACCATGTGTTCTCTTCTTGAGCTGTTCATGGTTAACAACCCATAGTTAATCCATAGTTCTGGGTTCACATGTAATGACAACCTAGGCTACAACAACCCATACTCTGGTTGTTCTTACATGCGAACCAGGTCAATAACTAAATGAACTTTGGTGTATTCTTTAAACATCGGCAACCAAGAATGAAGTCAAGAAAATGAAGTAGAGCTGTGCACGAATGGCTTCCCAAAATTCTCCCCCCTATTTGTGAGCAGAAAAATTGGGGGGACAATTTTGCAGAATTTCTCATTTGTCACAGGTACAGCGCACCAGTAGTAAGGTTTGTAAGGTGGTGTTAGTTAGGGCACCTAGGCATGGCCCCTGGATCTTTTGAGCCCAGTTCCAGATCTTTAGAGCTGCCCAAGTTGCCATCATCTGCCTTAATACAAGCCTGCTTCTTCCCTTTGAACTCAGTAGCTTTGCAGTTACTAAGGAAATTTTAAAGGCACAATTGCAAACAATTCCCACAAGGAAAAAAGGCAGAGGGCAACAGAAGCCGCCAATGTGGCTTCACAATAAACTTAAAGATGACCTGAAAACAAAAAAGGACACGTATAGGAAGTGGAAGGAAGGACAGGCTACAAGGGGAGAGTACAGGCAGGTAGCACAGAACTGCAGGAATAGTGTCAGGAAGGCTAAAGCTGAGAATGAGCTAAGGTTAGCGAGGAATGCTAAAAGCAACAAAAAAGCTTTCTTCAGATACATGCACAGTAAAAGACAGAAGAAAGAACTGGTGGTTCAACTACGCAATGAGGATGGCAAATTGATAACAGAAGACAAAGAAAAGGCAGAAGTGTTCAATTCCTACTTCAGCTCAGTCTTCTCCCAAAAGAGGGTCTATGACCCCCCTGGCAAACCTGAAGAGCAGATTGAAGGGGCAGGATTGCAGCTTGAGATTGATAGGCAAATGGTCAAGGAGCACCTGATTACTCTGAACGAGTTTAAATCTCCAGGGCCTGACGAGCTGCATCCTAGAGTAATAAAGGAACTGGCAGAAGAACTCTCAGAACCACTGTCTATTATCTTTGAGAAATCATGGAGGACAGGTGAAGTGTCAGATGACTGGAGGAGGGCAAATGTTTTTCCCATCTTCAAAAAGGGCAAGAAGGAGGAACCTGGGAACTATAGGCCAGTCAGTCTGACATCAATCCCTGGGAAATTTTTGGAGCAGATTATTAAAAAGTCAGTTTGCAAGCACCTTGAAAACAATGCAGTGATTACCTACTAGAAGCCAGCATGGATTTGTCAAGAACAAATCCTGCCAGACTAATCTGATCTCATTTTTTGATCGGGTAACCTCCCTTGTGGACTGTGGGAATGCTGTGGACATCATATATCTGGACTTCAGCAAAGCTTTCGACAAAGTGCCTCATGATATCCTGATTAGCAAGCTAGCTAAAAGTGGGCTGCATGGAACAACTATCAGGTGGATCCACAATTGGCTACAGAATCGGACTCGAAGAGTGCTTATCAATGGTTCCTTCTCAAACTGGGGAGAGGTAACGAGCGGGGTACCACAGGGCTCGGTCCTGGGCCCAGTGCTCTTCAACATTTTTATTAATGACCTGGATGAGGAGGTGCAGGGAATACTTATCAAATTTGCAGATGACACAAAGTTGGGTGGAACAGCTAATACTCTGGAAGACAGAAACAAAATTCAAAGCGACCTCGATAGGCTGGAGCGCTGGGCCGAAAACAACAGAATGAGATTTAATAGGGATAAGTGCCAAGTGCTGCACCTAGGGAAAGGAAACCAAATGCACAGTTACCGAATGGGGGACACTTGGCTCAAAATTACTACGAGTGAGAAGGATCTTGGAATTGTGGTGGATCACAAACTGAATATGAGCCAGCAATGCGATGTGGCTGCAAAGAAGGCAAATGCTATTTTGGGCTGCTGCATTAATAGAAGTATAGCTTCCAAATCGCGTGAAGTGATAATTCCCCTTTACTCAGCACTGGTTAGGCCCCATCTTGAGTACTGCGTCTAGTTCTGGGCACCACACTTTAAGAAGGACATAGACAAACTGGAGAGGGTTCAGAGGCAGGCAACAAGGATGATAAAGGGACTGGAAACAAGGCCCTATGAGGAGAGACTGAAAGAACTGGGCATGTTTAGCCTTCAGAAGAGGAGACTGAGGGGAGATATGATTGCACTCTTCCAGTAGTTGAAGGGATGTCACACAGAGGAGGGCCAGGATCTCTTCTCGATCATCCCAGTTTGCAGGACATGGAATAATGGGCTCAAGTTACAGGAACCTAGATTCCACCTAAACATCAGGAAAAATTTCCTGACTATCAGAGCAATAAGGCAATGGAATCAACTACTTAGGGAGGTGGTGGGCTCTCCCACTCTGGAGGCATTCAAGGTGCAGCTGGACAGCCATCTGTCAGGGATGCTTTGACCTGGATTCCTGCATTGAGCAGGGGGTTGGACTCGATGGCCTTGTAGGCCCCTTTCAACTATACTTTTTTATGATTCTAAGAGACCTTAGGACTCACTCCCTTAGTAGATTAATAGGGAATGGGGCATGAAGGCACCAGCCTTCTAAACTAGCGGGGAGACTGCCACCTTTCCTTCTGCAGTCTGCTCATTATTTTCATTAAGTCCAGAGTCCAAAATTGCCTGGCAGCACCACTGTCACCCAGCTTTATCGGGGTGTGCCTGAACCTGCAGAGACTGGGCTAGCTAATTGCTACTGGGCAATTGCACTTGTGCCCTAGACCAATGTAGGCAGCGAGAGGCCCGGACAAGAGGAAGAGCAAGTGCATTGGCTGCTCACATATCAAATGGAGTGCCAAAAAGGGCATATTCATATGTTGCAGCCTCCAAGCTGGTCCAGGCCCCTTACCTTGGGGGTAAACAGAAGTGGGTTTGCTTGGAAAAAGAGTTTGAACCAGCAGCATGTCTGAATTTGGGGCAAGGTAATATATGAGTGTATGGCTTGCCAGCTTGCTTGAGGGTCTGGTACCAAAATCTGTCCTCCACTTTCCTGGAAGTGTTCTTCCCCCATGAAAGAGGCTTCCATTTTTCTGCCTCAATCTGAGGGTGTTTTATAATTTGTTTTGGATTTCTTTTGGTGGTGTTTTTGACCTTACCTAAGCAAAAAAGCCAAGGGTGCTTTTTCTTTCTATTACACATCTCTCTATTGCTCTGCCACTTCCCAGGCTGCCTGTGTGCTTCCTGATCTGAAAAAACCCGATGGATGGAATTACCTCCTCATGTCTTCCCCCGGGCTTTAATTGAAGTGTGGGTACCCAAAGAAGCTACAGTAGAGGCCACCAGATTATTGTACAATGAAATACAGCAGGACACTCACTCTCACTCACTCACTCCTCGGCCACCTCATAAGTAAGGTAACCACAAGAACGCCAAATGCAATCCATGAAAATTTCTCCAAAATTTTCTTCTCCTTTGAATTTCTTTTTGAAAGCCATTTCTTTTCTATCGAATTGAATGAGAATGGTCGAATAAAATGTGGGAGAAATTTTTGGCAAAGCACTAATGATTTGTCAAATTTAGTCTCTTTTTAAACAGATTCTGTGGGAGTCTTAGTCCAGGCAATACAACAAACTCTCACCTGTTTGTGTCCTATAACTGCTTGCTTAAAAGACTATGTAAAAAATGTACTGAATTCCTCAAGCCTTCTTGCTACACATTTCAAATAGTAGATTTAAGACACAAGCAGACCACGGCAATAGTACCGAATAGTTTCCACCACAACAGACCAGATGTTATTAACCAGGAGTTCCATTTTCATTCATCTCACTTTCTACCTGCTGGGCCTATTCCAAATACAAAAATAAGCTCCACAAAAAGCAGTGAAACTGTTAAGTACAAAAGCTCCAGATTTCTTTAGCATGTATTAAAGGCTAAAATCCTAAGCACCTGCTGCATTCAAAGATCTCATCTCTCCACTGCCTTGCCAGGTCTGATCACCTGTGTGTAAAAATCTGGATAAGGCATGTAGACTCCCTACCGTAAAGACATACTCACACAGCTCAACGGATGATCAGTGTTTAACCTTGGATATTTAAGTCAGTTCAGTTCCCCAAACAGCATCTGTGATACAAACCGAAGTTGCCAATTTGGGGAACAGCGCATATAAGCAGACACGGTGGCCAGAAAAAACAAACAAAAACCAATCTGTGTGTGTGTGTGTGTGTGTATGTAGTGTAGTGATAGCATGTTTGAATCTGGAAAGGTAATCCATCTCAGTTTACACTGAAAGATCGAGAGTGAGTGCCAAACTTCCTGCAAACTGCTAAGGCAACATGGCCCCTGAATTAGGGCAAGGACAGTTCTGAGGATCCAAGCTAGAGTGGAACTCTCCTTCCTTCCTTGGCTGTAAGCAAATGTGTCTCCCCATACACACTGAACATGAATTTGCAAGATATTCGTGCTTGGACTTTGCCTAGTGTAACCAAAATAAATTGCATATTCATCATGATATGTAAATGAGTAATACTGATGGGAAAGTGTTTCATGATTATGGACACAGCTAAGTACACCTTCCTATGTGTGGAATGTGTATAATGATCCTTATAAAAAAAAATTATAACTGACAGTATAGGTGAGAGGATACTGTCACTCATAAGAGGTTGCACAGGAATATGAATGCCTTATTGCCTTGTATACAGCATAAGATCTAAATTGCGTGTTCAGTACATTTCTAGGGCAGGGAAAGTCATTTCCCTGACCAATGTTTGTGAATTTCCCTGACCATCATTCAAAAATAATCCTAAATTAAAAGAATTCATAGGTTACATTACATTAATGGTTTTATTACCGTAAATGGTTTAAAACTACACAAGTACTGAAAGGCAATTTTTTTGTGTGTCAAGATAGGCGCTTCAATATGAGCTGCTTTAAACATTGAGCCTGAGTTTGCATGACAACCCACCGTGGCTCATAAGCCATGGTGGGCTGTTGTGTCATGCAAACCCAGGACAGGTTTGTCAGGGTAGCTTATTTTTGGGTTATAAGCCACTCTGACAAGCCATGGCTTGCAGCAGGGTCTGTTTTTGACCCATGATGGGTTGTCATATTTTCTGAACCTGGATGACACAACCCATCATGGGTCAACCCCAACTACAAGTGAGCCACTTGCCAAGAGTGGCAAAAATCCCTTGCCACTCTTGCCAAGCAGCTAGCAGATGACCGCCATTGCTGGCCAGCCCAAAAGTGCACGAGCAGCACTTTGGGGCAGCTGAGCAAAGGCTTCCCCCCTCCCTGCTGCGACCCATTTCAGGGTTGCCACAGCTTGACCTCTTTTTTCTTAACCTTTTTTGGGGGAGATCACGCAAGCCGGCTGTCAAGCAGGCTTTTGTGATTCCCATGGGGGCATCCATGGGGTGCTCCTCCAAGGACCCCCCATGGTACCTTGGAGGGGCCGCCCGTGGTCACCCCCCATAAAAATTGTACCAATAATGTGTGCAAATAATTGCAGTCTTTTTTTTTTTAACCTGACCAGGCAGGGCGGGTTAGTGCTAGAGGGTCCTGAGCTAGGTACTGGCCAGGATAGGTGCCTGCTGGCCAAATCCAGCAGGCACCCACCCTGTACAGTGCCTGCACCAGACTGCAGGTATTTCCCCCCTTTGCAAGGAGCTGACAGGTCCAGACCTGTCAGCTCCTTGCCAAGCCATGGGAGATCAGTTTGCAGAACGGGGGTTTCCCCACTTTTTGCAGCATGATCCCCTGGTTTCTTTGGGGTAGATCAAGTGCCTGTAGTGCCCCCCACTGCTAGCGTCAGTGGAACATTCAAAACAGAAGCGGATTCCCACTGACAGGAGGGATGACTCAGTTTGCCATGTGTCAAACTAACATGAAACTTGTGTACCCCCAGCACTGAGAATCCCCCCCAAGTTTTGCTGCTCCCTGAGGTGCAAGCAACCCCCCGGATCCTGCTGGAAAAGGGCAATTGAGGGGGTTGTCCCCAAAACACAATTTTCCACATGGTCCCTGGTTTTCTTTCGAGGACCTCATGGGCCCCTGGGTTATCCACACTTGGAAAAGTGAGGGCACCCATGGGCACATGAGCACCCCCCCCCCAAAAAAAACCCAAAGACTCTGCTGCTAAGGGTCCTAACTACACCCCCACCCCCTTTTTTCCCCAGCACTTCCAAAGTGAGTTTTGTAAAGTGCTACAATGTTCATTTTTGGCAGGTACGCTTTCCGAAAGACAAACTGCGGCAGGACTGGACTTTACAGCTGGCTAGAAGACATAATGGCTGGCTACTAAGTCCAGCCAACCACAATTTGCTGACCTGTCAAAATATTCACATCTTCAAATCAACAAACTGATTCGTTTGTCTGAATGCACAAATTATCCAGTAGCAAGAAGCCAGTCAACTTCTCCATAATAAAATAATGCTATCACATGCAGGTTCATTTTATTGTTTTTCTGTTATCAGTCAATAAACATTTTCAAAATCATATTATAGAATTTGTGTGCATCATTACTTGTATACTGCTGCTTCTCTACTCCAACTGCCTCAAGTGGAGACTGCTGCAACATCTCAAAAAATCCATTACATGAGTATAACGTAATCAGTTTCCCTGACCAATTTCCATTTCCCTGACTTTCCTGAAAGTGGCAACCCTGTACGATATTAGACTCCTTTTTAAAAGATAAAACTGTGATGGCTGTGGAGCTTCAGGTCAAAACCTGAACATGCAAAAATGTTATCCCTACACCAAGCAACAGTACTATCATTTAATAGTTCCGTTTGATTGAACTTACCTTATGCTTCATTTATATACATCTTCTCTGTACAGATAAATGCCATGCTACCCAGCACATTCCACAGTAAGGAGACAGGAAAAAAGATTGACACTCTTCTTCCTACCCCAAGTGGTGAAGTGCATGTTAGAAGCAAATGTGTGCGGACTTATTTTTCTTGGTTTAAAAAGACAGCTTCGGGGTGGCATGATTTGATTTGAAAAACAGTGAAGAGGAAGAGGGTGCTTAACACTTTCCCTACTTGTAGTTTTCCCATTCTGGGCATATTTAGGACACACATTTGTAGCCCCATGGAGGGAGCAATTTGGAGCATGAAAATGGGGACAATGGTTAAGCACACCATCCCAAAACTGTTTTTTCTAAAGCAGGAAAAAAAAAAGGTGCATAATATACCTATTTTTTTAATAATGCGCAGTTAGCCTCACTTTGAGTACATGAGTATGTATCCCCTTTTGCAGATACCTAAAATGGGGTAAAATGGGTGAGTCACTTGCATCTTTATTTGTATTGAACATGCAACGCATTTTCTTCACTACTAGGGCTGATGTTAGTGGGGACATCTGGCATCCTTGCACAGTGTTGTCAACTTCAATGTAAATTCAAAAAAGGTTATCATGTGTTCAAATATATGGTTGAAATGTCACTCCAAAACAGCAGCACCAAAGTAAGTGTTGGTCCCACAAAACAGAAGTATCTAAGCATTAAAAACCCATAGGGCTGTTAAACTTTCTCCCACTACTTGCGAAATGCATGGGAGAGGATGCTGAAAGAGTGCCTAGAGCAATGACAAACCAAGCAAACTGGAAGTTGGAAATGTAATATACATAATGCATGCAAGCAGCACACAAAAATAACTTGAGTGCTTGAGAACAGATACTCAGATTATAGCAGTCAAGAATACATTTCAGGTAACAGAATGCAACGTACTCAGCACTTTGTACGAAGTTATTACATTTTCCTAATGAAATTCCATTACATTTCATCATAAAAAGGAAGTAATAATAGGCAGCCTAGTTTGACCTGATCTTTCCTCTTCTAAGGCTGTAAAAGACTTAGTATTCCCCTTGGGGAGAAATATTTTTATACATATCTACAATGCTTCCAATTGATTATGTAGCCATTATCATTGATACACTCAGGTATTCATAAGATCTCTGAAATAAGGGTAAATACTTATGTTCCTCTTTTAGTAGAGCTTTAGTTCTAGTCTGTCCCCCTCACTATCATGGTTTTGGGGTCATCTTTAGATAGGTTAAATTTCTTTGCAAAACAGGAAAGCTGTACAGATTTAATTAAAAGATGAGCTCTTTGCATAGTTTTATAAAAAACAAAGTTTTAAATAGGTGCTCTATAAGTATTACAATAAAGATCCCAACAAATGGCTTACCCTAGGAACTGAAGCATTAAAACAGGAAGAGTGGTGGGAAAGGTACCTCAGAAGAGGCACCAACTATCATGGGGGTTTAGAATGACACCTGCTGGAGAAAGCTAGTCTGTTTGACTAGCAACAATCAGCAGAGCGATTGGGATGAATCAGTGCCCCCTCATCTTGCAAAAACATGTCTGAGGCATCCTAAAATCAACTCTGCTAGACTCAGGTTTTTAGATGATTGTATTTTGTGTTAGTTATTTTACTACACCATATGCTTTTAAATTCAGAGTTCTTCCCATGTTCCAAAACTTTTGTATTAAGAGCCTAATCCTATGCAGTTTGCTCTGGATAAATCCTGCTGAATTCAATCAGTCTTACTCCCAAGTAAGTGTGCATAAGATAGCAACTTTGGTGGCATTGTATTAATACAATGTAGACACAAGCACATGCAGAATGACAGTTCCGTCTTACACAGCTAACTTTACCTAATAACTTTACTATAGAAATCAAATTTCTATAGACACATTCTGCCTATACATGTAGAGTATGTTACCAATACACATGACACGTTAAGAAAACATATAATGAAGTATTTGCATAGATTTTGATAGAACGATGTTTAAAGCACATTTCGAAGAAGAAACAAATCACTTGGTGATTCCATGTGGTATAGTGACTACAGTATAGGAATAGGACCAGGGAGATGCAGTTTCAAATACACACACAGCCGGGAAGCTCACTGGGCGACATTGCGCCGTCACTAACTTTCAGTCCAACCAACCTCACGGGGTTGTTGTGATAATAAAATGGGGGTGAGTGGAATATATGCTGCCTTGAGCTCCTTGGAGGAAAGGCGGAATATAAATGTAATGTAATAAATAATACTTTATAATGATCTAACATGCAAAGTGCATTTTTTTTTAAGTAAGCAGTTGTACAGTTGATCATTACATCCACTATTCCATTTTGATTAAACACTCCAACAAGGCTTATAGAATATAAAAAGAAGACTTTATTAAAATGGATGTCTGTTAAAATCTTATATAAAAACTAAGGCCACAGCTAATGCTAAAATAATGTCAACTTCAAAAGGTTTTATACTATGATTTAATTTAAAACTCTTATACAAAGCTATTTTACAAATGAGTACTCAAACATAACACTGCTTATTCTAAAATTTAATGATATAAAATATCAACCTCTTAGTACATATACTTTGTGTTTCTTTTGGTCCTTTGAGGAAAATTATTTTTTGCATGGCTCTTGCTACAGAAATTAATCGAAACAGAAAGGTGGCAGCTTCAATGCTGAAAGCCAATAATCCTTCCTTTTTGTGCCAAGTTCACTTCTTTTCTTGTAATGCTAAACATCCCCAGTCATGATTGAAATAAACTCTTCCTGGTTGACTGTTAAAAAAAAAAAAAAGACAGTTAAGTACGTATGTTGTATATATCTTATGTAAAAGCTTTTATTAATCAAATTGGCTCCTTTTTGGCAGTCTTGGGGAGCCTAAATACTGAAATTATCTCTCCAAAATAGTGGCAAATTGGCAAGTTTACTTGGAAAGCCTGCAATGCCAACCATTTTGAAGGATTAACTAAGGTAGGTGCAAACAATTATCATAGGAAATTAAAATAGCTTAGCCCTACTAAAACTGCCCGATTTGTAATTGCTTACAAGTAAAAATAAGAATTGTTATAATCATTTCTCATTACAAACATATATGACCACCAACATGGGCCTTGTCTTCTACACTTGAATATATACTTTATTTAGTAGTATTTGTTTATAATATGTAGTTCTTAATTTCTACAATAGATTCCATGCTTATTTTTCAGTGACATATGGCAGATTCAACAGCATTGCAGACAATAATTCATCCCAGTTTATTCAGCCACCGTTCACTATAAAATATTATAGAATTCTTCACTATAGAAGAGACCAATGCATTCACATCTTCCTGCTAACATTATGCCAAAGAATTTCACATTTGAATAGGAAGGAATTGGATTTCATTTCCAGAACCATGGGGAGTTTGTGGGATTCAGTTTTCTGGAGGGCAAATCGGTAATTTGTCTGAGTACGTATTTTTCGCTCCATAAGACGCACTTTACCCCCCAAAAAAACTAGGTGGAAATGTCTGTGCGTTCTATGGAGTGAATATAGTAAAAAAAAAAAAAAAATTATTTTTATTTTATTTTTATTTTTTTACTTTCCTCTGCTGGTCCGGAAGAGCGGAGGACTCCTGGGTGGGGCGGGGGAAGCCCCCGCCTCTCAGCTGATTTTTTTTTTAAAAAAAAAATTTTGTACCATACAGTAAGTGCGTCTTATGGTCCGGTGCGTCTTATGGAGCGAAAAATACGGTAGGTCTCACCATGAAATCATCAAAGAGAGCTAATTCAGTGCTCTAGCTTTTTACCTCCAAGATTTAAGATTAGGACATAAATACAACATTTTTAGGACTTACTTTCTCCATCACCATCTTTATCAAATTCTTCAATCATTGCCCGAAGTTCTTCATCAGTCATGTTTTCCCCGAGTTCTCTAGCTACACGGCGTAGGTTTCTTAAACTTATTTTACCTGAATCATCATCATCAAACAATTTAAATGCCTTGAGTATCTCTTCATGTGGATCCCTGTCAAGTATCCAATCTGTCACTAAAATGGAAAAATATGAGATCTGGTTTTCTAGAACGACATTTTTGATGCTTGAGTTTTATTCTACATAGAAATGCCTCTTGTTTTGTCCCAACCCTTAGCTTTCTGGCCAAAACATTCTAAAAGGTTCACCTTCACCATCGAACTAAAGAGCGATGTATGTATATAGCCGAAGGTGCATGGGCCTGTACTTCACAGGAAGTGAATATAGGTAACATCACATCACCAGCTACAGACAAAGTAGGCGACTAGTCAGTTCTGCTGAAAACTCATTCTATCTTTTGTTCATCCTATAGCAATAGAAAATAGTGCTGCAAAAGTTTAAGTACCAAAGTACTGCCACTGAGCTACAATTACTTGTCTATATTCTCCTTTTTTTAAACTGAGGAAACAATATAAAACTTCTAAGAAATAGATATTGTGAAACAAAATTAGCAAGGCATGAAAAACTAGATTGCTAGAAAAGTTTGAATCTTATCCCCTTTGCTCAGTTTCACAATATTATTTGTAGACTAGCTGAACAGCCCACGGCTTCGCTCGCATGGATTTTAGGATTTGGGACGCCCCACACACACAACAGTCATTCATTCAGTCAAAAAGTTTCCCTCCCTTTTCACCCCCTTAGAGAACATTCTAAATGGCCTAGGGGAGATTTGCATACCCACTCCTATTGGCCCCTGCAGGAATTCATACGAACATTTGTCGTATGGGCTATTTGCATATCTGCTCCTATTGGCTCCTGCAGAAATTATGAGGTGGGGCCGATTTGAATAACTGCTCCCCTGTTGTTTTTCCCATAGGAGATATGAGAGTGGGGCGATTCCCCCCCCTTTTCACCCCCTTAGGGACGGAATTTCCAAAAATCCTTCCTTAGTGGGTGTCTACGTCATAAAAACAATGTTCCTTCAAAATTTCACGTTCCTAGATTAAACGGTTTGAGCTGGGCGTTGATGAGTCAGTCAGGACTTATTTTATATATATAGATGGGGAGGTGGAGAAAAACAGAACGTGCAACCTGCGTTCCAGAGGGTGGGGGTGAAAATCTGATAGTTCAGTTTGTTTTCAAAAGACAATACAAACATTGCTTTGAACACACTAAGAAAGGCTTAGCTGTGCTATTCCTGATACGTCTGCACATATGTCTATCAAGAAAACAGACCAGCTAAACGTCTAGTTATCAATTATTGCAAACTTTCTTGCCAATAACATGTTTAAAATCTTATACACACCAACTTCATTAAAATCTTCAAAGGTGATTTTCCCAGTTCCTTCTCGATCATAATCTTTAAGAATCTTTAGCACATCTGCTTTTTTCACATCAAAACCTAAGGCTCTCATTGCCACCTTTTGGGAAACAACAGAAATGCAACAATATTTCAGATTCAGCACATAAAAAGAGCAATGCTCATTTTTATACAAATTATGTCCAAGTGAAGATTTTTTAGAATAATGGGGAAATACACAACACAGAAAAGTTGGGGCAGTATAATATAAAAATATGTGCTATAATCTAAAAAAAAAATTCAAGCATCATATATAAAAATAATATAAAAAATATTAACTCATAAGGGGCAGTATCCAATGAGGCACTTACCCCCCTGCACTTACCCCCCTGCTTATTTCTGTAAACAGTGGGCCCCACTGATTTTTGTAAACAGTGGGCCCCACTGATTCTGTTACGCAATGGTGATTTAGCACTTCCAGGGGCAACCTGAAATGAGCGGAGATGCTGGTACCTGGAATGGGGCAGGTCAGTGCATAAGGGCACTCCACTGACCTGTCCCAATCCAGAAACGAGCATTCCTCTGGGAAGCGCTAAATCTCCGCTGTGTAAGTGGTGGGTCCCGCTTGTGCAACAGAATTGGCAGGACCCACCGCTTGCAGAAAGGAATCAGCAGGGTGGAAGGGAATTGTCAGGGGCATAAATACCCCATTGGATACCGCCCCATATTCCTATGACAAAAGCCATTTATTCATGGCCAAAAAAAATGACTATCAAAAGAAAGCTACAAAATAGGAACCCTGATGTTCTACAAAAGGAAAGGGAGATGAGGAGGAAAAAAAGCAAACTCAGACATTAGTTCTTCAAATTATAGAGCTCTTATGAGCAGCTAGGATAGAAACTGTTCAGGAAAAGGAAGAGCCTCTTGTCTCTCTGAGAGAGAAGCTGATCTCTCTCACCAGAGCCGAAGGAATGGCCCTGATTCCCTTCTCTCTCTCTGCTCTGCAGCCTGATGGAATGGAGAAGTGTGAGACAGCTGTGCTCCTCTCCGGCTGGTGAGACATAACCAAACATCACTGCAAGGGCCTCTGCAACAATCTCCCATTTTAGGAGAAGGGGGGTACCTAGCACCTGAGAAAAACTCTACACAGCACGTCTGGGCCACCTATCATTATTCTGGACCAGGGGTGGGCAACCTGTGACCCTCCAGATTTTGGCCTACAATTCCCATCAGTTCCAAAATAGCCAACACTGGGGATTGTAGGCCAAAACACCTGGAGGGCCACAAATTGCTCATCCCTGTTCTGGACCTTAAGTCAGGGAGTGGGCTGGCTCATCCAGGAGCAGCACCTAAAGTGCCATTTCAGGAACTGGGAGAACTGACACAGGAGCAACTGAGGTGATTTCACATTTTCTAGCCGAAGGGGTGCCAGTGCAGGGGCCAAGTATGACTCTCTTGCACTCCCTGAATGGAAGAGGCAGTAGGATGGCAACCAGATTGCACGAACTTAACAGAAAGACAGTTGGAGACTTGGCTGGCAGTATGACATCTTAAGAATTAGAATGCTTATTATATTAAGGCTGCAATCCCATGCACTTACATGGGAGTAAGCTACAATGAAATTAGAAGGCCTTAATTCAGAGTTTAGGATAGTATTGCAGGGGAACCACTGACAGTAAAATACGTAGAAAATTAATAAAGTGAACAGAATGCCACACAGCAGGCTTAAGAAGTTTCTGACAAACACATGCTAGGTGTTAGTGTACCATGCCACAAACGATAGATGTTTCCTTCTAGACCTCTAGTCTCCTCTGGCAATCTGGCATGCATGTCTGTCTATATAAATATCAGCACCAAGGGCTATATCTATGTTTAGCATTTACTTTTTAAGCTCTCCTTCCTTAAGGTAGTTTCATACATTGTAGGGAGCAATGGCAAACATTAAAAAAATCAAATTCAAGAGCTCCTGTACTCTATTAGCTGAAGTGTGAGCTGTAACCAAGTTCAAACATCACTTTACTACAAACAAGCCATTTTCTCTCAACCTCAGCCTCCTCCACAATAGCAGATATTGTTGACCTCTTTCACAAGGATTTTATAAAATTACTGAGATACTGCATATAGCAGAGAGCTTTGGCTACTGGGTGGCACAGAAATGTAATGAAATGAAATATGAACATTCAAAGAGTGCTATACAATGCTATTACACCACACTCACTTTTACCTTGTACGAGTCAGACATTTCTCTTATTTGATACATATATACCACAGAAACATGTGTATCTGCCACACACCTTATGACAGAGGTGAACTGTCATAAGGTGGCCCTTATTTTATGTGGCCCTCAGCAACTCCCATCCCTTCCTGTACCAGTTGCCGTCACAAAGACAAGTGAGAGACCACAGGTGGACAGACACATGCACACACAAGCTTGGAGACAATGGAATGGATGCAGGGGTGTAAGAGAGAAAGATTATATATATATATATATATATGCGGAGTGATGATGATCTTAAAGATGATCAATCCCTCTCTCTCAATATGACCACCCCGCACTGTTCCTCTCTCTCTTGAGATTCTTGGTAGAGAAACACTGTGGGATGGTGATGATCTTGAAACAGAGTGTGGGGTAGCTCTGGCCACCACCAGCATGCAGTCTCCATGGAAATGCAGCCCTCAACAGAAAAAATGTTGCCCACTCCTGGCTTATGAGGTAGAAGGATATGCTGAGTCTTTAATGACTGCATTTCTTCTGTAGAATGCACTGAGGCCCGTAACCTCTATTATTGCAAATGCTCTCACACACAGATTATACTCCTTGGCCATACTTATGCGTTATAAATCAACAGCTTCACTTACATTCTTGACACTTTTAAAATATCACCGAGCTACTGTCTAATACAAGAGCTATGACCAATGAGGCATATTTGAATACATAGCCTAGTAACTGTGAGGGTTTTTCCCCCCTAAACCATACTATTACAAAGCAAAATATCAGACTTTAAGAAGAAAAAAAATGAATTGCCTTTAGTTCATGATAATCTATAGCTTTATCCTTATCTGTGTCAAACAACTCAAAAGCATCTTTAATTTCCTGCTTCTGTTCTTCAGTTAACTCTCTTCTTTTCTTTCTCTTGGTTTTTTCAACAGAAAATTCAGCTCTAGAACATAAAGAAGGAAAAGACAAATGCACAATCCATTATAGAAAGCACCAGGTATTTTTTATCATTAATTTACAAACATTTTTGAGTTATACAGCACATTTTAGTGGATAGGTATCATCATTTTGCTGATTAAGACAACTGAGCAAGTAAAGCCTCCGTTAAGATTTTATTGCATATGTCTACTAGGATTCTCTTGCTGGTTCTGTTCCCTGTGTGTATGTATCCCCTTTTCTTTTGTGTGTGTATTATCTCACTTCCCACCTACTTCCATATTTGTCAGTGATACTGACTGTGCTCTTGTTTTAAGATGATCTGTACATATGGACACTGTGAATACACTGGTTATTTCTGTAGTGTGCGTGTGGGGGTTTCTTACCACAAAATTATTATCCTTGTTTAATATATATTTAATATTAAATTGACTCATGCATTCCTAAGAGCTACTGTAGTTCCTGCACTAGTTTAATGAAGAAAATAAGTTTGACAGGTCCAATGGCACTGAAGTTTGCATCTAAGTAAACACAGAAAACTGCCTTATACTTAAGCAGACCATTGTTCCATATCTTACTACTGCCTATGCTGACTGGAAGTGGCTCTCTAGGATTACAAGGGTCTTTCCCAACCCTACCTGGAGATGCCAAGGATTGAACCTAGGTCCTTCTCTGCATGTAAGCACGTGTTCTACCACTGATCTATGGCCCTGTGTAATATAGCGGCATCCACATCCTACAGTTGGTAAGTACCTCACCAGTAACCATTTTCTAATGATTGTGGGGATGACCTGGAAACCATCCGTTTAGTTCAAAGGCTAAAAAGTACACCACTCCGTGTGTATGTGCATGCGTGTGAGCGAAACTGCCTCTCCATGTTCACTCTAGTCTACCACATACCTCAGTATATCCGCTACACTCAAGCCTTTAAGGGGGAAATACTGAGCTGATGTCTGCCTATTTGCTTGGTTTTGGGCTGCATTATTTGATTTGTTAGGCTTCTTACTGTTTTACCACTAGTATTTTATACTGTTTTAAATTACGTCTGCAAACCGCCTTGAGGGCCTAAGTGGCAGAAAGGCAGGAAATAAAAAATGTCCTTGTTTTGTTTTGTTTTAACCAAAAACTATCCCGACAATCCTAAAAGCTCAAGGCGATTAACAACAAAAACAACCTTTTGAGTAAATAAAGAAAATTTACCCAAGGGTAAATCTGAAAAAGCGTCTCAGAGCACAGCTACAGGTCAGATACACCGTGAGGGGAAATTTAATGGGGGGGGCGGGGGGAGATCGCGCGCGAATCCAGCGCGCGCTGCGGTAGATATCGCGACAAACGACTCAATAGGGGGAAACGTTGTGTTACCATAGCAACAAGAAGCGAGCTCACCGCCTCTCCCTCTCCCTCTCTCCCGCCCGCTCGCCCACCCCCCGCTCCATACCAACCTCGACACCAAATTCATTCTCCTGGGCCCACCCCTTAAACCGGACACCAGGCGGGGGGCAGGGGGTAGCGTATCTCTACTATTTTGACTACCGGCACCCGGAATCAGAGCTATAACAACAGCCTTCCCTCGAAAGCAGGACGCGAAACCCGTCCCTCCGCCAACAACGCGGCTTCCCTCTTCAGATTTCAGTTATAATTGGACGTTGAGAAGCATCCCTCCCGCCTCTCCCTGTACAGCGTGTCTCGACTGGCTGAGCCACTTGTCAATTAAAACGCAGACGTCCCTCCCAATCTTCCATTAAAAATTGTTGTGAACGCGTAAATGTTACCCAGAAGGTAGTACGGCATGGACGTCACAGTGCAGCGAGGGGCGGGGGAGGACAGAATGGCGCCGCGCTGATTGTTGACGTTCACGGACCCCGCTCTCTCCAAATCTCATTGGTGGAAGCGCCAGAACGTACCTGCCCAGTAATGTCGATCGAAGTATACTCGCTGTCGATGGCATTTGGGGAGGTTCTCTTTTCCGCCCCGGCCCCTTAAAGCGATAAAGGGACCCTGCAGTTTAGAAGGCAAATGGTATAATCAGTCAAGGTCACTATATACGTATTATCAGTAGAATCTAGTGCCCAAGCTTTTCTTACACTCTACCAGATGGGGGCTATTTCAAGTTGGAATAGCGCCGGATAGATAACTCTCTGCACGTAGAAAACAAGAGCAGCAAGGAGAACTGTTCAGAATGCTGTTTTTCTGTGTTCAGGGAATTGTTTTTAAGTGGGGTAGGAGTGCCTTCAAACGTGAAGGCTCCAGCTTGTGGTACTATCCAGTTAAAACTTTACATGTTGCTGTTTGTATAAACTGGCTTTTAGTTAATTGTGTGCGAGTCAGTTTTTGTAGAGCAGCTGCAATGGTATTATTCCCCCCCCCCAGCTCTTTATGGAGAGAACTGCTTCTAACCCATATCCCTGATTAACCTCTAAACTCTTAGCAGCTTATCTTCAAATGAGATCGATTCTGCCCACCTTTAGTTCAAAATGTACCTTCCACCAATATTTTGAGGAATGACTGTACTACTAAATGTAACATGTAATGCAAACTAAAACCAAAAACGTGCTCCCTCTATGCTTTACTTGCTTTGTTTGGCATATTAATACTCCCTTGTAAATATGTTTAGAAATGCAGTCTGTATTATTTTCTTGTCATACCCAAATATAGCTTTAAAAAACAAAAACAAAAAAACCCCTTTAGCCTAATCCGTGAGGCAACACTTGAAGACAGAAGAATCACAAATGTTCAGCCTAGTCATATTTGTATATATGAAACTAAACCAGCAGATGGCGTCCCTTTAAAAAATGTATCTTTGTTCAATACATATTGAAAGAACCAGCAAATAAATGTCTGAATAAAATTTTATTTAATCTGCTTAAACTTTTCATAAGTAATTTTTTCGTACATTTTTGGTTTCTGCGTGGATGTGGAGCAACCAACAATATTTTCAAGACACCCAGGTCAGCATTTTCATTCATAAGAAGTACTGTTTTGTAAGCCACTAAACATTTAAGAGACATCAAGCAAGGACAGGTTGCTTACCTGTAACTGTAGTTCTTCGAGTGGTCATCTGTGCAGTCACACACATGGGCTCTGCGCCTGCGCGGAGGCCGCTTCGGGAAGGTTCTATAGCTGAGGCAAACTTTGGGCGGGAACCCCTCCCCCCTGCGTCTCTACTGCGCGGGTTCCCGCCCTCTCCCTCAGTTCCCCTGAGACCGCCATCGCGATCCCAGTGCTAAGGAAGAACATAGGAAAAACTCCCTACATTGAACATCAATACCGAGGGCGGAAATCGATGGCGTCGTACGGTACCGATGGTACACCCAAGGTCCCGATCCAGTACACCATCGAACTCGACAGTGACACCGTAGCGGGGATGGCTGGGTGGGTTGTGTGACTGCACAGATGACCACTCGAAGAACTACAGTTACAGGTAAGCAACCTGTCCTTCTTCTTCGTGGTCTCTGTGCATCACACACATGGGCAGAGTAGCAAGCTGACTTACCGGCGGAGGGTCGGTGTCATTGCAGGATCGATGAAAGGACAGCTCTGCCGAATACATTGTCCTTTCGGGATCGGACATCGATACGGTAGTGTGTCACGAACGTGGAAGGCGTCGACCACACTGCCGCCTTGCAGACCTCTGTCAGGGAGACACCCCTCTCGAAGGCAGTTGAGGTTGAAACGGCCCTAGTGGAGTGGGCTCGGATCGAGCTCGGTAGAGGTTGTCCCTTGAGCTCGTACGCTAGTTTGATACAGGACACAAGCCACGAAGCCAGTCGCTGGCTCGATACAGGCAAGCCTTTGGAGTGACCTCCGTAACAGACGAAGAGGCGTGGAGACCTCCTGATGGACTCGGTGCGGGACTTGTAGAAAAGTAGAGCCCTTCTCACGTCCAGCATGTGGAGTTGTTGTTCCAGGGGAGTAGACGGACCTTGGAAGAACGCTGGCAATATAATATTTTGGTTGAGATGGAAAGAAGAGACCACCTTCGGGAGGAAAGCCAAGTCTGGGCGCAGTACTGCTTTATCTCTATGGAAAACAAGGTACGGAGGGTCTACTCTCAGGGCCGTCAACTCCGATGCCCTTCGGGCAGAGGTGATGGCGATAAGGAACACTGTTTTAAGAGTTAACAAACGGAGGTCTGACGTCGCCATAGGTTCGAAGGGCTTAGACATGAGTACCTGAAGCACGAGCTGAAGATCCCAAGTCGGGTTTACCGGTTTGAACGATGGGTTCATGTTGTGCAGACCTCTCATGAAGCGCTTGACTAGGGGATGGGAGAACAGTGTATACCCATCCCTGCCCTCGTGGAACGCTGACAATGCCGCTAAGTAGACTTTCAACGAGCTCGTCTTGAGACCTTTGTGTTGCAGATGGAGTAAAAACTGCAGTACACTATGAATAGGAGCCTTCGGATATGGCACCTCGATCTCCCCGAGGTATTCGCCGAAGGCTTTCCATTTCCTTGTATAGGATGTCCTGGTGGATGGTTTCCAGGCCTCCCGTAACACAAGTTTGATCTCTGCTGGGAGTGAGTCTGGGATCAGATCATCCAAGCAGTAAGTTGGAGGATGGATGGGTTCGGGTGCATAATTGAGCCTCGAGCTTGAGAGAGGATCGTTGTCGAGCTCGGTAGGCGTAAGTACTCCCCTTGGGACAGTCTGAGAAGAGGAGCAAACCATGCCTGTCTCGGCCACCACGGGGTCACAAGTATACAGTTCGTTTGGTCGGACTGGATCTTCGCGACGACCTTGGTTAACAGTGGAATCGGAGGAAACACGTAAAATAGAGTCCCTGACCAGGTTAGCAGGAACGCATCCCCAATCGACCGGCTGTCGTGGCCCGCTCTGCTGCAGAAGACCTGACACGCCGTGTTGGCTGCCGTCGCGAAAAGGTCTACCGTCGGGGTCCCCCACCGTTGAAAGAGGGACTGACGGATTCGGTCGTCTAGTTGCCACTCGTGGGAATCGAAGGATATCCTGCTGAGGGCATCTGCAAGATAATTGTCCTTCCCCGCGATGTGGATAGCTCTCACCGAAATATGGCGGGGTATCATCCATTTGAATATACGAAGGGAGAGGTTCGTCAGCCGTATCGAGCGAGTACCTCCCTCCTTGTTCAGATAAGCAACGACAGTGGTGTTGTCGGTGACCACCTGTAGGTGTTTGCCCTCGAGTATGGGCTCGAGGGACTTCATGGAGTTCCATACAGCTTTGAGTTCGAGGACGTTGATGTGATTTCCTCGGTCGTGAGGGCCCCATTGCCCCTGTGCTGTGTGGTCCCCACAATGCGCTCCCCAGCCCAGGAGGGAAGCATCCGTCGTCAATGTGATTGAGGGTACGACGGGCTGAAACGGCATGCCTTTTGTTAAGTTGTGACGAGTTGTCCACCAAAGAAGCGACTGCCTTACTGTGGACGGGATCGACAGACGAGTTCGATGGGCATTCGTCTCGGAATCGAACGACCTTATGAACCAGTTTTGGAGCTGGCGCATATGGAGTCGAGCGAGAGGGACAACTGATATGGTTGAGGCCATGAGGCCGAGAAGACGCTGGATCGAGAAGGCTGTGCACGAGGTCGCCTTGTGTATTCTCAGGGCGAGGGCAAGCGTCTTTAGAGTTCTGTCCTCTGGTAGAAAGGCGCGACCGACAGTAGCATCCAGTAATGCTCCGATGAACTGGATCCTTTGAGTGGGGAAAAGCTTGGATTTCTTTGCATTGAGACAGAGTCCGAGGGTGTTCAGAGTGTTGGTAGTTAAATGTAGGGCATCCTGGAGCTCCTGTGCAGAAGGTGCTACGATGAGCCAGTCGTCCAGATAGGGGTAGAGCGTCACCCCTTGAGTCCGAAGATAGGCACACACTACCGTCATACACTTGGTAAACACCCTCGGTGCCGTCGAGAGTCCGAATGGGAGTACCTTGAACTGGAAGGTATCGGATCCGACCATGAACCTCAGGTATTTCTGGCTGTCCGGGTGGATCGCTATATGGAAGTAAGCGTCCTGGAGGTCGATGGAAGCAAACCAGTCGTTCTTGCGAAGGAGAGGCAGGATCGACTGGAGCGTGACCATCCTGAACTTCTTGGGTAGAATGTAGAAGTTCACTGAACGGAGATCCAGGATCGGTCGGAGTCCCCCATCTTTCTTTGACACCGTAAAGTACCTGGAGTAGAGGCCGTCCTGAACGAGGTGTGGAGGGACTGTCTCGATGGCCCCCTTGAGCAATAGGGAGTGGACCTCTTCCTGCAACGCTCGAGATGGTTGTGTAGTGCGGGTGCCAAGGAAGGGTGGGAGGGAAGCGAACTCGATCTTGTAGCCGTGCTGGACAATGTTCAGAACCCAACGATCGGTGGTAATTTTCTTCCATGATGGTAGGAAGAGGGATAGTCGGGTTCCAAACTGAGGTCGAGCCGGAATCGGAGTCAAGAGGATCGAATTGGAGCTGTCGGTCGTGCCTTGGGTCCCGTCAAACCCGTCGCCTTTGGGAGTCACCTCCTTTACGGGAGCCCCGGTACCGTTGCTGCTGGAAATGACGGCTCGGTGCCCGGGGCTGCTGTGGACGAGCGCGGCTATCCTGCCACTGCTGGTGCTGTCCTTGTTGAGCTGGAGCTATAGGTGGTAAGTATGGGGTCCACCTTCGGCGTCTGAATGCTCGAGTTGGTTGCATCGGAAGGAGTCCCATCTTCCTAGCGTTCACCCGGGCTTTCTGGACCGCATCGAGGGAGTCGTCTGTTTTGTCATTAAAGAGACCGACTCCATCGAAGGGCAGGTTCTCGATCTTGGCTTTAGCCTCCGTTGTTAAGGTTGAAGACCGTAGCCAAGCGTGTCGGCGGAGAGCGACTGCGCTCACCAGGGATCTCCCGTGGCAGTCTCCCTGATGTCTGGCCGTGTGGATTTGTTGCCTGGAAGTGTTCGACGCTTCGGCCTGGAACACCCTAGCCAAGTCTCTCTTCTCGTCCGGTAGATAGTCTATCAATCCACTCATCTTCTCCCAAAGGAAGAGTTGGTACCTCGCCATTGTAGCTTGGTACCCGGCGACCCGGATCCCCAGGGCGCTCGAAGTGTAGACTCTTCGTCCGAAGTTGTCTAGCTTTTTTCCCTCAGGGTCCGATGGAGTGGAGTGCTGCTTGCCCGACTTGGACTGCGCCGACTCGACTATCATTGAATTTGGAGTGGGATGGGAGAAGAGAAACTTGGCCGTGTCCGGTCTAACCTTGTAGAGCGCGTCCAGGCGCTTAGCCGCGGGAGGGGCTGTGGACGGGGAGCTCCAAGATCCTTGCACCGTCTCTAACATGGTAGGAGTAATCGGGAGCAATGTGGGGCCCGAGGAGGATTTCGAGACGGCATCAAATAGAGGATCCACCGCTTTTTTCTCTTCTACGACCGTCTCCAGTCCGAGGGCTTGGGCCATCCGGAGGATTTGTTCCTGGAAGGTGCCCATATCCTCGGAAGGGGACACTCCCGACTGGGTGGTCACCTGTTGGTCTGGTGATGTCGAGGAGGGGGAGACAGAGACGACTGACTCCGAGTTCGAGATAGGTGAGCCCGGGGTCGACGATCTACGGGACCGTGTGGCTGCCTCCGGCGAGTAGGCGGTAAGCCTACCTTCTCTCACCTCGCTGCGTGCCTGCAGAGCTAGGAGACAAGCTGGTGGAGACCTCCTAGAGCTCCCGGGTGATCTCTCCCGCCTTGGTGGGGAGCGTCTCCTAGGTGGGGATCTATCTCGGGATAGGTACGTTCTCTGGTATCGATAATGGGAAACCGGGGAACGTCCTCTGTGGTATGTGTCTCGCGACCTTGAGGAGTATCTCGAGTCCCTGGAGTCGCGGGATCTGTCCCTGTAGCGTTGGGGATCCCTTGATCTCGAGACCGAGGATCTGGATGAAGCCCGGTCCCGGGTGATCAGAACCTCTTCGATCTCGAGTGATTTGGATCGGGTTCGTGGGGTACGAGCCCGTACCCCACGAGCTGGAGAGACAGATAAAGTAGCGGCAGCGGTCTGTGTCAAGGGTCTCGGTTCCGATGGTGAGTCCACGATCTCCCCATCTGAATACGCGACGGCCTGCGTAGCTTCCTTCGAGCCCGAAGGAGCTGTCGGAGTGGAGCAAGGAGGAGGGTCCCTCGAGCCCGAGGGAACCGGTGCGGATGGAGATTGGAGCCCAGCCGGGCGATCTGAGGCCGCGACGTCCGTCGGGTCCATGGCTAGCGTCGATCTCGATCCCGAGAGGGACGAAGCCAGTTTTTTCGCCAATTTCCTCGCTTTTTCCTTCCGCTCCTTGCTTCGCTTTTTCGCTTCTTCCTTCTCCCTGCGTGCCTTCTTGGCCTTACTTTTAGATATCATAGTGGCCATATAGGCCTCCTGAGCGTCCGCTGAGGAGACCGTGTGGGAAGGCGGCGTACTAGGCCTCGGTAAAGAGGAAGGCTTTTCCGCGGGCGGCTGGAGGGCTTTTTTGTAAAGAATCGCCGTCAACTTATCCGCCCTATGCTTCCTCGCTTGCTTAGTGAAACCTTGACATTGATGGCAAGTTTCCACGTTATGGCCTTCTCCAAGGCATGCAAGGCAAAGCGAGTGTCCGTCTGCGGGGGGAAGCTTGGTTCCGCACCTCACGCACTTGCGGAAGGGGGCTTTCGGAGCCATAATTTCCTCAATGATCCCACGAAGAACGGGGGGAGAAATTAGAAGTATTCTTATCTTTTTTTGTTGGATTCTACGGAGAATCAATGAACCTCTCGAAGTAACAGCCACACGCGATGGCGGTCGAAGAGGAACTGAGGGAGAGGGCGGGAACCCGCGCAGTAGAGACGCAGGGGGGAGGGGTTCCCGCCCAAAGTTTGCCTCAGCTATAGAACCTTCCCGAAGCGGCCTCCGCGCAGGCGCAGAGCCCATGTGTGTGATGCACAGAGACCACGAAGAAGAAGCTGTAAGTTCTTGAACTCTGAAAACACCATTTCCAGGCCATCCATTTTTTATTACTGGGTAGCATCCAATGGTGTCCCAACGCGAGTGCTAATGATGTTGGGCTAGCGTAAACTAATGCTTCTGCAATGTAACTAGTGCAATGGGGGAAAGTGCTGCATTACTTGCGTTGTACAAGCATTAGTTTAGACTAGTGCAACATCACTGGCACTAGCATGGGACCCCACTGAAAACTACCCTACATAAGCGAAGTGTGAAAGAGCTTAAGCTTGTATCTACCACTTATATTTAATTCCAGTCCTGTAGTCTAGATGTCTTGTATAA
This sequence comes from Shinisaurus crocodilurus, assembly GCA_021292165.1. Lineage (NCBI taxonomy): Eukaryota > Metazoa > Chordata > Lepidosauria > Squamata > Shinisauridae > Shinisaurus > Shinisaurus crocodilurus. The sequence goes on from CM037877.1 coordinate 46,478,933, forward strand.
TTCAAGCTAGGCATGAACTTTTTTGTTTCTTTTGCGTTGTGACATTACATAGAAGGGCAGCCTCAGTGATGTTTAAACAGGTATCTACACACACACTCCATAGAAAAACAAATCAACTGAAGATAACTAGAAGGAATCCAGAGGCAAGAGATGTGTAAGTAGCATAATGGATAAGAACATGAGCTCTGGGAAGCCCCATCTCAGCCATGTCCTCATGGGGGAAGAACACTTAGGCAAGCAATCATCTTGGATATGGGATGATAATACTGGACTACTTTCAGGCTTCAGGAATAATGAGAAGTGCTTTTTGCACATGAGAAAACACTTTCATAATACCATTAGTGTCTTTCACACTTTGTAACTGAACTGGCCAAGATGAGTACCTACCAGGAGTAACTAACGAACAATCAGCTGATACAGTTATAGTAAACATGATAAAAGCATTCTCTGGGACATCAGAGCAAGATGGGGGATGAAATGGTCTTGCACACCAAGATGATGTAAGTAATAATGGTTTGTGTTCTCATTTTCATGAAGACCTATTTCCACGAGGAACCATGCCCACAAAACCACTGAGAGGTGACAACTGCTATGGTCCTGCTATCACAACTGAAAACATGGATTGTTTACACCAGCTTTCCCCAACCTGGTGCCCTCTAGATGTTTTGAACTATAATTTCCTTTAGCCCCAGCCAACATGGCCAATGTACAGGGATTATGGGAGTTGTAGTTCAAAAAATTTGGAGGGTACCAGGTTGGGGAAGGCTGGCTCTCCTGTCTCCCAAGAGGCAACAAATATGTACTCTTTCTCCCTTATCAAAGATGGGTCAAAGATAAAATGGAAATTATCACTAGAGAGCTGTTTTGTGTTATAGTTCTTTTATTATCAATATCTATGATAAAATAATATACAATTTTCTTGAAAACAGTGGCATATACCATTAATAAAGTTTCATCACTAGACGGTACAGTGTGTTACAACATTTTAAAAATCCCTTTAAACCTGATCTTACAGAACAATCCATGGCCCAGTTAAGTAAAAACAGTTGAATTGACAACATACACTTTTCTTAGCTCCAAGAGCTTTGTCTGAACTAGGTTATGGGCTGGGTTTTAAGCCATTAAAAGCAGCCAAAACTTGAATCCATAGGGGTTTCTAGATTTTTTACAAATAAATCATTAGTAAATGCCTCACGCTCCGTAACATTTAAAGTGAAAATACATAAATACCTCAAATAATGATTAAGGTCAAGATCTTTAGTAACTTCTTTCAGAAATGCTTATCGTTTTATAATATAAAAATAAGACAATAAAATTAGATTATATAACAACATTCACACTCCAGGGTTGTACTTTACTAACCAACACTAATTCAAAGTTAAAGTGTGACTTACTTCTAAGTTAAAACTTGGACTAAGGCTGTAGTCCTCAATAACAACAGGAATGAAGTCTCACTGAACTGAGTGGGACTTGCTTCTGAGCAAACATGATTAGGAATCAGGCTGTGAATCTCCTTCCCATCCAACTACATTTCCTAAGAACTACATATAGTTATTGATTTCAGGTAATCTGGCTTTATGAGCACTAATTTAGACTGAAATAGAACACAAACTCTCAGTCTAAAAATCAGCAGGTTGCATCTAGTCGCTGCTCACTCGAGAAGCCGAAAGAACTGTTCCATCAGCAGAAACTCTGTTCTTCAGTGTAAACTAATCTTTGGCAATCACAGTATTCCTTAGCTGAATTCTTCTCACAATGAGCAGTCTAGAGTATCACTAATCTAAGGCTTTTGGGAAAGAACTTTCATGACATTGGAAGCAGGGTGGGCAGGAGGAGAGAGGAAGAGAGCTTCAAGATAGGCAGTTTGCTTTACTTCTGGGTAAAAAAAAAATCACCTTTAGCGCCTCAGCAGTATTCCAGAACAAAATCACTTCATAGTGGTTCAATCCAAAAGGTCCACATCTCCACAGAATAAACAAACAAGGCACTAGCAGTTTACAAAGGCCGGTTCCAAACTGGTTGGGAATCTTGGTTAAGCGGGAACCAGATTAGCCTTAATTGTGCTTAATATTGCTGTGGACACACAATACTTAAATGTGGTTAACACAGGGGATGCTGGGGGTTGTAGGACTTTTTTTTGTCTAAGCATGCATAGGATTGCACCCTAAGGGAGTCATGTCTGCAACTGCCCTCAACATGAAGCAAGCTACATTTGCAAATTTTTATACTAATTTTTATACTAATATTCTTAGGGTAACATTTTTTCCCCCAAGCTTACACTGTTTGGCGCCTGTTTTCCTAGTATTTCCTAGTATTCAAATATACTGATGGTTTTCGTTATTACAAACAATACTTCCAGAGCTAACTGCCAAAATGAAGCAGTCTGCAAAATTAGATATTTCCATTAATTTAGTGCAAGCTTCATACAAGATTAGAGCTAAAAGGAATTGCTAACCACATCTCTGAATGGCTATTCACTGGCGGGTCTGATCTTCCTGCTAACTGTTCTACTCCAGTCTATAACAGGAAATAGGCACTGTCAACATTTAAAGAACTGAATACATCCATCTAGCCACCCTCGAGACTACTCAGGGCTAAAGTGCTGAATACAGTGGGGGTCAAACTCCGTATGTGCAGTGCCCTTCGATATAAGGGGGATATTGTGCAATCAAGTTTCAAAAGGATGAAAAATATATTTGTGTGATCGCCACAATCCTGAAGCCATTCACTGTTTTCACAAGGGCCGTTGTTTACATCCTTCCTATTGAGTTCCAAATGATCAAGTTAGTTTCAGCTCCACAGCTACAAGACACATAACCCTGTTCCACACAAGAAAGTGGCAAGCAATCCCAGAGGGTTACACAGGATTTTTATAATGAAAAAGGACAAACAATACAATTGACAAGGTGACTGTTAAGCTCCTTGAAAATGAGCATTATGCAAAAGGGGGAAAGGAAAAGAGAAACAAAAGAGGAAGAATGTCATTTGGAGGTTGCAAAACATTTACCTTAAGTCCAGCCCACGCCTGTAATGGGAAAAGGACCCCAGGCAGGACACAAAAGGTGTAGCTTTTGCTAGCCACCTGCCACAAAATGTCAACTTGCACACTCCTGAGACCAACTGTACTCACAACAGCCCACCAAACAATTTGAAACTCACTAGTGCTGAGGTGTTTCTGCAGCTGTTGTACTGAAGAAACCAAGGGTCTTTGATCATGGGTGTATGTATTAAATATAAAATTGTCAGACTAAACTTTTAACAGTGACACACTCACACTATTAGTCACATTTAAAGAGCAAGCAATATACTTCAAATACTGACGTTTCATTTGTTTTAGAAACAATAGCCAAATGCAACACAAAACAAGAAGAGCAACAATATATGATATAGTGCTTTATATCAACATTTGGTAATAACTGCCGTTTACATTCACTCCATACAATAAAAAATTAAATGACTGGGTACTTGAACTCAGTGCATCCAATGAGATAGTGGAATGTTCTAGCTCTCTCCTCCCCACAAGTACCGATCATAATAAATTTCAGCCATTTAAAATACACTTTCAACACAAATCCCTAACTCAAGTCTGACACAAGTGCAAAACTTTTCATTTTAGCATATCGTATGTTTCAAAATGCTTGAAAATACAAAACAACATATTTAGAACATCTGTCAAACAGCACTCAACTTATGTGCAAACCTGCCTTGAAAAAATAGAAGGAACAATGAGTAGCTTTGGCACAGCTACTAGCTTATATAGGGTTTTTGTTTTTTTTAATAGAAATGAAGTAGATAAAAATAAGAATCTTTATGGCTTATCAGCCAGCTTTTCCTTTAAAGAAACTTACGTACATCACTGGGTTTTACTATAGCACATTATTAGACATGTTATACTATGAAGTTGTTCTAGAATTTGTTGCGCGAAGCGCTAGACTTGCGATCGATCTCATAGCACAGGTGGACACTTTGTGACAAACTCCAGCATTAGAAATGTAGTTGGAAGCCAAACGATACAGCCGTTCCGCTCCAAATGTGTTAAAATGCCCTGGAAGAACTTTCTCCACAAGACCCCTATTCACTAACTCTATGAGTCGCTGGCACGTTGCAACGTAGTCATTTATCCGGCTGTAGGGAAGCCAGTCAATCATGGAGCCGTCATATACAACATCCCCACTGAACAGTATCTTCCTTTCTCTGTCATGCAAACAAATGCTTCCTCTTGAATGGCCAGGCATATGCATGACAGTGAGCTCTCTGTCACCAAGGCTGATCACATCCCCTACAAACAAAAGAGAGAGAAAATAGGAGGGGGACAATTTGAATTTTTGAAGCCTGTTCTCCAGAAGAAATGCGATGCCATATTACAAAGGTGTGGCAAACCTCATCATCCCAGAACCATAACTGGGAGCCGAATAATGCACAAATGCCGCTCCTTCTACTGGGCCAGCACAGTCCCAATATGCACTTTCCAAACAACTTTTGCACAATAATACGCACCACAGATTGGAAGCTCATACTCTACATGAGAGTAAAAGTTTAAATTTATTCAGTGTTGAGTGGGGGGGGGGAGTAACTGCAAGGAGAGAAGCCATTAATTCAGGGGTGCTGAACCTCTTTCAGCCCAAGGGCTGAATTCCATTTTGCAGAGGCTCTCGGAGGCCGTCATGGGTGGAGTCAAAGGCAAAAGTGGTGGGGCCAAAATACCCCAAATACCAGCATATTGTAGCTTAAAGCTCTTATTGCCAGTAACTAAGCCTTGGGAGAAGTATTTCAACCTTTTAGAATGGGCGAAAAACTGCACAAAAGCTGGGAAAACACCAAACCATCAGTGGTTGGGGAAAAGGGGGTGTGGCCATCCGGGAAACTCCAGGGTGGGTGGATTTGCCCCCTGGGCCTGAGGTTCTGCACCTCTCCATCAATTTGTCAGATTGCCCTCCAAGGACATTTTGTCAGATAAGCAACTACATGGAGCTGGCAGCTCTGGGCTATTTATTAGAAGACTCTCAGCACAATCCTATGCACATCTACTTGGAAGTAAGTCCCACTGGGTTCAATGGGACATATCCCTAAGTGTGAGGATTGCACCCCACTCTCTCTTCCCTCAAGAAACACTATCGCCCAGTTCTCACATTTCTTTTTGTCATTAAATCATTTTACCGCATCAGCTGTACATGGCAAGGTATTCATTCAATAGAAAGCTGGTATTGCTCACCAAACTTTAGTTATTCTCCAAAGGAAATAATCTCATCGCAACTTTAACATATCAAAAATTGATGTGGAATATCTGATCCATTCCAACTTAAGAGCCAGAACAGAAGTAACTCTCCCCTACCCATTCTATGAGAAAGGCTACCACAGGAAAACATGTGCTAGCCAGGCTAGAGGTTTGGTGTCTATGTTGTTCTCAGAAATGTGGGATCTTGTTTCTTGATCCTTTCACAATAACGTGCCCCAGACCGAAAGTTACCATGTTAGCTCCTATTTGACTAAATCAGGAACAAGGTTTTGCAATTAGTGTCTCAGCAGAAGATGTTGGAGGAATGCCAGTACTTGAAAACTGTGTCAAATATGGGTGACAAGAGATGAAGCTTTAAAAGGAATTGAGTGTTCTCCAACCTTGGGTCCCCAGCTGTTTTTTGGCCTACAACTCCCAGCATGCCCCAGCCAGGGAGTTGTAGGCCAAAAACAGCTGGGGACCCAAGGTTGGAGAACACTGGTTTAACAGTAACAAATTGACAGGTCAAATGGTATTGCCATAAAGAATTCATATGTTAAATTGCAGGCTTGTTAAGCAAAATAACTAATATCAGCCTCCTTAAGAGAAACTTGTAGGTGGCCAGTTCTAACACTTTTTAAAAATGAAAAACAATCAAAAACAGATTTAAGAAATACAGTCCTGTGAGGGTGTTCCTTCTGAAGTGAAGTGGCAGAAACCTTTATTAAGAATACAACTGTTAACAGTATATAGAAGAACAAGTGTTGCGTGTATACAGTAGAAGAAGCAGCCAGGAGAGCAAGGGCCACTGCCTCCCAGAAGAACATTGTATCAAGGAGACAACATGGCCCTATCCATTGACAAGAGAAGGAGCAGCTGCAGGAAGTTTGCTTTCCCCCTCCCTGCCAGAAAGACCACTCCGCTCCAACTGCCTGTTACCTGGGACTGCACACTTTGGCCTCTGCCATCAGCCAGGAAACCAACCGGAGGCTGCACTCCTTACTTCGCAGGGAGAACATAACAGCCTAACTGGCCCAATTCATCAGCCAGTTAAGGTACAACCAGCAGTGGATGGTGGATCCAGTGTCAGTGGGATGGTGTATCCTCCCCGGGCTTCAGTCTGAACTTTAAAGGAGCTATCCATGGTGCTGAACCTATTCTGGGTTGGGGTTCAGCACCATGGATAGCACCTTAAACACTGACTGAAACCTGGAGTGGATATACCACCCCACTGACATTGGAGCAACCAGCCAGCTTTCCTTCTTCTTCCCTCTCCATCTCTTTTTCCTTTTGTATCATGCCTATTGGATTATGGGAGTCGTATCTTTTGCTGTACAACACACAGAAAATTGTAGGCACTTGATATGTTGTTTGCACTTGCAATGGCCTATGGCTAAAGCAATAAACATATGATGATGATATGTTGTTAATAGTAGTGCTAGGAATAGGTCCTGTATAGTAAAAATAAAATTTTATTTATTTGTTTGTTTTATTTACGGTATATCCCACCTTTTTTCCTGCAAGGGACCCAAGGTGGCTTACATAATCCTCCCGCTCCTCTCCATTTTTATCCTCACAACAATCCTGTGAGATACCGTATTTTTCGCTCCATAAGACGCCCCGGACCATAAGACGCACTTAGGTTTGGAGGAAGAAAACAAGGGAAAAAAATATAAGATGCACTTACGTAGGTTTTGGAGGAAGAAAACAAGAAAAAAAAATATTCGGTGGTATTTTTCTGCAAGAAAATACTACAGTTAATGAAGGAACTATCAGTAATGTGTCCTTCATTGTTATGAGATTGTTATTGTTACCACCTCAATTATGGAAGAGATATAAAAGAATAAAGGTGCCTGCCTCTGAGTACATTTGCCAGCTTTACACTGAGCACTGGTGTAGTGGCTAAGCAATTTCTTTAATTTAGTACTGTGTTTATAAAATGTTTATAATGTTACTACCTCACAGGGTTGTTGTGAGGATACAATGGAGAGGAGGATTAGGATTATCAGTACCAGCCGCCTTGAGTTCCTTGCAGGAAAAAAGGTGGGGTATACAAAATAGTACAACTCACATTTCCCTCCCAATAATGGATAGGATATTCTTACATACCGTAATTCCAGGATCATTTTAAAGCAGTAGGGTAATAATACCCACGTAGGTTTTATGAAGAAATCCGACTCCCCACCTAGCCTGCTGCCCGCGCTGCCACAAGATTTCAGTGTTGGTGGCGGCGGCATCATTGTCCACTGGCCGGCCCCCTCCGTCCCTCGGCGCCTCCAATGAGAGCGCGGCTGGCTGGGAGTTGCGCTGCTGCTGGCGGGAATCAAGCAGCCGGGAATCAGCTGGTAAGGGGGGGAATCAGCTGGGAGGCAGGGGCTTGCGCTGCTCTACCCAGGAAGCCTCCACTCTTCCGCCGGTGGGCGGGGCAGGGACGGTGGGCTCCGGAAGTCACCGCGGCAAAGCTGGCCCTGTGCCCGCCCGCTCGCGTCCCTGCTGCCGGGCTGGGGGGGAGGGGCGGCGCGGTGCTGCCACGGCAAAGTTTTTTGGAAGCGGGCGGCCTTGTCCCGCTCCACGCAGCTCGCGTCCCTGTTGCCATGGGGGGGGGGTGGCGCCGCCGCTGGCGCCGCACCACCGCCGCGCCAAAGCTTTCGGGAGAGCGGGCGGCCTTGTCCCGCTCTGCGCAGGAGCCGCACGGAGCAGAGCTGGCCCTGCGCCCGCCCGCCCGCGTCCCTGCTGTCATGGGGGGGGGCGCCGGCGCCGCCACCACGCCAAAGCTTTTGGGGGAGCGGGCGGTCTTGTCCCGCTCTACGCAGGAGCGGCGCGGAGCAGAGCTGGTCCTGCATCCACATCCCTGCTGCCATGGGGGGGGGGGGTGGCGCCGCCGCTGGCGCCGCACCACCGCCGCGCCAAAGCTTTCGGGAGAGTGGGCGGCCTTGTCCCGCTCTGCGCAGGAGCCACGCGAAGCAGAGCTGGCCCTGCGCCCGCCCACGTCCCTGCTGGGGGGGGGGGCGCCGCCGCCTTGGCAAAGTTTGTGGCAGGCATGGGCGGCCTTGCCCCGCTCCGTCCAGGAGCCCTCCGCTCTTACGCCGGACCAGTTTGAGGCGCGCAGAAGAAGGTAGGGAAAAATAAATCATTGGGGTGGTTTTTTTTTGTTTTTTTTTTAGCATTCCCTCCATAAGACGCACAGACATTTCCCCCTCCTTTTTGGGGGGAGAAAAGTGCGTCTTATGGTCCGAAAAATACGGTAGGTTAGGCTGAGAGTCAGTGACTGGCCCAAAGTCACCCAGTGAGCTTCATGGCCAAGTGGGGACTAGAACCCGGATCTCCTGAGTCCCAGTCCAACACTCGAACCACTACGCCACACTGGCATCATCATCATCATCATCATCATCATCATCATCATCATCATCAGTGCAAGTAAGTTTAAAGTGAAGCACACTGGGATAACCACACAAAAAACATCTAACCTTCATGTATATGGTGATGGGGCCTGAATTAGCTGTAATGTCCCACAAAAGTGATCTTGGGGTTATGGAACAAATGTCACTGCAAATGTCAGCTCAGTACTGCAGCAGTACAAAAGGCAAATTCAGTGTTAGGAATGCGAATGAAACTAAAACACCAAGTAGCATAATCTCGTTATAGGATCAAATATTGCATGTAAATACAGTTGCTGTATCTCAGAAAGGAAATTGGCACAGCTGGAGATGGTACAAAAAGGATATAAAAAATGACTGCAGGTGGGTGGGCAGTTGTTTTTTTTTACAAAGCCAAAAAAAAAAAAAAGATGGGGACAGAGGTTTACAAAATAATGACAAGTATCAAAAGAGTGAATAAAGGCATTAGTTTTATATATATATATATATATATATATATATATATATGCTAGTAGTTGGGATCATTCACTAGAATTTAAGACAACATGCATTAATTTTAAAAGAATTCACTGCCACAGAAGGTTGCCATGGCCACTAGTATAGATGACTTTAAAGCAGATTAGCCAAAAAGGGGAGGTCTATCAACAGCTTTTAGCCACAGCAGCCAAACTCAGATCTCCAGATGTTTCTATTTCTATTTAAAGGCATTTGAGGGGGTTCTGGTTGTGATCAGAGCACTGACACTGGAGAGTTAACTCTCTCTGCCATTAGCACCCACCGCCCAGTTGTTATTAACCCAGTAGTGGGGGAATACAGGTGCCTGTATGGGCTAATTGCAGGGCTCATTTGCTGCAGGACTGATTGCAGGTTCAGGAAAAGATGAAATTTAGATACCGGTAAAAGGAAATGGTGCAGGGCGATCATTAAAGAATCTGATTAAAGAAATACTTGATTAAATAGCTGTCCTAGCACAATGTTGCCAATAATTCAAGACATTCCTCAGCAGCTGAAACATGTGGAATAGCAGGGTGCGTTGCGCACTGCATGATGCCTTAGTGTTCATGTGCATGCATTTATATGGATTTGTGCTAGAGTAAAAAATGCATCCATTCCCCACTCAAATATCTGAGCCTCAAATCTCTTCTAGAGATGAGGCTTAGAAAAACAGGAGCACTAGGAATCCTCACTAACAAAATTTTAACAAGGCATCCCCAAAAGTAAAAAAAATGGGGACAGCAATTTTCCAGGAACAGGAGCAGAAAAGAGGGACCGCCCCTAGAAAAATGGAGCAGTTAGAGTGTATGCTGTCTACGACTATAAATTAACCAATACAAAAAATAAGAAATAAGTTTCTTAGAGTGCCATTCAATGGGGATGCCCATAGCCCTTCGAACTCAGGAGCATTATGGTCATCCTATGCAGAGCAGGAGCGGCATGGAGGCGAAGGTCACCTCCACGCTCCTCCCGCTCTGCAAAGCAGCTAGACAGCCGAGTTCAGCCGTCTAACTGCGGTGCTTCAGAGGCGGAGGGAAGGAGGCTGAGGCACCACCAAAATACATCGTTCCTTGGCGGTGCTGGTCTCCTCCCCACGCCCCAGCCCCTAAACCCCTCCTCTGAAAGAGCAGACGGCATGGTTCTTTCTGCGCTGGCTGCGAGGGGAAGGGCAGGGGATCTGAGCACGGATCCCCTGATCCAAGTTTGGAGCTCTTTTCTGACCTTAAAACCTGGGAATCTGAAAAATCCTATGGCCCTCTAGACACTGTCTAGGGGCCATAAGATTGCTCTGTTACAAACTTAAGGAACTATGAGTCGTTATTAAAAAAAATCCCCCAGACATTTTTAGAACCTAACAAATGTGCTCTTCCTTTTAAGACAGGGACGGGTAATCTGCGGCACCCAGTATAATTTCAGGAGCCTTCTGCAAGTGATCAGTTCAGATCTCTGGCAAGAGAGATCTGTCCCTACCGCAGCATCCTACTGGGTGGGGAAGAGGGAGACAGAAAAAGGGGGTGGCAGAAAGAGAGAAAAGCGGGTGGTCCTGCTCACTTTTGCTCTGGCCCCATCCACTGCTGGCATGCAGCCACTGTCAGATTAGCCCCAAGGGAATGCAGTCCTCAGCAGAAAAAAAAACAACAGAATATCCCTGCTCTTCTCCCTACTGTACATTGTAATTTAGTGTTGGGGGTTACGATTATGAGGTGGGTGAGAGTGGAATCTTGGGGGAACATTATAGGGTTGGCATCTGTCTGTAAGACTGAAATAACTTGAAATCTCACAAGAGGGCCCAAGACACTTTTCCCTTAAAATGATTTATTTTAAAAGCCAGTTAATAACTAGGCGGAATTAGTAGTATCTCTTAGTACATAAATGATGCTATTGCATCTCAGGCTTTGGGGGGCTGCATGCAGGCCGGGGGTTATGCAACCCTGGGCTAGAACAATGGAGAGTAGGAGTGGGTTTATGTCTCACCAAAGTATTGAACAGAATAGTGCCTGCACATTTCCCCTCCTATCTACAAGGGCTAGTAGATGCTTGCTTTTTAAAAAGAACGGGAGAGAGAGCTGGGAATCCGCACTGGGTGATATGCCCAGAATCTGGGCAAAAACCAGATAACTAGGCCGTATGGCAAACCTAGTATCAGTCAGTGATTAAACTAACCAATTTAACAACAGGCTACAACTGTAGAGAGGTATAACCATATAAAGTTCAAATGCCCTCATTTGGCAATGGAAGTCTGTTGAGGAAAAATATGCAGTACAAAACAAAACCAGCCTGCATTATAACATGAAAATCACTGAAGCATACAAATCCAATTGTCTTGTAATGTAACTATTGTGCCATCCGTTATTTAGAATAAATCTAATACTGTTTTCTCTAAATAGTAACAGAAATCAATAATTCAATCTAATAAATTGAATATTTTAGAAGTTATTGCATAGTATTTCAGATGTTTCCCAACAACGGGGAGAGTGATCCCATGCCCCCCCCCAGACAGGGTCTGGGGGGCCATAGGATACTTTGGATTCCCAGATCCGAGATCTGAAACAGAGCTCCGACCTCAGAGCTGGGGATCCGCGCTCCGATCCCCCTTCCCACCCATCGCAGCTGGTATGGAAAGAACTGCGCTGGCTGCTTCTCCGAGGTTGGAAAAGCAACCTCAGAGAGGGAGTAAAGGGAGCGGGGATGGGAGGAGACTGGGGCCGCCAGGATACAAGGTATCTTGATGGCACTCCAACCTCTTCCCCTCCCACTCAAAAGCGCTGCAGCTAGACAGTCAAAAACAGCCGTCCAGCTGAATTGCAGAGCGGGAGGAGCAGGGAGGTGGAGGTCGCCTCCACCACTTCCCCCACTCTGCCCTGGTTGCTCGCAAGCCTCTAAGTTCGGAAGCTTATGAGCATTGAGGGAGCAATCGATAGGACTGAGCCCTAATATATTTCCTTATATTCTTCTCTTTTCAATGTACAAGTAACAATAACTGATGTGGGATGAGCTACAGGATAGAGAGTTAAAGGGTAAACAACGTAAAGCAGGATGATGCGCCAATTTTCACAAATCCAATTAGACTTCAGATCTGCTTAATTTTGCAAATCTAGGCAATCAAGAAAAATGCTGACAGGAAAGCTCACAGTAACTAAGTACTCGCTTTTAGAAATAAATGGTTTGATTTTCAATGAACTCAAACTACTAGCTGCTTGAACTTAACTAGAGAACATTTCTAGTAGCTATTTGTTCTTAATCATCTCAGAGGAGACATATTTTTTTCCCAAGGCAACGGCTGCAAATCCTTAAGTCTTGTCAGGAGATTATGTCTAGTAAGTTTTTCAAAAAATGTATTCTGTACTACTCAAACTAATTATGAACTTCACGGTCTTTATTTATGTGAAAAGGACCAAAGCCAGTCCTTTGCGCAGGTTCGGGCACCAAGGGGTTAACCGGAGCGGGGTTAGCCCTTCACGCGTGGTTCGCGGCACCTAGGCAGAAGCCGCGACCAATTTTAACGCTAGGACAGTGAAAGAAGCAGTCTTATGAATGGGAGCCACTACACTGTTTATAGGTAAACAGAGTTTAATTGAGCGTATCAAAACATACACAAAAGCAGCACGCAAAGCACGTGTCTGCAATTGACAATGGTATAGATAGAGCAAGCCATAGCAGTAACACACACACGGGTTACCTGGAATGACACTGGTTCCTCGACAGCCGTGTATGCTAGCGACTGGGAGAATTCAGCTAGTTTCACCGGGAGCTTCCCAGGGCTGGATCCTGAGGTCGGACCAAAGCCCTGGACCTCCGCGCAGCTTGCTGCCCACGACCAACAAACTTTTCCCGCCACAAGCCTCCTTCTTTATCCCCTCTTCTTGGCTCCCTCCTGCGCCCCCTCCCCTTCTGACCGGGGTTGAACGAGACAGGAGTACCTGTTTCTCTGGGTGCTTTAGGGTGCTTAGGAGTACTTGCCACTTCTTTGTGGCCACCAGGCATCTTGGTGCCCCTCTTGTTGTTTGGAATGTTTTACAGCTCATTTGGCTGCCAGGGGAGGGGAAGTTGCCAGGGGGTATGCAGATGTGTTCCATTGTGAGCCTCTTTGCATGAATCAAGTGCGGTACCAGGTGAGAGGTGGGGGTCTGTGTGTACCTGCCCTGGCTTTCTCTTCACAATTTATATTCCACAACCAGAGAATAACAGATTCAGAAGAAGCACGATGCGCCTGTTTGGATGTAATGGCGCCATCCAGTGGCAAATCATGGGTTAATTAATTCACAAAATGCGGGGACATATGCTGCGCCCGAGTCACTTCCTGTTTGCATTAATAACCTTTGAATGCCGCCTTCGAGGCTTGTTTCCATGATGTCCAAACAGGGGCACTTCTGGTTGTTCATGGATTAATTGGGGGTTGTTTAATCCACAAACAGTCCCAAGTGCCCTTGTTCGGACATCACAGAAACAACCTTGAAGGTGGCATTCAAAGGTTGTTAATGCAAACAGGAAGCAGCTTGGATGCAGCGCGTGCCCCTGCAATTCGTGGGTTAATTATCCCACGATTTGCCACCAGATGCTGCCATTACATCCGAACAGGGTCAACAGGTGGAAAAGCCACAAGAATCTGAAAGTATCCATGAAAATGTAATTGTATACGCACAATTACATTCCCATTGATAGTTTCACATTCTTGTGGTTTTCTCACTCATTGTACTTTCATTTTAAATTCTTCAGTAATTTATTTTATGATTTACGGTAAGTTTATATTTCTCTCAGCTTTCTGGTCTTTCCAAACTGTCAGTTTAGCCCAGTGATGGCAAACCTTTTTGAGCCCGAGTGCCCAAACTGCAACACAAAACCAACTTATTTATTTCAAAGTGCCAACACTGCAATTAAACCTGAATACCAGGGTTTTAGTTTAGTAAAAACAACTCATACAGTTGTCCGAACTAATTAACATCTTTTGTCTTAAAAGAAAAACACAATAACAGGGCTTTCAATGATACAAACAGTTTTTTATTGAAAAAAAATCAACTCAATTTTTTTTTAATAGTACTACATTGTAGCCGGAAGGTAATTTAGATTTTTTTAAAAAAATAATTAGGCGCATGTATTTTTGGATAAGGGATTCTCAACTTGTAATATGATTAATGTGATTTTTGCTGTTGCATGCATGCTGATAATTTGTCAAACTTTGGCTCATACTCCGTTTGAGACCAACACATGCAGCACTCAGCTCATCTGTTAATCTGTTTCTGGTATCAGATTTGATATAATTCAAAGCTGAAAAGAGCTGAACTATGTTGTTGTTTTTTTGTTCAAGTCTTGGAGTCTACAAAAGCACAAAATTTATTTAAAAAGACAGATGAAGCACCTGCAAGGAACCCAAGGCGGCTTACATAATCCTCCTCCTCTCCACTTTATCCTCACAACAACCCTGTGAGGTAGGTTAGGCTGGATGTTGTGAGGATAAAATGGAGAGGAGGAGAATTATGTAAGCCACCTTGGGTTCCTTGCAGGCTCTAAGATTGTTAACAGGAGTGGCCAATGTGATCATATTCATATTATGCCAGTGTAGATGGGAAAGTACTGGCATAATATGATCACATTGGCCAGTCCTGAGAGGAAGAAGAAACTACTGGGGTGCGGGGGAGCCAGAAGTAATTATTAAGATGATGCAAACGGGGAGAAATGAGGGAGGGGGGAGGAGAAGAGAAGGGAAGCAATATCGAGAAGGGAAGCCTGCTCAGTGAAATAAAAGCAAGAATTTGTGTGGCAAGCAGAGGAAAAAGGCAACTGAGGCGAAGGCGCTGGCGGGAACTAACAGAACTTAGTTACAGAGAACTAAGGGTGGGGGGCAAGGGAGGGAAGAGGAGGAAGCGCTATGGGGGGGAAAGAAAATATTAGTAGCACTGGCTGCAGGGGGTGGGCTGCCATGAGAGGAAGAAGAAACTACTGGGGTGCGGAGCGGGGAGCCAGAAGTAATTATTATGATGATGCAAATGGGGAGAAATGAGGGGGAGGAGCACGAGAACGGAAGGGAAGCAATATCATTAAGGGAAGCCTGCTGCAGTGAAATAAAAGCAAGAATTTGTGTGGCAAGCAGAGGGAAAAGCAGAGGGAAAAGGCAACTGACTGTTAAGGCAGGTAATTATGAAGACGATGCAAACGCAAACGGCGGTGAAATGCCTCCCTTCTCCTGCTTCCCCTCCTCCTCCTCCTCCCCCTCCTGCAGAAAGAACTCCCGGCCGGCCTCACGCCGCCGGGAGCGACTCTCACGAAGGCCCCCCAGGCTTTGGTGGTGCGTGTAGGAGCCCCGGATCGTGTCCCGCCGTCGGGAAGGGCTCCCTTCTCCTGCTTCCCCTCCTCCTCCCCTTCCTGCAGAAAGAACTCCCGGCCTGCCTGTCTGCCTCGGTCCGCTCCGGCCGGGCTGTGGCTCCTCCCTTCTCTTCCTCCTCCTCCTTTGCTGTCTGCAAACAGCACCAGCGCCTCGTTGGGAGGGAGCACGTGTGGGTGGCGTGACTCTGCCTCCCGGCGACCCCGCCCCGGGAGGACCTTCTTGGCCCTTCCCTGGCAGGCGGCCTGCGGGATGCCGGGCGACACGCGGCAGGCAGGAGTGGCCGCTTCGCCCCCCTGCTCTCGAGCTCTGTTTGAGCTCTGTGCCCCTGGCGACCTATGGCTTGCGTGCCAGCAGAGCAGTCCCCACGTGCCAGCTGTGGCACGCGTGCCATAGGTTCGCCATCACTGGTTTAGCCTGTGATTAACAGTGAATAGCCAATATAGTATTTGAGCCTTCAGTTTAGCCTGTGATTAACAGTGAATAGCCAATATAGTATTTGAGCCTTTGGCATATAGTGGTATACAAACAGAAATACCTATTAATAAATATAAATCAGATTTATCATACCAAATTCTCAACAAAATAATTTTAAAAGGGAAAACAATGTTTTGAAATCAGGCTTTCCTACAATTTCTAGATGTAGTCCTATATGCAAGTACTGAGGAATAGGTCCCATTGCAATTAAACATGTTAAAACAGTTTCCAGTTTTGGATGTACATTCCATGGTTTATGAAAGTCGGAACAAGCTTCTTGGCTGCACATCTCTCCCTTGCCCCTCCCTTCTTTTCCTTGAATACTGGCTTCAGACCTGTGATCCTAGTTTGTTTTAAACCAGTTTGCTCTTGCATTTGAAATGGGAACTCTGGTTTAATGTTGACTAACTAACCAGAATATTAAGCCAAGATCTGTTCTGATCTTGGCTTAATTAGTTGGCCAACATTAAACCGGAGCTCCCCATTTCAAATGCAAGGTAGAATTCTAGTTAAAAACAAACCAGTATCACGGGGCTGAAGTCAGTGCATGTTAGGAAGAGCGAAAAGAGAGTGCCCTGTCCTGATGCTTGTTCCCAGCTTCATAAGCCATGGTTTATGAACCTGGGAATGTATGTCTGAAATGGGCAACTGTGCATTTTAACTCTTGTAAGCTGTTTTCTGGGTTGATGTTTTTAAAAAGCTAACTAGAAACAATATTTACTCAGAAGTAAGCCCCACTCATTTCAATGACACTTACTTCATAGATTTCATAGATCATAGAGTTGGAAGGAGCCTACAAGGCTTTTGAGTCCAACCCCCTGCTCAATGCAGAACTAGAGGAGGGGTCTCCCATCCAAGTAATAACCAGGCCTGACCCTGCTTAGCTTTCCACGCTCAGACAAGCTGAGCAAAATGGCCTCATGAAATTAATTTGGGAGAAGCTGTTCAAGGGCCTTACAGAAACGATGTGCTCCATCTGAAAAAGTGAATACATGGGATTATGATCTCATATCTCATGCTGAAATCTTAATCAAATGCTCTTGTTGGACCCTTGCTGGGTCCTTCCTGGAAGCAATGAGGCAAAGTGGCACCTGATGCCATTCCTGGCAAGCTTATCACCTCTGGGAATGTCATCTCCCCACAGAAGAACAGAATACTCAGATTCCAATTTCAGCAAGCTACATCAGAAAAGGTAGTTATTTTTTCTTCCTTTATTCTCTCTCTCTTTTCTTAAAGGATCCTGAAGAAAAATCAGGATTTAATTAACAGAAATTGTAACCAACAGCTTGCTCTGATATACCCTCAAACATCACCCACCTTGCATTTAATATATAATTAGGACAAATGGTCAACAGATCCATCAACGTGACACTGTAAATCCCCCCCACAGACACTGTTGCACAATCCTTATGCAGGCGTTCAGCTGCGCACAGGAGGGCAATAGGAAACAAACTTAGCAGGGAGTAAGTTCTGCTGAACACAGGAAGGCGTACAACTGAGTAAACATGCATAGGATTGCCCTGCTAAGATTATTAACAGAGTTTTGGATGGGATTTAAAGAATTTATGTTTTATATGTATTTTCTTTACTAACTGATTTTTTTATTCAAAATAATAAACTAAGGGCACAATCCTATGCACGTTTAGACAGAAAAAAAGGCCTACAACTCCCAGCATGCCCCAGCCAGCATAGCTGACTGGGGCATGCTGGAAGTTGTAGGCCTTTTCTTCTGTCTAAGCACGATAGGATTGTACCTTTAACAACAAACTGTAGAATGAACTGACACATGCCAACTAAGAGTAAATCTACAGTATATAAAAGAAAGTGTCCTGACAGACTGATTTTGACTGACTCATCAACGCACAGCTCAAACCATTTAATCTAGGAATGTGAAATTTTGAAGGAACATTGCTTTTATGACGTAGAGCCCCACTAAGGAAGGATTTTTGGAAATTCCGTCCCTAAGGGGGTGAAAAAAGGGGGCAAAATCACCCCATTCTCTCATATCTCCTATGGGCAAAACAACAGGGCAGCAGTTATGCAAATCAGTCTCACCTAAGAATTCCTGCAAGAGCCAATAGGAGCAGTTATGCAAATAGCCCATACAACACTTAGAATGTTTGTATGAATTGCTGCAGGGGCCAATAGGGCTGGGTATGCAAATCTCCCCTAGGCCATTTAGAATGTTCTCTGAGGGGGTGAAAAGGGAGGGAAACTTTTTAAATGACAGAATGACTGTTGTATGTGGGGATCGTCGCATAGGCTCCACTCCATCACGTTTTGACGGATCCGCCCCAAACTTGGCATGGTCACTCTTCATCACCTGTTGACTCTCAGGATTAACCTGATTTTTCTTTAAGATCAGATATTTCTGTCAGAAAAGTTTTCTGCTGCCAGCACCCAGCCTAAACATTACACTTTCAGTCAGAGACACTGTATCTTTTCCATTGTACCAAATCCTAAAATCCACATGAGCGCAGCCGCAGGCAACAGCTAGTATCCCATAAAGGTAAGCTAGGGCTGTTTGCTCTCAAACAATAGTGAACATTGGTTATCGACTGATTAGAAATATACTCAACAAAAATAAATAAAATAAACCGTGCCACACAAACCCCACGATGATGTCTCCAGTTGTTTTTGATGGTTTCTTTTTCAAAACTCATTATGTACACGAACAATACCTCTCAGCAAAACTGAGTTGTCAGTCATTGGGGGTGTTGTTGTTGTTTTAATATTTATTAAATGCACAAAGTTTCTTCAGTACAGTCATGCCTTGGATTGAGAGCATAATTCGTTCTGGAAACGTGCTTGTAATCCAAAACACTCTTATATCAAAACGAAATCCACAAAAAAAAAATTGTACAGAGATTTTTAATTTAAGCCGTACTACAGTACTTGAATTGCAAGACGTTGCTTGTATATCAAGTAAAAAAAAATTAAATCAATATTTAAAAATTTGCTTGTCTTGCAAAACGCTCTCAAACCAAGTTACTTGCAATCCAAGGTATTACTGTATATGTTGTACTGCAGTGCACACATGCACACCAGCCTAAGACTTCACTTCCTATAATCCATTCTTCAGGAGCGACTGGAGACTGTCCCCACCCATACTCTCGCATTCACAAACACACCGCATTTCCATGTTGGCGTACCCTTTAAGAGAGAGGCACACACATTCTACCTGGATGCAGGGTGCATGGATTTTGCAAGATTCACTCCTCCAACCCCTGCATACAGATGTTAAAACTCTAAAGGATAATATGCCATACCTCATGTCACACACACAAAATACAGAGCATGACTACAAGGTCTTTGATGCATTTGTCTCTTATGTTTTCTTTTTCTCCTGAAGATACACACACGGTATACAAAGCTCCGTTTCTATGGTCACTTCTATATCTTGCTTTTAAAAAATTGTATGCCACTGTAAGGACTGTGTAAGATACCCCCTTTCCACGCCTCTCTCCATTTCCACTTTCCAGCTTCCTGCATTTATATATTTCCGAAGGAGTCTCAAAGCCCTATAAACAATACAATTCACTTTCACAGTTTGCAGAAATCTCAATTCTCAAATCTTGGAGAATTGCCCCACCCATTTACAAGCTCCTGACTAGCTGCCTTATTCTGCTCTCTCCCTATCACACAGGATCATCAGTGCATTCAAAATCCCCTTCCCTTCACACATTTTCTTATATACTGGCACAATACAGCCCCCCAGCTCGCCCACTATAGTCAGTAATGGGTTATGAATTTCGTAGCCTGGAAACACTAGGGCTCAAACACCTATCTACTGCCACCACCACCAAATATTTACAAAGGAGCTATATTAATATTGGTAATATTGTTTATAATTCATTCTATTAGATTATACAAAATATTAATAATTATTAAGTATACTAACGTCACAAATAATATGAAACGTTGGCATTTTGGTAAGTTAATATGAATATTATGTAAAGATTCGTCTACCACGCAAAATGCTTTCACTGGAACAATAGCAAACCTTTTTACTGAGTTGGGGGCTCTAGAAGCCCACCCTTTTCAAGTCATTATACACAACAGGAGCACTCTAGGAGATGCCCTCCAGATGTGTTGGACATGCCTGCTGGGTGGGGATGATGGGAGCTGTAGTCCAACACATCTGTAGGACGCCAGGTTGGGGAAGACTGCTTTCGGGAGAAGTCCGATCAGTACATTTGCGACACCGAACGTGCTGCTGGCGCTCAAAACTGCCTGCAAGCCCCAATTAGAGAAAGTCGCTCTGCGCATGGCCAGAGGCACTCTTTAGGACTAATTCACCCTGCCATTTAAAGGTGGCTCCAGAACCGAGCCGGGGGGGGGGGGGCGATGCCTGGGCGGACCCATGTCGTCCAGCCGATCGCCCTTATGCCGCTCAGCGCCTCCCCCGTTGCTTACCCTCCTGCAAGATGTGCGTCGGCTGGACGGGCCGCACTCGGAACTGCCTGGCGCTCCAGCCGGGGCTGGGCTGCCGCACCACCTCGCTGTCCGAGAGCCAGGTGACGGTCTCGTAGTTGTCGCCGCGGCGCAGGGCTGCGGCCTCGGCGCTGTGCACGGCCACCTCCTCGAACTGGTGCAGCCCGCCCGAGTGGTCAAAGTGCACATGGGTGGCCACGGCGAGCAACGGCCGCCGCCGCCCGCTGCCCGCCGGCTGCTTCTCCTCCTCCTCGCCGCGACGCTGGTGCTCGTCGTCGCCCGGGGCCGGCTCGGTGCCCAGAAGCCCGGCCAACTGCAAGTAGTCGGGGAGGCTGCGCAGCCCCAGCCCCGTGTCGATCACCACGTCCCGCAGCGAGCCGCGCACCAGCCAGATGTTGGCCCGGTTGCCCGACTCGTAGAAGCGCTCCTGGATCCAATAGATGCCTCCGCCCAGGGACTTGTGCGCGAACCACTCCAGCGCCGACATCGCCGCCGCCGCCGCCGCCGCCGGCCACGAACCCCAAACCGCGCAGGATCCTGCCTGCGGCAACTGGCGTGGGTGCAGCCGGTCTCTCCGCGCACAGACAGCGCGGACGCGCAACCACAACAGCCCGAAAGAGGGACGAGTCACGACGGGGAAGGGGGGGAGGAGCCGGCGCCGAGGAAGTAGGCGGGGACGGAGCCGCTGAAGGGGGACGGGGACGTGCTCGGCCTAGCGAGAGATCTCCGCCCCGTCCCTGCCCACTGCGGTAGCGCGTCACGGAACGAAAGGAGCGGGCTTGGCTTAAGTTGGGAATGCGGCTGCACGTGGAGAGTCCTGGCTTGGGCTGGCAGGGGTGAGGCTGCAGTTCCGCGCCGGAGGAAGCTGCAAAGGGCTTTTGGTCGTTCGCGTTTTGTTTTTGGTTTTTTTTAAGTCGCGATTTTTATGTTTGATATGCGGCTGAATCTCTTATTATTTCCCCATGCGTATTTGGGAAGCACGGAAAGAGGGTCGTTTGCACGTGTGGATGTTCCTTTGTGGGGCCGATTTCGGTTAAGGCTGCAATCGTATGCTGCACGTCTCTTACGAAGTGAGTCCCCCATATGCTTCCTAACTGCCCCTGCTTTGGTTTGGTTTTGCAACTGACCTGTGCTTGATGAAGCAGCACTGTCGCTATTTTGCCAGTTTGGGTTTCTAGAAGTTTTAAAGGGGCGAGGAGCAGCTGCATCTTGACTCGTAAATGTACACGCATGCACGAGAAATGCACGTGCACGATTCCCTTCCCCCATAACCGCTTGCCCTGTGCAGATAGTAAATGTTGCTGAATGAGTCGCAGCTGTTCTATAACCTGATGGGTTGTAAGATAAAGCGTTCTTAAGAATTTGCTTTGCCTAGAAAGCACTTACATTCAGTTTAATGTACAGCAGGCAAAGAAGAGGCCTCAACGATTTGTAAAGAATAAAACTGAATAAAACTGCAATCCTGTACATGGCTACTCAGAAGTAAATACCATTGAGTTCAGTGGGTCTTCTTACTCCCAGGTAAGTGGGTACAGGATTGCAGCTTTGGTGTACATAGATATCTCAGTCCTATGCTATGCGTGTTTTTTCCCCAAACCAAATTCCGTGTGGTTCACCAGGACTCAAAGTGCTTCTACTTTTAGTGGTTAGTGTGGAATTGCCATTTTTCACCCACTCACTTTTTAGAAGGCATCGAAGAACAGAAGGGTAGCTTAATTTCTGCAGGTGTAGATGGCCTTAGTGCTGCTCTTCCATCTTTTCTTTTCTTTTTTATTGAATTTTCCAAAACAAAAACAAATCATATTTGGCTTCCACCTCATTGTCTGACAAACATTACCAATCCTTATCCAATCTAAGTTTCCTCTATTTTCACAGAAAGAATTTCTATCACCTTTACCAATATTCAAAAATATTCCATCTTTTAAAAGGGGTGTGGTTTCAACTTCTGCAGTGCCATATCAGGCAGGTGGTGAACCCTATTGCCCACTACTGTTTTCAGTAATGGAGCCATTTTGTCACCCATGGTCCATTTTATTCTCCCCTCTGATCTTTTAGTTAGCACTTAAAATGTTTTTCTGGCTATCTAACCTTTAAAATACTAAGATGTTTATGCAATAGCACTAAAATAAAAGAGCATTATGGTGCTAATTTTTAAAAAAAATGTTTAAAAAATTGATCTCCATTGATTTGTTTGTAGGGATGTCGGAGAAATGCACAGCAGAATCAAAGGAGTTCAGATTTCTAAGAATCCAACCTGCAGATTTCGCAGCGGACCATCTTCTTCAGAGTCTTGCAGATTCTGCGGATTTGCAAATGGCTTTGACACTCTTGTGGAGAATTTGCACTAAGTCGCATTACCACAAGTGTGAAATTGCACTAATGTACACATGTGCAAGTGCGCTAATCCTCATTAATGTATAACAAAAATTCTGGTTTTAAAACCCCAATTCCGTCAATGAGCAGATGACAGGACAAAAGACACCTGACAATCCGTGAAACACAGACAGAACAGATTTAACAAAATCTGTACATCCCTTTGTATGGGGGAGAGAGAAAGGTTTCATTCTGAAAACAGCTGGTGAGGAGCAATTGTCCAGCCTCCCTGCAAGGGCCCTGTTGTCCTAAGGGTCTTTGGTGGGAGGTGTGCTTTTGCCCCCACCAGCCATTTTTTGTGGATTCAGCCTTTCTCCCCCATGCCCACTTTATGCAAATTGATGGGAGCATCCCTGCTTCCATTAACCTGTATTGGACTGTGACAAACCAAACCTCCCCTGCTCGTCCTTCTAGAAATAGCTTTGAACAAAGAACATGGCCAGCCTTAGACACCCAAACTTACATCTCTATAACATTCCAGGCTGACTCTCCTGCTTCACCTCCCCCTCCCTGATAACACAGTTTATGTAAAAGAAGTACTAACTGTAGAGACCACCTGGAAGATGCATGACCAGGTCCTCCCAGGCTATGGATTGGTCAGTTTGAATTGCCCTCCCTGCCCAGCCCCATAGAAATACTTTGGCTCTTTGAGATTTTCCTTGGACTTTGTTCGGAAGTTTGGAATGCAAAGAGGCAACATCAGCCTAGCTCTCCCAGGAAGTCCCAGGTGTGGGTCCCACATCCTCCCCACAGCTGTAAGCTGCTTTGGTGAGTTACTCTTAAGATCTTGGGAAGTAAGATGGGCAGCGCAATCCAATGAGGCTGCCCGTAACCCCCTGAACTCAGAAGATTATGGGCATCCTATGCATGGCAGGGGGAGCGCGGAGGCAAAGGTCGCCCCTGCGCTCCTTCTGCCATGCAAAACACTTAAGACAGCTGATTTGGGACGTCTTAAGTGTGGCGCCTTGGAGCACCAGGGGAGGAGGCTGAGGCACTGTCAGGATACTACATATGCTGGCAGAGCCTGTCTCTTCCCCACCTCTCAAAGCCCATCAGCACGGTTCTTTCCACACTGGCTGTGAGGGCAGGGGGGAGTGCGCTCCAACATTGAAGTCAGCATGTTTCTGAGGTCAGAGCTGGGACTCTGAATTATCCTACGGCTGTCTAGACCCTGTCTAGTGGCCATAGGATTGTGCACTTAGTGAGCTAGTTTGATGTTTGGTTTTATTTTTAAAAGCAACTGATTATTTCTGACCATCTGTCTGCTTGGCTCTTTAATAAATGTATTGGCCTGAAAACTGGAGTTGATTTGATTCTCTCTCCTAGCCTGGAGTTGGCCACACTGATGCGCCAGACTGCTTGGTAAATACACTAACCAGGTTGTTAAGGAGTTTAAAGGAAGCCCTGAAAGAAGGATCTATCCTTCTCCATATAAAAAGGCCATAAGCCTGTCCTCCCCTGTGGGAAAGATAAAGCCTATTCAAACACTGGGGATGTTGGGGCCACAACTGGTGATGCACAAACCTGAGCTGCTGAGAGGTGATTCATGCCACAGAAGCCAGTTGGCACCCTCGAGGCAGTGGGCCTGATCCTTTAGGGGCATGTGTCCCTGTCCAGAAGGGGTTCAACACCCCCTTCCAAGTCCCATAAATCACCCAATGAAAGTTCTGCTCTCGCATCTGGACTGACCTTCAGTTTAGGGCCCTCATCTATTTCTGACCACAAATATTGTGGCCCCACATCCCCAGTGCAGGATGAAAAGGAGAAACAGAGTTTGGTCTCAGCAGTGCACTGGTGACGCGGCATCCCAGTGTTTCTGGAGCAGTGCTGTTGCATTAGCAATCTGCTATTCTTCATTTAAATTATTTTTTTGAAAAAAAAAATCCAGGCTTTGCTTACAGGTTGCTGCTGCACACTTGCAGCTGAATGCACATTCCAGTCCTTTCTGTGTGTGTGTGTGTGTTGCTGGGGGGAGGTCCCATCCAGGTTACTGAGGTGCAAACGTGCTTTTGTGCACTGATGGAATACAGTGCAAAAAAGAACCTTGATTTGTGGCGTAGTGGTGAGAGTGTTTGACTGGAACTCAGGAGATCTGGGTTCTAGTCCCCCGCTCGGCCATGAAACTCATTGGGTGACTTTGGGCCAGTCACTGACTCTCAGCCTAACCTACCTCACAGGGTTGTTGTGAGGATCAAATGGAGCGAAGGAGGAGGATTATGTAAGCCGCCTTGGGTTCCTTGCAGGAAAAGAAGGCGGGGTATAAATGTAATAAATAAATAAATAAAAGGCAAGGGGAGCGGTAGTGGTGCTACTTTTGAGGACTATAGGCCAAAGGGTGTCTTGCAGCCTGTCCTACCTCACAGGGTGGAGGTGCAGACATACCGCTTTGTCACAAGAGGGAACAGTGCACCCCTCATCCCATGCGAATCAGCAGAAACAGGAAACATTGGTTTGCATGGGGAAGGGGGGGAACTATATTCACGAAAAAGGGTCAGGTCAGGTATGCCCACCCCCCCACCAAGGACCCTCGCAACAGAATCCTTGCTGGGACGGTTGGCAATTGTCCCTCAGCAGCTAGTGGTCCTTGGTTCCCACAGCAGCCTTTTTTGGGGATGCAGCCATTCCCAGATGCAAACCAATGGAGATAATGTCATCTCTTCCTTTTTCCTTTTAATCTTTTTTTTTTTTTAATCAGTCATATTTCATTGTGCTAAATGGTACATCCCTAGGCTCTGTAGCTGCAATAGGTGATACTGAAAATTCTAATTCTAAAAGGTTACTAAGCAAAAGAGAGGAAGGGAAGGAAGTAATACTTGCACCTGTGCTGAGACATTTAAGATGGGGGTGGCTGAGGGTGTTGATTGACTAAAGGCACAATCCTATGCATGTTTAGACAGAAAAGAGTCCTACCACTCCCAGCATGCCCCAGCCAGCTGGCTGGGGCATGCTGGGAGTCGTAGGACTTTTTTCTGTCTAAACATGCATAGAATCAAATAACTTTATTGAACAAGTCTTCTGACCATTTCAAACAAAAAAGAAAACAAACATTAGAAAGAAAGCTTTGCATTAAAATTAAAAGCCATATATTATAATTAGGGGTATCATATAAGTTTAAAACATTACATTAAAATTGTCAAGCAGTATACAATACATATATGCAATATAGTTTGTAACTAACGGTTGATAAAACCAGCAATATACAACCCCTTGCATATTAAAACATTTAATAAAATCTATTAGCCGATCCATTTTTTCCCATTCTTTTTTCCTTATACTGGCTGCTCTGAGAGCAAAGAGGGCAACTCTGGGACACAAAGTAATTGGAACCTTGTAAGAGAAATAACCATTTATCCTTCACTGTCCAATTTCTCATGTATATCAGAAATAAAGATAGATAATGTTCGCTGCATTTTGAATATAAACGGCATTCAAGTAAATAGTGTGCCAAATCTTCTATTGCATAGTTGGCACATACCACTACGGCCATACCACCCTGAACACGCCCGATATCGGAAGCTAAACATGCATAGGATTGCACCCCAATTCAGTTTTCCTGACCAGTGTTGCCCATAATTCGCAGGCAGGGGAGTAAGGTGGTAAGTGCTAAGGTCTGAAACATTGCCAAATGAAACAGTCTGTTTAACCATGCACAGAGTTGTAACTATACACTATAAACAATGTAGTTTAGCAGACAGTGACAATCTTAATTATATTTGATGGGTAAAGGTCAGCAAATCCAGATTTACTATCCAGTTGTAAACATGTTCACTGGTAGGAAGTTCAATAGAACTTGCCTTCAAATCAGTCTGCTTAGAATAATTCCCTTGACCCTCAATATGTAGTCTGGTAGAGCGCTCTTTTGATGAACTCATTGGCATTGACCTTGTTCCACCCCAAGAACCTGTGTAAGAATGGGATGTTGGGAAGTTGGCCCTCTTGAGATAACGTAGTGTCCTCCTGTGTTGTGTGATGGTTTGCATTAAAACCAAAAGAGCGCCACATACTGATAGAATAAACGGGTTTCTAAGAATAACACTGAAAGAAACCAGTATACAAATTCTTGGTTCTTAACTGTTCCTATTTGGGGCTTTTTGTTCATACAGCTAGTTTGATAATAAGTACTACCGGTAAGTTTGCATTTATGTTTCTTAAAGCAACTTGTTATGGTATCTTACGTGCTTTTAAAAACAACCTTCCTTCCAGTCTGAGTTTATATTTTCTGAATATTGTGCACAGCACCATTAGAAATGTTAAAAGAAAGCTGTTCTTTTCAGTAATTCAAAATGTCTAGGCTCGGGCCGAGGAAGAGGGCGTGCTTCTGTGACCTTCAACCTTGATGCTATTGGCTTTGTTAGAGGTGAAGCACTACCCGAAGCAGTATTCCAGCCGCCTCCACTGTATCCTGTAAGTATATAGCAAATGGCCAGAATTCCAAACCACACACTGCCATTTTGGGTCAAGCATTGCACTTGCATGCCACATGTAAGCAATGAGAAAACCCTAACCCTGCCCACAGGCTTACAGTCTAAAAAGTCACTAGACACAGGGCTGGTTCGCACGATCAAGCAGTCCACCGTGCCTTATTTAAACCATGGTGTGTTGCGGCACAGACAGCCATTTTGAATATTCAAGCCACGACCGCAGCTTGTCGTGATGTCCAAGCCTGGCGAGGGTGGGTTGTTGGCATGGTTAACAAACCACCCAGAACCCATGGGCTGTTTTAGGGTTATGGGTAGTGAACCACGGTAACAACCATTCCTTGTCGGGTCCGGACGTCACGACAAGCTGCAGTTGCAGCTTGAATATTCGAAAGTCACCCAGCTGTGCTACAACCTACTGGTGTGCTGTGATAATCATGTGAAAGTCACAAGGAAAGGGATTGTGAGGGAGGAGGAAAAAAGCAAGATGGTGATGGTTGATTCAGCTTGACAATGACTTCCAAGTCCCAATCAGCGCAGAAATGCTGATGTGAACATTGAGCAAAAGCATTATGGCAATGAACGTTGCTGGCATTCTACTTACTTATACTGCAGTTTGGACAGACAGAGGTGATGCTTTATACCTTCAGAACATGAGTCCATCTAGCCCTGTAGAATAATAATTTCTGTTACTGGTAATGGCTTTTGAGGATCCAAGTCATAGTTTCCTGTTACTAGAATAGGACAAATCTCTGCTGAGTAGCCAAATTAGTCTGTAATATGACAGTGCTCTGACACTTCAGGAGTATCAGATGTATTATGGCATGAGCTTTTATAGGCTGTTTCTACTGTATCATATGCATGGGAGGTCAGTGTTGGGCACACAAATAAAGCTCCTGCCACAATAAACCACTCACAAAGCAATTCTACTGTTTGGTGCGGGGAGAGCTCCAATATTTATTTATTAATACATTTTTATACCGCCCAATAGCCGAAGCTCTCTGGGCAGTTTACAACAGTTAAAACCGTAAAATACAATATAATATAAATATAAAATTTAAAACCACAGATTAAAAACAAACAGCAGAGCTAGCAGCAGCAGTTACAATATCAGTGCCTTTGATGACTCAAAAGCAATACCAGCATGAGCCTGGCAGGGTGGAAGAGAGGGGGGGAGCAGCATTTCCGCTGTTTGGTTTTATTTTCTTCCCCAGCCTAGGCCATTTTTTAAAAAGAGTATACCCTCCCATTGTTTTCAATGGGAGGGAATTGATCTATACCAGGTGCAGGACTGGCATAGATCAGCAGCTGGCGGGGGGGGGGGGGGATCGGTTTGGAGACAAGGACTGCTGTGGATCTGCAAGATCTTGTGGATCCATATCATCTCCCAGCATGCCTCCTGACCCACCTCCCGGCATGCCTTCCAGCATGCCTCCTTTTCCCATTTCTGACATTGGAACCAGCCACTGAGGTTTCAGTGGCAGCTGGGAGGGGGGTATCCAAGGGAGGAACTGTCCACTTCCTCCTTGGAGGGGGAGACCCAAAAAATCCCATGGCCACTGGGATACCCTCCCAAGAACCACAGGATTTCAGCCTTACAGCACAATCCTGCGCATGCTAACTTGGAACTCTCACTGTGTTCAGTTGGGCTTGCTCCCAGGTAAGCATATATACAATTGAAGTCCTAGTGTATATGGTGCTGAAGCATTTGTTCCCTGGACCCTGAATTGTTTCGCTCAGATCACTGAATCAGCTTGCAGTGGGGCTTCTAGTATAAAGAGGGCCTGAGGTTCTTTGCTGCTGCTCTTTGACAATGATTAAAGATGTCATAGCCCTTTCTGTGCTTTAGCCTCTGGTGCTCCTGTCATTGCCAGAGAGGCATCTTGTGCAGATTTCCACCACACACAAAAAAAGATTATAAAGAGGGAAATTTCTAAAAGTTGAGGCCTATAGTGTAAAACTATATTTTGCCATTAAAGGAGTGAGGTTGGTTCAGCAAACTATGGCTCCAATTGAGTTCTTATTTATTTGGTAATATGTCAGTGAGTCTTTCTTCCAAAGAAATGTGTGCTTGATTGGGCTGCTGTGACACTGCCGTCCTAATCATACTTCCTTATATGTAAGTGCTATTTAAAGCAATAGATCTTACTTTCCAAGCAAACATGGTTACAATCAGGTTGCTGATGTCTTTGTGATGGGAGCAGGATTGCTCCCTCTCCCCATCTCGTTGACCTGACCCGAGCTCCGTTGTTTATTGGGCACGGGTGTGTACACCCTGTCAAAAAGCTGACAGTTGGGACCCAGCACCATACTTACTGTATGAGCCCTGATGTATTTTGACAAAGGATGCCTGGTAGGAGTAGAAAGACTAGGCCTCTTACCTAGTATAAAGCTCACGGAGGAAATCTCTCTTTGAGGGAAGGAACTCTGCAAGTCAACCAACTTCCACAGAGCAACAGTCATGAGATATAACCTGCATAGATGAGAGAATTTGGCTTTCTGCTACTGCCTGCCATACAGAGCTTATACAGTCCCCTTTAAATGTCTGTGAGTTGTATCCAGTGCTGGCCATCCACAGGTGGAATGGAAACCACTGGTAGAATGGATTTCCCCTCCCTCCTGCAGCCCCCCACACGATCCCAAATCTGCTTCAGAGGATTAAAGGTCCCTCCAGAGCAGATTTGGTAGGCATGTGGGGGGCTGCTATGGGGAGGAGAGCGAGGGGAAGTCCTGTTGCACAAACGGAAGTCCGCTCGTGCCACGTTAGATTTAACCCTATGTGGTTAATTTCAATGTAACTGTCCCACTCCATTTTGAGCGTAGTTTAGGTAGATATAAGGACATCTCTTAAAGTGTTTATATAATTATTTTCTCTAGGATCCTAGCTATGGTAATTGTAGTGTGAAGGCGCTATAAGTTCTGTGTGGAAATGTCTATCACTTTTGCAGAACTAGTTTCTGGATTTGGGTGTTGGGCAGGGGGAACCAATCGTCAAGTTGTCATTGACAGCTATAGTTTTAGTTCCCATTTCCTATTCAAGGCAATATTTTCCTGCAGTCTCCCTGCTCCCCACTTTTGATAAACCTTTGGGGTTTCATAGTTTCCTAGATCATAGAGTTGGAAGGGGCCTACAAGGCCATGGAGTCCAACCCCCTGCTCAATGTAGGAAACTAGAGGAGGGGTCTCCCATCCAAGTAATAACCAGGCCTGACCCTGCTTAGCTTTCCACGCTCAGACAAGCTGAGCCAGTGTGAGCCACGGGCCTGTTATATCACTATACCCTTGGTGGCTTTCTTGCCAATTGTGGAGAGAGAGGACCTTCTATTTCCACCCTCAGAACTGGCAAAAGAGTTGGCTGGGGGTCCATAATAATAGGAATTCACATTAGTCGGCCATCCCATTTGCTCTATAGCAAACTTCCTCAATGTGGTGCCCTCTGGACCACAGTCCCCATCATCTCTGACCATTGGCCATGCTGGTTGGGACTGATGGAAGTTGTAGTCCAAAACATCTGGAGGGCACCACTGGGTGGTGCCCTCTGTAAGTGGGCTTGCTCTGCTTCTTATGTGAAAGGGAGGGCAGGATGGAACTTTGCTTTTCTCTTTCCCCGCATATCTTTATTTCTTAAATGAATTGAACCCGCTATATTTAACCCACTATATATGCGTGATTTTCATAGATAACAGATTTCAAACCAATTCCACTGAAAACGGGAGAGGGCGAAGATTACCTTTTGGCTTTAAAACAAGAACTTAGAGGTGCCATGAGAAAGACACCTTATTTTATGTCCAAAAATGAAGAAGATCAAGGTTAGTTTGACATACCATTTTATTCTATGAAGTACCGTACTGTATATGGAAATTTTTGCCATAATGTAATTATTTAACTATAGTACTGTGTAACAGGAGCGCAGTCAGTAATTCCTTAAAAAGAGCAGTACCAGGTTCTTGGGCGAGCCTAGAAGTTATACTCTCTGCCCTTTAAATCCAGATTTGTGCAAGGTGATTATAAGTACTTAGGAATATGGAAGAGTGATACTCGAGTCAATTTTTGCTTCCTGTATTCTAAACATTTCATTATAATGATAGAAAAGTATATTTAGCATAACTGAAAATATTTGGATTAAAATTGGAGGCATAGTTTTTTTCATTCATTTATAAAAGTTGATATGGCTACTGGATGACTATCCAGTAAGCTGATCGCTTACTAATAGTCAGGGATGATCAGTTGATGTTCCCTGAATGGGAGCTAATGACTGGACAAGTTATCCCGAAGGAGCAATTTACTTGCATGGTAGAGTCTAACACCAGTCCTCTGCAGAGTACGGGTGTGAGTGCAAAGAAGGCAGTTTGAATGTGAGTAACGACCCTGAAGTCAAAGCACTTGGGGGTGCATTTGCTTTCTTTGAAAATCTGGTGCAGGATTGGCAATTGTACTGTCTGCAATAGGAGTCTATTTGCTTTGCTTGTGTTGTTTGTTTTATTTACAAAGATACCATTAGACTACAGGGTATGCTCTAATCCAAAGCAAACTAAACCCTGTAGCACTACCTGTGGTCTTCTCGCTGCTTTTTCTCAACCAGCTCCTGGAACAAAGGGCAGACATTTATCTTGCAACTGCAGGATACCACAGTTAATATTGCCTCCCAGTGCTTGAGTCTCTCCTTTTCCCAGCCAGTCAGAGCTCTGGAATGGGATTGTGCTTTTTAGGTAGCGGCGATGCTTCTTGGATTCCCCATGCCCGTCAGCTGCAGAACAAGTTCTATTGGGGACTCCAGTACATCCTTACTCTCACACTTGGGATGCTGTTGCTATGCATATATTGCCGGAGAGGAAGGGGCTGGGGGAGGTTCTTCACAGATCCTTCTTGGTCCAAGTGGTATAGGCATGTGGATGCATTCACTGTGGTGACTTTTCAAGGCACATCACTGTCCTTCTGTTAGCATACTGATGTGCACCAACGCGCAGTTTGGGGAATCCCCCTCAGTCGTGAGCAGCTTGTAGGGAGAAAATTGGATGCTTGGTATAAGAGAGGTTGTAGGAAAATTTAATTTTGCATCCCACTTTATACTTTTTAACCTCTCTCCTGATTCTATTTGTTATATGGTCCTAATCTTGCAGAAAAGAAAATAAACACCCATGTGACCACTCCCATAACATCAGTGTTTTGCTCATGAGCTTTGTATCAAGCAAATGCACAAACATTTGTCATCAGTAAAGTGAAAGTTTATCTTCCTGAAAAGAATCCCTTTTTGCATCTTGCTTAAGTAAAGATTTTGGTTCTGTATTGGTTTTGCTTGGATCTGTGGCCAGTGAATCCAACAATTGTAGGTTTTTGTCTCCAGGTTTTGTACCAGTTGAAAGATACAGCAAAAGATACTTGCAGATAAAGGATGAAGACCAAGAATGGACTCCAGGTAAGAGAATGTAAATTCCAGTTGAATGTTTTTTCCCCTAGAATTTTGAATTCTTTCCCACTTTTTAGATTTAGAGTGCATTTGGGGGGCAGGGGGGGTATTACGTGGTTCTCCCTTTGAGCCATTCAGCACCATTTAAAATGTCTTTTGAGTAGGTTTACATTTGCGTAACTTAACATAAGAATGTAAGAAGAGCCATGCTGGATCAGACCAAGGGTCCATCTAGTTGAGCATTCTGCCAACCAGCTGCCCACAGGATCCCACAAGCAAGGAACCCTCCCACCCATGTTCCCCAGCAACTGGTATACACAGGCATACTGCTTCTGATACTAGCAGATACATAATTTAGGTTTATAGCTCACACAGTCCCTGAGTGATAATTTGATAAAATTACCTTTATGGCTAAGATCCCAACCACACACACTCATTCACAGCTGCTACATTCTGTCCCAGATTTCACACCCTTCCAAAGAAAGAGCTGCTTCTCAGAAGTCCACCAGGCGCACTTCTGTGCATGCCCTTGTCACACTTATTTGAAAAACTGAGGGGCTGTGGTTGTGGTGTGACATTTGTTGACTCTCCCCTCAAAGTCATTTAGGGTGGTATCAAATCAGCACCTTGTTTTGTGCCCAAAGAGGCTATAAGGTCCTATACTTTTCTTTTTTGTATTTAATTAGGTAGACTGTACATCGCTCAGAGTGGCCAGATGACTGGCCAGATGGGCGATTCAAAAATAGAATGAATGAATGAATGAATGAATAAATAAATAAATAAATTATACTTCAGTAAGTAGCCCGCAGGCCAAACCTCTGCCACTCTCCCTTCTGTTGCTTGTTGCCTCATAAGAGGCTGCTCAGAACGTTGCCAAGGCTCAAGTCATGATATTGCGTATGTGTATCCGCATTCAGTAATATAACATGATGATGCCAGAAGTGGCACACCAGCAGCCGTCATGGGTAGCAGGTGCACTGATGACCTCCTGCATGTCTGGTCAGCGCACAGGCCTCACAAGTTAATTGCGTGACTCTGCTATAAGATCCATCAACTTCAGCAGGGCTGTTTTTGTGAGCTTAGAGTGTTTGAAGAATCAGGGTTATTTGAAGAATGCACTGAACAAAATGTCTTTGGACGTAGTTTCAGTTCTTGTACATTAAAGGTATTTCTATCAAACTGTAATAATTAAAACTCTAATGTATTTTTGCAAAGATTGGAGAAGATTACCAAGGGAGCTCAAACCAAAGAAAAAGATAAAACAAGGTAACATCCATATTAAGCAGTATTCAATATCTGTATGTTGGGAATTAGAATATTTTGTCGGTGGGTTGACCACCTCGTACATTGTCAGAGTAATATTAATTTGTGGGTTATCTCTCTGTGTGTGTGTGTGTGTGTGTGTGTGTGTGAGAGAGAGAGAGAGAGAGAGAGAGAGAATACATGTACATGTACTGTACTTACTTTTTCCAGGGAGAGGGATGATAAAATGTTGAGTGGCAGAAGAAAGAGGAGCAATTATTTTTTTTTTAACCTAAAATGTTTTAAAGATTCCTTTTACATTCTAGCATTTTAAAACTTTGGAGATGGTTTTGTAAGTGATCTGTAATTCTGAAATAACTTATTTGATGGTAATGACCTTGAGGAAGAATCAATAAGCTAAGAAGAGCTGTAAGCTTTCATAGCTTTTTTTGTTTTTGTTTTTAAATATGTTGTATCACCCCCTATTTCTAGGGTATGGTTTTACTCGAGGAATCTGCTAGAACAAAAGTAGATACAGGTTTTCTCACAGGTCTTCCACATGAAGATTTGGTTATTACTATACTAAACTCTTCCTGATTTCCACATAAGGAGCTATGCCACTTATATAATGAGTAAAGAACATTCTTTGTATGAATTCTGGAGAATACAGGGGTAAGAGGTTTTTACTTTAGCAGGTGGAAAACCAAAAAAAGCAAAAACTGCAGCATCCAAAACTAATGTGGACGTACTGAAAAAGATAGAGGTAAGGTCTGTTCTATACAATGAATTTTCCCCTACTTATTTTTATTTATTATACTTTTTATTATATTTATACCCCGCCTTTTTTCCTGCAAGGAACCCAAGGCGGCTTACATAATCCCCCTCCTATACTCCTCCATTTTATCCTCACAACAACCCTGTGAGGTAGGTTAGGCTGAGAGTCAGTGACTGGCCCAAAGTCACCCAGTGAGCTTCATGGCTGAGCGGGGACTAGAACCCAGATCTCCCGAGTCCCAGTCCAACACTCTAAGCACTACGCCACTACTTAGCTTTCATTATGCAGTCTTTGTTGGGAATACACCTTCATTGCCAACAGAGATGTAAAAAATACATTTAAGGCACAATCCTATGTTTAGACAGAAAAAAGTCCTACAACTCCCAGCATTCCCCAGCCAGCAAGGACTTTTTTCTGTCCAAACATGCATAGGATTGCACCCTAGGCTCTTTCAGGTGGGGGCAGTGGGGAGAATGACAGAAGGACTTGAGGGGCTTACGTAGTGATTTAGGGCACTTTCACAACTGAAAGGAACTCTTGTTTGGCTTGACTGATGGTTTACTTGTAGGTGATTTTATGTTATTCTGTGTGACAGATGGCAATAAAAGGAACAAATGGCATGAACAAATGCTGTGCATAAGATTAAAAAGAAAGAAAGTTCTGAACACAAAACAGTATAGTTAAACCAGGGATGCAGAATATGTGGCCCTCCAGATGTTGGTGTACTACAGCTCCCATTATCCTTCACCATTGGCTGTGCTGGCCAGGGGTAATGATAAGAATTGGAGTCCAACAACCTCTAGAGGGCTACACATTCCACACACCTCAGTTAAGCTGAGGAGGGACATTGGTGTGCTTGAAGAGAAGCTGACGGTTTAAATCCCTTTGGGGGTAAGATAATCTGTTAAAAAGAAATACGTTAAGCATCACTTTTTCTTACCTCGATAGTAAGATTTCTTTCTTGCCATTGTGCACATGCTGTTTTCTAATCGTTGACTAACAGAGCGGTCCTATGGCCCCTAGACATCATCTAGAGGGCCATAGGATTGTTTGGATCCCCAGATCCAAGATTGGAAAAGAGGTCCGACCACAGATCTGGGGATCTGTGCTTGGATCCCCCTCCCCCAAATCGCAGTCAGCACAGAAAGAACCACGCCAGCTGCTTCTCCGAGGTCATAAGAATGACCTTGGAGAAAGGGTTTAGTGGGCATTACGGGGGGGCAGGGAGGGAAGGAGACCAGCACCACCAAGATACGATATATCCTGGCAGCACCTCATCTTCCTTCCCTCCCCCTCCAAAGCGCCGCACTTAGATGGCTGAAATTGGCTGTCAAGCTGCTTTGTAGAGCAGGAGGCATAGGATGAGTTCGGAGGGTTATGGGCAGCCCCACTGGATTGCGCCCTAAGTGAGAAGTGTTCCCACATTGAGAAGTGATCCCACAAATCATTCCCCATTTGGAAAACAGGTAGCATTTTGTTTTATATGGTGAGATCAAACTAAATGTCAGTATTGTCTAAGGATTGTGCCAGGCAGCCTGAAACAAATCTCTTAGGGTGCAAGCCTATGCATGTTTATAGACAAAAAGGCCTACAACTCATGGCTGGCTGGGCAATGCTGGGAGTTGTAGGATTATTATTATTTTTTTAACATCCATCGGATTGCACCATCAGCTGCTTAAGTTCTTTGCTTAGTTCATTTGTAGAGCAAAACCACAAGGAAAGTCTCAGCTGGAAGTTCAAATGATGTGGCAATGCACTGTTACGGTAATCTTTAACAGGAGTTGGAAAAGAAAGGAGATGAAGAAAAGTCAGATGAGGAAGAAAAGGGCAAGGATAAAGAGGAAGATGAGGAAGAAGGAGACGAGCTAGAGGAATATGATGAAGAGGAGCATGAAGAGGTATTGTCTTCCTTACCAAACAGAATATTTTCAAGACCTATGCAATGGCGAGTAGTAATAACCTCTCCTGACATCGCACATGGTTAGGGCAAGTACAGTAAACTTGGTATGCTCTGTGGGTGTTTCTGCAAGCAATGCTTCAGTTTTCCACATTTGTAAATCAAATGAAAGAACCAAATCGATCAGTAAATAGGTTGATTTTTAAAATTTCTCTTTTCACTTTATACATTGCATCAACAATATTCAGAAGTGGCACACCAGAGGTTAAAAGTGCTTTTTGTGTCACCTTTGAAAATGCTCTGTGGCTGTAGTCCTATTATACCTGCTTGGAAATAAATTGTTTTGAAATCAGGACAATTGACTACCAAGTGAAATTTGTTTTGGATTGAGGGGGTGAGCAGTGATGTTTGACCAAAGAATACTAGAGTTCTGTTGTAGTTAATGATGAAGAATCTTTCTTAGGTCCTTTAGCATCTTCAAAATGTTACTGGAGATGGGTAGTTTTAACAGAGCACAGAATCATTTAGTCAACAGAAGTTAATAGCACAATTGTTTGTGTTTATAATTACCGGTAGCTTGCACCCCACCCTTACGAAGAAAGTATCCTTAAAAATTAAAGACTGATACTGCTGATTGATGATGTTTCTTCTTATGTACTTTAAAACTGTTTTAGTTAACAGAACTGCATGTGATACCCTTTTCAAAACATTGCTTTTCAAATGCAAAGTAATGTATTTGGTGCAGGATGAAAAATAAAGTATTGTGATATGTTGAGATGCCAGAGCTATAGGAACAAAATCAGCATCTTGCCTTTTCTCCATTAACTTTACCTGTCAGGAAGGAAGTAATAGTTCCTTAACTATGAACAGTCTTTTACAGTATTTTGGGTTCTATCCAATTCAGCCGGCCTGCCAGGAATGGCTTCCATCAGAAGAACAGAATGAAGGGCAATTCTCTCCCATTGTATCCTCAAAATTTTCTCTGGGAGATTGGGCGATCCTCCAGAGAAAATTGGTGTGTGTGTGGGGATACACAAGTGGAAGATCATTGTTTTTAATCACTATTTATTTAATGTAAGGCAATAGTTACAAAAATGTCCCCCGTCTTTTGCCTTGCAACTTGTAA
The DNA here is from genome assembly GCA_021292165.1 of Shinisaurus crocodilurus. NCBI lineage: Eukaryota > Metazoa > Chordata > Lepidosauria > Squamata > Shinisauridae > Shinisaurus > Shinisaurus crocodilurus. The sequence goes on from CM037877.1 coordinate 46,516,488, forward strand.
GAGGGCAGGGCATGTTTCTCTTACAGAAAGAATATAATCAATTGGTTTTCAAGCACAGTCTTCCACTACCACCACTGATTTTTAATTGGGAAAATAGGCTATATATTTATTTCCTGTGGGTGTGATATTTGTCAATGTGAATTTGGCCAGTTACTTCCTTGGGGTTGGATTGCAGCTTATGTATCTTCGACTGTGCTTCTCTCTCTCTCTCTCTCTCTGTGTGTGTGTGTGTGTGTTCATGTGTCTATGCCAACAGTGATTTACAGTACCTTGAACTAATACTTTTTCCTTTAGGAGAATGACTACATTGCTTCATATTTTGAAGATGGAGATGACTATGGAGCTGGCAGTGATGATAACATGGATGAGGCAACTTACTGAAATTATTATCGTTTCACATTTGGAAAACAGAATCTGGAGAGGGTCCGAATGCACACTTGTTACCTCAAGTTATGAAAGAATAGTCTGAAAATATTAACAAAGATGATTCAAACTCATCTTGCTGCTACACGAGTGTGTGATAATCCAAAATGCAAAGTGGCCTGAGAGTTCTGTCCTTATTGATGGGATAGAAGACTGTGTTGGCAGTCTACTGAAGTGCTCAGATGTTCCCTCAGTACCATGCCTTGCTTCCCTGAACGAATCTACAGGAACATTATGTGCCACTTGACATAACGTTGGGCTGACCAAATGACTTTGCATTCCTTGTGGAATTATGTTGTGGGGAGGGGAGAGAAATGTATGCACTAAGCTATAAAACCTAGCCTTAAAATAATAAAGCATTGACTGAAAACAGGATCTGGTGTAGTACTAAGGCAGGGCTGGGGAACCTCCAGAATCCCCAACCGGCTGGAGGCCTCCCCTCCTTGCATGCGCACGCGCACGCACACACACCCGCATAGCAGTTACACTTGAAAAAGTCTTACATAGAAGTCAACGGGAGGCTATTTTCAAGTCAAATTGCAGCGGGGGTGTTGTTGAAGGGGAAAGCCTCTTATTGGAGTTTTCTGAGAAACTCATTAGTTTCCTGGTTTGAGCAGGGGGTTGGACTCGATAGCCTTGTAGGCTCCTTCCAACTGTATGATCTATGAATTCTATGAGAAGTGTTGCTTGTTTTCTGAGAAGTCTTGTTTTTTTTAAATCTGTATTTTACTTATTTTGTCTGAGCTGAGACCTTACTCCATAAACAGAGCCTTACTCAATCACCACTGCTTAAAACGGTACCTAGTAAAGCAAGTAGAATATTCACTGAATTTCCAGTTCAGTTACAGGACATCAGATCAGAACTCAAATGGTCAGAACTGATTTTATTCCTGTCCAATAAAAGCTAGTTCAAAAATGAGTAAGTCTTTCAGTGCTTCCAGGAAACACTCCAACTCACCACTCGGCAGGTCTCCAGGGAAATGGAGTTGTTGTAATGGGGCAGCCTTGATGTATTCAAGTAGGTGTGTCTGGCCAGATAGGCGATTCATAAATATAATAAATAAATAAATAAATAAATACTTGTAGTTGGTGATTCTGAGACCACAACGAAACAGGTAGTCTGTAAGGCCCAAGGGAGTTTAACTCAAAACCAACACCCTAACTTCTGTCTAAATACTTGTAGGGAGCCACTAGATATGTTGTTTAAAAAATAAGTTAAAGGCACAATCCTACGCAAGTTTAGACACACACAAAAAGGCCTACAACTCCTAGCATGCCCCAGCTAGCTGGGGCATGCTGGGAGTTGTAGTCTCTTTTTTCTGTCTAAACTTGCATAGGATTGCACCTTAAGTTGATTGTATTGTTACAAGTGCCCCAGTTCTCCAAATGCCGAGAGGGAAATCACTTGGTTTCCAATTGAATGGTATAAAATATTTTTCAACCTGTTCGTTCCAAAACTTCCTCGGTCTTTATAATCATATCTTTGAATCAGGCTCTCTTTTTTCTTTGTTAAATGATGCAGAGATAAGAGGGCATTTAAAAACAATGAACCTTTAAATAACCTGCAAAGAATCCAGCTGCTGCAAATATTTTAAGCTGTACATTTTGTAGGCCAGAGACCTGTTGCACAGAACTGAGGTGTGCATTTTTAGGCTGGAGACCTGCTTCCTTGTGAGCAGACATGCAGAGGCTTGGTATTTAGGATGCTATTTGAAAGTGCTGCTGAGTTATTCGGTCTTGCTTACTTATGAGTAGACATGCAGAAGCCTCCTGCTTCCTTCTGAGTAGTCTTAAAATAATAATAATCACATTTGACCCTGCAGTTGCAATTTTCAGATTTGCCAGGCCTCCTGGTCTCTGGTGCTTTAACATTTCTTTTCTTAATGATGAGGTGTTTAAATCACAGATTTCTGCTGAGTTACTCAGGTAATTTGAAATTTAATGAGGGTACAGTTGGCTCTTGTGCCACTGACTGGGAGATCCCTGTAAAGCTTTTATACAGGGCTAGATTATTGCCTATGTGTCTCACAAGAAAAAAATAAAAACAATGCAACAATTATCTCTGATATTAAGTTGAAACTTCTAACTCAGCTTGCCGCTTGCCCAATTTGTCAACTTTATTAAGATTTGCAGAAATCCTAATAAAGTTGGATTTCTTTGCATTAACCTGTTGGAATTTGCATTAGCCTGTTTATGACAGGTTCACTGGGGAAATGGCAAGTGTCTGGGTAAGCCTCTGGCACATCATTTTAAGCAGCAGAGGCAGACAAATTTTATTTCAGCTGTTAAAGATGAGAATAATGTAATGTACACCTCTCCCACAGATAAACATTTACAGTTTTTAAAGTTTTATTCTGACTTGGGCTTTACATCCAAGCCATGCTCTGTGCATCATTCTTCAAAATCTTTTAAATGTGATAACAATGTAGAAAAGAATTCTGTAACAGGAATTCTAGAATAAAATCATTCTGTTCCACACTGTGAGAAAGAACAAGATCATTAGTGTTTTGCAGAAGGGGACGGTCTTTTTCGCGATCTGGTGACCAATGGCTCGAGTGCCCACAGAGAGGTCCCTGCGTGCCAGCTGTGGCACCCTTGCCGTAGGTTCGCCATCACTGTCTTATAGTGTATTAGCTGATTGGCAGTTTCAATGGTGCCCGGATGTTATTACCTTTTGGGGAATATGTATTCCCAAAGACATATCTCAAATGATCAAGCTTAATTTATTTTATTTGAAACATTTTTATGCCGCTCCTCAGCCAAAAAGGCTCCCAGAGCAGCTTACATATAATCAATTAACAAGACAGTCCCTGCCCACAGGCTTACAATCTAAAAAGACACGACACACAAGGAAAAAGGAATGGGGAGGGAAGAAGGGGGGAAATTAATTAATACTTCTGGCAGGGCTGGTGGAATGGGCCTGCACTCCCTCTCATCTCCCTCCTCACAGCCCGCTGGAATGGCTGCTGGTGGTGACAGTTGGGGATTCCTTCCTCTATAGCTGGCAAATATTTTCAAAAAATCAATGCTTTATTTCGTAAATAGGGGGGGGGGGTCCCTCTCCGCCACGCTTATCTTTGAAAAGGATGCAACTTCCAATTAATGAAGGTGGTTTTGTTTTCTGGATCTTGCTTCCTATCATCGGGCTTATTTGTTGATTTGTACTAACTAAACGTTGGCCTTTTCCATTTAGATCAGATTTTCTACCTTGGTCAATTTTGAAATCTTCTTGTCTGGACCCTCTTTCTAAACGGATGGCATTAGGTTCTAGGCATATTAGAACAGATAGGGTTCCTCCCACAGTTCCAGCTGTTCAAAATGTCCAGTGTATACTGTCACGTCAATTACATTCTGATCCATTTTCTCATGCTAAATTGACACTATGGGGAAATCCAGATTTTAAAATGGGTAAGAAAATGTTTTTGTGGCAGACATGGACGGATAGGGTGATTTTTACCTTTGATCAACTGGTGGGTGCTGATGATGAGTTTTTGTCATTCTCTATTTTGCAGGCTAAATATGATTTGCCAGCTACAGCTGAATGGCAATACTTGCAATTGCAACATTTGTTAGTGTCTGCTGCTTTTACAGGTTCAGCATCTCCCTCACTATTGGAAGTATTTGAGGCCGATCAGGCAAATTGACCTATGATCCATGTCTATAAATACTTATTGGGGAATAAATATGATATTCAGGGTCTTAAGCAGGAATGGAATAGTCCCATGTTGCCTAATCAATGGGCCGCCGCCTTGGCATCTGTACCTGATGCATCTATGAGTCTCAGGTTGTGTCTTATTCAGCTAACACATTTGTTTCATATTGTCAAGGTTCCACTGCTGCAGGGACCCCTTGATCTGCCTTTGGGAGATATCTGCCTCTCCCCAAAGACCCAGTCCTTCGCCTGCTTCCTCCAGTAACGTGGGTGTAGGCTGTAGGCGTGTGAATAAGTCACTCCAAACTCCAGGGTACACAACAAACTTTACTTATAGTAGTAGGGAAATTACTTAATAGAGTGGTTTTAAATCAAAAGCAGGTATGATAAAATAAAACAAACAAACAGTCCAATGATCTCTAGTTTAACTTCAGTCTACCTAATTCCTATGCAGTCAGCTAGCCAAGTTCTCTTTCTCTCTCTCTCTGCTGTTTCTCTCTGCTGCTCAGCACACACTCTCCAACTGCTAGCTGACCACACCCCACATATATAGTCTTCCCAGGACTGGAAGGTTATGACCATGTGACCTTGCACTGGAGAACTGATTCTAAACTTCTATTGGGTAACTTAAAACTCTCAAACTCCCCCTCCCATCGTGGAGTGTTTGGGCCTTCAGGCTTCAACAAACCCAATCCTGTGTAGGCATCAACAAACCCAATCCTGTGTAGGCCTCAAACCCTCACACATATCTATTTGACACCACTGCATCTCTTTAATAAGGGTTTGTCTAAGCTAATTGTTGGAGATGTAACACAGCTAATGCTTCTTTTAAGCATATGTTTTGGCAATGCCTAGTAGTTGTCACTTTGTGGGAGGAGGTCATTATACGGATAAATTTTGTATTGGAAGGGATGTCCGCAAATCTCGACTGGGCTGGAAGCGGGGGTGAACTCTCCCCCGCTCAACCCCCCCGAGCCCCGCACTTACCTTTTCCCCGGCTCGGCACATCTCCCCAGAGAGGAGCCAGAGAGAGGTACTTCCAGGTCCCCGGTGCTGCGGTTTTAACTTAAATATCATAGAAAACCACCTTAAAACAGCTGTGCGGCTGGTTTAAGGTAGTTTTCTATGATATTTACCTGAAAAAAACAGTGCCGGGGTCCCTTCGCATCAGTTTCTGGCACAGCGCTGGGACTCGTATCACTTCCGGGTCCCCAGCGTATCCGAAGGGAGCGTTGGTGTTGCCGCGAGAAGACTCGAACGGCGGGGGTGCTCGCCGAGCACAAGGCGAGCACCCCTAAGTACGCGTACATGACTTGGAATACTCCTTAATATTTACTGATGTACCTGCTCTTTTAAATTATCTACAGTTAACCCATGGTCAGCACAAATGGATTCTCCACGTCCTTCTGATAGCTGAAAAACTGATATTACAACATTGGAAGGATAAACACTTACCTCTTATAATGCAATGGATTGAAGACCTAATGCTTTCAGCATTTGAATGGGTGGTGTATAGACACTCCCTGCAAATAGATACTTATTTGGATATTTAGTCTTCTTTTGTTGAAGTTTATGTATATTTCTTAGAAACCTTTATTTTCATACATATGAAACAAATTGAAATATGCATTGAAATATATATTGAAAGCTATGTAGCCATATTTTCTTTCTCTTCCCCCCCCCCGTGTCAAAATTTTATAATAAAAATGATTTACAACACTTGACTCTGTCCATTCATGGAATGTGCCCCTCCCCCGACCTTTTTAATGTTGCAGTGTGGGCCCCCTCGGGCTGAAAAAGCATCCCTGCCTCTGGAAAGGAACTGTACTGTGTCTATTCCATGTAGCACTTAGCATGTGGTTTATGTTATGTAAACAATTCCACAACTAGAAGTAAGATGATCTTGTACTATAGACTTGGCTTTTATGTAGAAATCATTCCCAAAGACAAGCCATTAGGAAAGCCAACATGGGAAGGTACACAGTAACATGCCTAATAATTTGAGTTCTTCAGTTATCAGTGAATTGTGGGTTTTTTAAAATTATTTGAAGATAAGGATGCTACCAGATAGAAGGGTTGTAGTGATACACCATCATTACTTTTCTGCTGTAAGGTACAAATGCAATTGCAATTGTCCAACCATACTTCAAGGGGTATAATGCTTGTGTGTGTGTGCTCATTATGCTATGTTCCATCCACTCGGTGGATACAACATAGCCAACTGGGCAGTGTTGGCCCCTCACTTTTCCCTGCCCCCTCATGGTTGCCACACATCTCCTGAAACTTTGAAATGGGTGCTTGTCAGTGTCATTTGGACACCGTTATATGTGCAATTAAAGAATTTATGAAGTTGTTTTTAAAAAGAGTTCCTGTACCACAGGGCAATTCAGTTAGCTTACTTCAAATAAACACAACTAGCTCTTCCCACTGTGCCTTAATTGAGTGTTTTCCTATCCACACCTGGCAAGAGTTGTCCTCTTGATAACTGGCTAAAGAATAGAAAGTAGAGAGTAGGAATAAATGGTCAATCCTTGCAATGGAAGAATGTAAACAGTGGGATCTCCTCTAGTTTCCTGCATTGAGCAGGGGGTTGGACTCAATAGCCTTGTAGGCTCCTTCCAACTCTATGATCTATGAAATCTTACAAGGATCTGTTTTGGGACCAGTGCTTTTAAATGAGCTGGAATTAGGAGGGATTGTGAAGAGCTCCAAAAGAATCCAAACTGGGAGAATGTGCATTAAAATAGCAAATGCATGCAGTTCAATGTGATGAAGTGATGCAAGTTAGAGCAAAACAATCAACTTTACATATATGCTGTTGGGACACCAAGTTGGTGATGACTGACCAAGAGATAGAGGTTGTGCTTGTGGTGGATATTTCAATGAAAATGTCAGCCTACTGTGCGGCCGCTGGGAGAAGGGCAAATTCCATGTTGGGCTCTTAAAACCAATCTATGGTGCAGGCTCATTGAGAATACTGTGTTCAGTTCTGGTCACACTTCAAAAAGGGCATTGGAATTAGAAAAGGACAGCCAAAATGATCAAGAGGCTGGATTACTTCCTCTGTGAAGAAAGGCAGCAATATTTGGGACTGTTTAGCTTTAAAAAAAAAGGGTAAGGGAAGACATGATAGAGGTGTACAAAATTATGCATGGTGTGGAGAAAAGTGGATAGGAAAAAACCTTCATACTTGTGTCAGAATATTTTCATATTCAGGTTTGCCTTCGAGGCAGAAAGCTAGCCTTGGAGACAGGTGCAGTTAAGTGTCCAAGGACATAGCTGATCTTTCACTCCTCTGTGTGCCAGTTAACGTTTTTTCTATTGTGCTCTCAAGGACACATGGATAGGTGGAGACTGGTGATGTGTTCAATTACTTGCAGGTGTGTTTAACTGCTTGTAATATGAAGGTCTTACATATATTGTATATAAGTATGTGATGATGATGATGATGATGATGATGATGATGATGATGATGATGAAGGCAGGCAGTCACTCTATCTGTCTGGCTCTGTATGCTATGCTCTGTTTTGCTCTCTGTATATGCTCTGTTCATGATCAAGCCAAAAACCTTAGTAAATCTTTTACTAAAGAGTACTTGGCTTGTGTTTTTTCCTTTACATGGACTAGCCTAATCCACAGGTTCAATATCCCTGCAACTCTGCTTCCAAGAGGGAATATTATTTTATTTCCCTGCTTCGACAGGTTATGAGCCCAGGGCATTTTTTGGACTCAGTGGTTTCTTTGGCTAGTTCCTGAGCTCACGTTTGGGGTGTTGAGAAGTGTGATCGCGGCAAAAGAAACTGGTTAGTGCTTTGCATCGCTGATCCTTCTCTTGTAATCCCCGGGAAAGCTGGTGGAACAGCTGGAGGACGTGAAACCTGAACCTGAGCAACAGAGTGCTCCCCACGAGGAAAAGGGTGAGCAGCAGCAGATTCCTGTACCAGCTCCCACTGTGCAGCCAGAGAACTCTTTCATAATGGCAGCAATGCAACAGGTACCGGGAGTGGTTATGGAACGTCTGAATGAGCGTAACTATTTACTGGGAATTTAAAATGAGAATGCTACTCATGAGGGAAGATTTGTGGGATGTTGCAATTGATGATCCCCCACAAGACCCAACAGCTGAGGAACATCGGCAGTTGCACAGAGCCCATGCTACTATTGTCCTTGGGCTGGAGGACTCACAACTTATGCATGTGAGGGCACTAGAAAGTGCACAAGAATGCTGGCAAACACTCAGGAGGATTCATATCCATGACAGCGCAGGATCTAAAATCCTTCTGGCAAGGCAACTTTACCAGAAACAGCTGCTTCCTGGTGAACGTGTTTCTGACCACTTACAAGTCATACAGGGCCTCCTTATGCAACTTGCTGAACGTGGTCAGGATTATGCACAGATACATCAGGCCCAAATTGTCTTGTCATCACTGGATGAAACATGGGATTTATTGGTTTCGAGTGTGGCCTTGTTACCAGAAGAAGATCTAACCATGGAGTATCTGGCAGGACGGCTTCTCGAGGAGGAAGAGAAGGCGAGTTAAACTGCTGGAGAAAGAGGCAGCTTCCTCCAGCCGCTGGAATGCAAGCAGTGGAGGGGGAGGTGTGTCGAAAGACAAAGCAACTTCTCAGCAGAGATCTGCTGGAGAAGGGATCGAGAGAGCCATGTCAGTGAAAAAATGTTATCGGGGTGGAAAACCTGGTCATATTAAGTGAGACTGCAGAGTAAAACTACCGAAAGGGAAGAAACAACAGCAACATGATGGACAGTTTAAGTCTACCCAGTTTGTTTCTGCGACTGTAAGTGTGAATGCAAGTCAGGCTACTTCAAAATGGATTCTTGATAGTGGGAGTTCTAAGACTATAGCTAACTCTTCTTTACCATTTGTGTCTTTTGGTTCTGTATCAAAGGACAAAAGCTGTCACTCTGTAACTCTGGCAGATGGTAGCACATGTCCCATCGTGGGGGAAGGAACATGCAAGGTAAAATGTTTAAATGCAGTGTTTGACAATGTTCTGTGTGTACCAAATTTAGACTATAGCCTATTGTCTGTATCTTGTTTAACAAAAGATGGTTATGATGTGTTATTTACACATGCAGGATGTGAAATACGTAAAGCTGGGAAGCTAGAAGCAAATGCTTCTTTGGTAAATGGGCTGTACGTGTTGTCTCAAGAAACTGCCAGGGTAGAGAATAGGCCTCCACATGAAAAAATGTATACATATGTTACACAGAAGGATGGGTCATCCTAGTTTCAAGGTGGTGCAAAATACTTCTGAATGTTGCACTGGTGTTTCCTTGCAAGGATGTAAAACATATTTAAATTGCTCAGTGTGCAAACAGGCAAAATCCAAAATTCAACCCATTAACTAGTGAAGGTGGTGCTAAATATGTTTTCCTGATTATGGATGATAAATCAAAGTTTGCATGGGTTTATTTACTGAAAGAGAAATCTGAATCTTTTTCTTCATTCAAAAGCTGGCTTGCTTATGCACAGAGACAGTTTCAGCGTAAAGTACTACAATTACAAACAGATCGTGGAGGTGAATATATTGGCAGTGAATTCAAAAGGTTTTTGAAACAAAATGTTATTGTTCACAGGGTAACAAATCCCTATTCACCTTGGGAGAATGGAAGTGCTGAGAGAAGGTTAGGCTTACTTCAGCAAATAAATGGATGTATATTAACAGATGCTGGTCTTGAAACAGACCATCGATATTGGGGGGAAGCATTTCTGGCAGCAAATTATTTGTGTAACAGAACATGGTCTGCTGTGATTGATGACATTTCGTATGCTAAACTTTTTGGGAAGACACCAGATCTTGGGCACCGCCGAGTCTGGGGTTGTTTTGCTTATGTACACATTCCAAAATCACAGCGAAAGAAGGGAGACCCCAAGTCCCAGAAACTGCGTTTTGTTGGTAATGCAGGGACTGGGAAGTCATGGCATGGGAAAGTAGTGGTGTCCCAGAATACTGTATTTGTTGAGGGAAATTGGCATAAAATACATGCAAACGCAGAAGTGTTAATTCCACTAGAACCCTCTCAACAAGCTGGGCAGTGGCAGCAGTTGAGAGAGGGGGGAGCATTGAGCCCAAGCCAAAATTCCAAACATTCCTCTCTAGGAATGATTGGCTCAAATGGAGAGGAACTGAAGTGAGAGGCTTGAGGAATCAAACAGTGGTGTGCCTGACATTCGCAGGTCTCAAAGAAGCACAAAGGGAATTCCGCCTCAAAGGTTTGTTGTAGGCGGAGCAAGGGTGTGCAATGTTAATTATTGTGAGCCAGAAAGCTTGGAGGAGGAAGTAAATAGGTTGCCAAGTAACGAAAAACAAAAGTGGCTTCCGGCTATGCAAAGTGAAATGAAATCTTTTGAACAAAATAAGGTTTTTTCCAAAGTCACCGCACCAGTAGGGATAAAAGTCACTGGGAGTCGGTGGATATTTAAAAGGAATGTTGCAATGTCTGGGGAACAAACATACAAAGCTCGGTTGGTAGCTCAAGGTTTTTCCCAGATAAGAGGCCAAAATTGCGATGAGGTTTTTTCTCCCACAGCCAAAGCAGAAACTGTTCATCTACTTCTGTCCTTGGCTGCCATGCGTAATTTTGAGGTGCATCATTTTGATTTTACGACAGCGTATTTAAATGCGCTACTGCAGGAAGAAATTTATATGCAACCAGCTCCTGGTTTTGAGTGTGAGCCTGATCAGGTGTGGCTGCTGCATAGGGCCGTGTATGGTTTGAGACAGTCAGCTAGAGCATGGAATTCTTGTTTAAATGACACAGTGGTAAAGCTTGGATTCAAACGTGGCACTGCTGACCCATGTATATTTATACAAAGGGATCAGGTGACAATTTTTTGTTATTGCTCACGTTTGTAGACGATATACTGTGTACTGGAGCTAACACAAACCTGATTCAGCAGTTTGCTGAGCAATTAGGAAAGGAATTCCAAATAAAATCTTTGGGGGAAGTGTCACATTATCTAGGAGTGCAAATCATGAGAACAAAGGAAAACATTTTTCTCAGTCAGAAACACAAGGTGTTGGCATTGTTGGGAAAATATGGAATGCCTGACTGTAAGCCTGTTCAAACCCCTATGACCACGGATTTTGTTAAATCTGTTAACACTACAGATGTTTCCAGATAGGGAGTTGCATCAGTCATTAATAGGAAGTCTGTTATATCTATCTCAGTGGTCAAGACCAGATTTAGCAGCGAGTGTGGGTGTGTTATGTAGATTTACTTCACAACCCACAATCCCCGCTTGGAATGCTGCTAAAAGAATACTCAGATACCTAAAGGGCACACTAGATCTTTGTTTAAGATTGCCTTCCACAGGATCTGAAGTAATACAAATATGGGTGGATGCAGACTGGGCAAATTGTGTACTGACAGTGTGACACAGAAATCTGTGAGTGGTATAGTGATACAATTTGGGGATGCATTACTCAGTTGGACATCTAAGAAACAATCAAGTGTTGCCATATCAAGCTGTCAAGCAGAAATGGCATCCGTGTCTCTTGCTTGTGGGGAATCCACATGGTTTATACAGTTTCTAAAAGGTCTGGAAATAAAAGAGAAATTGCCTATAAAGGTGTTTTGTAACAGTACAGCATGCATTTCATTGGCAAGAACTGAGAGTCTAAAGTCACTCACCAAACATATTACAGTAAAATATGGCAATGTAAGAGATCACATACAGAAAGAAATAATTGATTTGGTGTATTGTCCATCTGAAGAAAATCTGGCAAATGTATTTACAAAAGCTCTGCCCAGACAAAAATTCCTGGAAATAGTTTCAAAACTTGGTATGGTGTTCTACAAAGTTTAGTGCCATGAAGTGTAAAAGCTTTCTAACTCTTCAGGCAAGGAGGGGTGTCAGAATATTTTCATATTCAGGTTTGTCTTCGAGGCAGAAAGCTAGCCTTGGAGACAGGTGCAGTTAAGTGTCCAAGGACGTAGCTGATCTTTCACTCCTGTGTGTGCCAGTTAACGTTTTTTCTATTGTGCTCTCAAGGACACATAGGTGGAGACTGGTGATGTGTTCAATTACTTGCAGGTGTGTTTAACTGCTTGTAATATGAAGGTCTTATATATATTGTATATAAGTACGGTATGTAATGATGATGATGAAGGCAGGCAGTCACTCTGTCTGGCTCTGTATGCTATGCTGTTTTGCTCTCTGTATATGCTCTGTTCATGATCAAGCCAAAAACCTTACTAAATCTTTTACTAAAGAGTACTTGGCTTGTGTTTTTTCCTTTACATGGACTAGCCTAATCCACAGGTCCAATATCCCTGCAACTCTGCTTCCAAGAGGGATTATTTTATTTCCCTACTTCGACAACTTGAACCCAAGGTCATCCCATGAAGCTGATTGGTGGGAGATTCAAGAAAGATAAACAGAAGTCCTTCACACAGTGCATAGTTAAACTATGGAATTTGCTACCATAAGATGTGGCCACCAACTTGGATGGCTTTAAAAGAGGATTAGACAAATTCATGTAGGATTAGGCTATCAATGGCTACTAGTCATGATAGCTATATATTACCTCCAGATCAGAGGCAGTAAGTCTGTATACCAGTTGCTGAGGAATGTGTGTGAGGGTGCTATTGCACTCTCATTTCCTGCCTGTGGTCTTTCCACAGGCAGCTGTTTGGCCATAGTGTGAACAGAGTGCAGGACTAGATAGGCCTTTGGACTGATCCAGCATGGTTCCCCCTATGTTCTTGAGATTACACTATTCTTTTCCTACATAATGAATTTTATGCGGTAAGAAAAAAGGCAGGAGCGACAGGAAAACATGGATTAAACAGTGGTTTACGTAGTCTGGGTCCCCATAAAATTGTGTGATGGAGGAATGGCCATTACACATAATAACCTTGACTGGAAATTGTCTAATTGATCAGAGCACCTCAAATATATCCTAGGGCAGTGATGGCGAACCTATGGCACGGGTGCCACAGCTGGCACGCAGGGACCTCTCTGTGGGCACTCGAGCCATTGGTCACCAGATCGCGAAAAGACTATCCCCTTCTGCAAAACACTAATGATTTTGTTCTTTCTCACAGTGTGGAACAGAATGATTTTATTCTAGAATTCCTGTTACAGAATTCTTTTCTACATTGTTATCACATTTAAAAGATTTTGAAGAATGATGCACAGAGCATGGCTTGGATCTAAAGCCCTAACGGTTGACCTGAGTGCTGCATGTGTTGCTCTCAAACTAACGGAGTATGAGCCAAGGTTTGACAAATTATCAGCATGCATGCAATAGCAAAAATCACATTAATTGTGCAAAAGCATGCCCAATGCAAACTTTTACCTAATGCAGTGTTTGCAGTCCAAGACATAAAGTGTTTAAAATGTGTTAAGCACGTTTAGTTTTCTTGTTTATCTTGCTCATCCTAGTACAGGTTGACTTTTACTTTTACTAATCTGACACCTGTAGAAGCAGGGAAAGGACCTGGGGTAAAGCTTGCCCCATACAATTTCAGTCTGGCATATAATCACATTACAAGTTGAGAATCCCTTATCCAAAAATACATGTGCCTAATTATTTAAAAAGTTTGTATAAATTCCCTTCAGGCTATGTGTACAATGTAGTACTATAATAATTTTTTGAGTTGATTTTTTCCCCAAAAAACTGTTTGTATCATTGAAAGCTCTGTTATTGTGTTTTTCTTTGAAGACAAAAGATGTTAATTAGTTCGGACAACTGTATGAGTTATTTTTCTAAAATTAAAACCTCGGTATTCAGGATTAATTGCAGTGTTGGCACTTTGAAATAAATAAGTTGGTTTTGTGTTGCAGTTTGGGCACTCGGGCTCAAAAAGGTTCGCCATCACTGTCCTAGGGTTTATTTTACGACTAAAAGAATATTAATCATGAAGGTGAGTGAGATGAATGGGCAGGCTTGTATATTACAAGGATCACTTGCACGCACACAATGACCCCGGGCTTTGAAAATGAAGCTTGCTCCTGTTTTTGGTGACTCAACTGACAGAATGTTTGGAACTGTCTTTTTATATAAGATAAGCTACTTCTGAAATGTTCTTTTGTAAATATTAATGAATATTTCTTTTCTTTGACAAGTTTACAGCTAAACACTGACAACTAATAGTACTTATAATGTTTAATTAGGATCCAATGAACCACCCAATTTGTTCTATACATCTCACTTTAGATGTGGGAAGGTGCTGCTCAAAAAACCTATTGCAGGGCAATCCACTCTTGAAATATAGTAGGGTTTCAAAAGTCATTTGATGTTTTGGAGGTCTATTCACAATGTGCATATCCAAACTCTTTGGTGTACCTGCAGTTGCTCTTTGGATCACAGTCTCTCTTAGAGAGCATAGAATACACACACACACACACACACACACACACACACACACACAGCACATCACTAATAATCATACTATGCAGTCTACAATTCATGCTATTAATTCATCACTCTAAGCATAATTATAAATATATATTTTATTTGTACTTTTCTTTTTGAATTTTTAATTCCAGAAAAGATACTCTGGCCATAAGCATTTTATAAATTCTGAAACTATTCTGAAAATATTTCATTATGCAAAGAACATTTGTGGCAGTGTTCCTTAGAATAACCAATTAAATAAACTTTTTTCATAATTGAATACACAGATTAAGAGCCGACTGCCTGATTAACCATGTATCGTATTAGAAATCTGGAATCCTGATCCTAAATATTTTTCCCCATTTACTTCAGTGGAACTTCTTAATCACATTATGCAATCCTAAGCACATTATGTATGCTGTAGTGCCATTAAAATAAATGGGGCTTACTTACACATGCTTAAGATTGGACTGCTTGATGTGTCAAGATGTTATTAGCATCCACTAGAATGCACAGTGAAATGATCAATTTTTCTGTAACTTTAATTTTTTGTACCCTTTCCAAACCACAGGTTCACCATATAATGAGAATCTGCTCAAGACTGCAACAGAATACTTTGGGAAACAGCAATACGTACAGCAACAGCACACATGAAAGGAAGTCAATGTAGATTACATAGTTTCTTAATGTCACTGCCAATTCCATTTGTACACAAATGTTTGTGTCTTCAATAAAAGCAGATGGTGATAGTAATAATTCAGAAAGACCTTCTTCCATTTCATGAGTTCATCCTTCACAAAATACAATGGATTTACATTATTAAATTGTGGAAATAAGGCACAGACTCTTGAGCTATGATGAATCTCAAGATCATATTTTTGGTACATAATATGCTGACAATGTGATAGTTTGCTGTCCTGTACATTGTTTTCAAATGTCTCAGTTCAAGTTATTACCAGAAAAAATGATGAGTTACAGCTCTGGGGCACCAACATGTCCCAGTAACTCAAGGACAACTCAAGTGTAGGTAGTTCAGAAATTTTATTGTACACTGCCCTGTAAGTTTTATCTAAAGGGTGGCATAGACATTTTCTAAATAGTCTAACTAGGCCTATAATTCTCTCGTTCTAGTGTTCTTCCACCAATTGGCTGTGCGTGGCATTCCACTCCACCCATCTGCCAACTATAAAACCAAAAATGTTTAAACTTTCAGGAGTGAACATATGCAACTTGCAGTTTGAATTCCCTCCATTTTTAGTCTTCTCACAGGCTAGCCACATGCATAAACTATCAATGGAAACCAGTCTTTCCCCCTCTTTAGCACATAAGAGTGTACATTCTAGGGTGCTTCTAGATGACACTAGGTCTGCTTTTAAAAATAACATTGATTTGCTGATAGAGGGAGCCTGGAGTGGATGGGAGGCCAACTGTTTTTGAATTTTAGGAGATCTAAAAAGGAAAAAAGAGGAGCCAATAGCACCTGGGACAATTAGAGTACAGTACACCAGCTGAAGGGGCCCATCCAGTTGTACAGCTCCTGCTGTAGACGCCAACTCCACTCTTGTCTCTTTTGCCCACACCCACCCTGATCCAGCTCTGGTCTCATATAAAGACAGCACTTGTTTGACTAGTTCTGCCAGAATGTGGCTGGGATAAGCACTGACAATAAGCATCCTAGTGAAAGCAATGTGTAGACATCCACTATCAGATGTGCATTTCAATGTGTGTTCAAGTTTACCCTCAGCTATTCTTTTCTGGCGCAGGATGATAAGACTTCAATGGCTGCTACATCCAACTCCCCAACAATAGTCCAAAGCCAGTCCAAGGCAAATCCAAGGCAAAAGTGCCAAATCCAAGGCAAAAGTGCTTTTATCTCCCTCAAAAGGCAATGCATGCACCCGAGTCTGGTCTGCAAAGTATTACTTCCTCCCCCTGCCAGAGAGCAGAGGGATGGCAGGAAGTGTTTCTCAGTTTCTTGCAAGATTAAGAATGGTAAGGAAACTTTAATGCATGCACACTAGCTATAGATTCTGGTACAAAATTCCAGAGATGTAAGCTGGAAAAGTGCCAAATCCAAGACAAAAGTGCTTTTATCTCCCTCAAAAGGCAATGCATGCACCCGAGTCTGGTCTGCAAAGTATTACTTCCTCCCCCTGCCAGAGAGCAGAGGGATGGCAGGAAGTGTTTCTCAGTTTCTTGCAAGATTAAGAATGGTAAGGGAACTTTAATGCATGCACACTAGCTATAGATTCTGGTACAAAATTCCAGAGATGTAAGCTGGAATAATACATCCAGAAAGCAAAGGCAGATGTGCTGCTTTGTGTGCAAGATACAGTAGAAGAGAACCAGCAACTCCAGGGGATATTGGGAAGCAGGCCTAGCTTTACTATATCTATTTTTCTCTCTCTGAGTATGTTTGGTTTAAAAGATTCACACTAGTTTTCATGGTTCAATTATAAATAACAGCAGTTTCTAAGGCTTTTACCTGAAGGAAAAAGCAAAGATTAAAGATTGACCTCTGTATCTACTATTTCACTCATCTGCTGAACATTTTACATGACGTACACTTTAGCATTAGATATCATGTAAACACACTTGAGTCCTGATCCAGAAAGGTGCACATCAAAAAGCATGCAGAAAACAGAAGCTATATAGTGGCACAGGGTGAGAATATACTACTCAGAAAAGTAGGGCATAGATCTATGTATGCAGAAATGGCATACTCAGTTTAAAACAGATTTACCCATTTCACTTATCTTAAAAAATGAATGTAATAAATGGCCAGTTTGGCTTTTCTCCAGCTCTGTAACATGCCAGTGGTGGAATGACAAGTTTAGATGCTAAGCCTGCACTGTCCCAGATAGAGCTTATGGGCCCCTCACCTCCAGTAGTAAAGCTCAAAAATAGTGATACTACCCTCCCATCCCAACCCCCCAAGCAGTTACAATTGGAATATTAGGGCCTTAATAAGCAATTTTATAGAGTAGTGATTTTATCATCAGTTTTATAGTTATTATAATAACCTACTTAAAAGACTCAGAAATTTTAGTGGAAGGGGATATCAATATCTTCAAAAGTCAAGATTTCACTTTAGATGACAGATTAGCTAGAGTGCTAACTACATGTTATACACAAGAGTGTATGTACTAGAGCTCTGATGCCTTTTTGTTTTTAAAAGAAAAAGGAGGGCAGAAAAGGACGCTGCCTCTTCTCTGCACCAAATTGCATGTGCACACACGCACTCACACACAGCTGTCCTCACAAACACACATTTGGAACACCACAACAGTAATGGCAGGGAGCAGGCAAGGAGGGGAGAACAGTGAAGTTACAAGTGGGGATAGGTTTAAACATACCTTTTCCCTGCTCAAAGTTGTCCCCCTCCCAAAGCTGTTTCAAAAAAAAGGGGGGGAAAAGAACAGTGTTAGAACACTGTTACACATTTGCATGCAATGTGCAGTTAGTCCTGAGTCATTTGTCTCTTTTCATGATATAGTACTCTACATACCATTGTCAAAGTAGACTCTGTAGATCAGCAACACAGAGAACTGTTCTTGTTCAGCACATCTGAAAAGCCAAACTATTTCTAATCCCAGTACTACATTTATGAAGGAAGATAATGGTTTGTCTTATTATAATACAAAGAGCTTGCATACTGACAATATGTCCAGATTAAAGATTCATTTTTTCAGCAAACATAATGAAAGGCTTTTTAAAGTTTCACTAACATAAGGTACTTTCATGTAACTGGATTCAGTCCCATTAACTTCAATGGGAACACGGTAGCTTAGATCCAAGTATTGTGGCAGATCCAGATCTGCATTTAATTTATCAAAATATTGAACTTAACAGTTCATCTACTGAAGGGTAACTTCTTCCATATACATAGCAAGGTAACAAAAGTGCCCTTTTATTAAATACCATCACAGATAGTTAATTTCCAACTCCATGCAGGACCTGCTGTTCTTTTTTCTTTGCAGAAAATGTTGAATGGATGCCCAGACCTTTAGCATGTAAAAGTAAAAACTTCAATTTTCATTCAAGATGATTTATTCCATTTTCTAATGGTTTTGATTGAGATGGTGTTGTAACTGATGAATATTCCACTGTAGAATGGTGACTGACATCCACTTTAACTAAAACCTCATAGTATAAAAGATAAAAAACAGGTGTTATTATGCCCACCACTACCATTATTACTACTGCGGTCCACCATCCTATTCCCCAGT
Organism: Shinisaurus crocodilurus; assembly: GCA_021292165.1. Classification (NCBI taxonomy): domain Eukaryota; kingdom Metazoa; phylum Chordata; class Lepidosauria; order Squamata; family Shinisauridae; genus Shinisaurus; species Shinisaurus crocodilurus. The sequence continues at coordinate 46,535,160 of CM037877.1, forward strand.
CTGCTCCATAATAAGGATCTTTCCGCTTGATGTGGTTACCATCTGGCTCAAAGTTTAATTGTTGGGTTGTTAAGGCAGAAACAACTTCATTAAGATTCTCTCTCTTTGTAGCATTACACTTCACTATTTGTTCTATGTCACGATCTACTTCTTTCAAGAAGTTACCAGCAGTCTCAGTGGAGGAGAATGGCTCAGCAGCTAGTGGTGTGTCCGAGAATTCTGCAGAGAATGAAGTAGAGGCAGTTCTTGAAATTTGCCTGCTTTTCGGAAAACAGTGTGTCTCAGTCAATAGGCTAAACTTCTTCACTGGAATTTTAATAGCTCTCAGGGCAAAAAAGTCCTGATCTGTGATAAGGTTGTTCACCCTTTTGATATCTGCTACCTGAAACATAAGAGTTACAATAAAATGAATTAGCTTCATATATTTATTTGTTATATTTATATCCCACTTTTTTCCTGCAAAGAATCCAAGGTGTTTACATAATCCTCCTCCTCTCCATTTTATCCTCACAACAACCCTGTGAGGTAGGTTAGGCTGAGGATCAATGACTGGGCCAAAGTCACCCAGTGAGTTTCATGGCCAAGTGGGAACTAGAAGTGGGAACCAAGTCCCAGTTCAGCATGCTAACCACTATGCCACACTGGCACTTTATATCCACAGATACAGATATATACCGGTATGTTAACTCTTTGAAGCAACTAGGATTAATTCCAATTATAGCTGGGCTTTAAACAAATTAATATCAATATTGGCACAAAGAGTCTGGCTACATCTTATTGCCGGTCACATGGCCAACTCAGATTGTGGGAGGGAAGTTTTGGGGAATCTAGAAGAATGATCCCACCAGGGGAAAAAGACTGAAAGTGGTGGCTCACCCGTGTCTTTCCTGTTCACCCAGGAAGAACCCCTATGAATTAAAGGAGTTAGGAATAGTTCCCTGCCTGAGGGAAGGAGTCATGTCATGGTCTTGTTGTTGGCTAGGTTCTATTATGGGTTTTTTTGCTTACTTAGAAAAGGAACAGGGAAAATTTGCTACTTGAAAATCAACCACTCTACTGAAAGAAAAATGAGAGCCCACCCAGCAGCAAGAGTTCAGGTTACCTAGAGCCAGCTTCCCTCAGGCAAGCAGCTATTCTGGAGCTCTTCCTCCTTCCTGGAAGGTCAAGGTGAGGTCAGACTCTTAAGGGCTAAAACAGACATGGTGTTCCACATGTAACCAATCGCATTTAAATGCCCTTGGCTGCCTCTCTTTTCCAAATCACCCCCAAAAGTAGAGTATTTTATAAACTTAGAAGGGACCATCAAAGTACTATTGCACACATTTTTGTATATCATGTAATTTGGACGTAAGGGGCAAAGATTTTTGATAACTAAAATGATCTACAAGTCATTTTGACAACACAGTAGTTGTGTGCTAGCTTAGACATATTGGTTTATTCAGGTCTGCAACAACATGGTTCTTACAGCACCTAGGGATGATTCACCTCAGCCTGAATGGATGCCTGCACACTGGCACACTTATATCAAGTTATCACTTATCTGCACATAACATCAGAGACTTTTTAACCCCCTACTGCCAACTAAGGGCACAAGCCTATGCAAGTTTAGACAGAAAAAAGGCCTACCAGCAAGCCCCAGCCAGCATAGGTCTTTTTTAATATCTAAACTTGCATAGGATTGTGCCTTAAGTTTTGGAACCTTCTGTGGCAGCATCATAAAATTTTGCTAGTCATTGGGGACGGACGGACAATAAAACCTGGGCAAGGTATTTGCAGTTACTTCACTGCATGCTCCAACTCTTGAGAAAAGTATATTAATTCAGTATGTACAACATGCATCAAGCAACCCTCGAGTTGTTTCTATGACACAAATCCTTTAGTCATATAACATGTGGGGGTGTGTGCAAGTGTAAAGCGGCACAACAGCAAAGCAACAGCATTTAAATCTTTCTATATTTATATGTCCATCCAAATGAACTTCACTTGACAGAGTTATGTACATACAAACTTACTGAACAACAATACTGAAGTGCTATTGCATTTAACGTATCTCCTTCCTGTATATCCTTAGTTATAAATACAATATCATCCATCCTCTCCCTCGATGTACTTCTTCGGACTTTCTCCTTTCCCCGGGGACGCAGTTCATAGACCTCCATTTCATCTTCCAACACATCACTGTCAGAACTGATACCATTCCCAAATGGATATCCATGGCTATCCACCGTAGGCTGCAGTGCAGCTGGGAGCTGGAAATTGAAATTCTGGCTTTTTCCTGTCATCCTGTCAGGAAAACTCTTAACAATAGAAAGAGAAGAAAAACAGGTCAGCTAGTCTCGAGCAAATCATTCCAGCTTTAGTACTAATTTTCATACAATATCTATGACTAATATGACATCAGTTTAAGCACCCATTCAGCTCCCTACTCGACACATATTCCTCTAAAACAGGGGTGCACAGAAGATAGATTGAGATCTACTGGTAGATCTCTGGGTCATTTGCAGTAGTTCAGTAACTGTTTCCTTCTCCAACTAGTTTAAGAAAAGCAACAACAAAAAGCCTTTTCCTAAATTAGGCTGTTAAAATCAAGAAAGATTGGAGGGGGGGGGACACACACACAGATATAAATTTGTATGTGAAAGGATTTGTGGGCAAGCTCCAGTTCCATGTCTGAAAACAAATTCCTGAGCTGAGCATATGCTCAGAGGCACCTCGTTCAGCAATTCTACATGTGCCTTCCTGAGCCACCATTTTGCACCTAGCTCCAATTGGTGGACCTTGGGATTCTGGTGAAAAGCAAGGTAGATCCTGCAGGCCGAAAGTCTGTCCACCCCTGCACCAAACAACAGAAATCAACAGTTTAGAGAGGCAGCATCTATTCTCCACAATACTTTGGAGCTGGGGGGAAGTGGGAAAAAAATGACAAAGACAGGAAATGCCATGTTTGGGAATAAAATAACAGAGCTAACCAATGATCAGCATTAGAAGCAAAGTATTTGGCTTCTCTGGTAGACTCGAGGGTTGGAGGCTTCAGCAAGTAGCTAACAGATTTCCAATTAAAGGACTGTACACCTCTTGACTCCTAACCAGCCTCCATCTATGTGAGAACCCCTACAATGATAAGCCACCAACATGCATGCTTACTAAAGATAAGCAATCCTCATAACTTCCTCAGACTTCTAATCCCAAAGAGAGCCAACAAGGAGTAGGTTTTGGACCTATGAGATTTTGGTTCAAATCACACTTCTACCAGGGGCTTTATAAAGTGAAAGGGAAATGGACAACCTAAGGTGGTAAACATTCTGTCTGGCAGAGGTCCTTTAACAGTAAATTCAGCAGTAAAGCATTCCCCATCATTGTAACTTGGGGGATGTGCAGCGGAGGGGAGAGAAGAAAGTGCACCTGCTGAATGTCTGGAAGCCACACATCAAAACCCAGGAAGCAGGGCCAGAAAGAAATCTGGAAAACCTAGAGCAATTTTCGCCAACCTGGCACCCTCCAGCTGTGTTGGACTGGCTGGGGGGTGCTGGGAGTTGTAGTCCAACAGCTGGAAGGCGCCAGGTTGGGGGAGGCTGACATCCATCCATTCCACAGGTGGCGGAGACTGTTGTTATGAGGGCAAGAAAACGAGGGGCTCCAGAGAAGCTATCGAGTAGCTGAGCGGCAGAGGAACAGCCTCTTATTTTGCTACTGAGCTCTGCTCCCTCCCCGCTACCGCCAGCCACAACAGTAACCGCGGCACAAGAGGGCAAAGGGCAGCGCCACAGACTCCCCGCGGCCCAAGCTCTCCCCTGTCTCCGGGGCAGGCACAACAACCCCGAGGCGCCGCCCGCCCCCAACTTCTTACACTCTACCTGCAAGGAGAGGGGCTCCTCTCTGCAATGCTGTGCGCCGCCCGGGAACCTGCTTTGACGGAGGGCGGTACAGAAAGGCTTTAAACTGCGAGTGCGTCGGCCGCGCTCCTCACAGGAAAGGGAGCGGGCGGGGGGGGGGGGCGAACCAACCTGCCTGCCTGCCTGCCGCCAGCCTCAGCCGCCTAACCGCGGCCGGCCGAGGCGCCCCTGCCTCTCCCCCCCCCTTCCCCGGTGCCTGGCGCTAACTCTAAGGAAGAGGTCGAAGAGGCGGCGGAGCAGCCCCGGCGGGCGGTACCTGTCCCTCCCCAGGCCAGCGTCATGGCAATGGCCTCCGTCGAAGAGTCCCTTCGCCGAGTTGCGCGGTGACAAGCCCGGCCCGGCCTGGAGCGATCAAGCGGCGCCGGCGCCACGTCTGCAAATTAGCGCCACCCCTTTCCAGAGCCCTTAAAGGGCCAACGGAAGGTTGGTTTGCTCTGCGCAAGCCCAGAACGACTCGCCAGGGTGGTGAGGGCTGGTCGCCGCCGGGTCTGACAGAAGAGTGGGCTAAGGCTTTAACATATAGTAGTAGTAAAATAATATTAGCAGCAATAGCACATGCGTGCTGTGTTTCTTCAGTCATTCCGCCTGCCCGTCCCCCTCCCCCTCCCCAATTTTCAAGGCTGAAGTAGCAGGGAAGCCTCTCCCCTGAGCTCGAATCTTTTTTCTTTTCTTTTTTAAGCCACATAAATCCTTCCTCTCTGAACCGGTGGACTTAAATATTTTATTTCGGTTGGTGGGTTGTCTCAAAATACGTCACGGGTTCAAAACAAAACCCAAGGCATCATCAAACCATTCTGCGCTACGCTGAGTTTCTGTAATGCTATACAAGAGCTCAGGGTCCATCAACGCTGGCTCAGCTTGTCTGAGCGTGGAAAGCTAAGCAGGGTCAGGCCTGGTTGTTACTTGGATGGGAGACCCCTCCTCTAGTTTCCTGCATTGAGCAGGGGGTTGGACTCGATAGCCTTGTAGGCTCCTTCCAGCTCTATGATTTATGAAATATGCTGAACTGTGTGTCAACGGGGAGGAAGCGTGACTGCAGGGTGGGAGAGATCCGGAGCCTCACTGCCCCGCTTCTCCTGCTTCCTCTATGCATTCTGGCTGCAGGCGATCCAGTTTATTTTTGTTGATTTGGTTTGGTTTTAAATCCAGCTAGGGATGCTGCTAATTCCGACCAGAGAGATCCAAAAGAGTCATCAGATCTGCCTGACCTGCTTCAAACTTGCAGGAGGGTTAAATACACAGCTGCTAGCCTTTTTATGTGTGTGTGGAGAGGGGAGTATAAAAGTACAGTTAGAAAAAAAATGGATTAAATTCAAGATCGTTGGAGAAGGGTGGGAATCTTGACTGGAGCACCACTGCTCTAATATTGCATGCCTCCACAGTCACTTACGGACCCATCGCTAGAGTCTACACAATTTTCTTTAGAATTTTCCTCCTTTTAAAATCTCCTTTTTGTAAAAAAATAATAATTTTATCCTGGAAGACAATCTTACTCGGTCACGAGTGATCGCCTGACTGACTGACTGACTGGCCAGTGCAGGCCCAAGACATTTTGCTGCCTGAGGCAAAGAATAAGATGGCGTCTTGCTCCATTACATGTACAAAATAGAAGACGAACAAGATGGCATCCTCTTGCATTCCATGTACATTTCATGGACTGGCAGTTGAATCTTTCTTCAACTCTAGTGATGGGACAGCATCATCCACCACACCCGAATGCTAGATTAGTGGGCATAGGGCAGGCTGCTTGGCACACAGCTCTCCCAAGTCCTTGCTGATGCCCTGCATCTGCCACCTGAAGGGACTGCCTCACTCTGCCTAATGGTAGGGCTGGCTCTGCACATGGCTACCCTGTGTGCATAAAATATGTGTACAGCAGCACCTCGTGGGGATACCTTTTTATTTATTTATTTTATTATATTTATACCCTGCCTTTTTTCCTGCAAAGAACTCAAGGCGGCTTACATAATCCTCCTCCTCCTCCTCCTCTCCATTTTATCCTCACAACAACCCTGTGAGGTAGGTTAGGCTGAGAGACAGTGACTGGCCCAAAGTCACCCAGTGAGTTTTGTTGGATAATTAAAATTGCAGTCAAAACCTATGGCTAATGTTTCACCAGGTAATTGGGTGAAATGGTTAAGATCACTGATACCTTCTAGGGTGGTTTTCCTAGAAGGTACTCATTGAATCATTAACATCCTGAACAGGAAGTGGGCGTTGCTCCCAGCTTCTTCCTCTTTCTGTTCAGACTCGTAGTGAGCGTGGCACCACCAGGTTGTTGTCTCCATGTGGTCCTTGTAGCAGCATGTAGCCAGAGTTGCTGGTCTGAACTCCACAAGTTCAGACCCCAAGTATTTCCAAATGAACTTGTAAACAACTGGAAGAAACCCTTTTAAGCCTGCCTGAATGAAACTGCATAATCTGAGTGAGTAAATGTTACTTTTAACTTTTACAAGACTGTGTCTCTGATTATTCTGAGGGAGAGAAAAGGGGGCAAAACCAGGGGAATCCAGTCTGCCTTAAAGCATCCTGGATTACCAAATGCTAACTGGCTAACACTAGCCAAATCTAAGCTTCTTTTAAGCTGAAAAGGGACTCTACTCTGCTGATCTCACGTGAGATAGGAAGGATATTACTCCACAATATATCCTCTCCTAGTATCTTTTTCAAGTCCCAACAAGTTTCATGGCCGAGCGGGGACTAGAACCTGGATCTCCCGAGTCCCAGTCCAACACTCTCACCACTACGCCACACTGGCTCTCTTTTATGATTTGTTTTAAATCATTGCACGTAGCCACATGCAAAATACATTTAGAGAAGAACTTTGGTTTTGATTAAAAGTTTAATCTGGGTTTCTGTAGATCTGACTTTAACTTTTTCCACCGTATGAGATTACAAAAGACGCTTCCAAGTGTCAAAACCACAGAGGAAAGTGCCACAAAGCAGCCTTGTTTCACCACAGGCAGCTCTTGGTTGTCTGTATCACATGCACATGTGTGGTAAAATGGCCATTTTGCTTGTGTGGCTCTCCTCCCAATTCAGGACAGATTAAGCATCACCTGAATGAGAGAGAGACTGAACATCTGTTCTAGAATGAGATGGAAAGGAGAAGGAAGTGTGAGATACTTGCCCTTCCTCTTTCCTCTGCAACAGTCATAGAGGGGCAAACCTTCAATCCAGTCTTTAGTGTGAAGGTCAGTCCTGGAATTTATGGTGTAAAGCAGGGGTGTTGGACCTCTTTCAGCCCAAGGGCCAAATTCAATTTTGGAGAAGCTCTCAGAGTCTGTATACCAGGGGAGGGTGGGGCAAAAAGGCCTGGGGCCAAAATACCAAAAAATACCAGCATACCAAAGGCACTTCAGCCTTTTTAGAATGGGGAAAGAACTGCATGAAAATCAGGAAACCACAAAATAATTGGTAGTCAGGGGAAAGGGGAAGGGCCCAGAAGAATGGGCATGCCCCCCTGGGGAACCCCTGAGGACCGGATTGGGATCCCTGGAGGGCCAGATTTCTCCCTGGGCCTGACATTCTGCATCCCTGGTGTAAAGCTAAGGGAGAGAGTACCAAGACAGCTAATAAAACACATTTGCTTTAAAAGAGCTCATGTGTCCCTTGAAGGCTGTTAGTGACTCTGATAGTGGTGTTACCCTGTTGTTTTGTTTTGACTGTTGTCTGGTTGCATAGCAGTGGTGTAGAACCTCAGGTGCGGGGGCCCAATCCAGCCCACCTGGGGCCCCAACCCAGACCTCCAGGGTTCCCCAGATGGCCATGACTCTTTCCTCTGGCCCCGCCCCCTTTCCCATAACTAGCAATTGTTTGGTGGTTTCCCTGCTTTTGTGCAGTCCCCCCCCCCATTCTAAAGGGATGAAATGCCTCTCCTAAGGCTTAGTTACTGGTAGTAAGAGCTTTAAGCTAAAATATGCTGGCATCTTGGCCTCACCCATTTTGCCTTCAGTCCTGCACACCACTAGAATGCTGTCCTGTTTTGCCTTCTTCCCCACTCGCCACTGGAATTAGTGGCTCGAGCCGCCACCGGAAGACCCCCTGCCGCCGCTGCCGGACCGCCACCACCGGAGGACCCCCCCGCCACCCCCCCGCAGCCTACCTTGTCTTGCGCGTCGCCTCAGCTGCTTCCGCTGCCGCCAGAGCCACTGCTCCAGCGCGCTGGACCCCCGCCCGCGCTCTGTTTTGGCAGGGGGAACCAGGGCAACAGGGCTTAAACAGCCCTGTTGCCCTGGTTTTCCCCGCCAAAAACAGAGCGCGGGCGGGGGTCCAGCGCTACAGAGCATCACGTCACTTCCTCCACACCGGATGTGATGTGACGGGACCAGCAGGCGGGGAGGCAGGCTCTCCGCAGAGCCGGAGAGCCTGCAGGTAAGCCCGCGGGGGTGGCAGAGAGCCCGCACGGACACGAGCAGGCCCAGTTCAGGCCTCACTCGTGTCTGCCGGGCTACTCGGCTACACCCCTAACTGGAATGTTGCCCCCAAGAGCTTCTCTGAAATTGACTTTGGCCCTTAGGCTGAAAGAAGCTCAACACTCCGTTGTATATGCTTGTTGCTTAGCTGTTATGTCTTAGGGCACAATCCTATTGTGATTATCGTAAGCCCCCAAACTCAGTGGCTTACGCTCATCCAATGCAGGGCGGGACAAGCGGCAGAAGCAATCTTTGCCTCCCTGTCCTGCTGCCCTGCCTTTTCACTAGATGGGCTTTTTTTCTCCATCTAGTGACAGCATTTCAGAGGGGGAGGGAAGGAGGCCTCAGGATAACTCATATATCCTGGCCATTCCAGTCTCCTTCCCTCTCCGCCCACTGAAATGCCCCCTTCTCCCCCTCTCCGAAGTCTGTTTCCCGACCTTGGAGAGCAGCAGCCGGCGCAGGTCTTTCCACACCAGCTGCGAGGGGGAAGGGAGTCGGAGCTCCAATTCCCAGCTCTGAAGTCAGAGTGCTGTCTTTGACCTTGGAGCTGGGAATCCGCAGTATCCTATGGCCCATCAGATGCTATCTGGGGGCCATAGGTTTGCTCCCATAATGTATATTTGACTATGGTTTTAATTGTGTTATCTAACAAAGGTACCATGATGTGTGGATTTGATGGGATACAATTTTTAACATAAACCAGTACATTTGCTCAGCACTGGATAACCACAGCAGCCTCACATATCTTGGTTTGAGAACACAGGGCCAGATCACTGACTTATCTTACCAGTCATCTTTGCATAGTTCATTACATGACTCATGCCTCCCCTTCACAACTATGAAATCACTCTACATGAAGACTTGTATGTTTGTAATGTTGATTGGTGTGATCTTTCACCCCCGTTGTATTTGATGGGGAAGAATCACATAAACCAGGCCTCCATGTGGAGTGATCACATCACACAATTAAATGCAGTGTGTGTGCGTAGGTGGCGCGCAGGCGCGCGGGGGGGTGTTCATTCACCACACAATGCTGATTGCCAACTGGGTAAATGTGAATGAGTCCAACATTTCCATACAGGACAGAACGTGTGCTTTCCAGGTAAAGCTTGAACACCAGGAAGACATCTCTTTTCAAATTAAGCACTGCACATGACTTACAAGTGCATCTGAAGGCATGATGGTAGGGTGGTGGTAGCATTTGATATGAGGGGCCATAAAGTGGCAACAAATTTACTCTGGCTTAAGTCTACAGCCATTTGCTATAGGCGGTAGATGAACTTGCTTAGAAATTGATTCGGACTGCAGGGCTAGTTAAGCCTAGTTCTTTATTCAGACTGCTGCTTCTATTTGAAATGCATTTGACTTTATTGTTGTTGTCCTCTTCCCTAACCGAAAAAATGCATTCAGCTGGCCTCCACCTTTCCTCCCCACTTCCACTTTTGAAATATATACTGTAAGCTCCAAAAGCCAGAAACCTGATTTTTATGCTACTCTGAAAAGTGCTACATACACTCATGATGATAATAATAATAATAATAAGGTAAGCTGGAGGTTGTTGGTTTACATGCTTGTACATTGTCTAATATTTACTTTAAAATGCTGTTTTATTTGTAGGAATGTATAATCCACCCTGTCTTTCACAATGGAAAGTATGGGGGGGGGGGGAGTGGCTGATCTGCATGTAAGAACTACTAGCCCATGGAGGAAGTGAAATGATACTTTCTAACTGAATAGGTAGCTTTCCTCATGGTGTCTGCAGATGGCAGAAAAGCTTAGTAACTGAGGGGAAATTTCATATTTTAGTGACACTAACCTCTTGGCAAGGCAAATCGAAAATGAAGTTTAAACTAAGAGAAGGCTTTTTCAGACACAGCCATGAAAAAAATATATGGAATTGTCAGGGTGAGGGAATTCCAGCATTCCTTTTCTCTAGACAGATACTACCCCCTACTTGGTCAAACATGAATTGCTAGAGCAGCACACTTCCTCAGAGAAAACAAAGTAAGGGGGATTTCTGTGACCCTGCTTCACTCCTTTCTGTAACCATTTGTACCTAGTGACATTTTCCCATCAACATACAAAAGGGTATATTTCCAACTTGATGAACAGGACAGTAGTGGCACAATCTATGAATACTAATGAGAATACAGCCTTTCTCCTTCCCTATGTAAATTACTTCACTTATCCTAATAGTGCATATTAAGTGAGTTAGCAGGGTCAGTATTAATCATTGCATGACACCTGTATGTGCAACTACAGGAACTTGCTCAGCTCACTTGCCCCTCATCGTTATCTGTCTGCCTGGGCTTGAACACTCACTTTACAAATGAGAAGCACATTAGACAATGCTAGTAGTATCTTCAGGGAAGAAAGGCATTAAATAAATGGAAACAAAGGGAAAGTGCTGCCTTATAAGAGCAATTTTAAGGGGGGGGAATACAGTTGAATTAAATGGACAGTAAATCTAGGAGTAGAGCTCATTCAGATGACAAAGCACCCCAGGGTAGCTTGGTCATCTTTATATCCTACCAAACGTTAATAACAGTTTTACCACATACCAATTGCAGATATACATTAGAGCAGGGGTGTTGAACCACTTTCAGCCCAAAGGCTGAATTCAATTCCAGAGAAGTTCTTGGGGGCTGCATTCCAGCGGTGGGTGGGGAAGAAGGCAAAGGGGGCAAGGCCAAAATACCAGCATATTTTAGCTAAAAGTTCTTATTGCCTGTATCTAAGCCTTAGGAGAGGCATTTCAATATTTTATAATAGGCAGGAAAACATGTAAACCCCAGCAAACTAGGTGTCATGGGAAAGGTTTGGGACCAGGGGAAGAGGACATGGCCCTCTGGGGACCATCCTGAGGTTCTGCACCCCTGCATTAGAGTGTGTGGTGAGATGTTTGTATCAGTTTCACAGATTGTGTAAATTGTCAGAACTATTGCTTTCACATTTAAAGTTAAAGGCTAAAATATTCTTGCTTGGGTGCATGAGTTTAGACATCAAACCATATTGTTATGGGTGGGCCAGACTGTAGGACTCGATCAAGTGAGAATGGAGTTTCATAGCTCAGCCTTATGTTGTTTTCTTGAGCCACTCGGAAATAAATGCCATTGAAATCAGGCGGCTTTAAATTTTCAAGTCAGTGGCTATAATCGAGTGCATAGTTACATGTGCTTAGGCTCCATGGAAATCAGTGGGGGTTAAGTACATTTAGCTGTGCTGGATTGTGGCCAGTGCATTCAGGATTAGGGTGCTAGAGCTACCAGCAAATCTTGAGTAAGTTATTTCCAGAGGGGTAGTCATGTTAGTTTGTTGCAGCAAAAAGAACAGAGAATCTTGTGGCACCTTAATGACTAACAAAGTTATTGTGGCATAAGTTTTTGTGGACAGTGTCCATTTCATCAGAAGCATCTGATGAGGTGGACAGTGTCCACAAAAGCTTGTGCTGTTATAAATTTGTTAGTTTTAAGGTGCCACAAGACTCTTTACTGTTTTGAGGGCAGAGCAATCCTATGGCCCCAAGACAGAGCTATGAGTGCAGAGAAGGAGATCCCATCTTGGATCTACCGCTCCCCACCCCTCTCAGCTGCCATGGAAAATGGCTCCTCTTTCTGAGATAGCTAGGGGGCATGCTGGTGGGCGAGGAGGGGAGTGGAGGGGAAAGGACAGGCATGGATCCACAAGATCCAGAAGCCTCTCCTCCATCCATTCCTCCCAATGGAAGAGGGAATCAAGAGGCTGTCTAGCTCAAAACAACAAAATTGGAGGAATGGGAAGCTGTAGAAACCTCCATCCTCCTCCCGCCCTGCTGGCTCTTGGCAACAAGGCTTTGGACAGACCAAAGGCTCCGATCAATTCACAGGATTGTGGTCTTATTGTCTTTCAGTCTTAGTTTCTCACCTGTAAATGGTTACACTGTACTGTATGTCAAAATAGATGCTTGGGTAGGGAATGGGAGAAGTGTGATGACATATGGATCTTGTATTAGAAAAGACAGATCATCATCATCATCATCATCATCATCATCATCATGACATCATTAGTTGGAACTTATATTAGAGTAATCAGAATTATTATTATATGACACTATTAGTGTGCTTGGAGTTTTATAAAATATAAGAGGAGAGGTCATTCCAAACAGATGTGAAAAATAGTATTTATATCAGGTGAGTATTAGTTTTCATACAACACAAGTTTGCTTCAGATTTGCATGTGCGTAAAGCAATGAGTTGATTTATATCTATTTATTTTCAGTTGATGACATCATATGAAGCCCTAGAAATCAATTACTTCCCTATTATTATTTTTTTAAGCCTAGAAGTGTGGGTCTACCTAAATGCTATGTGCAGGGGGCTTCCAAAATAAGAACAACAATTTAGGGCACAATCCTATGCATGTTTAGACAGCGATAAAGTCTTATGACTCCCAGCATTCCCCAGATGTGGGACTTATCGCTGTCTAAATATGCATAGGATTATGCCCTTAAAGAGTTTTCTCCATACATTTTAAAACAGATTTGCTCCAGTCACATTCTTCTGTCTCTTCCCCACCCCTTTGTCTTTCTATTGGATTTATCCTTTATCCAAGACTGGGAGAATGCTTCAGAAATCCTGAGGTTCTCTTTCACAGGGTATCAGGAATGTTAGTGTCAATATCTCATGACTAGACTCTCCATGAGGGAGAAACGGTGATGTAGCTCATCCCACACTCATAAAGAGTTTACAAGGTATTAATATGCTTAACGTGACAAAATGGATTTAATGGGGGAGAAACAAGGAATTTGTTTCATTAGTTTTGTCTGAGCTCCCAAATAATAAATCTTAAAAGCTTCAATATTGATTCAATGGAAATGAATGGCTGTATCGTTCTGGAGGGGCCCTAACAAGTGGACAAATGCTTCCATGGTTACCCTGTGCTATGCAATGTGGTTGCCGAGCATTGTCAGTTTCCTCCCTCTGCTATTGAAGAAAAATAACAAACCACAGGGAAGCGCCACACATGGTGCACATAAACAGGGAGCAACTTAAAAGATCAAGATCTAGACAGTCTTACACAGATTTCAGAGAGCACAGTTTCTCCTGATTTTACTTGGTGCACACAAAGAAGGAACCTTGAGATATATGTTGCTGTTGGACAAATGGAAGCCTTCTGTCCTTTGCCTCATCTATCCCCTAGAGTTGATGTGTCATATATATATATAAAGGTTTGACCAGTGGCCACTTCAAATATTCTGCTTTTTCTTCATCAAATGTGATTCCAATTATTGGAAAGTTTGTCCTCAGTTAATATTTTTGCACCTTTAGTATTTAATATAGATTGGTTTATTTGAACTGATGACGTAACTTAGAAAATAATAATAATTGAACTGAGTTTCATTCCATGGACTCATATTGCTAAATGCTCCCAATTGTCCAGTAGGTAGCCATTGCTACGGTGTTTGTCCATTTCAGGCTCACTGTGAAAAGATGGTTGTGTTTGGTAGTGCTGTAAAAGGAATTCTTTTTATCATTCCTTGCAGATTGTTATGACAGACACCTTCTGAAGCATTTGGAGGCAATATGCACTTTCCTCCCCATGGTATGGGCTATCACAAGCTTCCCTCAATGTGGTGGTATCCTCCAGATATTTTGTACTACAAGCTAGCATGGATGATGGGAGTTATAGTCTAAAATATTTGGAGGGCACCAGCATGGGAAAGGCTGGGCTATTGTGAATAATGAATCACCCCTTTACATTAAAAAACTGGGGAAGGATTTCAAGAGTACAAGAAAAGCCATGAATTTTATTTATACAATTACCTATTTCTAAAATGTCCAATGTGCACATATTTTTGCTCTTCTACAGGGAAACTTGAGAAGAGATTTAGGGTGCGTCCAGACAATGTTTTTATTGTGCAGTTGCCTTGCCTAAAATACAGAAATCGACTTTGCAGTTGGCCTGCCTTACTGCTTCTTCTGTCTTTCTTCTTGCCACAGAAAAAACACTAACGAGGGAAAGATAGGATAGGTGCACACTGTCTTTTGATTGGTAGCGCTAGGAGCCATCCATCTGGAAGCATCCTCAAACCGAAGACTCTTATTGTAAACATATACTTGTCTTTAATGGGAAAGTTGCTTTGAAATGTAACACTTAAACTTTCCAGTTAATTCTGTCACAACAAAGACAAGTCTGTTTCAATAATCTCTAATAGTGTAAACTTAAGAAATTGGTTGCTCTTTTCCAGGGGTGTCAAACCTCAGGCCTATGGGCCACCTGGGGTCCCAATCCAGCCGTCAGGCTGAAAGAGGGTTGACACCCCTGCTCTATACATTCAAGCCACCTAAAGATTCTTCTATATAGTCCCTTTTGCTGATGGGAAGTTAAGAGATGTTCCACTATATTATAGTGAAGCATCTCTTTCTCCTCATCAGCAGAAGTCTACAAAATACAGAAAAGCTACAAAATAGCTTTCCTGTTATAACTGATCACTTATCCACGGTACCACCATTATGAAACCTTTGTCATCAGTCTTGTGTACTGCATCACCAGTCCGTTTAGGCCTCATAAGTACCACTGCCCAGAGCACAGATGATCACACATAACTTTGCAGGGTTTGTTATGAATTTCTGATACTTTCCCCCAATCTTTTCCATGCATAGTGCATGATCTTGCCCACACTCACAGTTATACAAACCTGCCCTCCTCATCAACATATAGCTTTATCAACATAGAGTAGTACCATGTTGGTGTTCATGTGCTCATGAGAGACCCCTCGATACAATTCAATCGCACCCTTCTTATGGACCACCCACACTCCGCTTTACAGGATCTTGACACCGCCTCTTTGGTATAATGCTGTAGCTTGTGAAGTGCTGGAAGAGCAATTGCCGCAAACAGCCCTGTGGTCTTTTTTTTTTTTTTTACTAGCACCGAACCTATTAGGATCAAGCCGTTAACTTGTTCCTTCTCTAAGCTTCTTCCTTCCACCCACGTTATTCTTTCAAGTCCCCCCTTCTCTTCTGTCTTTATTCATGCCATGCCAGTAAAAGGGAAAAAAGGCAAGGCTTGAAAACAAACTAGAAGCTGCTGCTTCTGCTGCTTTCAGATGTGTTTGTCCTCCTCTGAAGCATTTTATAAAGAAGTAAAGGGAACGTCCAGCCACACCATTAGGACCTAGTCTTGTGATATCTTCTGTAATAGCCATTTTATTTAAAGGAGTGGGGGGGGGAGGAAATAAGAGCTGAGTGGGAGCAAGATCAGATCATCTAATTTTCATCCTTAGATCTGTAGAGATTTAAACTGCTATGTAACATAGGCAACATGCTGAGCCCTCAGGAGTGGCTTTGGAGTGCCTTGTGTCAGGCACTTGGGGGTGAAGGAGTTGATAACAACAGGCTCCTACCGACATTGCCCAGGCCTTGTCTGACATAAAGCAGTTGCAGCACAGACCTGAGAAAAGCCGCCAGATAGCAGAAAAAATAATTGTAAACATTGGCAGTATTCCTCATTCTGCTGTAGGAAAAATAATATTCTGCCATTTTAGGGCTGGGTATATTATTATTATTATTATTATTATTATTATTATTATTATTATTATTATTTAAAACCCACTGAATATTGTCAGATAGGAACTTGGGGTGAGCCAAAATGAGCAATAAGAGCCTTGTTCATTCCACTTTCCCTTGCTTGACCAGCTATAATCCTAAAGATACATACTTAGAATGACCTCCTATTGATAACAATGAGGCCTACTTCTCAGTAAACATTAAGTTCAGCCTGAAAGCCTCAAGGCGAAGTCTGGAGAAGCCTCTGACAGTTCTTCACATCACACTGCTGTGGGAATACACAGACTCCATTTTAAAAGGTGTTTTGTTTATTAGGGAAAGGATATGTAGGAGAGGTGGTTGGCAGAGTTGTGTTCTTTCTTTTTAAGATTTATAGGCAGCTTTTCTGCAAAGCCCCCAAAGCAGCATAGAAATGAAAAATTACAATACAAACATTAAACACTTATGACAGAGGCACCATGCAATAGTGCCCACGCCAGGAACACTATTGCACAACTCCATCCTGCATGACAATTGTATTAGTGTACTGATGGGGCTTCTTTGAGTGAGAATTGTATTTTCCCAGGAATAAAATATTGTCTGTGGAAAGTAGGGCTGAAAAAATGTGATGCTACTGCAACTAAAGCTCAGTCCCAAGGGAATATATCTTGATTTTCAACAGCAACTGAGCAACATTTATTGTGCAAAAAAATATGATCACTTGAAAGGGTCTAATGGCACTATGCACATGTTCAGACACCATTTCCCCCCATAGGCTGCCACATATTCCAGGGCTGCTGAGCACTTCAAATTTTAGAAAGGTGACAAGAGCCTTGAGAGCCCTAGTAAACACTCACAAAACAGGTACTGCTGGTGCAGCTAAGTAATTTTAAACCCTGGATTTAATGGTTTTATGGTGGTGGTGGGCTTTGTGTATTAATTCAGTTGTGAAGCAGAATTACCCATCCCCACCGCCATTCCATGCTTTACAGCTGCTTCTGCGTACCTAATTTGTTAGAAAGTTTGCCAACCTTGAAGAAGAACAAGTACTCTGAGCATACATGTGCAGTTTTGCATTTTGAGCTCACTGAAATCACAGCACGATCGTGACTTTAGGAATCAAATAGAATTGGCTTCAGCGCCCCGATGCCCTCATCCCCGCTCCCGCTTTCTGGGTGGGGCCCTGGCCTTTGGCCCCAAGGTCCAGCCCTCGCTGCCCCACTGGAGGAAGGGCGACCCCTTTTTCAAACCGATCCAAGCCTCCCTTTGGGATTCCACCCAGGGAAGGCAGCCTCGGTGCCTCTGAGCCCCGCTTCAGGAAGGGGCGGCTGGCTGGGTGGCCCGCTTGTCCCCTCCCAGCCGGCGAGGGGCAGGCAGCGGCGAGAGCTGAGAGGAGGAGAGTGCAGGCTGCAGCGCAGCCGGGCGCCGGAGGGGGGCTGGCCATGGGGAATACATAATGCAGGAGTGAGTGACAGCGGGCGGGCGGGCGGACGGCTGGCTGGCGAGTCCACCACGGGACGCTGATGTCCACATCCCCGGGTCTAGGTAGGTGCTTCGCGGGTCTCTGTGGAAGGGGAGAAAAGTTTGGCTGCCTGCGGATCCGCGTAGTTTTCTCTCCCCACCACCCCTCTTGCCTTCCTGCCTGCCTTCCTCCGCGGCTGCGGACTTCTATCCCAGCAACAGCACCTGTTGCTGCCGGGCGAGTCTTTTTCAGGCTGCTGATCTGGAGAGCTGCTAGTGCTAAGGTTTCTCCGCTCCTCTTTCCACCCAGGCCGGGGAGGGCTTCTCTTTCTCGCTCAGGTAGAAGCGTCGAAGGAGGCAGTCTGAACGGCCTCGCTTCGCTTTCCTAAGGCTGAGGGGGAAAGTCCTGCGCTCGGGGCGTCGCGACTCGCGACAAAGCCCTCGAGGAACGGATGGGTGTGCGTGTCCCAATCCGTCGCAATCCATATTTTGCCGGTGATTTCAATGGGGGGGGGGGGTTGGGGGGTTTGTATCTTTTTTCACTCATGAAGCATGAAACCATGACAAACGCGGAGGAGCTCCCCCCCCCGCCACAATTTCTTCTTTTTCTTTCCACCTTTGAAACCAACACTAAAAACACCGTTTATTAGTCAAGTTATTATCTGGTAAAGGAGTGTTTTGGGGATACAGTGAAAACCAACCTGTAAAATCAATAATATCATCAAAGTAAATAAAAGCCCTTTTTGCTGTTTCTAAGAATGGTTTACGTGGCTTCTAAGGTGCTGTTGCTATGTATCAATAATGTACCATGTTGCTTATTATATGTTATATGTTTTGATCACAGCCTTCGGAACTGGTACTTCAGCATTCCTGTTGCTACATGTACCCTCTGCCGTATAACGCACCCCCCCACGACATTATGATAAGGGTCTTTAGGGTGGGGGAAAGCAAAGGGTTGTAGCCAATGTTAGTTCCACGTAGAGTAGACCCATTGAAATGAATGGGATTTAAGTCAGACTAACTTTGGATACAACCCACTTCATACATGCGAACAAATGAAAAATAAAATACGGAACAGAGACCATCCATTGCATAGATGACATTATTTTTGTATTCTACATGTGGCTTCCATTCTTTATGTAGAAAAAAGTTGGAAACACAGTATTAAAACTGGAAATGCTAAGAAAGGAATAATTTACAGAGCAGTGAAGGACATGATGCTTTGCACCTTGGGTAAGCCTTGTTGAATTCAAAGGAAAATGAAATTCATGGGGTGTGCAGCCCAATCCTATGCATATTTACTTACTCTCTAGTAAATGTGCATAAGATTACAGACTTAACAGTGCTTAATTTCGGCTGGGTCATAAGATATTAAGGCTGCAATCCAATGAATGCTGTTCTGGGAGTAAGTCCCGCTGAACACTTCTGAGTAAGCATACATAGGATTGGGTTGCACAGCTAAAATTAAATGCAAGTGTAATTACTGTTGTTAAAATAGTTACTAGACCATGGAATAAACATGAAACAAGCTTTAAAATAATTACCGTGATTATGCAAATGAAACAATAATTCTTTCATATATTAACACCTCACCTTGAGATATGAAATAAATCTATTATATCACCGTGACTTAGGTTTGGATCAAGGCATCATCATGGACCCTTCACCATGTGACAACTGGCTTGAATCATATTCTGATGGAGCACAGCATTATAGCTGCCATTCATTTTAAACTCAATAGAGGAAGCATTTTTAGGGCTAGCAAAATTTCTTGTTCTAAGCAGCTTTGATCATAAATGGTAAATACAACTAAAGGCACATGGAAATCTCTGGAAGCTTTAGTTGGAGTTGGAATGAGCCTAATAAGCCTTGGTTAATTCTTTGCGTACCTTTTTAATAAGGTAGGGAACAAATGAGCACAATTCAGCCAAAATGAAGTGCTTTTAAGTCCCATTGTTTTAAGCGGCGAAAAAAATCAATCACGTTCTTATGTAAAGAAACGAGACTTAAAAGTGCTTAACTCGGGCCGGATCATGCCCAGCATTTGTATACAGAAAATATTTCCATCAATCTAAAACACCTAACACCACTCCATTGATAATGTTGGGAGCCCATGTCATTTAATTAACTTGTGGATTGGCATGAATCCCTCAAATTTATGGAGAAATGTGGGCATGTGATATCTTTAAAGCACTTGCCAAATACACTTTAGTTAGATGGCTATCCCATTACTTAGGTAAAAAGCTCACCTGGGTGAGTAGGGTTAAATGTCTCTACTTTTCTAGAGATGTACACAAATGATATTTGTGGAATTATTCATCTCTTAAGTTATTGACAAGGGTAAGATTTTGCTGTGTTTTGAAATATTTAACTATGATATAACTTTGGAAAATATAACATATTTGAAAACTCTTATAATTAGTATTGCTTCCACTGTACAAATCTCACTTCAAGTCAATACAAGATATAAAATTATTTAGGAGGAAGAAATAATGCACCCGTACATCAAAATAAATGCTACAAACTACTGAACTTGTGTTCATATTTATATATGTGAGCATTTCAGTAGAACTACTACCATTGTAAACTAATTTACTGTGCAATCCTATACATGTCGACTCAGAAGTAAGCCCCATTGAGTTCAGTGGATTCACTCCCAAGTAAGTTGTTGTAGGATTGTAGCCTTATTTTTTGTGTTTTTAGTTCAGGATCACACTAGCCAGAAAAAAATTTCTATCAGAAATAGTTACTCTGAAAGCATATAAACATCCTAATTATCAAGTTATATACCAGATAAGATTTTTTTAAAAAAATCTGCCCTACATTTCTGTTGAGGTAGGCTTTGAGGGATATAAAGATAAATGTGTTTAAATTGAAAGATGAGTGTCACTTCCATAAAGCAGAAGGATTGTCAAATGAGAATAGCTGGTAGGTCATTCTGCCACCATGATCTGAAGGATGACGTATAATATATTATGTTAAGAAAACTACATGTAAATAATCCCATTCCTGGAAGCCCGCACACAAGAAATTCAGTAGTGTGGAAAACTGTGTTGTGTTACTTGAGCGAGAGAAATAAGGATAAACTTTTGGATAAAAGGGCTGGAATGACTCTGGTCTCATCCCCCTCCCCCCCAAATCAATGTTAGATAAGTGTGTAATGTTAAAAATACTACTGCTGTTAAAAATAATAATAAATGGAGTAATGACACATTTTGGCGTATTAGTATTTGATATAACATTTGTAAAATTTCGGTGAGTTTCAGTACATCAGTCAGCTGATATGTGGAATTATTTCTTTACAATGCAGTCCAAATCAAATGGAATGAATTGAATGGTTGAATTCATATGGCAGCGCAAAACAGGGTGATGCACTGTATTTTGAATATTCTTATGGGCACACTTTCCTTTGAACTGATGCAACAAAACATCTTGGAGCTGAAGTATTTTGAATTTGAAAAAGATAGCGCTCCATCAAGTTCAATTTACATTATTTTTTATTTATCTATTTGTGACTGGTGTGTCATTTATCCCAAGAAGCTGGCCCCAGCCTCCCTCCACCCCACCCCGTTACCACATCTAGGCTGGTCTTGTATACTTGGACTGCTCCAAGCTTTAGTGAGGATTTAACTTGGCCTTAATTCAGCCATCTGTTATAGATTCGGCACACCAAAGTGATCTGAAGCACTGGTCAGAGTTTTAGACATTCCTCACATGTTTGAAAGTTGGGGAAAGAGCTACCTTTGTGAATAGATTTTGAATCATTCTCAGCAAGACAATGGTGCAGAAGTGGAGGAGGAAAAAAAGAATGCATGTAATTCCCATGAAGCCCAAACTCCACTGTCTGCCTTGAGCGCCTTGAAAGGCAATTAGCATTTCAACCAGCCAATTTGGTTACATGCAATGAAGTACTTGGGGTTTGTAATTTGCTTTCCTCAGCTTGGTGCTGTTGAGAACTAGCCCTTGTGTAATCCTCTCAAAATACCTTTCTTTCCAGCTTGGTTATTGTTGCTGGTCTTAAATAACTAATCAACAAAGAGGGTTCCTTGTCTTGATCTCCAGGGGTGCCATGGGGCAGAGAAAGCAAAATACTCCACTAATAAGGGGATGATTATAATGATTAAATAGTGGTTATTAAATTGTGGCCCAGATTACAAGGTTTAATTGAAGCTTAAAAAATAATGCAGTGCTCCAGGAAAGATAAGAATGGGGATATCTTCCAAGCAGATTTTTCAAGGCTGTATTTCCTTCAGTCAACAGCAAGGCAAGATGCTGCATTCTTGTGATTTAAAATCAGACTAGACAAATGTGGGAGCATAATTCATATGGTAAATTAGAGAAGAGGTTAGCCACCTTCTTCAAAAGGATGCAGATGTGTTTTCTTTCTGCAGAACACAGTTCTGCGAGTGTATTCTAAGAAAATCCAAAATCCCCCTATTTTCATATACAGTATAGTGAAGCATAATTGAGTCAGTGAATAAACTGGGATATATTTCTATAATGTAGAGTAAGCGCTGAACTCTTAAGTGCAATTGTTAGCATTTAAAATATAATTGTATGTTGTCAGACTCAGCTGAGTAATTTAGTATGACACTTCACAAACACATTAGTATGTTGGGTGTTTTATGTAGGTTTATTCCTTTTAATGGAGCCATCATACAGAATAATATTAATTCTTTTGTGTCAGGGCCATTGTGTCTCTGAAATTAAAGATAAATCAACAAATAAATGCAATATTGAAGTTTTGGCACACAAGGAGAGGTAATAAAATCCAGCCAACTCTGCATCTATTGAATGCAAAACTCTTATCATGTTTCTCCTATGGAGGAGAGATGTGGGGTTTGAAACCCCCCCCCCCCCGGATATGGAGTTTTTTCAAAACAAATTGTTGAAGATGGCATCTCTAGGACTACCCCAATATCTTTTCTCTGAGCAGAAACTGGTGTAATAGCAGTAAAATCTATTGCCATTAGGACTTTTAATTATTGGCTTAGGGCGTAATCCTATGCACATTTAGATAGAAAAAGGTCCTACAACTCCCAGCATGCCCCAGCCAACCATGATGGCTGGGGCATGCTGGGATTTGTAGGACAATTTTCTGTCTAAACATGCATAGGATTGTGCCCTTAAAATACTTTCTTTTTCAAGTTCTCTTTTACCCAAGTTGTGTCTGGCAGAGCAAATGGGAGCCATGCCAACTAACTGTTCCAGTCTGGCTCCAAAGACTAGTCCACACCAAATCTATCATTATGGCTTTTCTTCGGAATATTTTTCCACTTTGAACTTCACTCATTATAAATGGATTTTTGGAGAATGAAGTGCTTCCATCCAATCTGACCTCTGTGCTATCTCATGTAACAAGATAACCACCTGGTATGCTAGATTTAAATCCAAATTTGAATGTGAGAGCTATCTAGTTTATCTCCAATCCTACCCTCAGAATTGCCCTAATCGGACTCAGGATGCAACAGATTAACCACCATTTTTGAAGGGTGTTTTAACAAAATCCCATATGATTCCAGATTGTGCCCGTGTGTCACTGGAGCACTTCCTTCTGTATTTGTTTTACTGTCCTATTTCCTCTAAAGTTTGAATAAAGTTTTTAGATCCTGTCATTATAGGGAAAAATGCTTGGTCTGATTTGGAGAAAATTCTTTTTTGTTTTGTTCATCCCATAATAAGGTGATTTTATTGGCAGTGGCAGACTTTGCTCCTACAGAAACTAAACTTCAAGTCAATTTTTTACTCTCTATGAAGAGTGATATGTAAGTTTTACTGATTGTAACACATATTGTTATTGATTTTTTTTACTGTTTTATCGCATTGTATCTTTATTGCATTCTTTGTTTGTTTTGTTGTAACCAATGGCTGTAACAATAAACTTTTATTCATTTGGGTAATACTTTTGTGAGTCTAAGAGCCCAATGAATACTGTGCTCTGTTCTTGCAATACAAGGGAGAAAATCTCTAAATGCAGTGCAGGATCACAGTACAAGGACCTTTGTAGCAGGGCACTGCTATCTCTTTCTGACATCCTAAAGTGGACTTCTTTAACTGATGGGAGCTGTAGTAACTACAAGGGTTCTCCCTGCCTCCCAATTTTAGCAGCAAGCTATGGAGAGCTGGCGAGATCTCCTCTACTTACCTCATGTGATAGGATACTACCACAGCCTCTGCTTCCACAGGAGCAGCAACTTGAAATGGCCAAAAGGCAAGGTAGAAATATTTTAAAGGCACAATCCTATGTAAGTTTAGACAGGAAAAATGGCCTACAACTCCCAGCATGCCCCAGCCAGCTCTGCATTTAGATAAATATGACTAGGCTGTGTTTGAAATAATACCCTTTCATCTGTGTCACAAAACTCTATAATTTGCCCCATCCTTCTCAAAAATGCATTTCATTTTAGAAGCTAGAGTTAAACACGTGTCTTAATGAGAGATAATTATTATACTCTGTTGCAAGCAAATAAGTTCAAGTTACGACAGAGCAGAAGCAGTGATCAACTATACAGTAATACCTTGGATTGCAAGTAACTTGGTTTGAGAGCGATTTGCAAGACAAGCAAATTTTTAAATATTTAATTTTTTTTTACTTGATATACAAGCGACGTCTTGCAAGACAAGTACTGTAGTACGGCTTAAATTAAAAATCTCTACAAATTTTGGGGGGGAGATTTCATTTTGATATAAGAGTGTTTTGGATTACAAGCACGTCTCCGGAACGAATTATGCTCTCAATCCAAGGCATGACTGTATTATATTTTCAGTGCTGCCATATTCCCTGAGAGAAGTTTGATTTCAGGGGCATTGAAATCAGCTAATTGGAGAGACACGGAGAGTCTACTGGGAAGGTTGTCTTAATTTTTTTTTAAAAAATCATCATAAAAAGAGTTGCACCATAGGCACAATCAGCAATCTTTCTAAGGTTAACAAAAATACTTGATTTCATATGGCTCACCGCAGCTACTGTATCATATGTCTCAGCTATTATATATAAAGCCTGCAATTTCATTGCTTTTATTGGAGAAGATTCAATCTTCAAGGTCCTTATCAAGACTATTTGAAATCACCTAATGTGATGCATCCTATCGAGGATGGGAAAGCTTATGCCTTATGTAACAGGCCTGTGGCTTACGCTGGCTCAGCTTGTCTGAGTGTGGAAAGCTAAGCAGGGTCAGGCCTGGTTATTACTTGGATGGGAGACCTCTCCTCTAGTTTCCTGCATTGAGCAGGGGGTTGGACTTGATAGCCTTGTAAGCTCCTTCCAACTCTATGATCTATGAAATAACCACATATCCATTGGGCCTGGATACAGCTCCAGCTGAGACCCCCCACTCCCTCCTGCTATCGACTTTCACTGCTGAGACCATCAGAGGGAGAGGAAGCAGCAGTCAGGCACTGCTCCATCCTGCCAGGATCTGTACAAGGCCATCAGAGGGAGGGGAAGCAGCAGTCCTTCCACTGTGTCCATGACCTGCTGAACTTTGAAGCTAAGAATCTAGAGCCTGAATTCGCTTTCCCCCCCTCCTCCCTCCCCATCCCCTTTCCTTTTGTGTCATTATTTTAGATTGTAAGCCTGTGGGCAGGGACTGTCTTAAGGAATATCTGTGTAAGCCGCCTTGGGAGCCTTTCTGATTAAAGGGTGGGATAAAAATG
Source organism: Shinisaurus crocodilurus (assembly GCA_021292165.1). NCBI lineage: Eukaryota > Metazoa > Chordata > Lepidosauria > Squamata > Shinisauridae > Shinisaurus > Shinisaurus crocodilurus. The sequence goes on from CM037877.1 coordinate 46,560,114, forward strand.
CTATAAATATGTAGTGGTGAAAAGTGTGAACTGTGAGTTGTTCCATGTATGAATTCTGTAATGTGTGAAATGGCCGCTCATCAGAGTCAGTTGATCATGACATGTACCAGGTTGTGAAGATGTCCATAATAAGCATGTGCAGTGAAAGAAGAGTGTGCTATTTTACAGGGGTGGGCAGAAGAAAAATCAGAATCTACTGGCAGCTCTTTGAGTAGTTTGCAAAAGGAGCAGTATCCAATGCTGCTGCTCTGCTTCTGAAATTGATGTAGTGCCAGCATAAGCAACCTCTAGCACAATGCCAATAGTGTAAGTTGAGGAAAACCTGTCACTCTAGCGCACGTGATTTCTGTTGTGCTAGAGGTTGCTTACACCAGCGCTACATCAAATGTGGAAGTGGAGGGGCCTCATTAGATACTGCCCTAGATTATCAAGGCATTCTGATTTCTAGTTGTCTAAGAATAGCAACAGCTAAAAGACCCAGCCCCCATTAATTTGCTTAAAAAGAATATTGGGGTGGTGGTGGCGGCGAGGAACAGGAGTGGAATGTGAAAGGACTTGGAAGCTTGGTTCTGGTGGTGATCACAAATTCCTAGGCTGAGCATTTTCTAAGAGGTACCCTTTTTCTTAATTTTTGTGTATGTTCACCTGTCTGAGCAACTATTTTGCACCTGCCTCCAGCTGATGAACCTCAGAGTTCTAGTAAAAAAAACCCCACACACAGTAGATTCCCTTAAGCTTAACAACTTCACAACCCTATGTTATATAATAGAAATATTCATAATTTGGACCAATTGATCTGAGCATTTGACTTCTCAGAGATATTTAGATTTATTTATTTTTATCAAGCTTGACCAGAACTTAAAATAGAAGTCACAGCACAGGTGCTCCTCTGCACCTGGCTCAATGTTGTTTTGCAAAACTGGAAATGCTGGAAGTATCCTGCGAAGAGGCGTATAGTTTCCCATGGCCAGCCCTTTGGGACAGTGGAGAGTCTGCAAAATACAGTCCGTGCTGGTCTTGCAGTTGTTCCTGTCAACTAGGAAGGGTAAGGGACCAATATCGAGAGCCATGGCTAATCACAAAGGACAATTAACCTGCCCAAAAGACCGAGTACAAGGCAGAGGTGGGGACTGAGCCCCAGCACTCCTCTCCTTTGCCCCTGCGGTTCTCTTTGGCTCCCCCTCCCCAGCAGAAGTGACAGGCGTCCCTTTTTCTCCCCCCCCCCCTTTTCCTGGTGGCTGAAGGCACTGCAGAGGAAAGCACTGTCCTGCTGCAGCCACTCACCATCTTCGTTTCCTAAGCATGTATCTGGCCCAGAGGCATCCGTGGGGAATGAAGATGGCAGCAGCTGCAGTCCCTCAGCATGCTCTGAAGCAATCCCAGCTGCTGGTAAGAAAATATGTTAATTTAAGTAAAAGTGGGAGGGGCAGGGCACGGTGCTGGGTGCCAAGAAAGGTGTCCAGGGGCACCTTTGACTACCCCTGGCCTAGTTCATGTGTGTGCTGTTGGCACTCAGAAAAATATGTGTATGGTAAAATGTTCCTGTTTAAGCAAAAGCAATGCAGCATGAGAAAACCCTGCATTAGCAGTGCTCCTGGTTGGCCTGCTTCTATAATGCTGATTCTGTAATGACACAGGACCTATCTGTGTGTAACATAACTACTACGGAGTACGGACCACCTGAAACCCTATCAATTTTGAGCAGTTGGGGAGGGATAGTGACTTCCAGGTCTTTCCCAATGGCAACTTCCCCAGACAGAGAAACTGCCATGTCTCCTTCTCCCCACTCACTAAAATGGAAATAACTTAGTGATGGATGGTATGATTCGTCTTCCACCTTCACCCACCCTTTAATCCATTATTAAGACCATTATTAAAGCCTGTTTGAACAAACCTCATCCTGCCCCCTACTACATAAAATTGATGATGGCCTCCAGGCCTTAAGGAGATAACCAGAGCAAATGGCCTCCTTCTCTCTTTGTCCATCCCCAAAACTATCTCCTGTCTCCGAGTGATGGACTAGTTTTGCTTCTAGTGCAGCACTTTACTTCCCTCTGTGGCCATTCACTTATATAAGAGAAAGTAAAGAGGTGCAGTCAGGAATAGCACTGAGTTCAGCGCTAAACCTATTCCCTTCCCCTGCTGTTCCCAGCCATATTAAGAACCATGACCGATCCTATTTACAGTCCTGCCTTGGGTTGTGTTTCTTGATCACTCTAGAGCAGCCTTCCCCAACCTGGTGCTCTCCAGATGTGTTGGACTACAACTCCCATCATTGGCCATGCTGGCTGGTATTGATGGGAGTTGTAGTCCAACATATCTGGAGGGCACTAGGTTGGGGAAGGCTGCTCTAAGTAAGATGATGAAATGTTTAGAGAGTGACAGATGTGAGGATTCTACAATGCACGTTAAACAGGTCTGAGGTACATGAGCATTGTACCAGCTGAAGTCCACAATTGCAGGTACAGCTTTACTCAAGCAAAAACACAGTGATGTTCTGCTGGAGTGAATTAGGGTGAAATCCTATGCATGTTTCAACAGAAAAAGGTCCTACAGTTCCCAACATTGCCCAGCCAGCCATACTGGCTGGAGTATGCTGGGAGTTGTAGGACTTTTTTCTGTCCAAACATGCATAGGATTGCGCCCTTAATCCTGTTGTTACTGAGTGCAACAGAGAGTTCTGATCTTAGGAATCTAGCAGTCGTCTTCCTCAAACAACCCTTATCCAGTTTTGTCCTTTAGAGGACAGTTTGAGAACACTGAATGAGAAGATACATTCTCCTGACTGAATGACATAGACAAATTGTGAATCATTTCAGAAGTCATCTAAATTTATTCCTTGAATCAAAAAGTGCACACTAGTTGGCACTAAACATTCTTCCACAGGGACCAACGCCTACTAAAAACCACTTGAAAATCTATATATCTAATCGCCTGTTAACGACTAAATCAGAGCTTCATCTGAGGCAGGTTTAACTCCTAGGATCCATTTTTAATGACAAGGCTTAGCTCTGGAACAGGTGACATGCTGGAAAAAACAACACAATTATTAATGAAACTCTATGACTGTTGTCTGCCAAAGGAGACATAAAATATTATAAGAAATATGTTTTATGCCGCAGAACTAAAGTAAGTTCCACTGAAGAACTCAGTTACACAATTAGAAGCATAATTTTACATCCTTCTTGAGAGTAGTTGCTGTAAGATAATAATTTATATCTTGATATCTGTTCTCAGTTCATTTGAAGGCAAACAGTGCATGCAAAAAAAGGAGAGATAGTTAATTTCAAAAGAAGGCAATTCGGTATATGAAGTAAGGCCAAAATGTATATGCTAAAGTTACTGTGTGACAGTTGCGAGACATTTTGCTCTTTGTCCAAAACTTATTTTCAAAACACCATACCTAGCTGAAATAATTTAATAAGGCGATTAGTTGAAAGGTTGGCTTAATATACTTCTATGCTTCTTTTTGGAAGAAACCAATTAATTGTACAAATAAAACATAAGAAGGAAGAATTCTTGCTGGCTGAATAATTGATGATATGATTATTAGACTTCTCTTGTTCCACAGGAGTAACTTTATAGTTTTAGAATGCCCCTTAGCAAAGGTAATAGAATGCAAGTAACTTTAAACGCCATTACCTTGCTCTGTAAGGATCATGTTTGCAGGATTATTTACTTGAGGCATGCACCGTGGGAAGATACTTGCTTAGTCTATGGCCAGGTAACAGTTGAAGCTAAAAGGTCAGCAGCACCCTTAGTTCATTGCTGGTGATGCCTATATTTACAGACAGAGAGATTGTTTCAGAGTTTACAAAGCCTGCATGGTTTACGTTCAAGTTGCAATTGTATACTCAAGTTAACATGTGTGCTCTAGGGAGGAAACCAATGGAACCACTTGCCAAGTTTGAAATATGCCACATTCATTGACATTAATATGACATACCGAAAACCTTCAATTTCAACAGGGATGTCAGGATAATTGATTCTTACTTTTTCACTTCTTTTCTGTTGTTTGCTTCCTTAGCTACTTTGGTTCCCTCTCCACTCAAAATATTACATTTTCAAATGGTTAGGTTGTGATTACTGTCAATATTAATGTGGGTCACTTTCCTAGGGAGTCATAGGAACAAGGACTTACTAACTTGATGTGACCAGTTGATCTACGATTGCATTTCAGACTGTGTCACTTACCAGTGCTACACAGGCAGAGCTTGCAAACCTAATTGAAAGGATTTATTTACGACTATCCCCTCACCCTCTTCATTATAGATGTTTTATTTTTCTCTGAAGTATGTAAGCTTATAATGGGCCTGGCAAATCTGAATATACTGTCTGCCAGGCCAGGCCTTCATTTGAGGAAGCAAAGCCCTATGCAGGCATTCTCCCTCACATGATTAACAATGGCATATGGGATGTACCTGCTAGCCCCAACTGCTACCATCATGGCCCAGCAGCTCACACCCCTGCCATCTATATGTTGGTGGAGAATGTCTGTGGAGCAGAGTCTGCTCTGTGGGCATGGGCTCGCCTTCTGATGTGGGACTCAGATTGTGCACACTTCCACATCACGGGAGGAGCTTACACAAGTAGAGCAGGTGCCCCTTTGCAGACGTTCCCCACCTGTACACGTGGACAGTGGTGGTGGGGATGCAACCGGCGGCTGCAGCTATGGCACTGCCCTTCCCCTTACATGGTTGTCAATCGTGTGAGGGGGAATGCCCAAATGAGGCTTGTCTCAGCGATTAAATTGCTGTGTTTGTTTGTTTCGTTGGAGTATTTATACCTCATCTAGTAACCAAAGTTCTCAAGACAGCTTGCAATATATTTAAAACACAATAAAATAGCAAAGATACATACAAGCCCCTGCCCAGTCAAGTGTTTCAGCTGCCTTCTTGCTGCTGTATCTCTGGGCCCCAGCAGGTCCTAGAGGAAATAACCCTGGCCTAGAAATGGCTGTTGAAGCAGCCAGATATCATCTCCCCTCAAGGCCCATGCCCATTTCAGTGTACTTATTAGAGAATGGGGCTGTAGAGCTATCATTGCAAACATTGTCACATTTCACATACTAATAAAGACACACGTTGCTGTGGGTTATCAGTCCACCAGAGAAAGCATTTGAGCCCCCTTCCCCATCTTCAGTGCAGACGTAGCTGTGTAACATGTTGACCAGTTGCACAGCAGCCAACAAGAATGTCCTCCTTTCTCTCCTTGATTAAAATCTGGACCCCAGAAAGTTGCCTGAATTGACCCAGCAATGGAGCTGTCCATGGTAATCATACCTTCTAATAGAGAATTCAGCTGGTGAGTGCCAACATGATTGTAGCCAAAACAGGTCACTGAAAAACAAGGGGGAGGTATCAGTAAGTTTGGGAGAGCCCCAAGGTCCACAGAAGTACAAAAACAAAAAACCATTTAGGCAGGAAAAAACTCTAATGGGCCCAAAAGCAAACTCTACAACTACCCCAAAAATAGCCCAGTGAGAAATTATCATGTTCTGTGGCTACTGAACACTGGGTGTGTGCTGATGAAGACACACACACACACAACACACAACACACACACACACACATACACATAGAGAGAAAACTGGAGAGGGGGAGGGGGAATGGAATGAAGTATCCTAGAGGAGGGCATGGTTGGCTGACTGATTGGAATACTGAAAAGGAGCATTCCATACTGCAACATTTTATTGCAGGTTCCACTTGTATCTCTATATAAGCTATCAAATGATAAGAATTGAAATTTCTTGGTTCCCTGTGTCAGTTACACATGGACTACACTGCTGTTCCTGTCAGCTATGTAAAGAAAGGGCCATAACACATTCACCCCATTTTTCTAATCAGGCCTAAATATTGTTATGCTGTCAGAACCTCTATTAACTTTAAGAGGGTTATAGCTACTGTTCAACCAAACTTTCCTCCCCTCCCTCCGCAGATGTGTGCTGTTCTTCAATTGAGCCATGTAACATGTTTCTTGCAGCACAGATGTATGTATCTTTAACTTGGATGTAAATATTACTTTATTCAGTGTGGCTTACTCCTAGGTATGTGTGCATAGGATTGCAGCCTTAAGCTGCAGCCCTGTACTCACTTGCCCTGGGAATAAGCCTCATTGCATTCAGTGGGACTTACTTTTGAGTAGACATGTATAGGATTGTGCTATGAATGGCTTAATTGTAATCAGCCCTTTCTATGCATGCATGCACAAAATGTCCGCCTTGGGATACAGCAGGCTTCCCCTACGTGGTGCTCTCCAGGTGTGTTGGATTACAATTCCCCCAATCTTCAGCCAGCAGGGCCAATGGCTGTGCTAGCTGAGGATTGTGGGAATTGTAGTCAAACACATTTGGAGGGCACCAGGTTGGGGAAGGCTGGGATACAGAATGTGTAGACTCATGGTGTTGTGGCTTTGTGGTGTTTTACACCAAGGAATTTCTGTTATTCAATAGGAAGGAGAAATCAAGAGTACCCAATACTTCATTGCCACCCCAGAGGGACTAAGCTGCTTCAAGTGGAAACCCATAATGGACAAGTTGTTTTCCATATTAGCATCTGGCCTAACCTTTGCTTTTTCTGGTCTCAGATGGAAACCTGGGGTTCCTCAAGCAGAACTGTTGGCTTTTGCAAAGCTCCTTTGTGCTGCTCCATTTAAAACAGCAACAGAAACCTGTGCCCAAAGTGGTCAAACATTCAGCAAATCTTAGTATGTGGTTTCAGTCAGGAAATTTCAGGGGTTGCTGACAAGCCTAGAGATGTCCAGGAAAACTGGCCAAAATGGATGTGCAAACGTGACTTCAGTAGGTCCAATTTTACCAGGCTGAAGCACTATATGAGCAAATTTTATGTGAAAACACTGATGAAGGGATTGCTAAAACATATAGATTTGTCCATCAGAAAAGTATAAAATATCTATCCAAAAAGTATGAATTATCAGTCATTGAAATATACAAAGAATATCGTCAATTCTTAAGTGCACCCTATGCAATATCTTATTTGCTTTTCATGCACTCTTTTCTTTTTCTCTTCTCTTTTTAGGGATGCCCTCTGCCTACTCACTAGTTATACTTCTTTTAGTATTATCCATCAGATTTATCTCTGGAGAAACAGAAGTCAAGTTCACTGGACAAACAGAATTTGTAGTTAACGAAACAACAACAACAGTTATACGTCTCGTTATTGAAAGGACAGGAGAACCAGTGAATGTCACAGCAATTGTATCAGTAAGAAACATTTCTAATCTAATTTCTCTTTATGTCAAAATTCATCTTTGTTTCAAATGAAAAAGTAGGTGGGGATTTTGGGGGGAAGGGGTGAACTGGCTCACCCATTTGTTCTTGGCAAACAGAATGGCAAAATCAGTACCTCACTAGAATGATGACCAGCATAAAAAGTCATACAATGCAAAGGAAATTTACTACTCCAAGAATAATGATGTTTGCTGTAATGTATTACAGATTCATGGTGAAAATACTGGTGACTTTTTCGACACATACGCAGCAGCACACATATCTGAGACAGAAACTAATCGAACTGTGTACATTTCTGTGTGTGATGATGATCTTCCAGAGGCTGATGAGACTTTCATATTTTATTTGACATTACAGGTGGGAATATATTTTTTATGAAGTTGAAATAGATATGTGATAATAAATAGAGCAAGATTTGGTCTTTCCTAAGTTCTTGTTGTAGAGTCTAGAATAGTGTTCTCCAACCTTGGGTCAGGGCATGCTGGGAGTTGTAGGCCAAAAACATCTGGGGACCCAAGGTTGGAGAACACTGGTCTAGAATTTAGACAGACATTTCAGCATTTTAGGTCTGCATAAGCTTTTGAAGCCTCTTTCTTCCCCACTGCAGTCCCCCATACCCCCAAGAAATCTACTCTGGGGGTCCCCCAGTCCTACAGAGCACCTCTTGAGGGTTTACAAGGCTGGTTCTACTGAAGCAGTTCTGTCAGTGGAAAAAAAACCTAATTGCATTTCACCCTTAGTTTTTGCCCTCTGCAATGCATATTGAACATAGCTAGCTGGGTACAATTCTCTTTCACTCGTGGTGTCATCCTCCTTCAAGAGAGGAGTCTATTATTCTGTTAGTTGAAATGGCTGTTTGAACATTTCTTCTTTTTTTGGTGTGTATTTGAACTCGTAATAATGTCTTTCATTTATTATTGACCATTGGCATTTTAGGATTAGCCTGTAAACATTCACAGTATTTTCAGTCACATTTACTTGAATTTATTCTTAGTCTCTTCAAAACAAATCATTTGCATTTGGGATGCAATATTATGTGCCAACTTAAATGTGCAGTAATATCATTCTAAACAGATATGAAATATACACCTTGAAAGAAAGACTGTGGCCTTGGCCTACAGCTTTATACTTATCAGGGAAGGAATAGGCATTGATGCTGCGAAAATCACTGAGTTCTCTATTTCTTGTTGTACTTGTGGTAGTGAAGGCTCAGGCTAGCTGAGCTGGTGTGATGTCAGGAAATGTTCATGAGCAGTTCAGGGAAATTTTCAGGAGTGGAATGTACACATTTGTGAGCCAAGAGAAAGTTGTCCATTTGGCTGGGATTAAAACTTCACACAGATCCTAGGGGCAGGAGGAGCTATGTAGGGCAGGCTGAGGAGGACTGAGTGGGAAGAGGCCTCAGGAAGTATGAAAGCTGAGAGGCAAGAAAGACGTAGGCAGTTTGGCTGAAGAAATCTCATGGAGTCAGCTGTGTGCTGGGAAACAGGAACCTGAGGAAAAAGTAATTCACAATGTCAGGCTACTCTTAAAACAGGCAACCCTGAGGCAATGGGGCATGGTGGTGGTGGTGGTGGGCTGAATTTCTCACACTGGTTTGAACCAACCAGCCAGTTATTTGACTGTAGGCTTCTGGTTTGTTTATTATTATTATGTTTCTTATTTTAAAAGTTCAGGGAGAGTAATAACGTAACTTAAAATCAGGTTAAAATATAAAAAACATTGGGTTAGGTCCCAATTTTAGTCATACTTAGAGTAGACTAATTGAAATCAATGGGACTTAAGTTAGTCATGACCTCTGATTTCAATGTGTCTACTTTAAGTACAACTAAATTGGGAACCAATCTGTCATATGTTCCCTGTAGAAAACAGCTTATACATTGGCAAACCTTGAAGGAATGGGAGTTCCATAATAATAGAATAAATTATTTTATTGTTATTGTTATTGTTATTATTTTCATTTCTTTCTTTAAAAATTTTTAATTTACTTTTCAAAACAAAATATAACAAAATACAAGAATAACACAAAAATATAACAGAAACAACATACAATAAATCATAATGTGCACCCCCCCCTCCAAGGGACCAATCAATATACTTCCATCCCCTTAATCAAATGAATTCCAAATTCCAAAAATATAACATATCCTGACAAGGCATGCTCCCCTTCCCCTTTATTAATACATAATCTAGTAATTGATTCCATATATCCATAAAATTATTCTTCTTTAGCAATCCTTTTTTGCATTTGATACTACAAGTTATTTTATCGTTTAGGACTATATCCCAAACTTCCTTATACCAGTCAGTTATTAGGAAAACATGTTGTACTTTCCATTTCCTCGCTATCATTAGCCTAGCCGCAGTTAACAAGTTTACAATTAATTCCTTCGTATTTTGGTCGCAAATAAGTTTCTCTGTTATTGATAACAATGCTAATTTTGGACAGACCTCTAAATTAAAACCAATAATTTTCGATATTTCTGTAAAAACCTCTCACCAAAAAACCAGTACATTTTTACAACTTCACCACATATGAGCATATGTCCCTTTTTCCTGACATCCTCTCCAACAAAATGCAGAACATTTATTATCTATTCTATTTAATCTTACTGGAGTTCAATACCATCTCCAAATTAGTTTATAAAAATTCTCCTTTATCCTAGTTGACATCACCTTCACAATCTGTCTATCCCATATATTGTTCCACCCCACCTTCGAGGTCACCTCTTCAAATTCATTATCCCACACTGCCTTTAGCTGGTCCTCTTGTTCTTCCAATATTATTTTCATTTCTATACTGCCCAATAGCTGAAGCTCTCTGGGTGGTTTACAACAGTGCAATATGTCATTCTCTGTGTCCCTCTCCTTTGAAGTTATTGGTCAGTTGTAGAATCTTTGTTCCTTACTGGCTCTTACCTGCCCTTTCCCAATTTTTATTATTCAGAATTGCATTTTAAGTATATACAGGTCACTGAATATTTAGGGTAGTATCCAATGGGGCCGCTGCACTCCCGCTAATTCTGTTGCACAAGTGAGACCCACTGCTTGCAAAATGGGGATTCAGCACTTCATAAAGCAAGCCCCCAAATGAGTGGAAACATTCATTTCTGGATCAGGACAGGTTGGCAGAGCTCTGTTATGCAAGCTCCACAGACCTGCTCCGTTCCAGAAATGAGCATTTCCACTCATTTCCAGTTCCTATCCGAAGCATTAAATCCCCATTGCACAAGTGGTGGGTCCCACTGGTGCTTGGGCAGTGTTGGATACAGCCGATAGATAACTTATTAGCATGTTTCACACATAGATGTAATCCTCAATGTTTTCTTTTCTTTTTTCATCTTTTCCCTTTATTATAGAAAGTCCTTGTGAATTACAAATGTAGGGAAAACATTATACTTTTTTTTTTTTAATACTTTCAATGTTGTTGTTCTGTTTGTTCTAGGTCATGATCATAGAGATGATCGTGATGGACTTTATGAAAAAATATCCCAGTACCGTATATGATGTCAACAGATCTTCAGATTCTTTGGGGGGTGGGGGGTGGAGGGATGCATGCTTCTCATCTAGCTCGTTATTGCTATGGTATCAATGATATTGTCAAGCTATGATTAATGATCTTCAACGTTTGTATCAAACATTATATTGTTTAACCAGGCTGAGTCTATAGAATTTCTGTTCCATGAAAAGTAAGTGCTTTTGGAGCATTCAGTTGACTTGAATACCTTTCCTTGGAATGTGTCATTGAAAGAGATTCATTTACCCTGAAAATAAGCACATTGTTGAATAAGTGCATTTTCTCTACTTGTATAAACTGTTTCATTTCCAGTGCATCCTTCTAATTTTCCATATTGTGTCCCTTGTTTGTTTTAGAAGCCACTTCCAGGAGTAACACTTGGATTGCCCAGAGCTGTAACTGTAACAATTTTATCAAATGACAATGCCTTTGGAATTATTTCCTTTGACATGGTATGTTTTCATCTTCTATACCTTTATTCTTTGAAACTAGAATGATAGGGAGATTTCAGCTTAGCAGTCAGTGGGGAAACTGGGCATCTTACCAGGCATCTGTGACATAATGGTTGATAGCTTGAGCTGGAAGTTCAGCTCTCAGCCATTAACACCATGGGTAGCTATAGGTAAGCTGCTGTCTTTCAGCTTCATTATCCCACTCTACCTCATCATAAGCGGTAGGGGAAGTCTTCCCCTTTCCAGCAAAAGACTTTTGAAACTTCTCAATTGATCAACACCAACAAGATATTATTTGAAAGTCTTTGGCATAAATGCATTACTTTTAGGGTGGCTACTTATGGATCGTCAACAAAGAGGAAATGGGTCACCAGAAAAGAGGACAACAAAAGAGGCCACCGATTTGCATAACATTTACATATGCTAATTTATGTGTATAAATGCAAACTTAGAGATAATCATTATCATTTAAATAGAAATACAATTTCATATCGAGCAAGATTGTGACTGGGTGACCTGTGTGCCTGGTTACATGCCTGTGCAGTCTGCTGTCCAGGTGCTAATTGTTGATGGGCAATTTGAGGGCCCCTGCTCTCCCTTCTTAGGGTGCTTTATCTTTAAACTAGACTTGGACTGGACAGCCCTGCAAATAGAGGATGCCTTCAAATAGAGGACAGTCCTCTGGCAGCTCTTCAAATAGAGGACTGTCCTCTGTAAAAGAGGACACATGACCACCCTTATTAATTTTTCTGTTTTATTTAACAATGGTTGTCCATGGAATGTAGGACTGAAGGTTTTCCCATCACTCAAAAGCAGCCTGTGTGGCCCAGGATTCTTGGGCTCATGATGACCATATATATTGTTACACCTAAGCTAAGTCAATGGCAATCTGAGGGTGTGACATTTGGCAGCACATCAGAGGACCAGATTTATGTTCCAAGTAAATTGAAACAACTGATCAAGTTTTATCGACTATAGAGAAAAGAGTAAGAGGATGGAGAAGATAGTGCAGTTGATTCATAGGCCATTTATAGCTTAACTAGGTTCATTTGACAAACAAATGAAGAAGTGTTGTGTGCTGAACTAACTTGAAAGAAAGGTTAAAGATCATTGTTCAAAAGTTCTGTGTGAGCATCCAATCAGTGAAATAATTGTGAATGATTCCTTTGTTACCTCAAAGGTTCCTTGGCCTTAGTTGGGTAGTTTTGAACTATTATGAGATCTTTTGAAGATAATTGAGGCTGCCACAGACCAGCAATGCCCTGTTCCGCGAGTGGAAGGGAAAATAGCAGAAGAGTGTGCCTACACTCTTTTTTGCCCTTCCTTTTCTGTGGCCTTTTCCACTGCTACCAGGTGGAAGTCTTTATTTCTGGCTCTGAGTTTGGATGCCACAGAAAACAACTCAGGACAGAGCATCCCTGGGTTGTTAAGTGCACCAGAAGTAGGCGAGTAGGGAGCCAACAAGCTCGCTTGCTCCTGAACAACCCACAGTTAACAAATTTTGGGTTGTTTCACATTGTGCGACCCGGGTCAGTAGCTATTGATCTAAATTGCAAAATTGCCTTGGCTTTCAATAAAGTTTGACTTGAAAGCTTTGCTGGAGAGTTTCTTTTAACTTTCTACTTAGTTATTTTATCATGACCGGATTAGCAAATGATCTATTTTAATAGGTGCAAGAAACAGTATAAATACTGTAACACAAAAGCATTTAATTTGTTTATAATGGCCACGATTTTTAGGGGGAGAAAAAGCATTTCCATAATGTTAAAAATATTTATATCTGTTGTCTTTCTTGCCTTTGATGAGCAAAACTAATTGGTTGCTGTGAAATGGAATGCCATCAGTGGGCCAGCTCACAGATTGGATTAACGTGTCTTTGGGAGTTTGTATTTCTATGGTAACAGCTCTCTGTATTCCCTCCCTGTTGTTGGGATATTTCATTGGTGCCTGACTGCCTGTTTCTTCTCTCCCCTCCTCCCCACCCTGCGTTTTAGCCTGCCTTAATCACATTGACAGAGCCGAGAGGTGGGAATGAATCTGTGCCTCTCACTCTAGTTAGGGAAAAGGGAACCTATGGAACTGTGACTGTTATTTATGAGGTGAGCATGTTCAGATAACTTCACCCTTAAATTTATTATTTTAAGTGAAACTAGTAAGCTACAGCCTTTGAATCATAATTATGAATAAACATGGCAGTTCTGAAAGTACTGTTTCCAATTATTCCTGCTAGCTTTAATCAGATTCATCTCATTCTCAGATTGTGGACCAAACCTGTAACCAGGCTTCCCATTATCTTATGGAGAAGAAGGTAGCAAGCAATCACGCTGTCCTTTTCAAGCCATGTTGTGAGCCCATGGGGCTTTAAGCAAGGCCTGGGGTGTACTGATCTTGAATTAGTTGTTGTCAGATGGGTAACAGATTCCAGTTATTGGGGTAAGGGTCAGGCTCTGCAGGACCGGGGGATGCTGTGTTGATCTGATAAGTTCCAAGGCTCAATTATACCCTTGTATTCCAAGACAAGGCCTGCTGACTACCAGAGCCTGGTCCCTTAAGCAAAACCACAGTGAATGTAACAAGAATGGTGTTCTTGCCTGGTGTCATGCACTGTGACACAGCTGAGTGGTTTTAGATTATGTGCCCTGCCTTTTCCAGTATGGATTCTAGGAGAACAAATAGCTTTGGGAGATGGATGGGTTAATTGAAAGGTCTGAGCTTGCCACTCACAGATGTGGGATCTGGTAACTCCTCCTCCTCTGCAGAGAGGTCTTTGGAGAACCCAAAGGTGTGATGCATTCTGGAGCCATGAGACAGTTTGGGGATGTGTTCCTGACTCAAGGTTTGGGGAAACATTTCTGGCTCAAGGAGCCACCTTCAGAAAGATCTTGGGGCCAGATCACACACCAGTTCTCTATCTCAGCCTTCCCCAACCTGGTGCCTTCTAGATGTGCTGGCCACGCTGGCTGAGAATGATGGGGCTGCAGTCAAGGCTGCTTTAACTATAAAATAATAAATAATTAGAAACCTTTAGTATAATCTAACCCAGTGCTCTCCAACCTTGGGTCCACAGATGTTTTTGGCCTACAACTCCCAGCATGCCCCAGCCAGCTACGCTGGCTGGGGCATGCTGGGAGCTGTAGACCAAAAACATCTGGGGACCCAAGGTTGGAGAACACTGGTCTAACCAAACTGATATCAACCTCTTGAAAAAGCCAATTATCCACCAGAAAGCATTAGAAGAGGCCATCTTTCTTAATTGGAAATATTTTTGTTCTTTTTTTGTCCCGCAGGATAAGGACATATTTTCATAATTATCTTATTTTAGGGACCACATGTATTCATGCAGTCTAAGTCTATCTAATCCACTCAGCCCACAAGCACCGGAGTCCCCTCCCTGGTTCTCAGCAGACCCTGTGCTGGCTGTACAGTCTATGTAGGTGGCCTCCTGCTTTTAGTATATGCAATGGTACAGCTAGGTAATTTTAGATCCTGGTCTTAATGATATTACACCATACATTTTTACTCTAGTTGTGAGGCACACAACTAACATGTATCTTCTCCCCGCCTTCACCTTTCTATATTCTACAACTACTTCTACATTCCTCATTCATTAGAAAGGGGGGGGGGGACGACAGAAAACTTTAGATTCTAGTAGATTCTAGTTTCTAGAGTTGGAAGGGGCCTACAAGGCCATCTAGTCCAACCCCCTGCTCAATGCAGGAAACTATCTCCCATCTCCCATCTAAGTATTAGGTCTCCCATCTAAGTAATAACCAGGCTTGACCCTGCTTAGCTTTCCACTCTCAGACAAGCTGAGCCAGCGTAAGCCACAGGCCTGTATACTTGTTTGCCAACCCTGGAAAAAAAGAAAAAAGAAATATGGTCAGCATGTGCAGTTACACATTTTAAACTCACTTAGATCATAGCACAATCATTACTACATAAATGGAGTTTGCTTCTGCCGCCTGATGCTAAACACATTTTCTTGGGGATAACCACCTGTAACCATGTACATGTCCAGTCAGCTGTGCCCCTGACTATAAAATGTTTCCAAAAATAGGAAGGAAGGAAGGATACTGTGATGGTCAGCATCAGCCCCAGTGGCTCTCAGCATGCCCATGCTGGCCCAGGATTTGATGCCAGGCCTGTCTGCCACCTTCCCCATCACCTGCCACTCTCTGGGTGGCTGCAAAGTCCAGCCCTTGCTGCACCACTAAAGCCCTATTCAGACATTCAAAAAGGGGTAGAAATCAACATGTATGGGGAGGGAGCACTCCAGCCCTGCCCCTCTCCCTCATCACATTCACCACTCTGTACTCATGGAGGGTGTCTGAAGAGGAGAGTCTCTTCTATCCATGGGGGGCTCTCCACGCAGTTGGGAACCCTGAATTTCCAGTGTTCTGGCTTGCATGGAGAGTCTCCAGGGACCGAGGCAGCTCTCCTCTTCAGACAGTCGCCATCCACGATTAGAGGCTGACAAATACAGTGAGGGAGAGGGGTGGGGCTGGAGCACTCCCTCCCCATGCGTGTTGATTTTAACCCCTTTTTGAATGCTTGAATGGGACTTGAGTATATGAGTATACTGGAGGGAGAGAGACCTGGTTTTTCCAGGGACACCGATGTACTACTGCAACAAGTTGGAAGCATGGGAATCTGTCTTATGAACATGCCCACATTCTAACTGTGATTATTGTGAACAGGTCAGCTTCCTTCTTACTTCAGTGATTATGAAATCAAATGTTCTGCTTTTAAGTGAACAGCTAGAGTTTCCTTGTCTTTCAGTGCATCACTATGTAGCTTTTGTGGTTTGGGGAAAAAGTACCCTATCGTTATATAAATGCTTTCTGAATTCATATTGATTTCATCTTGCTTTCATCTTGAATATCAAAAGATTGGCCAACCATATTAGAGGGTCCTCTTTTTTTCTGGAAGATGTTACTTAAAAAAAAAAAAATCCTCTATGTGCACTGATAAGACACAATATTTCTTAATAGGTAGAAGGTGGTCCAAATTCTCCTGAAGAAGACTTGAGACCAGTAAGGGGAAATATCACCTTTCCTCCTGGCACAGCTATATTGGTTTATAACTTATTTGTTCTTGATGACCAGGTGAGAGCATGTATCAATAATTTTTGAAGGTTTTGATCTGTGTATTAGGATATTTAAATAATTAAGGTAAGGTACAATTGACTTTAGGGAGTTGGCTCACCTTAGATGGGTGAATTTGATCATCCCTTACTCAGTATTAGCATCATTAGGTTAAATCTAGCATCAGGCTAGCACAGGGATGTAGAACCTCCAGCCCATGGGACATTCCAATCTGGACTACACAGCCTCTTGGAGTTCCTCCAGGGGGAAGGGCTTAGACTCCAATCCCCACTGCCTGAAGGAATCCCCTCAGAGGGCATTCCCCTCCTGCTATCTCAAATCTGGCACACACAAGCAGTGGAACCCCCACTGTAATCTCAGATGTCCTTCCTCTGCCAGGTGAAGGCTTTTTTATTTGGACAGGCTGTTGGTCTGCTGAGTTGATCTGCTTTTCTTCTGCTGGTTATTGGTGTTTTGAGCTGGCTGCTGTTTTCATCCATTCCTGTTGTTATCTATCTTATCTGTTCTTGTTTTCATGTATTTGTTTTATCTGCTTTTGATATTGGTATTTTGTTATGCCATTTTTAACATAATTTTTAATTTTGTTCTTAGCCACCTTGGCCGCTTAATGCAGAAAGGCAGGACATATATTTAATAAATAAATAAATAAGGTTGAGGTCAAAGGTATTGCCTGCCAAGCTATCACTGTACACTTAGTTTTCCAATTTGTGAAGGAGAATTTAATTTAGATTAAGAGTGCTTTGCTTTAGACCAGGGCTCTCCAACCTTGGGTCCCCAGATGTTGCTGGCCTACAGCTCCCAGCATACCCAGCCAGCATGGCTAATGGCAAGGGATTCTGGGAGCTGTAGTCCAGCAACATCTGGGAGCCCTGCTTTAGACAAATGACTTGTGTTGTGTTGTGTGTATATTTAAAATAAACTTACCCATGGCTGGAGTAAGATTGTTTTTAAAGTATTTTGATTTTTTTTTTTTAAATCATGTAGCATGAGCTTCACTCAAGACAATCTCAATGAATGTGATGATATTGTCACATAAATCATCATTATTATAAATGATAAAGTACACGTAATGGACTGTACATGAAAAAAAAAAAACCTGAGTGCTGAGAAGTAGTGAGACATAAACCTTACATGGAGTAAATTGAATAGAGAAGTACAAATCAGCACCTATTATGAAAATAAAAGTACCACAAACCAAACAGGGAATAAAATTGGCCACAACTACAAAGACAAGTTGAATGGGCACTCTTGAATGTGATCTCAAGAAAAGCATTTGAGGGTGGCCAATTAGCAAATGAGAATGAAAGAAGAAACAGGTAAAGAGCAGAAGACTTGGAGCCTCCTTTGAAAACAAAGCTTTGCTTCAAAAGAATTTACACACTTTCAAGTTGAATATTTACCATTAGGCAGTCCCTGTAATTAATGTTGTACTAACACTTCTCAATAGCAGTTACAGCTTTTGAGTCTCAAAATCAGAGAACATGTGTTTGAGTTTATCAAAGCAATTTTACTTTGTGGCAAAAATATATATGAATAATTTAACTCTCTGTCAAGGTTCTAAGGACATGCACCTGAATTAGAAATGTAAATGATCCTTTAGTACATTTAATGGGACAAGGAACAGAGCTTTCTTGGTAGTGGTGCTCTTGTAATGGAATTCTGGCACTTGGGAAGCTCACCAGGAGAACTCTGTTCTTATTTTTAGGAAATTCAGAAGAATGTTTAGATCAGTGAGCATTTGGGGGTATTTGATTGAACTCAATTCTGATGAAAGTAGTATGGGGCTGGTAAATTGATACTGTCCTTTGGTGGCTGCATATAGGTAATTTGATGCTATTTTAGGATTGGAAGGGATTTTGCCCAATTGTCCGTTTGACTTCTGGGATCTGGGTTTTTTTGCCTTCCTCATAACAGACGTCTTTGGTCCTTTGTTTTCCTGTATTGTACATCAAGGTTAGGCACTGGTTAGGCAGTGGGATAGTGGGCAGGGATTTGATCCCTACATGCCCTCTTGTGTGTGGGGTGGTGGTGTTAAAGGTGTTGTCTCATGGTCAAGATGGGACTAGCTTCAGGGACTAGCACGACACCTGCACCCCTGGATTGGTGGTGGTAGGCAGCTAAATGATAGTTTATACCACTGCAGCCTTATGGTATTCTTATTTCCCTGGGTTACCTAGCAGGCAGGCTAGGAGCTGCTCTTTCAGAAAATGGGCTGTCAGAATACCTGCATGTTCCTTCCCTTGCAAAGTCATGGAGGTATACCTAATATTGTGGTTTGTTTTAAACCAGTTTGCTGCTGGTTCTTGTCTCTCTTCTCCCCACCACCCTCCATTTGCTCCCTGATGAAGGCAGAAAATAAAAGGGGGGAAACCAAAGGTCTAACCTCCTTCTTTATCAAATTAGTTAATAAAGTAAATTTGTGAAGGACCGCTGCTGGTCCTTTCCTGCAAGAATGGGAGCTATGCAGCTTTTTTGACAGCTCAGAGCTCCCGCCTGCAATCCCTGGTTCAGCTTGGGCCATGAACACTGGGATTGAGCACCGAGTCAAAGTGAAACTACACTTCAGTCAAAAGCTAAAGCAAGTTTATTGGAAATAGTAAAACACACAAATTGAAGAGGGAGATAAGGGGAGTGAAATTGACAAGAGAAGGTAATTCTTGTTACCGGCAGGCAGAACTATAAAACAACAAAGAATCTAAGCTATTCTCAGCTAACACTGAAGAATCTAACCTAGTCTAACACTAGCAACTGTAACGAACTTACGGCAATGTACCCAGGCTGTCCACTGGGGGTTGAAGGTCCAGGCTGGCCTGAGCCGATGACCTGCTCCATGCTTTGCAGCACTTTGCTTTCAACAACCAGCTGGAGTCCCGGGTGCCACTTTTACCCCTTCACTGCCCCCCCCTCGATTCCTGACCCCTCCCCTTGCTGACCAGACAAACTGGCCTGGCCAGGTAGGAGGGGGTGCGGGGTCCTCGGCGCCACCTTACCCATGGCCCATCAAGGGTGTTCGGAAGGGCGATCGAGGGTACTTGTCAGACCATTGAGAGTATTGGGACAGACCATCAGTATGCAGAGTGTGTCGCGGACTGGGCTCTCGAGCCCCAGGTGGGGATTATTCCGGTGGAATGCGGGCAAAGGGTGTCTGCGGTTAGGCTTTCTCTCCACAAAATCCATTCAAATTATCCAGTTAAAACAAATTATATATCCAATAAGTGTGTTTGTATGTGAAGTTCTTCATACTGTACATTCTAATAATCTATACAATATCTCCAAGTCTGGCGAAAAGAATCTTTTCTGACAACTCTGTAAAGTACCACCAGCTGAAAAGCACTTCCACACCATTCCTTTAAAATCTTAATAGAAAATAATAGATAAGCAACTGGGCAGTATCCTATTCAGCACTAGCTGTAATTTAAAGCTACCTCTAGTGCAACACCAGTAGCATTTCCTGGCATGCTGGGGTTCCCTGATCTGGGTCTGATATGTCCCTCCCTTAACATAGCTGTGCTTCAGTGATTTGTTAAAGCAATGATTATATGGGGTTAGGAAATGTAGGATGATGGGAAAGATCTATGCATATATTTAGATATTGATATACCTTTTTCTGCTTTGATGAATAATTTGCTGATTTGTACACATTTACCTTTGATTTGAGTAATCATTATTGGTTAATATTACTTTTCTAGATACCAGAAGATGATGAAATATTTATTATTCATTTGAGGAGTGTAGAAGGGGGAGCTGAAATCAATGCATCGAGAAATTCTGTTGAAATTATTATTAAGAAAAATGATAGTCCAGTGCGATTTATTCAAAGTCTTTATATGGTACATGAAGAGGATGATATACTAACAATCCCAGTAGTTCGGGGTAAAGATGATGACGGAAACATAATTGGACCAGATGAATATGAAGTCTCGATTCACTACATCATTGTAACTAGGAATTCAACAGCACATGCACAGCTCAATTTGGACTTTCTGGATCTACAGCCAAATACGACTATTGTTTTTCCATCTCTAGTTCACGAATCTTATATTAAATTCAAAATCCTTGATGATGCCATACCAGAAATTGCTGAGACATTTCATATCATGCTACTTAAGGATACTTTGCAAGGAGATGCTGTTTTAACAAACCCATCCATTGTCCAAGTTACCATTAAGCCCAACGATAAACCTTATGGAGTACTATCTATCAACAGCATCTTGTTTACTCAGACAGTTGTTATTGATGAAGATCAAATGTTAAGGTACTATAACTTTTCAATGAACTGATAATGTCAAAGTAGATTTATGAGAGGAGTTGTAATTTCCTTGAGAAAACAAATTTAGATTGGAAAACCTATCATATTACCTTGTAACTTCTATTGGTGCTATTCTTTTGAGTTTAGCCTTGAATTATGTTTTTTTTTTCTTCTCTTTGCAACTGAAATGTGTCCTTGGTGCTTTGTATCAGGACTAGCGTTTTGGTTGGAATTCCCAAGGGACCTTCATGGAAGTCTTGTGGGAAAAACTCTAGGTGAAATTGTGGGGTTCTGCTGTAATAGATGGTTGAAACTAATGTACAGTGATGTGTACAGTTACGCTTATACCTATAACGATCCTCATCCTTTAATAATAGATTGGTTTCATATGTGGATATGTATAATAGCTTCAGTGCAAAGAAAGTTAGTTGTGCTGAAGTTCCTTTGAAATGTAGGTCTTGTTAGTTGTGAGACTTGCAACCAATGTGGTCCATTGATTTCAATGAGACCTAAGAGCAACTAATTTTCTCTAGTTTGGAGCCAACGTGTTGGATGCAGTTCTGCCCGTAGTTATGAGCATATAAGTTCTGTAAATGTAAACAGGTATTATATTTGCATACCTGTATACCAGATTGCATTGTAAAATTCTTTATTGCTTTCATGAATTCCTATTCTCTTTGGCTCATAGTTAATTAACTGCACAGTTCTGAACTTAAATCAAAAGTTGTATTCTTTGTGTGGTAGAGTTCCTGACAAAATCTTCTATTTGGTTTTCGTATAGGTCACATATCGGGGACATTTAGACCTTCTCCCAGTTGTCTAGATCTGTCTAGAGCCACTTACAGCTTCTGAATGGTTGAGAAGATGTTTAAAAATGTTCTGTGGGAAAGACCCATGCAGTCAGTCCACCTTAGCATGAATAGGTTGTTTAAATGCTGTCTCAGTTGCATTGCTCAGGGCTAAGTGATTATGGGTACCATTCAGCAGGAAGAACTAAAGGGCACCTTTCTCTAGAGTTAAACCATTTAAAATCAATTATATCACTGTGTAATAAGCTTCTCATTTGTGTTTTCCTAATGCTTTCTCTGAATTGGTTCTATAAATAAGGTCATATATGAGTTTGGTGGTTTAACTGCTGGTGTGTAGGAGCAGACATATTCTACCTAAAGGTGCAATCCTATGCAAGTTTAGACAGAAAAAAGGCCTACAACTCCCAGAATGCCCCACCCAGCTATGCTGGCTGGGGCATCCTGGGAATTAATTATAGGCCTTTTTTCTGTCTAAACTTGCATAGGATTGTGCCCTAAGATGTGTACAGACATTGAACGTATGTGCGTGTGTGTGGCACAGATAGGCATGCCACAAATATCTATGATCCCCCCCCAGCAGCAAAATGTACATATTGCAGATATGGATAAAGACAAACATATATTTTAAGTTTGTGGTTGAATTAGTTTGCACACACACTCATTGCACTGAAAACAAATAATTCAGAATGTAGTGAATGTGTGTTCAAACCGCTTCCACCATTTCAAATATCTGCCTGTCTTTACCGTAGCTGAATAAAGCAACAGATTTTGGAGCAGTTATTGATCCACATACACACACACATAGAAGGAAAGAAAATACCCCAGCACCAATGTAATACCAAACCAGTGTGTACTTTGGGAATAATAACAAGCAATAGAGTAGAGATCAGATACTGTTCAACTTATTGCTAACTTTAGCTGGTTCTTCCAAATTATTTTGCATCTGGTAGTTTTTGTTGCTGCTCTTTTAAATACGTTCATCGCCCAGGGTGGCCGGGTGGCCAGCCAGATGGGCGATTAATAAATATAATAAATAAATAAAATAAATAAATAAGTATGCAGTATTTCAGTTCTGATCCTGGTAATTGGTGGCATTTAACTCATGCAGTGAGGATATATTTGAATAATGTGGCTTTCATTTGTGTGTTAGATTTTAACTCTAGTGATTTGATGTGGAAAGTGTTTGTTGTGCTTCTTTTGTGTTTTAGGAAGGTGGCAAAGACTTTTCTATTCACCATGCAGTTAATTTGTTTTTACCTCCTGCTGTGGTGATGTATTTTAAATTGACACAGTTGGCCCTCTCATGCCGTTGTTTTAATAATTTAATTGATTTAGTATAATTGTTTTTATCTCATTATTTTTATTATTTTTGTGGTTGTTTTTTTTTAAATCTAGAAGCCACCTGGGGGTGGGGTGCATTTGGGAGCCATAAGGCAGGGTAGAAATTTTCTTAAATATCTAAATAAGTAAAATAATTTCAAATTATTTTTGGTATGTGGCCACCCAGGGTTTTCTAGTTCTACATTGCAGCTATTACTAGAACATGCTACAATTCAGTATTTCACAAATTATCTTTGTTAAAATTTGTTTGCAAACTCTAGGTATGAAGGCATCACTGTTGTAAGGAATGGTGGAACACATGGAAATGTTTCGGTTTCCTGGATTATAACCCGCAACAGCAGTGATCCTTCACCTGTGACTGCAGACATCACTCCAGACTCAGGGGTGTTACATTTTTCTCAAGGGCAGCTGTTGGCATCACTTCCTCTGAACATTATTAATGATGATTTCCCTGAAGAAGCAGAACCATATCTGCTTAGAATTCTGTCTCACACAATACAAGGAGGTGCAGAAGTGAGTGAACCAGCTGAGGTAAGTCTGCATTTATTCCTCTAAAGAAGTGCAAGCATTCAAATAAGACATTCAAGAAGTTTAGACTAAAATAATGTTGGAAAGAAGGCAGTTGCAAGCTATCAAAGTCTTAAGAAATTCCACAGGGGTAGCCATGTTAGTTTTACACTTAAAAACTATGTTTAGTGTGCAATCCTATGCATGTTTATACAGAAAAAAGTCTTGTCAGCATGACTGGCTAGAGCTTTCTGGGAGTTGTAGGACTTTTTTTTGTATAAACATGCATAGGCCTGTGCCTTTAGTGAGCTAAATTCTCTTGTCATCTTTTATTTGTCTCATGGTTAGAAGGTTGAAGTTTGTTTTCAAAGACCTTTGTTCAATTTAGTGGTTCCTTGTGCAAATCATGTGGAAAAAATATTACCAGCGGTAAGCCTTTGTGATAGCGAAGGATACAAATGTAAATACAATAACTAAGGGTGCAATCCTATGCATGTTTAGACAGCAAGAAGTCCTATAGCTCCTAGCATTCGCCACCCAGCTTTGTTAGCTGGGGAATGCTGGGGGTTGTAAGACTTTTTTCTCCGTCTTAACACGCATAGGATTGCACCCTAAATAACTTATATGCTCTTTCGAGGCAACAGGCCAACACTAAGGAGCGCATTGTCTGTCAAAACTTCTAGGCCATTGTAGTGTAGTATGAACAGTTGAGTCAATGGTTGTACTTGCTGAGCTGGAGCACACTCTCTTACATTTGTTGATTGGAGCACAGAGAAGGATTTAAACATCCGTTATCCTTTCAGTAATAACACACTGACGATAACTAAAACAAAAAATAGTGACAGCGATAGGCAGGTAAGATGATACACTTTTGTGTGCCACCAAACACCTATGCAGATCGTCCACAATAGTTTGTACTATAGTGGAATCCTTTATGCTCAATCCTGTAGGGTTCCATTGTTTCCCCTGTCTGTTGCTGTGTCATATTTGCTGCTGTTCAATTTCTTTTCTTCTGGTTATTGGTTCTCTCTTCTTCCTGGATTAATCCTTTGGGCTATCTGGGTCAATTGGGGATGTTACCCCATTATCAATACGCTTGTAGTAACCGAAACTTGACCTCAGCCATTATGGTGCAAAGGAACCAGTTTATGAAGCAGAATTCTATTCTCTATCTCAGAGAGATGAAGGATACAGTAAAAACTGTTCCTAGCATTCTGAGACTAGTGAGATAATGGACAAGGTCTCCATGACACAAGGAAAATGGCTTCAGGACCAAGGTTCCCAAAAATAACAATAACAAAAAAACATTAGAGGTGGTACCAATCCCATGTCCCATAACTTCCTAAGCAGAACCTACCCAAATTAGGAGTCAGGTTATGAATCCTTTCTTTCCAATATGATTGATACTAGTGGGTAGTGATTCTTCTTCTACCTAGACTATAAGTATAGGTGATAGGCTATCAAGCTTTTGTGTTAATCTTGTTTTGCCCATCTGAAGTTTTGGGAGTGATGAACACATACAGGCTGGGTCAGGAGGAAAACCCCTGGAAAACTCCACCGCCTGCATTGATTCTTACATTTTCATGGTCCATCCTCAGTAAATTAGCTTCATGATTCTAGGTGCAAGTAACTATGTTTGTGCAGGTTTTTGATAAGACACTCTGTACTCCCTCCTCCCTGAAAACAGTTTCTTGATAATTGTGATTGCATCATGATTATGTATGCTATGCTGTGTAGCTAATCAGGTTTGGTTATGTGAGAACATCAGGGCAAACAAAGTCAATGGAAGAGAAAAGCTTCCTTGTTCAGTCACATGGGAAGTCCCAACCAATCAGGGATTATGCAGTGAGTGGGATGTCTTTACTCTATTACATTGCTAGTCAGATTTTGCTATTTCCACTGTGATTGTGGTCAAACAAAACCAACTGAGAGAGGCAGCAGGAGAGGGCAATGTAAGTGAATCAGCAAATTCACAGATACTGCTGAAAAATCTTCCAAAGAGAGAGAGGATTTTTTCAACACCGCTGAAAATATTAATAGAAAATAGTGAATAGTTTTGGCTTGGATCTAGTTAAGATTGATCTAACCCACCTCCTAACATAGAGACTGTAGACGAGTAATCTTCCTGCCTAAGGTATTAACATGTGAAAATGTTATGCTGTTTAGGTCTTCCTAATATAAAGTGGTATTATTTAGCCAACCAAGTAAGACATATTTTGGACATTATAGCAGGGAAAGACAAAATGTGGTTGGAATTAGAATCACGAGAATTAGGAAACATGATGGTGAATATATTATTTAAGAAAAATATAAATAATATTATAAAAGGATTAGAAAATCCCTTTTTGGGGAGTATGTTAGAGAGTTGGAATAGCACGAGGAAAATTTTTACCCCAGAGGTATCCCCGTTAACTCCGGTAGTGGTCATGGAGGACTTTCCAGAAAATGTAAGACATATAGAAGCTATACTAAGGAGAAAAAAGGTGATTAAATTAATGGATTGGGTAGAAAAATTGAAGACTAGAGAACATATAATAGAAATAGTAGGAAGAGGGAGAATTTCATGGTTAAATTCAATGCAATTGGAACTGTGGTTAAAGAAGTGGAGGACAAGAATGGACAGCGAAAGAGAACTAACCAATTTTGAGAAGACAGTTTTGACTAGAGAAGCTATAGAAGGTAATGTTTCAACAAGAGGTACAACAAAGGTTTTATATACGATGTTACAAAAAGAAGAAGAGCATAAAGATTCCCTTAAACTGTTATGGGATAATGAATTTGATGAGGAAATATCGAAACAAAGTTGGAAAAATATTTGGGATAGACGTATTGTAAGAGTTATGTCAACTAGGGTAAAAGAGAACTTTTATAAAGTGGTATGGAGATGGTATTTAACTCCAGTAAGATTAAATCGGATAGATAACAATTGCTCCGCATTGTGTTGAAGAGGATGTAATGTAAAAGGTACATATGCCCACATGTGGTGGAGCTGTAAAAATGTTCTGGAATTTTGGCAAAAAGTATTTGCAGAAATATCAGAAATAATTGGAATGGAATTAGAAGTCTGCCCAAAATTAGCATTGTTAACAATTACAGAAAAGTTAGTTTGTTTAAAAAATACAGAAGAATTGATTGTGAATTTGTTAACAGCAGCTAAATTAATGATAGCTAGGAAGTGGAAGGTTCAACATGTCTTTTCAATTACTGAATGGTATAAAGAGGTATGGGATATCGCGCTAAATGATAAATTAACTTGTAATATTAAGTGTCAAAAAGGACAATTGGAGAAAGACACTTTTGTGAACATTTGGGGTAAATTTTTGGATTATGTGTTGGTGAAGGGGAAGGGGAACAAACCTTGTCCAAATTTGTTATATTTTTGGAATATAGAATAATATCTCATATATATATATATATATATATATATATTGGGGGAGAAATATAACTTGGTCCCAAGAGGTGGGGGGGTGCACAATGTTTATGTTGTATTTTTGTTGTATTCATTAGTAGCTGTAAGATTTGAAAGAAATTAATAAAACATATTTTTTTTAAAAAAAGAAAGAAAGAAAATGTTATGCTGAGGTGGTCAGTAATTGTACTTCCCTGTTACCTGCAAGAGTTCACCTCCTTCCTAAAGAGCTTTTCCTTCTGAACTTTCTTCAGTGGCTCCTCACTCTTTTGAAGGATATCTATTGGATCCAGTTTTATCAGCGATTTGTGCTTGTTCCTTCCAGGAACTTCTAGAGATGGCACAAGTCTGACACAGTGGCATCCAAACTAGTTGTCCACAAGATACAAAATATGAACCCTATGTTTAGCCAGCAGGGAGTTCAAAAGCATAGTGAGGATAGCGGCAAAATGATCTCCTTAAGGGCAGGCCCACTTTTCATGACCTTTCTAGATGTGGTAATGACTTGCACATGCTTATGGTGAGTTGCTGCTATAAGCAACTCAATTCCAGGCACTTATACGGCTGTAGTAGAACTCTGGGTATATGTAATTGCCACTCACACATCTGCCTTCACATGACAGTGGTGGATCACTATTGGTGTGAGCAAGTGGGCTGCCTGCCACAACTGGGAAGGTCATGAAAAGTCAGTAGTTCTGTGGTCCTACACCTTGTCGTGAGAGGGACAAAAATCTCATAGTTCAGTCAAAACTGCAAACAATGATGGAATAATACAGTGTGGATTCTAATAGTAATTTGCTCTTAACAGGAATGTTTTGTTGTCATTCTTGTAGCTTTTGTTCTACATCCAGGACAGTGATGATGTTTATGGTGTAATAAAGTTCTACCCTTTGGAGAATCAGAGGATAGAAAGCAGCCCAGATGGACGGTTTTTGTCCCTTAGCTTTGCAAGGCAAAGGGGAACAGTGGGAGATGTGAGGCTGTCTTATGCAATCGTGTATATTCCTGCTGGGCTTGTGGATCCTGAGCAAGCTAAAGAAGATGTTCTAAACATTTCTGGAAGAAGTATCCTCTATTTACCAGAAGGAAAAACTGAAGACATTGTAAAAATACCAATAAGAAATGATGCATTTCTTCAAAATGGGGCTCATTTCTTAGTACAGGTATATATTATATGGTATAAAATTATCATAACTTACTTGTGATGCATAATGATATGGCATAATTGTTCAATTTTTCAAAATGTTTTGTGTGTGAAGGGGTACCAATAATGCCATTATTTGTCACTAAGGTCATCTGTCATGGTCCCGATCTCTAACCATGGTTAAGAGATTGGAGTTGGGCCACAGGATCTCCTTCTCTTTTTTCCCCAGCCCTTCCTGACATCCTTAACCTTAACCATGCCTGAACGAAGCTTAATTGAGGTTACCAGTTTTGAAAGTGTCTGAAATGGGCTTGAAATCCTAGTTGAACTGGAATCTAATTAGCCTTTACTGAGCCAGTTCGCACAATTGCAGGGTGGTTAATAAACCACGGTGGCTTGTTAACCTCCCTGTGTGTGCCGGTTGCGTGCCAGCTGGATTTACATAATTATCCTCACTGCTGTGGCTTGTTCTAATGTCTGAACCCGGTGAGGTAGGTGGTTGGGGTGGTTAACAAGCCACCCAGCCACCTTAAAACAGGTCTTGGGTCCTGGGTTGGTGACGATATAACCCTTAACCATGTTCCACTCTAGGGTGGGAAGAATTTGACCTAGTCCGCATGATCACTGCAGTGGGTTGCAGCGCATCCTGGCAGCCATTTTGAATATTCAACCCACAATGGGGGGGTTGCCATGATTTGTCATATCATCTGAACATGGGCAGCAAGGCTTGTTTGAGGGTTAAACAACTATCAAATAACCCTACAACAGACCATGGGTTAAATAAGCCACAGTGGGCTATGGTGACCATGCAAACTGACCGGGCTTGTTCGCACGACACGGGAACCGCAAGTCCCCCGCGGTTCCCGTGTCGTGTGCACGCCGACCGGGGGTGCCCCCGCGGGACGCTCGCAAAGTGACCATGGTCGGTAGAGGGGTAAGCCCCTACCGCGCGTGGTCACCGTGCCGTCGGAACAGCGGGCGGCCGTCCCGCGGGGTCCCCACAGAGACGGCAGCCCAGAGCGGCCGGAGCCGCCGCCGCTCCAGCCTGTAGGGGCAAACGGCCCCTCTGGGCATCCCGGGCCTCACCCCCTACCGCCGGGAGGCCCGCACTGCGGTGCGGGGACTACGGGGTCTGCCCACGCGCGCGGGGCGCCGGTCGTGTGCGGTGCCCCGCGGACGTCCCCGTGGTTCCTCCCCCGCCGGCAGCCTGGGTCGTGTGAACCGGCCCACCCTCTCTGTGTGAGAAGGGAGGGGCTGGTGGAAAGGAGCACATGGTCCCATGGCCTTCTCCCATTATCTTAACCACAATTAGAGATTGGGAGTGTAACATATGCATTAGTGTTACATGTGCACTAGGGAGGGGGGCATAGCTCAGTGGTTCTAGTTGTGAAGGGTGTATATAACCTCAAGAGACGTGCAAGGAAAATTATTATATTTCTGGAAGAACAGTTTGAGAATGGGATTTCGGGAAAG
Source organism: Shinisaurus crocodilurus (assembly GCA_021292165.1). Taxonomy (NCBI): domain Eukaryota; kingdom Metazoa; phylum Chordata; class Lepidosauria; order Squamata; family Shinisauridae; genus Shinisaurus; species Shinisaurus crocodilurus. Next base: position 46,589,369 of record CM037877.1, read on the forward strand.
TGGAAATGGAGCAAGAATGGAATGGAAATTGAACAAAGCATTGGTCAAAAGGACAGATTAATAAACTGAACATTCTTCAGTGCCATAGCCAGTTGAATAACCTTGGTGGCCTGACATGCAACTTTGGTATGTGGCCTCTAATTTTATTAACAGTCAACAGACCATTTATAACAACAATTAAAAACCCAGCTGATCAACAGCTGTATAATACAATAAAAGGACAAAAGACCAATATATATACATAAACAAATAGCACACATGAATAATGAAAATGACAAATCGATAGCCTAGCACACCAACATATGGAGTCTAGTAGCGATGGCCAGGTTCAGATATTTCGCTACTTGCTTCGTAATTTGTTGGTGTGTGCCAAGAAGTAATATAGTCATAAGAGACTCAGTTGAGTGACCAGGAAACTTTTGCGTTATGGGAAGTATCAAATCTTTCCTCGCTCCTTGGTAGAAGCCGCACTGAAATAATCCATATAAAATGGACTCTATCTCCACATTGTTGCACGGGCAGCATCTGGTGTTCCTAGGAGTTTTGCCATATCTACCCTCCAGTAAGCTTGAGGGGTGGGCGTTGAACCTTGCTAACTAAAAGGCCCTCCTATATTTGGGGATAGTTATCCACTCCAAGTAAGCCATTCCTTTACTTGGAGGGTATCTCAAAAGGCCCAATGACTGAGGGGAGCACGGACCCCGAGCTGCACTTAGCAGCTCTTGGTTGTCTATATCTGTTAATCTCCGTCTGACTATAAATTTGGCACTATCTAAATCCATAGAGAAAAGATGGGGGGGGGGAAGCCCTATTGAAGTAACTTTATTCTCTATAGCCTTTACCCACAGAGGTTTATATGAATCTAACAAAACCTTAGACACCAGTGAATCAGGAGGGAGTGCCTGATGACAGCGAAGCCAATAGTGGACAGAAAATATCCATGCCACACATTGCAATGAATTTATTCCAGCCTCTAAATTAAGGGCTGCCCCTGCGACACACCTAGGAACACCAAATATTGCTCTCAAAAAGTAAGTTTGAATGCCCTCAAGTGAGTTCTTGGAGTAGGGAAACCACATCGGTGCTCCAAAAAGGGTCTGTGATCAAGTCTTAGCTTTAAACACCCGAATGGCAGCAGGTAAATATTTCCCACCTTTCATAAAGAATTGCGCCCACACTCTGAGCTGCATTTGATTTAATATAACTTTCCTGTACACTCCATCTGGCCTGGTGGAACCATATACCCAAATATTTATATGAGTCAACTTGTTTGATTTTCTGGGACTCCTTATACCATGCAAAACTGGTATTCCGCTTTGAGAAGACCAATATTTTAGTTTTTGTAAAATTGATTATTAAAAGATTGTTTTTATAATACTCAGTGAAGCCCTTCAGTAATCTCTTCAGACCCAATCAGGTCTGAGAGATCAATACCGCATCATCTGCATAAAGAAGAATAAAAAAAAAAAGTATGGCAGTTTTAGGTGGATGAGATGGAATTGTTGAAATTTGGCATGTAGAGAAACAGAATATACTATTACAAATTCAAAGGATCCCAAAAATACTTTAAAGAACTCAGTTGGGCCAAGAAAATGCATATGGCACCAATGGATAAAATCTCTGGTCACTTAAAATGCTAGTTTGGATACTTTGACACTAAACTTTTCATTACACATGCATTTTCCCCACAGGAGTCCCCCCCCCCTTTTAGGATCTTTTGAATATTTATTTATTTATGTATTTATTATATTTATATCCTGCCTTTTTTCCTGCAAGTGAATGTCAGAGAATCTTAAAATCTGGATTTATTTTATTGCAGCTGGAAAAAGTTGAATTGGTGAATATTATTCCTTTAGTTCCACCTGTAAGTCCTAGACTAGGTGAAACCCAAAATATCTCCTTAAGAATTACACCGGACATTGCAAATGGAGAAATTGGCTTTATCAACAATCTTCCAATAATTCTACATGAGCCAGAAGCTTCTGTTTTTACAGTAGTAAGTAAATGTTTCCCTACATTGTTCTTGCATATTGCAAGTTTCTTTAGAGAAAGATCCTGCCTTCACTTAGCAATGTTTTGTAACACGTATTTAGTTGAAATATTTCGCATGTCATGATGGTTCTGTAATCACTAAAAATAATCTTAACAAACCTGAATCACAGTTAAACTGAAATGCCGTCATTTGCTGTCTGTGAAGAACCTACTCAGTAAATGTTTATTTATTTATTATATTTATGAATCGCCCATCTGGCCAGACATCCGGCCACTCTGAGCGATGTACAGTCCAATAAAATACAAGGGGGGGGGACACACACACACACAGTATAAAACACAATTTTAAAAAAGTACAAAACTTAAAAATCCTAACCCACCCCAAAATTCCCGCCTGAAAAGCCACGTTTTTAATGCCCGGTGGAAGCTAATCAAGGAAGGGACATGGCGGAGGTCACTGGGGAGAGAGTTCCATAAATTGGGGGCTGCGACAGGCTGGTTTCTCTGGCTGATGGGACAGGGAGAAGGCCGTCCGTGGCAGATCTTGTTGAACGGCCTACTTGATGTTGCTGGAGGCGCTCCTTGAGATAAACTGGACCGGAGCCATACAGGGTTTTAAAGGTCAACTCCAACACCTTGAATTCGGCTCGGGAAACAACTGGTAGCCAGTGCAACTCTTTGATTACTGGAGTGATGTGATCACGCTGGCAGCAGCCTTTAACCAGGCGAGCTGCTGCATTCTATACCAGCTGCAACTTCCAAACCGTCTTCCAGGGTAACCCCACATAGAGCGCATTACAGTAGTCTAGGCGAGAGGAGACCAAGGCATGAACCACTGATGGGAGCAGATGATTAGGAAGGTAGGGGCGCAACTGCCACATCAGATGGAGCTGATACAGCGTCGCCCGGCTCACAGCTGACACTTGAGCCTCCATGGACAGCTGGGAGTCTAGAATGACTCCAAAGCTGCGGACCTGGTCCTTCAGGGATAGATGTACCCCATTCAGCAGCACCAGGTCAACATCCCCTAACCTTCCCTTGTCTCCCACCAGAAGTACCTCCGTCTTGTTGGGGTTCAGTTTCAGCATGTTCCTTCCCATCCACCCACCCACTGCCTCCAGGCACTTGGACACTTTCATTACATCTATGTGAACACCTATCTAATTCTAGATATTTTAGATTTTGGACCCTTTTTTGCTTTTGGTTTCATGGTTATTAGTTTGTGGCCATTTTGGAAAGGATTTTCTTTTATCTGTTTGCAATTTCAGAAATACATTGACAAAATTTCAGATTGGCTGTAGTTTGGCAACTAGAAGTACAATATATTCAAGAAGTACAATATATATGTGTGTGTGTGTGTGTATATATATATATATATATATAATATTATTGACGATTTAATTCTAATTTTAACTTTTGTATTTTTCTATTTTTGTTTTAATTGTATGAGTTTTAAAGGCTGTGAGCCGCCTTGGTTCCCAGTGTTGGGAGAAAGGCGGGATACAAATATAATAATAATAATAATAATAATAATAATAATAATAATACAAAACTTGGTATACATTCTAGAGTTCCATTCCCTTGCACCGAGATGGCACTGATGGACAAGCCACTGTGTTCTGGAGCCTGATACCTTCTGGCCTCAATCCAAAAGCAGTAACTCTTGATGATATAAGGCCTTTCTCTGGCTCCGTTGTGTTTTTATCTGGGCAAAGTGACACAGCAATCAACATTACTGTTCAAGCTGATGACATCCCTGAAATGAATGAGACTCTAATATTGTCATTAGACAGGTATTCTTCTATAACAATTTCTTAAAAGCAAATTAATGTAGCAATTTCAAATACTGGCTAACAGCTATTTAGATTGCAATCCTATGCACACTTACCTGAGAGTAAGCCCCATTAAACACAGTGGGCTTTATTTCTGAGTAAACATGCATAAGATTGTACTGTAAGTCTCCATAAACACTTCATAACTCCATGACATTTTATATTTTAGAGCAGAGCATGGATGAATTATTATTGTTTGACTTTTGGGTAATATGAAAATGAATGTCTGTGTAATCCTGGTTGTCCACTGAAATTGTTTCTGCATTTCCTTTGGCAGATAACGTTGCTTTGAATACACAATTATGCTGAATTTCTATTTAAGTTTCATGTAATGATATATTTCAAAATGTGCCTGTAATGATCTAGTCCTTATAATGCCACATTATTCAAAATTAATAGGCATATGTAAAGGGTTGATTTCCCCAGGAAGGTTAGTAGTCAGTGAGTTGACAGAAAGAAGGGAGTTTGAATTTCATTAATGATATTTCAGCATCTTTTCTGCTGCCTCAATGGGCACTGTATAACTTGATTTCACAGAGAGCATTCCTCATACTTTTCCATACAGATGTTGTACTCTTTCTTTTTCAAATTATTTCTTATACTTGGTTAGCGTCTATACTCTGTATGAATACTAAAGTGGCAACAGAGCTAATTTCCTTTGAAAAATCAGGTCTATCAACCTTACACCTTTCTCTGATATTATTTATCCAGTTCTATTACACGCTTCATGTACATGAATGCTGTAAAATTCTTGTAATTTATCCTTACAATAATTCTGGTAGTTGTCCAGAAGTAGACCTTATATCAGCAAATGAGTGGTTTCCCAAGATAACAGGAATCCCTGTAGGGGATTGGACACTTGTAGGGGAAGATCAGCAGCCAGTGAAAGGGAAGGTTGCTTAAACCCTCCCAAAGATGCCAGTTGTCTTCTACAAGTTCTCCCTTATGCCATCTTCCCTCCCCCACCCTCTCTCCAAGCCAATCTCAGTTCCTGTTTCGGAACACAGATGGGGGGGGGATTTAAAACAGCTGGGGGAAACTTGCAGGGAAGAATCAATGAATGGGGGAATTGTAAAACATTCTTTCCCATCTGCTAATTCTCCTCTGCAAGTATTATGATGGAAACATGGTATTGAAACTCTGTGTTTTCCTGATAATATCTGGTACCACTCTCATGTTAGTCTGCATGATTTACCAAAGGCTATCTACTCAGATCTGAATGGCTGGGGATACTGGGAATTGTAGTCTAACATCTGGAGGGTGACAGGCTGGGGAAGGCTGCATTACTGGCAGGGCTGACTCTGGCTAATTGGTAGTTAAAAACACACTTTATTGTTTTTTTTAGCTCCCAGTTAGCTTTGACCAGCTTCATTTGTGCTACACCTTTATCAAGCTCTGCTGTTCACCTTTGTTCTGCCCATTCTAAACTGGGAGCCCTTTGAGATGGGATTATGTCATCTTTGCATGCAGCATTTAGCACACTGATAATGCTAAACAGAATCTTAGATGTTAGTAGTAGTTTTAAAATACAGATTCTCAAGCTTTCCCCCACCTACCCACCCCCAGGGTATTCCCTTAGGTGGCATATTTTGTGTGCTGGCCCAGATTCTCTGTGCATAGAAGTTCCGCTGCAGAACTCCCATTAATATCTCAGTGAGAGTTTATGCAGTGGATTTTTCCAGGAAGGCATGCCCATAGCATATGTGCTTGCATACCCAGTGAACTATGCTCAATGAACTATAAACATGCAGACAGCAATTTACAATTAATCAAAGTAATTGGCATCTTTAAAAACGCTATGTTTAGTATCGGAGATGCTACTTCATTTTCAGATTCATCTTCTGACAAATGATTGTGCTTCAGCTCAAAGCATTTGTTTAGAGCTGAAGCCATGTTGTGCTTAGAAAATGCTTTCCTTATTTACAGCATTCTTACCATTTGATTTACTGAAAACGCAGTCACGAATAACACTTCATGCTGTTTTAATTCCTGTTTAAATGAGGGCTTTGAAAGCTGTCCCCATTACAAAATGTAGACAATGGCCACCCATGCCCTTCTTTATCTACTTAGACAATCACTTGGGCAGCTTAGTGGAATGACAGGTCCCAGAGGCTTGTACATCTATGAATAAAATGGGCTTCTTTTGTCTAATTAAAAGCACTGAGTAATTACAAATGGACCTGAATAAAATTTACTCAGCTGTTGTGGCCTCGACACTGGCAGAGTGCTTGGCAGTCAGCAGCCAGCACTTGGAGCAGTGCTGGTAACGAAGGCCCTGAATAGTCCTTTGACATCCCAATTGGTCATGGGGTCATCTCCCACGAGTGGGAATTACTGAAGCTCTTGCTAGCATTAGTCAAACAAGCAAATGCCAAGCAAGTGGGATTCCCATACAGTGAACATTATCTGCTAGAAAGGTACTGGGTTTTTAATCCCTCTTTTTACCCCCCCCCTCTGAAGAACTCTCTTACAAAGAATCTGGCAAACTGTGGTTTTATTCCTACACCCCATTTCTTTCTCTCTGTATTGACAGGGTAGAGACAGAAAGGTTTGTCGTGTACTTTGGGTAAGTGCAGCAAGCTGTGTCTTTGTCTTCATTGAATCAGCACTTTGTTTTGGAAGTGGTTGGTCAGGACAAGACTCTGTCTCCTTTAATATTTCTTTCCTTCTGAAGCACCATGCCTCTGAGACCTCCTCGGGCAATGCATGCTTCCTATTGCCCTTTTATTTGAGAGCATGGGGTGGCGGACTGAAAACCGTTTCTTTATGTAGGGCCTATGAATAATAATAAAAAAGTTATGAATGCATGGCTCGGGGTTTGATGTTTGGGCATAGTTCAGAACAGTAGATTGGTTGTTCTGATTTTACCAGTGGAAAACCTAGTCTCCCAAATATGTTATAATGGAGCTGTAGAATCAGAGTTAGACAAAAACATGGTTTTCTACAGATTTTCTTAAATAGATGGTGGGTTTTCACTGCAATGTTTCGGTAATATACAGGAGAATCCTGTGCATGCTTACTCTCAAGTAAGCCCTGCTATGTTCAATGAGACTTATTCCCAGGTAAGTCTGTATAGGGTCATAGCTTTATTGAATCAGCTGCATACATCAGTACTGCAGGCTTTTAAAATACATCATTGATAATTTAAAAACAATTCATACAAACTACTCATGAACATAGTGTTACAATTTTTATACACTCCAGCACAGAATCAGGGGCCTGAAGCATTACTTAGCAATTGTTGATCATCACTTTGGGAATGCTGAATTTGGTTAAAATTTAAATTTAATATATGTACGCAGTAACTCCGGCAGTGAAGCAATTTTGAAGGCTTCTTGTGGGCAGTGAAAGTCCTTGAGCTCATCTCTGCTTGCCAGGCAGGTCTATGGAACAGGAAATAATCAGCGTTGGAATATCAAGAGACAAATAATGGCCCCATTTGCATACAACAGTAAACCAAGGTGTTTAAAAAACAAACAAACCTGGGTCACTATGAATGAGCCAGCATGCTAGTTCACATGGCTCGATCACTCCCACTTGGCTCCTGCCAGCTGGTGTGGCTAAACAAGCCTGTGGCTCATGCTGGCTCAGCTTGTCTGAGTGTGGAAAGCTAATCAGGGTCAGGCCTGGTTATTACTTTGATGGGAGACCCCTCCTCTAGTTTCCTGCATTGAGCAGGGGGTTGGACTCGATCCTTCCAACTCTATGATCTATGAATCTATGAATCTATGAGCCAGTGACACTCCATCCCTATCTTGGTTAGCATTATGTCTGGACCCAGAATTATGGCTTATCTCTCCCCTGATAAGCCAGAGTTGGAATCCAGAAATAAATGCTGGGTTCCAACTCTGGCTTGTTGGGGAGAGACAAGCTAGAGTTTTGGGTTTGCACATAGCACTAACCAAACCAGGGATGGAGCATTCTGGCTTGTTTAGCCACTCCCACTGGCACGAGTACCCAGGTGGGAGCAATCAAGCTGCATGAATGAGCATGCTGATTCATTCACAATAACCCAGGGTTTTTAAAAAAGAAAAAAATGTTACTATTGTGAGTGAACCTGGTCACTGTTTCAAGTGAAGCCAGAAAAAAACATGTGAATAAACTGATGTTTTCAATCAAACATGGTTGGGAAATTTGTTAAATGTTATGAAAACACCCTATTTTTTCCACTTCAGCGCTCCCCAATTCATCTGAACCATTAAAATTAAACTTCGCCATTCAGTACTCATGTATATCTCTTTATTTTATTGTCTTTCTCTGTGTGATGTGTGCATGTTATATATATATATATATATATGTATAATAATCCAGCCAATCTGCCAAAACAAGGCTGGATAAAATATAGTCTATGAAGAAATAGTGTATTTCTTTACTTACATCATTTGTATGCCGTTTTTCATTATTCATTCACAAAGTGGTTTTACAATATAAACACATGAATACAAGATACAATATTCAGTCAAAACCAATACAATAAAGCAACCAAACCAAGCAGCCCTATTGTTAATCTGTAATAGCATTTTTGTCTTAAAACGAACAGCATTCTCATAGCCCTAATGAATCAAGAACCCTTTTGTCTGTTTCGAAAATAAGTCAATGATGAGGTCTAGCGTACCTCCTGCAGGGAAACATTGCAGAATAACACAGTTGAAAGTGGTGGGGAAGTCCTAATACTTTATACCAGCCTTCCCCAGGCTGGTACCCTCCAGATGTTTTGGACTACACCTCTCAGCATTCCTGACCATTGGCCCTGTAGGATGGGGGTGATGGGAGTTGAAATCCAAAACATCTGGAGGGCACCAGTTTGGAGAAAGCTGCACTATTATATACATATATATTATATGTATATATCTTTTTCCACCAAGCGTTCTTAAGTTCTCTTGTTCTTCTTTGGACCTCAGCCTTTGCATATTATACATACATTATACAAAGCTGCTTTGATGCCTTTAATTCCAAACCAACCTGCAGATTAAAATGACTTTGGATTCCTTTCCTCAGAGTGAATGTGGAAAACCAAATCCTGAAATCTGGATATACTAGCCGTGAATTGATCATTCTGGAAAATGATGATCCTGGGGGTGTGTTTGAGTTTGCTTCATTTTCCAGAGGACCCTACAGGATAAATGTAAGTTCCCAGATAGTAATCTTTTCTATAGTAGAATCACACAAAATAAGAATATTGAGCTTTTGGATTTTTGTTTCATTTTAAAGGAAGGTGAATCTGTTGAACTCCAGATTGTCCGGTCCAGGGGAACCCTTATCAAGCAATTTCTGCGCTACACTGTGGAGCCAAGGGACAGCAACGAGTTCTATGGAAATACAGGAATCCTGGAGTTTAAACCTGGGGAAAGAGAAATTAAGATTACTTTGCTAACAAGGACGGATGGGATTCCAGAGGTAAAGAGAGAGAAATTCCTCATGCATAACTTGAAATAGTAAAGGATGCATTTTTGATGCAGTTTCCTTATCAGATAAGGCTTATCTCTACTATTTCCACAATATATCTGCATGGGGCTGTGCCACAGGAATTGTGGTGGGGTTGTTTTGTGGCAGAAAAAAATGAATGGTCTGTTAGTCAGTTTGGTTTAGATGAATTTAACAATTCAGAAATGAAACTCCTGCCTTGATCCATCATAACAAAACGCATGTGTAATATAGCATACAACTTTATTAAACTTTCCATGTGGTAGGTTGTGGAATGATAATAGGCTGAAATGTTACAGATTATTTTGTCTGTTTAATTTTGAAAATAACAGAATACTGTCTTTTCTGAATTCATTAGTAGAAGTACATGGTTATTAATTTTGATTTTCAATTCCATGACTGATAAATTCAAATTAATTTATTTATTGCTATGAGTGTTGCCAGTCCTGTCCATATTGTTCTGATTTAGTTTCCCTGTTCTAGTTGGATGAATTTTACTCAGTGGTACTCGATAGCCATGGTGAACTACCAAGTAAGCTGGGAAATGCCACAAGAGTCAACATAACAATTCTGAAGAATGATGATCCATATGGAATAATTGAGTTTGCTGAGGATGGACTAACAGTAACAATAAATGAAAGTAAAGGGGGAGACCTCTATGCTGGTAATTCCTTATGTTCTGTTGTAGTTTTAATGCACATTAATGCTTTTGCCATTTCTTAATCAGTTGATTACATTGCCTCTCAAGGCTCCTTCACCTGATAACCTTGTAGTACAAGAGCCACTGCAGCACAGTTCCTTCCCCTTCTGTGAAGGTTAGTCAGGAGCTCCAGTTAGTATAGTTAGACCCCACACTATGGGCAGTATCCAATACCGCTGCTGTGCCTCCACTAGTTCTGTTGCACCCATGGGACTAACTGCTAGTGCAACAGGAACTAGCACTTCCTCTAGAGCAACCCTGGAAATGAGCAGAAATGCTAATTTCTGGAAAAGGACAGGTCAGCGGAGCTCTCCTTTGTAAGTTCTGCTGTCCTGCCCCGTTCCTGAAATGAGCATTTCTGCTCATTTCTGGAACTGCTAGCTTCCTGTTGCACTAGCGGTAGGTCCCGCTAGCATGCAGGTAGTGTTGGATACTGCCCTATGGCTTCTCCACATGCCAGTGTTGGCCCAGTTTTCTGGAGGGCTGATGCAGGTTTGATGAGGAACCAGAGTGCATTGGTCCTCCTAGATAGCCCAGTATTTCTGATGTGTTACTTCATGACATGGGAAGAAATGATGCTGCAGCAGCTCCCCTATCACAGTTCTCTGCTAAAGAAAAAACTGCATGCTATTTATTGAGCCTGCAATAAATAGTATGCCCTTATATGAGTTAATATGTTCACAAACAGCTACCTTGACACACACAAACAGGCCTGTGGCTCTCACTGGCTCAGCTTGTCTGAGTGTAGAAAGCTAAGCAGGGTCAGGCCTGGTTATTACTTGGATGGGAGACCCCTCCTCTAATTTCCTGCATTGAGCAGGGGGTTGGACTCGATGGCCTTGTAGGCCCCTTCCAACTCTATGATCTATGAATCTATGAACATATAAACAGCAAGCTTGTTTTTATCTAAGATCTTTCCTTTAGCATTTAGCTGCCTAGCCCCAAGTATGCTGTGATGTCAGAGCAGCTCAGCCAATGGCAGCCAACCAGAAAATGACTTTCAGGTCATCATTTCATGTGAACAATTTGCCTGGATCATCATTTTCCCTGTCATGTAGTAGCAGAGCAATGGCATGTTTGATCTTTGCACACAGTTTTCACACTGATGCCTCCCATGAGGAAACTATTCAAAAATCACCTTGTGGTTGAAAAATGATTATGATTTACATCACTAATTTCCAGTGTCTTCAGCCTTTTTTTTTTTTTTTTGCATTTTCCATATGCATTACAATAATATTGTAATTTCTCCACTGAATGGTTTTCAACTATCTGGTTTTGCTTATATGACATTTTCATTGTTAAAGTCACTTTAAAAAAAAGATTTTTCCTTTTAGTTTTCTCTAAGCTGTCTTTGACATTAATTCCTTAACTCTGTACATTTACCAACCCGTATGCTTATGTTTCAAAGCGGTGTTCAAAATTATAAGAAACCAAGGAACATTTGGCAAAGTGAGTGTGTCTTGGGCAACTTACCCAGTTTCTGCAAAAGACATCTTCCCAGAGGAAGGGACAATTTTCTTTGGAAATGAAGAATTTTCAAAAAATATCACCATTTATTCAGTGCCTGATGAGGTAAACATTTTCACACAAGTAATTTTTGATCGGGTGTAGTGGGCAAATTCATAAGACAAGGAAGGTTGTTGGATTGCAGAGGGAATAGCATCTGCAGATACAGGAAGTTCTTTAATTTCAATTTTGAAAGGACAGAGCTTATTTGTAGCATTTTTATCCTATCCTTCAGCCAAAAAGGCTCCCAGAGTGGCTTAAATAAGACATCTTCTGGTTTAAGAAATAAGGCGTATGGTCTAAAAGACATGACACCAAAGGAATGGGGAGGGAGGAGGAAAAAAGCAAATTTGGTCACTAGTTTTTTAATTACAACATTCAGCAGGTCATGGAGTTGGATCTGAACACAGTGGAAGGGCTGCCACTTCCTCTTTCTTGGAAGTCCTCAGCGTTGGCATTTGGTAGCTGGAGGGAGGGGGGCAGTGGAGGCTGATGGCTCTGATGTCAGTGGGTGTATCCACTCCAGGTTGTAGTCTGAACTTTAAAGGAGCTGTGCATGGTGCTGAACCTTAAAAAATATGGTTCAGCACCATGGACAACTCCTTAAAAGTTCAGACTACAACCTGGAGTGGATACATGATCGCCCCACTGACATCAGAGCCATCAGCCTCCACTGGTGGGGAGAGGGCTCTCTGCTGGAGCTGTGTCCAGGCATGATGAGGAGTTCCTGACTGCTGCTTCCTCTTCTTCTGATGGAACTATAAACCTGCTAGAACATCTCCTTTTGGGTCATAGGCTAAAGAATTTGGAATTGAACACTGATAGTGATCAGTGGGTTTGCTAATGGCCTTTCTTTGCTCTTAATCTACATTTTGCTCAGTCTGTTTGGAATGTGCCACTTGCTGGCTCTCTTAGGGAGGAGAAGAATGACTGTAGTGTATAATGCAGAGGTTTCAGGGAAGTATATGCGCAATGAACTAATCCATACATGCATGTTTAACGCCCATTGAATTGCAGCATCGAAAGTTGTTGAGTGAACGATCAGAAATGAAAACCTCAGTTCCCCAACCTGGTGCCATTCAGATGTGTTGGACTACAGCAGCCAGCATCCTCATCCAGCACAGGCACTGGTCATGCTGGCTGGGGATTATGTGAATTGTAGCCCAACACATCTGGAGGGTACCAGGCTGGAGAAAGCTAGTTTACCCATTCAGCTATAAGTCATTAATTGTTGAATAATCAAGCGATGATCATGCATGTGTGAAGCAGCCCTATAAGTTCAGGCTATATAGGGTTGGGTTTAGTCATACTTAGAATAGACCCATTTATATCAGCGGGACTTAAGTTCATCATGATTTCAACGGGCCTTACCTTTCAGATGGAAGACAATCAAGAATGCATAGTATTAGTTGACACGGGAGTAAAGAATGGAATCTGGGAATGAGTGCCTATAGTCGTGGTAAACTGACTATGAATTGAATAGAAAGTGCCAAAGCAAACCAAATAGTAACACACCTTTACAAAAGGTCTATAACAGATCATCTCCTTTACAATCCACTGGAGACATCTTCAGAAAATTGTGACAGATTTTCTGTGTTGCTACTGCAAAGGTAATGACCTTATTTGTGATGAAATTACTATAGTCTGCCAACGTCACAGATAATGTCTCCTGGAGGTCATCTATCTCTTATTTTCAAAAGATCCCCCAAAAAGCGAGCCCTAGGTTCCTTATACAGGGGACAATATAACAGATAATGCTCTACATCTTCTACTTCTCCAGTGCCAGAGATACACAACCGCTGCACATAGGGGATCACTTTATACTTTGCTTTGTAATATACTGAGGGCATTGTTTGAAAACAAAGGGCAGTAAAAGCCTTTCTAAGGGGAACAAAAGTCAACTCCTGAAGGTACTGAACCATGGGGAAAATGCCTTGAAATTGGCTGGCACATACATTTTCATGACAATCTCTGATGAACTGTTTAAGCTTATGGACTAAGGTAGTCGGAGCCTCTCCAAATTTTATTTATTTATTTAATTTCATTTTTATACCGCCCAATAGCCGAAGCTCTGTGGGCGGTTTACAGCAATTAACAAGACAGTCCTTGCCCGCAGGCTTACAATCTAAAAAGACACGACACACAAGGAAAAAGGAATGGGGAAGGAAGAAGGGGGAATATTAATGAATACTCCTGGCAGGGCTGGTGGAATGGCCCTGCGCTCCCTCTCTTCTCCCTCTGCACAGCCTGCTGGAATGGCTGCTGGTGGTGGCAGTTGAGGGAGGAGGAGCCTTCAGGAGGGAGGCCTTTCAGCAGGGCTGGTGGAATGGCCCTGCGGTCTCTCTCATCTCCCTCTGCACGGCCAAAATTAATAAGGTTAACTTAGATTTCATTGCTCTGCAGGGCTTTATAGTTTGTTTTCAAATCTTCATTGTTTTAGAATTGTTTGTGCACCATAATTTGTAAGCATTAGTTGTTGGCAGCTCTGTTTTAATTCTGTAACATTTAGAAAAACAACGTACCTTAGCACTGTTTTTTTTCCAGATACCTGAAGAAATGGAAGTATTCATCATTCGCCTTTTCAATATGACAGGGGGTGCTCGAATGGGAAATATAACCACTGCAACCTTGCAGATTACCAAAAATGATGATCCAATTTATTTTGCAGGTGAGAGATTTTCTCTGTAGCTTATTTTCAGAAATTTACTATTGAGAGACGGATCATGTTCTCCAAAACCAGATAAATATGAATGGTGGATATGCTTGGATTTATCATACTATGTGGTCTCTTTGTGTTTTCATTAGATATTGGCTGTATTCAGATGTCATGTCAAACTACAGTTTGTAAAACTAAACCATGGTTTGTAAATGAGCCTACAAACCGCAGTTTGAATCTGGTTTACAAACCATAGTTTGCACTAAGTGTGGTTTGCCATTGTGTCTGAATTTGCAAACCACTGACTGACCATGGTTATCACCATTGCTCCATCTCAGGAGGCTACTGGAAGCAGGAGTGAATTTATGAAGCTGAGTGTGAGCAGACAGAAAATGAAAGCAGACAAGCAGTCCTAAATCTGCTTTAGATTTGGAAGTCCAAACCATTATGTGGATCCTTCACTATGGTTAGCACCAGTGCTTTTTTTCTGGAGAAAAAGGTACCGGAACTCTTGGATTACATTTCCTCGGGAGTAGATGGCGATTAAATTGTAATGCAATTCATAGAAGAAAAGGTGCTGGAACTCAGTTCCGGTGAGTTCCACCAGAAAAAAAGCCCTGGTTAGCACAAACCATGGTTTGGTGTGATGTCTGAATTATTGAGCCCTTGTGGTTTGTATTGTGATTATTTTATTGTAAACTGCTTTGTGCATATTTTTCGAAGAGCAGGGCAATAATAACAACAATGCTTTGCCTGGAGATTTCTTATTGTCTTAAACCATTGCCTCTTTTGTAAAGTAGGAGCAGGGTGGATACATTCAGTAATATAAATCATGCATTTCCCATTTAGTAGATTTTCCTTCTCTCTATTAGAGAAAACACCTGCTCAGGAAGTTTAAAGCTCTGATGCCTTATTTATTCATATTTCAGATCCAGTTGTTGTGAAGGTTCTCGAAGGTGGCATTGCTAATTTTGTAGTCATAAGGAACGGCTCTGATGCTGACGCTGTTTCAGTTTTGTACGCCACTGTTAATGGAGGAGCCAGCGCTGAAGAAGGAGACTTCGTTTCTAGTGAAAAGAATGAAGTGCTTTTGTTTGATGTTGGAATAAGACAGCAGAACATAACTGTGTTTATCAATGATGATGATACCCCAGAGTCAGATGAGACTTTTTATATCATTCTCTTCAACTCTACAGGTTCACATGATTATTTGATCTTTGTAAATTAAGCAGCTGTTGCTTTTCTGATGTTGTTTTGCACACACATCATGATTGGTAGTTTGGAGAGCTGGTGATCATTAGGGTATTCCCATTCCCATGTCTCTTCACATCAAAGCATCGTTTTATGCCCTTGTGAAACATACAGTATGTCTGGATCTATGTATTTGTGGCTGGTTGTAATATTGCTTTCTTGGAAACTAACAAACAGCAGGGGGGAAATCCTCACCCAGCTGATTTGTTTTCTGACTTTGATAGAGAGCTACTTCAGCTTTCATTCCTTGTGTCAGGTGTTAAAACAGGGAAATACAACATGCATTATTTATTATCCCACTATTTAAAGTATATAGGGGGAAAAGGGAGAAAAGGGTGAGCAGAAGCAGGTAGAGGTGTAAATTTCTGGGGGATTAAAAATAACCTTCAGCATGATGCAAATTTGTCATTGAGTGGAGCATTATATTATTTGACATTGTTATTATTGAATGAAGTGCTTCATGGCAGCCATACAGTGATACTGTTATGGGCAGTATCCAATGCAACACGAGCGCGAACGGATAGCCAGTGTGGGGCCAGCAGGCACCATCCTGCTCCTGGACACTTTTCTTGGTGCTGAGGTGCCCTACCCCTCCTACTCAAAAGGTGTGAATTTTTTCAAGTGCTTGCAGTGAGGAGAAGGGAGGGATGTGTATTATGTATGCATGCATGTATGCATGATGGATACATGGGGTGGTTGTGTGTGTGTGTGTGTGTGTGTGTGTGTGTGAGAGAGAGAGAGAGAGAGAGAGTCTATGGGTGGTGATCTAGGGAGAGAGAGAGAGAGAGAGAGAGAGAGAGAGTGCATATGTAGTGATCCAGAGTGTGAGAAAAACAGAGATGGGGGAACAAGCTGCCTGGCAGAGGCGGGGGTTGGGGGTGGGGAGAAAAAGAGTTTCCCTTCTGTGAAATACGTTTCTGTTAGCACTGAGAACTGTGGGTTCAAAGGAACTGTTTAGTGTTCCTTTGGGGCTCAGACCCCACCTCTGCCTTGTACTTAGTCTTTTGGGCAGGCTTTTTGTCCTTTGTGATTAGCCTGCCACTGTGCTAGCAGAAGCGACTTGAGCACAATGTCAATAGCATTAGCTAGTGCAACAGGATGTCCTGGAAAACCTATTGCACCAGCTAACACTATTGGAATTGTGCTAGATATCCCCTACACTAGCACAACGTCACTTGCATTACTGTTTGTGTCACATTGGATATTGCCCTAAAATAGTGGTTCTCCCATCCTGTTACCTTGAACTTGTGAACTCAGGCTGTGGTCTAGAAGGCCACAATCATACTGAGTTCCTATTGTTGGCTGTAAAAACTAAAATCTGTGTGCCATTTGTGAGGATGCTTCTTTCCATCACTGGCAATAGGAGCTCATCTGTTCTTCTGGGATAGTCATTCAGGAATAAAGCCCATTGTACATTATGCCCTTGTTCCCTGTTTTGAAAGGCTATTTTAGTTATTTGCTTTTAGGACTTGTTAGGACAACTTCCCCACTATGTGCAGTGATGGAGCAAAGTTGTGCCTACCAGATGGGTGGCCTGGAAAATCCATGTGTGGGCATAACATTTGCCATAGAGCCTACACACATAAAATCGAACACACAGGGACCTCAACTTGATGTATATCTCACATACAAAAGTCTGGTAAGGAGCCTCTTAATGTAGGCCTACTATATGTGTTGGATTTTATGCACGTTGACTCTGTGCAAATATGATGCCCACACAGATGTCTGGCAGGCCCAGAGGTAAGGCAGGTGCACCAAGTTGATGTGGGAGGAGGCATGATTTGTTTTCCCCAACACACAAAGAGAGAAGATTAGCTGTCTGAACCCTTAGATATTCAGAATCTTGGCTTTGGAAAGACATTAGGATAGAAGTGTGAAAAATGTTATCCACCGCCCCCCACCTTCCAATATGATTCTATTTACTTTTTAGCTTTATATTTCAACAAAAAATATTGTTTCTTAGGAGACACAGTAGTCTACAGATCTGGGATGGCAACTGTAATAATTGAAGCTAATGACGACCCAAATGGCATTTTCTCCTTAGAGCCTACAGGCAAAGCAGTTGAAGAAGGCAAGGCCAATAATTTTTTGTAAGTAAATACCTCATTTCCACTAAGTATCTTGGATCAAACTTTCCCGAAATCTTCTCAGTCTAACTTACTTGTCACGGTAGCATTTTTAATAACTAGGCGTGTTTCACAAGTTACTTTCATGTCAAAAATGACACAAGGGAAGAATTTAAAATGTTTGCATACTTTGAGAATTACTTTGATATGTGGAGTTACTGCTGGACTCTTTGCAAATATGGACTTTCCTGGAAATAGGTATGTATACAATTCCCTCCCAGTTTATCCTTTAGACACAAGGTCTAAAGGGCAGCACCCTTGACTTAAAGGTACAGAATGGGTGGCTTATTTGAGATATCATTGGGGCACATATACGGGAGACTATGTGTAAGAACATGCACTGCTTTGTAGAAAAGTATCATAAGTTATTAGGTGTGGAAGGTTATTTATGGAAGTAACAAAGCGATCCTATAGGCATCCAGGGAGTGCACCAATATTGGAACACTCTGAAAATCCTATGCTCTGCTGGCAGATACCCAGCAGAGCAGGAGGAGCAATGGAGGTGATCTTCACCTCTCTGTCCTCCTTTCTGCTGATATTTCACAAGACACACTTTGGAGTGCACCTAGGGGAGTCATGGGGATGCTGATGGAAGCTGGGAGGCTTTAGGATCCTGGGGATCCTCGGCACCTCCCCTTCCTCCTCATTTACATTCTGAGGTTTGAGCTCCGACCTTGGATGAGGAGACCACCCTGGTGCTTTCCACAGCGGCTGAAAGGAGTGGGAGGGGCAGCAGGGTAGGTGGAGAAATCCCCATTTGGATTCCCCCCCCAGGTCATAGCAAGGGGAATTCTGCAGAGGGGGATCCCTGGGATGCCCTCCCAGGGACCAAACGATTCCTCTGTAAATGTGCTGAAGAGAGTGGATATGGGGAATCCCTTTGTAAAATGACAAGCTGATTTGGCATATGAACGGAAGTTGAAACTGTTACCCTGTTGTTGATTGGATCAATACATCCTATTCTATTCTATTCTTGTGAAGGAAGGAGCCTTTGGGGGTTCCTACATGCACACACACACACACACACACACACACACACACACACACACCCTCATGTGTGAACCGGCTAAAGGCTGGGGTGTGTGTGTGTATAGTTCCTCTTGATAGCCCCTGCCGGCGTCCCAAAGTCTACAGTGACCCAGCTTTCAAATGCAAATGTCATGAGTCATGAGTTCCCCTCCCTGCCTGGCCAGGTGAAGTGCATCATGATTGGCTAGAGGCAGTAGAGTTACAGGAAGGAGGGGGGAGGGGAAAAAGGTATATTCCCAAAGTGTAGCCTGTGTGTCTTTGTCTTTGTTCGTCGCGTGGTTGCTGGCTGTGGAGTAATGGCAGCAAGCCAAGCAGAGGCCCAAGCCTTCGGGGGGGCCTCAGGATCCGACCCCAGGTAGCTCCTGGTGAAATTAGCTGAATGAGGGCTCTGGTAAAGGCAGGCCTTGTGGAGGGCTACCCATCTCGGACCTTCGGGTAGGTGAAGTAGTCTTCCCGGGCAGCAAGGCTGTGCTGGATCCAACCCTGGAGGAGAACTGACCCCCAGGTAACTAGTTGTGTGCCTGGGAGATATAAAGAATCAGGTTTTGTTATTTTGTAGCTTTACTCTGTGTACCAAAGTGTCTCTCTCTAATTTCGTGTGCTTCTCTCATTTCCCTATTCTTGTTGTAAAATGCTACCAGAATAAACCTTCTTTGGTTTTTTACCCCACATGGTGTTTGTGGATTGCTCTGTGGTTCCAGCAACTAAATCCAGGTTACAGTGACAAAGGCAAGTCCCTGAACAGAGATTCAAGTAGGATTGCAGACAGCTGAGGCTGGCAATCTGGTACCTTGAGATCTCTGTGGGTCTTGGGTCCTTTGGGTAGGAAAGGGTGGGGTGTGGCGGGTCAGCCAGCCCCCCCTTCCTCCACAATTCTATTCTATTCTAAAAAACATAACATTATACGTATGGCAACTATGAAATGAACCTGCAAAAATACAGTACAGTAATAAAGGAGAGTGAGGGGGAAATCAGGCTACTAACTAAAGGGTGACCCATTAAGATATCTGTCTAGTCAGGTTGAGTGGAAATAACCTGCCAAGATGTTGCTTTAAAAATTTACCTCAAACAGTTCTTTTGTTAAAGGAAGGTTTTGATGCTTGTTTTCTTATATGAATATTTGTCCTAATCTCATTTTTAAAAAAATCAAAATCCATCTGGCTTGAAAGAACTTTCTACAGGCTTTAGATATAAAATCTATTATTATTGGTGCTCATTCATGGATGTATCCAGGACCAGCAGGGATTAAAAAGTTGGCTTTTGCTTGGCTGATGACCCTTGTTATGCTGCCAGTTAACTCAGCAGGAGGTGTATAATCCATTGACACTTTCTATCAAGTGGATTGGTTGGCCATAGTGATAAGTTAGTGAAACTCCAGTAATAACACTGGAAAATAGCTGAGAAGATAATAATTTCCCCTATTTTTTAAATTAATGCTGCTGCTGTTGTGTGTGTGCCCCCCCGAACACCCCCCCCCATATCTTTTACTTTATTTAGAATGTGGCTGGACTCTTTGAATGACAAAGCGTCAAGAGGTCTTTCTTGGATTTGTGTATTGTTGTTGTTGTTGTTGTTATTATTATTATTATTATTATTATTATTATTATTATTTTCTCAAAACCTAACACTCTATGAGAAGATGAACCTTTATTATACACAGTCATACAGTTAAAAAAGGACCCAGTGGGCCATGTTGTACAACTTCCTACTCTAAGACAAAAGATCATATAGCAA
This sequence comes from Shinisaurus crocodilurus, assembly GCA_021292165.1. Classification (NCBI taxonomy): domain Eukaryota; kingdom Metazoa; phylum Chordata; class Lepidosauria; order Squamata; family Shinisauridae; genus Shinisaurus; species Shinisaurus crocodilurus. The sequence goes on from CM037877.1 coordinate 46,609,619, forward strand.
AAGCATTCCTAGCAGCTCCCCATTTGTGACTTCTTCAAAGTTTCCTGGAGAAAGAAAATCCCTGGGCACCTTTTCTAGTACTGAACTATTATAATGAGGATCCCCCCCCCCCCAAATGTCAAACCTCATTCTATCCAGGCTCCATTTCTCTTTTTAGTGAGCTAGTGAGCTAGTGAGGCATATTGTTCCCAAATTAATTTGCTATGGAAGTCTTCTCATTACATGGGGTTATTAATGCATTCTAAATGCTTTGGAAATGAGCCAATGAAAAGACTAGACTGTCCTGATAAGGTTAGCTATTGGCAATATCCTTCTTTGTGGGCAAGCGGAGGTATACACAGAGCTGCCAGAGAGCAAAGGCTCTGCAATATCACTGCAATATCAGAGCCAGGGCTGCTTATACCAGGAGTGCAGAACCGCCTCAAGGGCCAAATTACATTTTGGAGAAGTTCTCACAGCCTGCATTCCAGCATTGGATGAGGCCAAAAGCAAAGGGGGCAATTCCCAAAATACCAGCCTATCTTAGCTTCAAACTCTTGCTGCCAGTAACTAAGCTTCAGCAGAGGCATTTCAGCCTTCTTGAATGGGGGGGGGGGGACTGCACAAAAGCCAGAAAACTACCCAAACTGTCTGTCCTTGGGGGGAAAGAGGTGGGGCCAGGGGAGGGGGAGGGGCCTTCTAGGGAACCCCAGAGGGCTGGATTTGGCCCCCAGGCCTGAGGTTCTGCATCCCTGGCCTATGCAATGCATGCACAGAGCAGTCCCCCAGACTGTGTGAGAGTGACTGGAGTTCAAAGCTTACTCAGCAAGTGACTCCCAGTCCCACAGACGGAAACAGGAAATAACAGTAAATTATAAAAGATTAAGGAGTTTATTTGTATGACCCAATTACATGGGATTAAAACAATCAATGCAGGCTTCTCTTACGCAGAAGAGATGACTCTGTCTCACTACATCATTGCAGAGTGCAGACACAAAATAGTTCAGTAGTCCAGTGAAGCTCCCAAGTCCAAGACCCAAGTGGTCTCAAGTGAGAAGATGTGTGAATGAAAATGAAGCTGAAGTGGCCAGTCAACAAGTGTCTACCTCTATTTATAGCAAGACCCTGTACCTATAAATAGGATATTACTCACCAATTGTGCAACACTTGTACATAACATGTTGTCTCCAATTGCCCCATGATTCTGACTCATAGACTCCTTGGGACTATCAGGAGACTTTGTGTACTCCATGTCAGGAGACATTATCCATGTCAGGTGACAATCTTGTTTTGCACATCATACCAAAACCTAACAGACTGCAGTGAATGGAAAAGTCCTTGCTTGTGTGGGAGATTTCCCTGCACTCCCACACATGAAAGGATCCCCTTGTATATAAATATGATATCTGGCTTAACAAATTCTAGTGTTCTGCCAGTTGTTGTATGCCTTACTAAATTGAACAGAAGTTTGATTCTCCTTATAATAAGGGGAATTAGTGATGCTACATTACTTTTCTGATTCATTCTGGATAATTGATGCTGTTTGATTCTGTCTTGCTAGGCAGCCAGTGATAGACCTGGCAAACTTGCTCTGCTATCACTTAGTTTGGGCTGTAATCCTGCACACTGAATAAGCAGAGTAAGGTACAGACCAGTCTCTCTTAAGAAGCCAGTAGCATCACCTCCATCCTTTAAAGTTGGTGTACGATTGTTGTGCTGAGAGTGCTTTATTTATGCAGCTCCATCCCAGTAAACAGGGGTCCCTCTGTGCCGTGTCTTGGGATATCCAAATGCCCACTCCATTCTCAGGCCCCTGATGTGTGGCTACTCCCAGTAGAAGCAGAACCCACTTGCCAGGGCCTGGGCAATGGAGGACTGTTGGATGATCTGTGTTGAGCTCTTAAGTATGTGTTGGCCATCGTTGTGATGTGAGCTGAGAGTTTATTTTGGCAGCATGATGTTGTTAGACCTAAAAAAACAGGGCCCTAGGAACTCTAGTTATGGCCTGTATTGCACATGTAATGAAAACTTTACTGCATGTACATCTCTATGCATCTCTTAGCTTTTATATGGCAGTCCTGTATTATGATTCCCGATAATGGATAACAGGGCACGTTCAGCTAGTTCTATGCACCCAAGAGTCTAGTGGGTTGCAAAATTTATGATATGGCATGCGTGGGCATCTTAGATGCGAGGAAACAAACACAAGCTGCCTCCTGGGCACACGTAAAGTAGCTTTTTGGATTCCAGACAGGGTTATGATGTTGCTTTACCTAATTAGGAATAAATCTAAGGCCATTGTACCAGTAAAAGGAGAGAAAATAACCCACTCTCTTTCCATTGAGGACTGGGTTGCAAATGCAGATAGATATTCAGGGTGTTCTTTGCTTCTTCCCTAAGAAGGTATTGTAGATGGATTATGTGGAGAATTGTAAAATATGTGGGTGTTTTTTAATTTTGCCTGCTTTTTTCTTGCACTTGTTGCTGTTTGCGTGTGGAAAAAAAGCACTTATTGTGTCTAATCTACTGCACAGGGTTCTGAGGCACAGAGGCCACTTTGGTAATGTTTCTCTGGCCTGGCAGCTGTTTGAGAATGATTCTGCTTTGGACCCTGGAGAGGAATTCTATGAAGTCTCTGGGCTTGTATGGTTCCTAGACGGCGAATGGTCGCAGCCCATAATGCTTCGTGCTATTCCCGATAAAATTCCCGAATTCAATGAATTTTACATGCTAAGGCTGGTGAATGCTTCAGGTACAGTGGTCTCCCCTTGTCCAGATCTGAAGGCGCAGTACAGAAAACTAATGGGAAAGTAGCCAGGAAGTGATAATTAACATCCATTTCCTCGGGGCAAAAGATTGATCTCAAAAAGGGGATAATTCTCAGGCTTTTCTAAAGGCCTAAATACATATTCAGACCAGACGGTTACATATTCTGCACAGGCGATATGGCGTCCTAATATTCATCTTTAAAAATAGTAATCTGTCAGTTTCTACAGCTTGAAGCATAGCAATATTTAAAACAATGTGCTAATTTTAGAAACATCTACTGCTTTCTCAAAAGACCCCTCCTGCCACCGGCTACTTTTTTACATGTTCACTGTACAATTTTGTTTTCAATGAAGCAGTTGCCTATAAAAGTTTGTGCCCCAGTAAACCAGCTAGGACCAGCTAAATGAATCAGCTTCAGCTGCAGGTGTGTGTGTGTCATTGGGGTTGGGGGCAACAGGGCATCATGTTTGAACATACATAGAAAAGAAGCATGTCAGGAAGGAGAAATCCATTTAAGCTTCTTTTTGACATGCTATTTTTCTGTGTGCAGGGAGGGCTTTTTGTGATGAACAACATTGACACCTGCAAGCTGACATGGTACATTACATACCTACTATGGGAAAGGGCCATGGCTCACTGCTTTGCATGCAGAAGATCCCAGGTTCAGTTCTGGCCATTTCCAGGTAGGGCTGGGAAAAAACTCCTGTCTGAAATCCCGGAGAGGCACTGCCAGTCAATGTCAACAATACTGAGCAGTGGAGGCTGGTGGCTCCAATGTCAGTGGGGAGATATATCCACTCCCGGGTTTTAGTATGAACTTTCAAGGAGCTATCCATGGTGCCCACCCCACACCCAAAACAGCTTCAGCACCATGGATAGCTCCTTTAAAGTTGTGCAAGTGCGCGCACCCCCCCCCCAGTGACATTGGAGCCACCCACCTCAACTGATACTGAGTAAGATGGACCAATGGCCTGATTCAATATAAGGCAGCTTAATATGTACCATATTCTAGGGAAAGCGTTATCATTTGATTCTGCTGATTGTATAAACTGGCTCTATTAGTTTCCACAGTAGTTTTTGCCTCTTCTTTTAAATGCAGCACTATTAACACTTTTGGTTGACAATTAGTGTGGTGTAGTGGTTAAAGTGCTGGATGAGGACTGAAGGGACCTGGGTTCAATCCCCCTTGGCCATGAAGTTCATTTGGTGATCTTGGGCTGTCTGTCAGCCTCGCTTACTTCAAGGGATTGTAGTGATGATAAAATGGGGAAAAGAAGGGGACCATCTATGTTATTCTGAACTCTTTGGTGGAAGGACAGGATAAAAAAGTGTAAATAATAATGACACTGGTAAGAGAGTGGTAGATGAGTAAATTCTATAAGTTTGTTTAACCTTTTGCTTTTAATATTTCAGGTGGGTCCCCAGGTCCTGGTGGCCAGTTAGCTGAAACCAACATTTCTGTGACTGTGATGATCCCATTCAGTGATGACCCCTTTGGAATCTTCATCCTAGATCCTGAAAGCCAGGAAAGAGAGATAGCAGAAGATGTTCTGTCTGAAGATGATATGTCCTACATTACCAACTTTACAGTATGGCGGCAGCAGGGAACATTTGGAGATGTCCGTATTGGCTGGGAAATACTATCCAGTACATTCAAAGAAGGGTTACCACCAATGACTGACTGCTTATTGCTTGGGAAGTTTTCAAAGTCAGTGCAGTCGCAGCCTCACATGCGGCGTCATCATACTGGAACAGATGCTTTGTATTTTAGTGGTGAAGAGGATGCTTATGGGATAATTGAGCCTGAGTTCCGCATCTGTAAGAACAGATCTCTTGGCAGCTTCACATTTTCAGCATGGGTGATTCCTAGCGCCAATAGCGATGGATTTTTAATGGCAAAGGACAATGGCAATGGAACAATGTACTACGGAGTGAAAATCCACACGAATGAATCCCACGTTTCTGTATGGCTTTATTACACACCATTGCAGTCTAACGTGACATACATGGCTAAGATCACAGTCATGAAATACTTAGAGGAAAATATTTGGCTTCACCTTCTGATTATACTGGATGATGGGATAATTGAGTTTTTCATTGATGGATATCCTGTGCCTGGAAGCCCTAAGAACCTCAAAGGTGAAGCAATTGCTGATGGTAAGCAACATACCCTATATCGGCCTTTCTCTTTTCCTTTCTAGCTGAAATTTGACAGGCCCAGACTCTATTCAGGAACAACATATTCCAAGTATTGGAATAGTTTAAATTATTTTAAACCCAACAACATCCATTTATACCTGCATAAACAAACAACTTGTTTTTGCAGTTGCACAGGCCAATGGCAGGATATATCTGACACTCTGTACAATAATTGTTTAGCTTCTTAGAAATGAATGGCAAAATGATATTTGGATATTGGCAGGGAAACTTTGATCCCAACATTACAGTTTCAACAGACAAATTTGCAGTGTATCAGTGAATTGTTATTCACATTTTTAGTGTAAAATTAATAATGGATCCAATTATTGGGGAACATTCAGCAACAATTCCTGAATGCACCATCTCTTTTTCCCCTCACATCTCAAAGAACAGCTGCATAGAGAAATCTACTCACTACTAACAACTCAGAAGTGGTCTGAACAGGTTTTTTATAATGTTGACCTGGTTTTCACTTCATGATAAGCCTACTGTGTATGCACGGTGTGCTCATACATGCTACCAGATCACTCCCACTGCAATCAGGAGTGGCTAAACAACCCACAGACCTTCCGGCCATGGTTTCTTTAGTGTGATGAACGAACCTGGACTCCTTGCTTGTCTCTCCCTCAACAAGCTAGAGAAATAACTGACAGTTTGTTGTTGGGTCATTTCTCTTGCTTGTTTGGGGAAAGACAAACCAGAGGTCTAGGTTCTCATGTCACATTAAGAAACAATCTCCATGCACAAGGTGGAGACTGAAAGCTTCCAATTCTGCTTTTGAACACACCAAAGTTCCCTGTTATGTCCAGACTTGGATAACTCTGGCTTGTTTGAACTGTGGTTAGATAAAATGAACCAGGATCAAACCATTATTTCTGATAAAGTCTGAACCAGGCCAGTCTCTTGCTATTTTTCATTGTGCACTCATCAATACTGTACATTAATTCTTTAATACTGAAAAGCAACATCAAAATGACACTCCCTTTTGAGCTGCTGTTAAGATTTAACTGGGCAATGGCTTGAAAAGTAATGAATGCAATGAAAATAGTACATTAAAGACAAGCTTTCTATTTTACATGGTGAAATGCAACACAAATGATTATGTTTACAGGAGAAGCACAGTATGGATTGCTTAATAATAATAGGACCCTGTTAATGATAGGATCTTTTTTAAAAGTTAGCATTTGATTTGGTGCATGTGTATATGCGGGGTTGTAGGGATTGGGCCCAACACCTCTGTAGACATGTCCCAAGAAGACATGTGAACTGATTCTAACTCAGATGGGGAGCAGCAGGTGGAAGGTGTTGTCAAGGTGCCAAGGGCATGGGAGCAGGAGACGGGTGATAATAGCAAAGACCAAGAGGAGCAAACCCAGGTGTCTAATCTTTTGTAGGACAGCCAAGATGGGCCCTTTGAACCCATGGGAACACAGGCTCTAATGAAGACGAGATGGGGAAATACGAGACCCAAGAGTTAGGCTTCAGATGAAAAGGGAGGGGCATCTCAGGGTCTTTTGGTATTCAAAGAGACCTGCAGCCAGGGAGGTGACCCTGTGGAAAGAAAGACCCACCTTGAGGGAGGGACTTGGTACCCTGCTCAGCTTGAGAAGGGCAGACAGAGGAGGCAGTGTCAGTTTTGTGACAACTCTCATGGTGCTCTAACCCAGGGAACTAACTGAAGCTTACAAGGTAAGGTGTTATGCAAAGCTAGTCCGGAAATTTTGTCTCTTTTGGCTGCAAGAGGATACTGTCTATAGCCTGAGGCAATGCTTGCTTGTCTGTAGTTTGCATAATAAAGGTAATTGACTAGAAATATGGCTTGACAGCTTGACTACAAAGAGAGCCAGGGGCCGGGCACTCAACAGGGGTGGAAGAAGCAGTTATTTCTTTTAAATTTCATTTTTTATAATTTTTCAGGTGTTAAAAGCAATTTACAATTGCTTTTTCTTTTCTAGGGCCAGGAATAATGAGAGTTGGTGCTGGCATGAACGGCGGCAGCAGGTACACGGGGTTGATGCAAGATGTGAGACTTTATGAACGTAAATTGACTAAGGAAGAGATCTATGAACTTCATATCACCCCAGCAAGGGCTGACTTGCACCCTGTCTCTGGGTACTTAGAATATCGGCAGGGGGAAACCAACAAGTCATTCATTGTTTCTGCCAGAGATGACAAAGAAGAAGAAGGAGAGGAACTGTTCATCCTTATGCTCACTTCTGTTCATGGGGGAGCACGGATTTCACAAGAAAACACAACTGCAACATTAAGAATCCAGAAGAGTGATAATGCCAATGGTCTGTTTGGTTTCACAGGAGCATGTATTCCAGAGGTAGGAAATGTAACAAAAAGTCAATGGATCCTAAGAGCTGGTGCCATATAGTGCCTACCAATATGAGCCAATAAGTCCTTGGTTCAAATCCCACCTCAGCTATGAACTCAGTAGGCAGCCTTACTTTTCTTTCCACTGTAGCCCACCATCTCCAATATAGGCATAAAATGGACTCTGTACATTACAGAGTTGTTTTAAGAATGACTGAGATGATATATGTGAAGGACCTTGAATACTCTAATCATCATCTAAGGGCAGCAGTGAAGAGAAGCAGAAGTGACATCGTTTCTAACCAGGGAACTTGCAATCCAGTACCTTCTTCATCTGTTATGCAAGCAGCATGGTTTTGGTGTGGCAGGAGCTCCACATGACTGTCATAATGCATGTAAGCACTCATCATGTAGATCGACCATGTTGCCTGAAAAGTCCTCATACCAGCAACACATCTTCCTGGGTAACTATTGGCGTTGGCACAGATACATTTCTACATCTGGGGTCCCCAGTGTGGTGCTTGCGGGTGCCACTGAGCTCGCAGAGCCAGGCTAAGGCATGTGCCAAGCTATTTTATCCCTCTGCAAATGAATGGAGTGATTTCTCTATTCAGTTGAATGGGCACGGATGCCCTGCTTAAAAAAAAATGGATGGGGGGGGGCAGAAGGCCACTCTCGATCAAGAACAAGTTCCTTGCCTGTGGTTGGGCTTCTACTCCCCTCCTGCTATTTTTCGGAAGGGTAGGCATTCCCTCTCCCTAGTCAAGTGAATGGGGAAATTGCTCCATTCACTTGAATGGGGAGGGAAAACACACTTTATCAAAATTCCAAATGTGCCCACAGGGCCATAGAGGCTGGGGAGCCGTGTTCTACATAATAGGGTTGACATATGTAATGAGCTGCTGCTGGCAGTCATGCAGAGATCCTGCCATAGGGAGTTGGTTTTTTTGGGGTGGTGGGTGGGGGGGTTGGTGACAGGCCAAACCGCCCACCCAGTGTATGAAGCAGGGCTTTGATATGATGGACAGGACTTGATAAGGAACAGCAATGAATGGGAGAATAAGAAATGGTTAAGTAACAGGCTTCATGAGAAAGTGGAGTTGCTGAATGTGGTATAAAGGACAGCATGACACAAAAAGATGAAGGTAGGAGTGGCAGAATTTACATGAATAGCTGATGATGCATGATAGCAATTTAAGTTGGCGCCATTCCATCAGGCTGCAGCAGAGGGAGAAGGGAAGCAGGGATATTCCATCTGCTCTGCTGAGAGACCACTTCTCCTGAGCGACCAGTTCCTGTTCCGCTTCCTGAAAGTTTCCATCCCAGCAGGTTGTTATGAAAACTAGGTAACTTTAAGAACTGGTGTCTGAGTTTGCTCATTTCCTCCTTCTGCATATTTTTCCTTTTATGTCATGTCTTTTAGGTTATAAGCCTGAGGGCAGGGACTGTCAAGTGTTTTTATTGATCTGTGGAAGCCGCTCAGGGAGACTTTTCAGCCAAAGAGTGGGGTGAAAATGCTTTAATAAATAAATGAATAAACATATTTTAGAAGGGGTTTTTTTCTGGGTATGGATAGATGTATATGGATTGGATTGATGTTTGAAGAAGTTGATATTATTTTGAACATCATCGATGTAAAATTGTGTTGCATTTTCACCCAAACCTGAAAACAAATATTTTTCTGTTCATTAAAAGGTTTGTTGCAAATCTTGTTATTTGCTTACAGGTGGCTGATGAAGGTTCCACTATCTCTTGTGTAGTGGAGCGCACCAGGGGAGCCCTGGACAATGTTTTTGTGTATTACAGTCTCTCTCAGATTGATTCTGATGGCATTAATTACTCTGTTGCTGATTTTGCTAACACTAGTGGAATGATCACATTTCTTCCTTTCCAGAGATCAGAGGTAAATCCTATCTTCTTGTTAAAGTTAAAGAGTAACTGCTTCTTTAAAAAATCTGGACATCTTTTTTTTTTGTTTTTTTGGGTATACATTACTGAATCTTGTTTTTAAGGGTTGTTAGGTGAAATCCACTCGAGCTTTTCCACTGACAGAACTGTTTCCATCACTGGGGGTGGGGCAATTCCCCCTCCCCCTGCTCAGCCTCAAAATCTGCTCCAGAAGTTTGGGGGGACCCTCTGGAGCAGATCTGGGTGTGGGTGCTGGGAAGGGGGGAGGAGAAAGGGAGAAAGTCCCATTGCACAAGCAGTGTCCCATCCATAGAATACTAGAAGATACACTGTGCTAGTCAGAAACTAGAATTATTAATAAACAATTTACTCATTTCCACAGAAGGTAGAATGGTAAATGCAGCACCACTTAGGCTGGAAATACTGCAGAATCTTTCCAAGCCACAGTCAGAAAATCAGGAACCCTGCACAGGGCTTTCAGTGTTTTAGCATTGCCTGTTGTGTACTAAAAGTCAGTGTGGTGTAGTGGTTAGAGTGTTGGACTGGGGCTTGGGAGATCCGAGTTCTAGTTGTCCCCCCCCCCCAAAGGCGTGATATAAATAAATATATAATAAATGTATTTATTTATTTATTATATTTATACCCCACCTTTTTTCCTGAAAGGAACTCAAGGCGGCTTACATAATCCTCCTCCTCCTCTCCATGTTATCCTCACAACAACCCTGTGAGGTAGGTTAGGCTGAGAGGCAGTGACTGGCCCAAAGTCACCCAGTGAGTTTCATGACCGAGCAGGGACTAGAACCCAGATCTCCCGAGTCCCAGTCCAACACCCTAAATTAAGTAACCTTGGCACTCAAAGGATCATCTGTTCCCACATGCCTGCTAGGACCCAGAGACCTTCTTTTGAGGTCCTTTTCTGAGTGCCCCTGCCAAGTGAGGTATGGTGGGTGGCTCCAAGTGAAAGGGCCTTTTCTGTGGTTGCACACCAGCTGTGGAATGCCCTCCCTAGGGAGGTCCACCTTGCACCGACTCTAATGTCCTTTCAGTGCCAGACAAAGACCTCTTCATTTGAAATCCCATTGCAACCTTTTAACCCTGTTTTTAGCTTTGCTGGTGTTCATTCTCTTCTCACCTTTTCTTGGACAATTCCTGATCTTCTCTGATGTTTTCATGCTGTATTTTATCTTGTATTTTTATTGTACTGTTGTTTTATTTTAAAATAATTATTCTATTTTGTGATCTACCCAGACAGCCTTTTGTTATGTGATGGCATATAAACAATGTAAACAGATTAGAATAATTGTCAATAGACAAGAAAAGTTTATGTGCACTTTTTGGCCCATAAGAATGTATCCTAGACCCCTGTAAGGAATTGTCTGCAGTAAGTCTTTTGTCCCCAAAACTGATTGCAAAAATAAGTTCTCAGTCTGAAATGGAAATACCAGGAATTATTAAATAGCTATTACTGGAAAAAGTAGATTTGTCTTTCTTAATGCATTCATTTTAATTTAATTTGCCTTTTTTTCCTCTTCAGGTTTTGAATTTGCTTGTGCTTGATGATGATACTCCTGAGCTGAATGAATATTTCCAGGTCACTTTAGTGTCAGCTGTTGCTGGAGATGGAAAAATAGGTTCAACCCCAACTAGTGGAGCAAGTATAGATCCAGAGAAAGAAACTACCTACATCACTATCAAAGCCAGTGACCACCCTTATGGTAATGGTGATGGAGATTATTTTGCTTAATTTCAATGTATGACATCCATATGACATTTTCCCCATTTACTGGGAATAATTAATAGTTATTTTATTGCTTTTCAGAAGCATTAAAGCAAAACAAAAATGGCCACCAGAATACTCTGGGTTGTATGCAGCTGGTGTCCCTCCACTGATGGGAGGCTCTGATCCAGTGGAGGCTTCTGCCAGCAGGTTGGGGAGGGAGGTGAGTTTTGGTGATACCCCTTTCCCCTCCACTCCACCTCCCACGCTGGTCCTCCAACCCTCTGGAGAAGATTGGGGGTGTGTCCAGGTGGCTGCAGAGGGAGAAGGAATCTCATAAAATGACCTCCATTCCTGTTACACTGACTGAAGCCTCTGCTGGATCAAACAACCTTCTGTCAGCAAAGGGACACCAGTTGGATACAATGCTATAGTACGTTTGCACGGAGCTGCTGTAAGCAGCCAGTTGGAGGTTTTATTTGGTGGAAAGTAGGGATGTGGTGTTTAGTCAGTTACACTGCAATCCTATACATGTCGACTCAGAAGTCAGCCCTATAGAGCTCAATGGGACTTACTCTCATGTTAGAAGAGGCATTCCCTCATCTGAATACCTCTTCTAAGATTATACCTGCTGTGATATATGCATCATTTAAAAATAAAGCATGCTTTTTTCTTGAAAACTGTTATTTCTTATATGCAAATGTATGTAGATTTAATTAATTAATCTAATTACATAATCAATTAATTGTCTAAAATTCATACAATTAGAGCACAATCCTATGGCCCCCTAGATAGTATCTGGGGGTCATAAGAGGACTCTCAGACTCAGCCCCTGTCCCTGCCTCCGGCAGTGCAAGTTAGCTAGACGGGCTCAGAGACCCATCTAGCAAAACATACTGCAAAGGACAGAGAGGCTAAAAAGCCTCTGTCGCTCCTCCTACCCTGCTGGCAAGAGCCAGGTAGGGCACAGAATAATTGGAAGCCTCTGATCTCCCACAGGATTGCACCATAAATCAACTAAGATTCCTTTAATCAGGTGACAGTCCTAGGGGAAAGGCTAGCTCCGTTGTTGCTCCTGCTTCTCCATCTTTTCTCTCCTAAGTGCAGTGCATTCCTTGAATGAGAAGTGCAATGCCAACACCATCCAGTATCTGTTATCACTGCTGAATGAATGAATAATTGCTAGAAGGCATTATAAACCCATGCCAATTGAAGACCATGTTAACCGGAAATCATCTTCAGTTGGCAAAGTCACATAGCTGACTTCACTTTTTGCTGACCAAATGTCAGCACACGTGAAACTGTAGCCATCGCCAAATATTACGTGGATGTTTATGTGTTAAACTTACCTTCTAGGGGTGAAGTTAATTTTTATTTGGAAATAACTTGTTTTGACTTAAGGTAAAATAAATTACCTTATTAAAATAAATTAAAAACTATAGGTTTTCTTTTTTTGTGTGGTTTATCCATAAATGTTGAATTTAAACTACGTAGATTAAATAGTTGATCTATATTTGGGGAGGGTGGAGACCTCTTGTGTTTGTCCTTTTTTGGGGGTGTTTTTTTTTTTTTTTTTTGCCATAACTGGAAGTGAACAGAAAATGTTTTAAGAATAACTGTGGTTGCTTATAAGCTGTGGAGAAGATTGGAAGTCCATTTTCACTTTGTTTATTGTTTGTTGTATATGTGTTTTTGTGTTGTTGTTTTTTATGATTTTATGTTTGTTTGTTTTTATGATTAAAATTCTTTAAAAAAGAAAGAAAAGGAAATAACTTGTTTTGACTTAAGGTAAAATAAATTGTATCTTGATTCTCTCAGGTTTGTTACAGTTCGCTGTGGGGCAGCCTCCAGCAGACAGTGATGAAACAATCCTTCTGCCAGCCACCACAGCACCCCATATTACTGTCAAGGAAGAAATAGGACCTGTCAGGTTGCTTGTTGTTCGAGCACAAGGCCTACTTGGAACAGTTTTGGTACAATACGGAACAGTGTCATTAACAGCATTCAGTCCTCAAGATTATCAGGTATGCAGATAGCAGACTAAAAGAGGTGGCTGATTCTAATTAGCTTTGCATATATATTTGGTTGTTGGACTTCTACACCCAGTGTTTACCCCTTATTCAGTGTTCTTTTATAAAATATAATTGTATGCTGCTTTTGGTTAGGGCATGATCACAAGGTAATCTTAGCTTTACACAAGCTGGAGTACAGACACGTGCGAGTACCAATTTTTAGGTTCCAGTGAGCCTCCAGTCCTGCCACCATGAGTGATTCATACAAGTACAGTTCACTCACACTTGCTCTGTATCATGGATATTATGAACTACCATACCCATGGGGCGGTTTGATGGACATGCAGCCTTCCCTGACCTTGCACGCTCCTGATGTGTTGGACTACAACTCCCAGCTTCCCCCAGCAGCAGAAGCCTGGCTGGGGGATGCTGGGAGTTGTAGTTCAACACACCAGGAGGGCACCAGGTTGGGGAAAGCTACACCTGAGCATCTAAAGCCTTAATTCAAGCTTTAGCTGCTCTTTTGTGCCCATGCAATGTGCTTGTTGCTGTGAGGGAGGAGGGAGGACACCTATCCTCCAATGGTATATAGTCAGCAAATTGTGCAGGCACAGTTCAGTCGCCATTGTGCTTCAACAGGAGCTATCACAACCCACCAGTTAACTGCTATGGATTCCAATAAGCTTCCTGATCATCTTCTCTCAAATGTGCCAGGATAGGACCCTCACATCTGCCCTGACAAAAGCAGGGCAGACTTGTATATAATTTCTTGGCGCACAAGGTATGGTTTATTTCTGATGATTTCTCTTGCTTATGCTGATACAATGACAAGTTTTGAACAAAAGTATAAATAGCCTTTATACTTATTTATACAGGGTATTACAGGCACCTTGGAATTTCTGCCAGGAGAAAGATACAAGTACATTATCGTTAACATTACAGATAATTCTATCCCTGAGCTGGAAAAGGTTTTTAAAGTGGAACTGCAGAATCCAGATGGAGCAGGTAAAGGTTCATAGATCTACCTTTTGCTACAAGTACGTGGTATCGTTTGGGGACTTGAAATGTTATTATATCTCCACCGTTATGGGAAACTTGATCTTCCAAAGCTGGAATTACATTTTTACCCTGACAGAGAGCATTAGCTCTAATTTTCTTTTGAAGATGTTCATTGACTGTCTTCATTATTGCTGAACTCAGCCATGTTCTAAGTAAAGCAGGTATAGTTAAATGTTCTCAGGTAGTATGAGATCATTCCAAAGACTAACCTTTTGCTACATTTGCCTTTGCCTGGTATTTTAGCATCATCCCAGAAGTGAAGTTGCCCTTGATGACTTGCTGTGAGGTTCTGCATAGCTCTGTTGTTATGTTCATGTAGGACTAGGAGCAAGGAGCATCATAAACTTATTTCCCAGGAATTCTTGAGCTGCTGCTCCATGAGAATAGTTTAGAATTCCTTTCTGCTGGTGTCATTTGGTACATGCTTACCCCGCATCACCTAAAAGGATTCAGGAAAACAAAACAAAACCCTACACATATGCTTTTTTTAAATTAAGAAGCAGAAAAGCAAACTTTTAAACACACGCCAGTAAATTAAATCACCCCCCTGCTGTGTCTGTTTTATTAGCATTTGCCACACACAATAAACTACTAAGTTTGCAGCAATCTTTTTCATTTAGAGGTTCTGTCTTTTCAAACTTCTTTGCTCTTCCACTGGTAAAACATCAAGCATCTGTCACTGATACCTAATGACAGCACACACGTCAATAGACACAGTTGGATAGCACAAAACGACAGCCTGTGTCTCCTGTATCCCTGACTTTTGTCAATATTCTGTAACCTTTCAGAGGCCTTTTTGATGTTTTTCAGGAAAATCTTCTTTGTTTGCTTTTTGTCCAGAAGTGTTTTAAAGTGCTTTCTGTCACCTGCGTTATATATGTGTATATGTGTATTGTGTATCTTTATGTGTCTTCCTGAAGTTGCTGAACTCTTTAATGATGGCAGTGGTAGTGGTGATGGGGATTTGGACTTCTTCCTTCCTGCTGTCCATCAACATGGTAAGCTTCTTATTCTGTTCCCCTCACTCTTAACTGCATATGGAATTATCCCAAATGTTTTGTCATAACTGGCTTACCTTGCCATTGTGCTTTCCATCAGCTAGTACTACTACGTTACATAGCAATTCGGGTTAATGGTGTGGGGGAGCCAAGGCTCACAGGGTTGCAACACCCTGCAGAGGCAGTATACCTACGTACACCAGTCGCTGGGGAACATGGGTGGAAGGGTGCTGTTGCACTCATGTCCTGCTTGTGGGTTTCCCATAGGCTGCTGGTTGGCCACTGTATGAACACAGTGCTGGACTAGATGGACCCTTAGTCTGATCCAGCATGGCTCTTTTTATGTTCTTGCTGGCCCTTTTTGATTGGCAGGGATGCTGAGGTCAACGCCATCCTCTAACACCTCAGAATTCCCAGTCCCCCTGAACGTAGCTACAGTTCTCACAGTAGCTGGGTGGAAAATACTTTCTCCAGCAACAATATATTATTCCTTGTTGTAATGCAAAGTCTATTGGGGTGCCTTGATCTTGAATGGGCAATTAAGACTCATCAGCTTTACAAAAGACCTGCCCCTGGTGGAGATAAAACTTCTAGAACTGGTTTTGTTGATATTCTGACTACATTTTCGACTTCCTTTGGAGCTGTAGCTATGGGGACTATCATGATGAGCACCTGCACATCAAAATTTACCACTATACCACTGATTATGGTACCTAGAATTCACAGTGAAATCCTGTAATGTCTACTCAGAACATATGTATGTGTGCATTTATTATATATCCTGCCTTTCCGCTAAAATAGGCTTTTCCACTTAAAAAAAAAAGGCAACTCACAATCAAATGCATGTAAAATAACAGATTTATAATTAAAACTCATCCGGTAAAAACCACATCTAATAAAAAACACATTAGTAACAAAAGAAGTAACCGGGCAATCCTGTGGCCCCTAGACAGTGTCTAGAGGGCCACAGGATTGTTTGGATCCCCAGATCCGAGGTCAGAAAAGAGCTCTGACCTCGGATCTGGGGATCTGCACTCAGATCCCCCTCCCCCCTTGCAGCAAGCACGGAAAGAACCACGGCAGCTGCTTCTCCAAGGTCACATCGACCTTGGAGAAGGGGCTTGGGGGGCATTCCAGGGAGCAGGGAGGAGACCGGCACTGCCAAGATACGATGTATCCCGGTGGTGCCTCAGCCTCCTTCCCTCCCCCCTCTGAAGCGCTGCCCTTAGACAGCTGAAATCAGCCGTCTAACTGCTTGGCAGGGTGGGAGGCGCGCAGAGGTGACCTTGGCCTCCGTGCTCCTCCCATTGTACATAGGATGCCTGTAATCCTCCGAGTGTATCAGATTGAAGCCTCTGATTCATCTCACAGGTGATTAGCACTTAAAAAAAATTAATGATTTCATTTAATTGTTTTCTACCAAGCAATAGTCTTATAATTCCATGCATGTATACTTGGAATTTGTCCCACTGTGTTCAATGGAGCTTACCTCCAAAATGTGCATCATTTTGCAGACTAGGCTGCATCTGACCTTTTATAAATTATTCTTGGACTAGTAATGGTCACATTTCAAAGTAAAATTGACTTTTAAATTAATAGTAGTCATTTCCTACAGTAATTGAAAATCTACCGTGATACAAAAGTAATCTAATTTTTTTTTTGTTTTTGTTTTACTTCCTTTCCAATTTGAGAACTGCAGACTGGTTTATATTTAAAGTATTCTACTAAAACTAATTACACCCCCCCCCCCCCACAATGTCTTACTGTTTTAAACATTCATGCTTTCCCAGTTATGTCAAGAGGTGAATGTGAGGCAACAGTAGAATAAGGGAGTTGGTCGGTCCTATCCTTGCCAACTATCTTTGGGGAAGATGTTCTCATGGAATCCACATTCAGGACAATGTTGTCAGTTCTTCTCAGGGACATACTTCCTTCAAGGCTTTTTAAGATTGTTTTTTGTTTGGTTTTCAATCTCCCTTATCTTAACTGTAATAGCAGCAAGGGTGCTTCTAGCAATACCAATCAAGAGACATCGTGTAGCTATTCAGTCTTTCCTTCCATAAAGGACTTTTTTGTGGAAAGAAAAAAGATAAAAGAAGTGGTGGGAAAACATGAGAGCTTTACAAATTTAAGTTGTCTAGACCAGTGTTCTCCAACCTTGGGTCCCCAGATATTTTTGTCCTACAACTCCCAGCATGCCCCAGCCAGCTATTGTAGGCCAAAAACATCTGGGGACCCAAGGTTGGAGAACACTGCCCTAGACCCCTTGCAAAATTCCATGAATAAGACAGGCCAATTGCACAATAAAAGCTTCATCCGGAAATAGCCTTAGCCTGAGATACTGTTCTCTTCCTCCCTACTGCTGTCTTATCTCCAGTGATATTTCACCTTTCCTCCTCTGTCTTGGAAGTGTGTGTACTGTACTTTCCCAAACCTTTTCAATCATTATTTGATCATTTAGTTCAGTTCAGTTTATTTAATTACAGTCACAGACCAACCAAGTATGATAATTTAAATTCTCAAACATACAAAGGTCTGTCTGTCCACTTCTGTGTATAGGAACATGCATATACCAAGATGTATAGGAACATGCATATAACAGTGTAATTTTTCTACACTCAGCATATGTTATATGCACTTGGACTGGTACTTATAAGCTTAAAAGCACAAACTTGTGAATGCATATTCAGATGTAACCCCCACTGAGTTCTATGGGACCCATTCTCAAGAAAGAGTTGGAGAAAACCCTGTGGAATGTGACTTTCCCACTTTCCCAGCATGTGCGTGTGGAGGGGGGTGGGAGATCCCTGAAAATCAGGCTCAGGAATCCTCTGTGAGTGGGAGCTCCAATAACAGAAGGTGACTCCACCCAATTTTTGCGGATCTCCCTTCTCCCCCAGCCTCCCATACCACATTCAACAGGGCACCCACCCCTTGGGAGAGGCTTTTCGGGGGGCTGGATGGACTGCTGGGAGAGAGGAGGGAGTGGGAAAGTCACCTTCCACACCCCCCCCTTCTGCAGGCTATTCTATGGATCCAGCTCTAAGTGTGCACAGGATTCCAGGCTAAACCTGTTTATATAAACTATATTGTGTATAATAGAATTGGAAAAAAAAAATAACACCTCCCCTAATTAAATTGCACGTATTATTCAAATACTAAATTTGGTACTGTAGAGAAGAAAGATGTGAACAAACTATGTTATTACCATTTCTAATTATATTAGTACAGAATTCCCACTGGGCATTCCGCATATTGAAAATATAGATGCTTTGAAGAGTTTTCTATTTCAAATTTCCATTTGTGCTGCTTCAGCTACACTGTAAGTCATATATATATATTTATTTTGGTACCAACAGCCAGCCTGGGAATAGCATCTCACGTCATAGTGACTATTGAAGCCTCTGATGATGCTCATGGTGTCTTTGAGTTCAGTGCTGGATCCTTTGCTGTCAATGGAACGGAACCTGAGGATGGAGGTGGAACAGTCACACTCGAGGTCAACAAGTTTGAGTTTATAGATATGGCATCGCATCTAACCATACATCTTCTAGAGCAGTGTTCTGCATATGAACCAGCATAGCTGGCTGGGGAATGCTGGGAGTTGTAGGCCAAAAACATCTGGGGACCCAAGTTGGAGAACACTGTTCTAGAGTTTCCATAATACAGTTGTTACAGTGATGTTCTGTGCCTGCATACTTTTGCAAAAATAGGATGTCCTTTTTTTTGAGAGAACTGATGTTATCGTGATCACTCTCTGTAGTTGGCAGGGACCCCTGATCCTGGGGCCAGGCAGGGACAAGAGAGGTAGGAGCAAAGATTGGAGCAAAATTGCACTCACTTATTGCACTCAAATGTGGCTGATACTCTCATTTACTATGTTTACAAGATACATGGGCCTCCAGGTAATCATGTCATGTCCAAGAGATCCATCCTCCCTCACACTCGCTTGGCCTGGGATTTTGATTGTGTGGAGGAAAGGATTGTATAAATTGGGATGTCCTTCTGGATGCTGTACATGGTTGCGATTTCTTTGGCCCTTGAAAGCATGACAGTAGTATGGGGGCCTGTATAATATGTGAACAGGCTCTCTATGACAACATAGATATGGAAGATAGAGAAAGTGTTCCTGGCTGTATGACCAGTGCATACTGCAGCCTGGTGTAACAGATTTTCTAACCTTTGGGGGTGAAAGTAAGCAAAGGTGAAAGAGTGGGAGGACCTTTAAGAGTAAACTCAGTAACACACACACACACACACACCAGTTTCAAATACATTTTTACCCTTAGTTATACCCTTAGTTATAATGTAGGAACTATCTAGCTGCAAAAAAAAGAATCACACTGGTGACTCTCCTTGCATTGATGAAAATATTTATACCATTGCATTGGATTGAGAGCTCAGGACAAGGGGAAGGAGAGGCAATGTGCTAGATCTTCCAGCTGATTTTACCAGTTAGGTCAATGCAAGAGGTAAGGATGAGCATATCCAAGACTTTGCCTTTGTGACTGCGGTGGTTGCTCTTTGTTTATTTTAAACAAGACCTCTAGGTTCATATCAGAATTTGAAATTTTGCACACCACTGCTCAGCTGAGACTGGGAGGTTTCTGCTAGCTAAAAAAAAAAAAAAAGGCAGGTTTTAACTTGTGGCAAACAAGACAGACAACCGTAACTGAGAAAGAAAAACAGCAGCTTTCATCTGAAGAAAAAAGATGGCCTTGAATAAGCAGAGCAGTTGTGCCTGACAATCCTGTCCTAAATTCCTTGTGCTGACTGAAGTAACCAACATACAGTATCTGGTTTACTGGGCTATTCTTCAATGCTGTTTATAAGGTGGCACAGGGACTCTGTGGGCTAGACAGCTGAGTGACTTGTGCTTCTTTGTACTTCTTGATGCAACAATAATAATTTACTGTTTTGCTGTTCAGGTTGTCAGAAATCATGGTGCCTTGTCCCAGGTGACTTTGCATTGGTTCATAATGCCTGATGATACCGAGGATCTGGTTGCAACCTCTGGCAACATTACTTTTAATATAGAGCAAAGAAAAGCAAATGTAATGGTGCAAATCTTGCCTGATGAAACTCCAGAACTAGACAAGATGTTTTCAGTTTGGCTCATCAATGTTTCCTGCGGACGTCTTGGAGTACACACAAATGCTACACTGACAGTTCTTGCAAATGATGACCCCTATGGGCTTTTAATTTTCTCTGAGAAAAACAGGCCAATCAAGGTTGAGGAAGAAACCAAGAACATCACCCTTACAATAATACGGTTAAAGGGTCACTTGGGAGTAGTCATGGTTACATTTAGAACCATGCATGAAGAGGATGAGTCACCCTATCTGCCATCAAATGTTGCCAGGGCAAATTGGAAACAAGACTATCTTCCTGTTTCAGGATTTGTAATCTTTGCAGCCAATGAAACTGAGGCTACCATAGAGCTCCCTATTCTGGATGACAATGAACCAGAGAAATCAGAATCTGTGTTTGTGGAGCTGCTTGGTGTTACCTTGATAGAAGGCGCCCAGTATCGACCAAGTAAGACTAACTCTGTATTTCCAGACTTGCTAGATTGACTACAGTAACATGGAAAAGCATGTTGACATCTAACTCACTAAACCAAATTATATTTTCTTGTTCAAATTATACTTTCTTGTACAGAATTGTATTAAGCGATGGTACACGTGACCACTTTGTTTGTGGGGGCTGTTTTTTTCTTCTGCCCATGGCAAACACAACTGCAGAACCTGCTTCTGATTAATGTCAGGGGATCAATTTATTTGTAGAGCTTGCTAAGAGCAGAAGACAAAAAAGAAAGAAAAGAAAAGCAGCTGCAACAAGCCAGTTAAGAGGTTATGTGTACACCTAATAGATGAATTGTTATCACCTTTCCACATTAGAAATGGCAAGTTGGTAAGGAAATGGTAACCTGGCAAGGGAATGGCCCATGAGGGCTGCCTCTGTTTCTGCTTTTTCTTACTTTTTATGACACGATATTGTCAGTTAGTCACATCTTTTCCTAATACATCAGTGTGTTTATTTAATTTTATTTACAATTATTTTTAGGCTGCCTTTCAAGGTGGAACACTCTCAAGGCGGCATGCTGAATTTAGTGTTGGATTTAGTAGTACGTTTCTCAAATATACCTTTTTTGCATTCCTGTTCCATTGTGTTTCCCTAAAAACTTCTAGAAGTTTTATTTTGTTCGTTTTCTCTGAGGTTTTTTTTTTTTTTTTTTAAGAGAGCCTTCTTTGGCTCTAACTTATAAGTTTGATGCAGCGCTATAGGTTATGGTTCTCAGGACCACTTCAAAACAAGAGCAGCTGGTGCCTCCAAGAAGAGTGTATAGATTGCTTTAAAGCAGGGCTTAGACAATTCATGGAGGAAAGGGCTATTCAGAACTCTCCATGATACTGTACTTAAACTGAACCTCCATATTTAGAGGCAGTGTGTCTCAGAGCGCCAGATGCTTGGGACAAACAACATGGCAAGACCATCACTTTCATGTCCTCCTTGTGAGCTTCCAGAGGCATATTACAGCTCCAGGTGTCTTTCCCCCTTCTGAAACAATTAATTCCATCTACATTGCCCTCCAAACTGATTTCTAACCTCGGCCCTCCTAAAATTCGTTCTTCTACATCAATTTCTCCCACTGCTTCTCTCAAGGAGAAAAAAAAAATCCTCCCTTTTTCTCACATCAGCTCTATCTTCGTCAGTCATCTTTAACTCACAATGGGAGCATTCGCATGTCACAACAACCCACCCTGAAAATAAGCCACGGTGACTTGGGTTGTTGGCCAAACACTTTCACTTTCCCCACAGCTGTCCAGGGGATTTAGGATTGCTCTGCCCATCAAGCATCCTGTTTCTAAAACCAAGTGCTCCTTTGAATCCCATGAGCAGGACATGAATGCAACAGCCTCCCCAGTTTCCCGTTCCCAGCACCTGGCATTTAGAGATGCACTTAGCTGTCATGGCTAATACAACTCAAGCTTTGGCATTGCCCTACCCTATGCATTGTTAGAAGTTTTAATGGGTGCTGATAAATAGAATAAGATCAGGCTTCTTCTTTTACTATAACTTTTCATAGTGTGCAGGTATTTTATGAGACAATTCAGAAATCAAATGTATTCTTCTTTTGTACGTGTTTAACGCATATTGATTTTACGACTGCATATAAAAATTTGCAATGTATTAAGTTTAGTTGAATTTTGTTGACAGCTATATTATACTAGCTGTTGCCCATGGCTGCGCTCGTGTGGATTTTAGGATTTGGTACAATGGAAAAGATACAGTGTCTCTGACTGAAAGTGTAACGTTTAGGCTGGGTGCTGGCAGCAGAAAACTTTTCTGACAGAAATATCTGATCTTAAAGAAAAATCAGGTTAATCCTGAGAGTCTACAGGTGATGAAGAGTGACTGTGCCAAGTTTAGGGTAGATCCGTCAAAATGTGATGGAGCCTATGCAACGACACCCCCCACACAACAGTCAGTCAGTCATTTAAAAAGTTTCCCTCCCTTTTCACCCCCTCAGAGAACATTCTAAATGGCCTAGGGGAGATTTGCATACCCACCCCTATTGGCCCCTGCAGGAATTCATATGAACCAGGGCCAGTGCAAGGCAGTTTGGTGCCCTAGGCAAGATCAGATATTTAGCGCCCCCCTTCCCACTTGAGCCCTCCCTCCAGCCCTATGCCCATTAAAAGTCAATTGGCAAAACCTAAAAAATTATTATCATAAACATTGACAAACATACATAAAATACATGTTGATGTAGTACCAATTTGCTACATTTCTCAAAATCTATCAAGATATCCTCAGTTATCCCGTTGGATAAAGCGAAGGTCCATTATACAGATTTTCGCTTTCATATGAAGGTACCAAAGGGGACTAGAAGGCGGGGGGAACTTCCCCAAACAGTAGGCATTATCAGGGGCTGCGGGAGTGAATTGTCCATGAAAGGAATCACTTTAATATAAGTATGTGTCTTTTGGCGGGATTTTGAAAATGGGGTGTGGGTGGGGGGAAGGCTGGCTTGAAACGAGTGTGGAGAAAACACTTTTATACTGGAAGTCTTTAGAGCGCAGGAATGAAGGAAAGCCCAGCTCCGAGCCCCTGAGGAAACTGGACCCTCATCTAGGCAGGCGTGTGCGCGTGTGTGTGTGCGTGCGCGCGCATTGCCTCCTTTGCCCCGCCCCCAGCCTGTCTTTACAAAGCGTCTCCTCCTCCGCTGCCGCTTCCTCCAGCGTCTCCCAACTCCGGAGCCTTTTGATTGGCTGAGGCGCTGACAGCAGGAGGAGCTCGAAGTAAGCGTGCAGCCCGCCCTCCTCTATCAGCCTCTTTGCAGCTTTCCCTCTCAACCTCTCTCCCTCTCTTGCTTTGCTGCGCCTCCCTGTAAAACTGAACAGTGAAAAGGAGAAAGAAAAAAAGAAAAAAAATTGCAGTGGGGATCTGCTAAAACCAGCACAGAGAGATGTCATGTGAAAACGCACATGCTCTGCCATCCACACAGTACTCCCTTTTCTTTTCTTTCTGCTGCTCTATTAAAAAAAAAGAAAAAAGAAACTCCCCTCCACCCTCCCCTCTTTTTTCTTCATCTTTGTAACTAACAAACCAACGACAAACCCACCGACCCCCCCCCGCTCTGTCTCTTCCTGCTGCTGCTGCTGCCGCCGCCGCTCCTCAGTTCAAGTGATCACAAAATAAATCTTTGGGAGAGTCAGTTTGTGTGTTCCTTGGAAGCAAAGGCAGAGAGAGAGAGAGAGAGAGAGAGAGAGAGAGATGCGCAGGGGGGAGAGGAAGAGGAGAGCAACCAGCGACGCGCAGTTCAAACAACCCAGAAAGACTTTTTTTTTTAAAAAAAAAGCTTTTCTTCAGTAGATACATGTGAAGTGTTTTCGGGAGGGAATTGGAGGGGATCGAAGCAAATTGCGGCGTTTCTGGTGCCCCCTTCAGCCCAGCGCCCTAGGCAGCTGCCTAGTTGGCCTAATGGTAGCACCGGCCCTGATATGAACATTCTAAGTGTCCTATGGGCTATTTGCATAACTGCTCCTATTGTCTCCTGCAGCAATTATGAGGTGAGGCCGATTTGCAAAGCTGCTCCCCTGTTGTTTTGCCATAGGAGATATGAGAGTGGGGCGATTTTGCCCCCTTTTTTCACCCCCTTAGGGATGGAATTTCCAAAAATCCTTCCTTAGTGGGTGTCTACGTCATAAAAGCAATGTGCCTTCAAAATTTCACGTTCCTAGATTAAACGGTTTGAGCTGGGCATTGATGAGTCAGTCAGTCAGGACTTCTTCTTTTATATATATAGATTCGCTGCCCTTAGGTAAAATGCTGTGAAAATCTTCTTAAGAGTATACAGAAGGATATTAAAACTTTTTCAGCCCGAGGGCCAAATTCCATTTTGGAGAAAGCCTTGGAGGGTGGGGTGGTTACGTACAAGTGGTGGGCAGGGCCAAAGGCAAAAGGGGAAGTGCAAAAACCAAAAATCTCAGCATATTTTAGCTGAAAGCTCTTCCTGCCAGGAACTTAGGAGAGGCATTTCAACCTTTTAGAATGGAGAAAAAACTGCACAAAAGCAACCACAGAAGGCTGGGTTGAGGGCCTAGGTGGGCTGGATTTGGCTCCAGGCTTGAAGTTGTGTACCCCTACTATACCTGTTAAAGTAGATATAAAGTAGGAATCTCAGCCTGGTTCTACTAAGATCTTTTGTATTTCAGTTTCAGATTCTCCTCGCCTTGGGCCAAAAGGTGATACAATTGCTCGCATTGTTATCAATGCCAATGATGATGCTTTTGGAACGCTGCAGCTCTCAGCCTCAGCTGTGCAAGTGGCTGAAAATTACATTGGACCGATAATCAATGTCACAAGGACTGGGGGGATTTTTGCAGATGTTTCAGTGAAATTCAAAGCGGTGCCAATAACAGCAACTGCTGGTAAGAAGGGGAGGGGGATGAAATTTCTACGAGATAGCCAAAACCAACAAAAATATAGATTCACTTCCAACAACTAATGAATGACAAGAATAGTGACACAAAGTTTTACATTGGTAAGCCATAGTAGAGTACGCAACCCTATGCTCAGGTCTGTATATGCAGGCATACCTCGTTTTATTGCACTTTGCTTTATTGCGCAGTGCAGATATAGTGGTTTTTACAAATTGAAGTCAGCAGCCATCAACATCGGGCAAGACCCTCCACCAGCAAAAGGATTACGACTTGCTGAAGGCTGAGATGATGGTTAGCATTTTTTAGCAATAAAGTATTCTTTTAATTAAAGTATGTACACTGTTTTTTTTAGACATAATGCTATTGCACACTTAATAGACTACAGTATAGTGTAAACGTAACTTTTATATGCACTGGGAAACCACTGGGAAGTGTGTGACTCGCTTTATTGCTATATTCGCCTTATTGCGGTGGTCTCTGGAACTGAACCCGCAATATCTCCGAGGTATGCCTGTATTCCATAATTACATGACCACACTAGCCCTGTTTGGATGTTCATTACTCATGCAATTCCAGTTGTGTGAGAGGGAGAGCGTGGCTGTGCTCACTGTTCCTATCCCCACCATCACATCCTTGCCAGCACCGCCCATTATCATTACTATTTCTTAGGGCGCAGTCCTGTGCATGTTTAGATAGAAAAAAGTCCTACATCTCCCAGGATGCTGGGAGTTGTAGGACTTTTTCTGTCTAAACACACATAGGATTTCACCCTTTGACACCTTTCTTTTTTGGGACTTACAGCGAAATTAAAACATGCAAGATTTTGAACATACAAAATTTAAAACAGGTAGAAACAATCAAAGGTAAAATACCGCCACCCCATGAAACAACTAAAAAAAACCTTGGCAACCATAAATAATTCAACGGATGCATTAATTAAAAGGCCCATCATATGCTGGGGAAGAGAGAAAAGTCTTAATCTGGTGCCAAGAAGATGGCAGTGTTGGTGCTAGGCAGTCCTGGCTGGGGGGAGCATTCCACAATTGGGGAGCCGCCACTGAAAAAGGCCTTCGCTCTTGTGGCCATCCTCCGACCAGATGGAGGAGGCGTTCGGATGGGTCCCTGTGTTTGGGTAGGAGGTCTGAAGTGGGGAGCCTGCTCTACGCATTTAGGGCAGGGCTCCCGGGTTCAGGCCTTCCACCTTAATGTGTGGATGAGGATATGACAGCGGCGGGCTCGGGCCACACCATTATGAATTTAGACAGTTTGAAAAATGAATTTAGAGCAAGCAGTACTGATCCCCTGTTTAACAGGGGTGGGCAACTTGTTTCCCTACAACTCCCATTTTCCCTGTACTGGCTAGGGCTGATGGGAGTTGTAGGCCAAAACATCTGGAGGGCCACAAGTTTCCTGCTCCTGCTCTATTAGCACTTCGTGTGTGTTATTCCCAGCACCTGTTTATGTGGCCTGCCTTTGACCCTTTGAAGAGGCTCTTATCCACCATTTCATAGAATCATAGAATCATCAAAAAGTAGAGTTGGAAGGGGCCTACAAGGCCATCGAGTCCAACCCCCTGCTCAATGCAGGAATCCAGGTCATTTGGGGAGCTCTGGGCTGCAGCAATATCAAATGTGGCCTGCGTAACAGACATAACTCCAGAATACCTTTTATAGGGCATAATAGCCACTACTCTTTCAAGCATATTCCTCACTATGCTCTCCAAATGTTCCCACAAACTCATTCTCATCAAACCCCAATTACCATTCAAATTTCTCGGGAATGCAAAGTCACCACATTTCTGAAGAATGAGCACAACAAGTAGGCAATTGCTTCAAGTATTCCTTACACATCTTTGCCTCGTTTGTCTGCACAGGTGAAGACTACAGTATAGCCTCATCAGATGTCGTCTTACTAGAAGGGGAGACCAGTAAAGCTGTGCCAATTTATATAATTAATGATATCAACCCTGAGGTTGAAGAGTCCTTCTTCGTGCAGCTGCTCAACCAGACAACGGGGGGAGCATTACTCGGAAGCCTTACTCAAGCAGTTATAACCATTGAGGCCTCCGATGATCCGTTTGGATCTTTTGGTAAGATGGAGCTTTTACATCTTATTCTTTCATCTTTGGATTGACAATGGTCACCTTAGTCACTTGCTGATCTCATGAGCAGTTAAATCACAAGGCATTGCTTTCTTTCAGAATATTTTATCTTATTAACAGTGACTGTTATGTGTTGGTTTCTGGCAAAACATTCAGAGACCGCTTTGTCTATCTGCAACTACAAGGGTTGAATATACATAGGTTAGTGGCCTTCATTTCACATTGGTTTCTCAAAGACTTTGGAATTCAGATATTATGGGCCAGTGACTAAAATGTGTATGCACCTAGTTTGCCTTTGCATAGTTGTGTTGTTGTTGTTGTTTTTAAAAAGCAAATAGCTGGTGTAGGCCCCCCCCCCCATGCTGGGTCAGGACTGTGGCATGGGGAATAATGGCTTTAACCCTTTGCCCCTGCTACAGTCCCTCTCTCTCTCTCTCTCTCTCTCTCTCTCTCTCTCACACACACACACACACACACACACACACACACCCTTAAGCCTACTATTCACAATGGAAGGAAGCCTAGTTTGTATCTAAGGCTTAAACTGATCCAGTGAAATTAGGACATCAGAGGACATTGTGACATCTCAGAGGACATTGTGACATCAGAGCAGACTAGTCAGTGGCATAAAGAGATGACAAAGGAAGAGGAAGCAAAAGGAGAGGGGAACAGCAGGGCCACCAGCAGCAGGCACTATCTCTCAGCCTAACCTATCTCACAGGGTTGTTGTGAGGAAAAACAAACTGAAGCTGAATCCAGACAAAACGGAGGTGCTTGCTGTCAAAGGCCACAACCTGGGTTTGGAGGTGTGTCAACCAGTTCTGGATGGGGTTACACTCCCCCTGAAAGACTGTGTTTGCAGCCTGGGGGTGCTTCTGGACCCGTCGCTTCAAATGATAGCTCAGATAGATGCGACGGCTAGGAGTGCCTACTATCAGCTCTGGCTGATACGCCAGCTGCGCCCCTTCCTAGAGTTGGAAGACCTAAAGACGGTAGTGCACGCGCTGGTAACTTCGAGGCTTGACTTCTGCAATGCGCTGTACATACGGCTACCTTTGTACCTAGTTCGGAAACTTCAGTTGGGGCAAAATATGGCAGCCAGATTGGTCACCGGTACATCTAGAGGTGCCCATATTACACCAGCTTTAAAAGCATTACACTGGCTGCCGATCAGTTTCCGGGCAAAGTATAAAGTGTTGGTTATCACCTTTAAAGCCCTACATGGTTTGGGTCCGGGTTACCTGCAGGATCGCCTTCTCCCGTACAATCCGTCCCGCACACTTAGGTCCTCTGGGAGGAATTTACTCCAGTCGGCCAAGACTAGGCTGGCGAGTACTACCCAGAGGACCTTCTCTTCTGCTGCTCCCAGACTGTGGAATGGCCTGACGGAGGAGACTCATCAACTAGACAGTCTTTTGGCCTTTAAAAAGGCCATAAAGACTGACCTCTTCCGACAGGCCTACCCAGTGGAATTTTAAGTTTTTAGGATACTTTTAAAGGTTTTAAAGAATATTTTAATAATATTTACTATGTTTTTAACTAGTTATGTATTTTATATTTATGGTTGTTCCCCGCCTCGATCTGAGTGGAGAGGCGGGTAAGAAATAAAATGTTGTTGTTGTTGTTGTTGTTGTTGTTGTTGTTATCATTATTATTATTACATGGAGAGGAGGAGGAGGATCATGTAAGCTGACCTGGGTTCCTTGCAAGAGGAAAAAAGGAGGGATCTAAACATAGTAAGGAATAATAGAATGATTAAACTTGGAGAGGAACGGAGATCACCTGCAGTTGGAGCAGCAACTGAGTCAGCATCCTGGACTAGCAGGGGAACTGCCCAGCAGAATCCTGGGTTGGGTTAGTAAGGCTACGTGAGGCACTTCCTCACTGAGTTTTTGCACCAGCAACTAATAGGTAGAGACTGATGAGTTTTATAGCAGGCCTGGCAGCAGCACCTCTACCTGGATCTCAGCAGGCCCTGATCCAGATCACACCCTACTGCTTGCCTCCTCTTGAACAGGGCTGAAAGAGGGGATGCTGAGGCTGCCAGATGGGCACTGCATCTCGAGTGCTTCAATGTGGGCCCATTGTCCCCTCTGCTTCTTCATTTCTGGGGTTGACAGGGTCAGGCTTCTCTTTTATGGAAACGTATTCAGTATGATCCCATGCTGCGGCTTGTTAAATCCACTGCTTATTAGCATTCTGTTTCATAAATGAGAGTCAGTATATGGTGTAGTGGTTAGAGTGTTGGGCCAGGACTTGGGAGATCTGTGTTCTAGTCCCCGCTCAGCCATGAAGCTCACTGGGTGACTTTGGGCCAGTCACTGACTCTTGGCCTAACCTACCTCACAGGGTTGTTGTAAGGATAAAATGGAGAGGAGGATTATGTAAGCCACCTTGGGTTCCTTGCAGGAAAAAAGGGCCAGATATAAATATAATAAATAATTAAATAATTAAATACCACTTATAATACAAAAATATATATTAAAAGCAATCCTACCCTGCAATAAGTTTTAAACCAATGAAAGAATAAAACTCTTCCTTCTGCTAGTCTTCCAGATCACTGAAATCACTGTTGAAGAGCCTGAGGTCAACATGGTGAGGATAGATCTGCCAATTATTCGCAATGCCGGAACACTTGGCAATGTGACTGTTAAATGGATTGCCACCACTAACGGGCAGCTTGCTACCAGTGACTTGTGGGTCTCCTCGGGCAACATTCAGTTTTCGCCTGGGGAAGCCATGAAGAATTTGACATTGGAGATTGTGGCTGATGACATTCCAGAAATCGAAGAGGTGAGTTTGGCAGCCAGACAAAATGTGAAAAGAAACGTTTATTCTGTCTTTTTAGTAAATGTTGGTTCATATAGATTTTAACAGATCATAAGAGGGACTTGTGAAAATATTATGCTGGGAAATAATAAAAGCAACTTGCAAATTCCATTGGGCTAGATGCAGGCATGCCCCTCTGCAAATGGAAGGGTTCCTTCTGTTTGTGGGGGGAACCAGGATCCAGCTTCCTGTGGAGAAAGGGGGCAGAGCAGTGATTTTTGCTGATTTCCCCCTTCAGCCCCCAGCACCACCTCCCATGCTGTTCTGGAGGTTCTGTATAGGTGTTATATCAGCCAATTGCCTTGCCTCCATCACCACTCAGGGGGTCGCTTTCTGTACCAGCTGAAGTTTCCAGATCATCTCCAAAGGCAGCCCCATGTACAGTACATTACAGTAGTCCAGCCTGGATGTCAGTAGTGCATGGATAGCTGAGGCAGGTCCATCCTCTCCAGATAAGTGCCTAAGCTAAACATGCTCCTGGACACCACAGCCACCTGAGCTTCCCAGTTAGCGCAGAGTCCAGGAGGACTCCCAGACTACGCACTTGGTCTTTTAGTGGGGAGTACAACCCTATCTAAGACCAGTTGTAAACCTCCATCCAGAGAAGTTGGTTTCCCAGCCCACAGTACCTCCTTTTCATCTGGATTAAGTTTCAACTTGTTTACCATCATCCTCCCCAAAACAGCCTCCAGACACTGGTTCACAAGTTTGACAGCCTCCCTGGGATGTGTAGCTAGAAACAGGAGGTATTTGTCCATCTAGTCCAGCATTGTCTACTGTGACTGGCACTGGCGTTCCTGGATCTTGGCCAGAGATCTTTCACATTACCTGTTACCTGATCCTTTTTTAAAAAACTGGAGATTCCAGGGATTGAACCTGGGATTGTCTGCATGCAAAGCATGTGCTCTACCCCTGAGCTCTGACCCCTCTGTATCCATCTCAAATTTCCTGGGTTGACTTGTGGAAAGATGTGGCAAGGGCAAAAGCAAAATTTGCTGTGGTAGCTGTACTGAAAACTACTTGTAAGAGTCAAACCATATGACTACTGGTCAATTACCATATAGCAGTAATCATCCAACAATGATGATGACTGCTTCTCACTTCTAGTACCAGTAGGAATATGGGAAAGTCAACATGGGATTTCTTAATTTGGATTCACTGAGCTATATGATGTTG
Source organism: Shinisaurus crocodilurus (assembly GCA_021292165.1). Classification (NCBI taxonomy): domain Eukaryota; kingdom Metazoa; phylum Chordata; class Lepidosauria; order Squamata; family Shinisauridae; genus Shinisaurus; species Shinisaurus crocodilurus. The sequence continues at coordinate 46,640,635 of CM037877.1, forward strand.
GTAGACAAGCAATCCAGTAACTGCTAAGATGTATCAAGTGTGTTACTCACTATGGACATTAAAAGCTGATTTGTGTGTTGCTCATTATGGCCTTTAAAAGCTGAATTGAGTCCCTTGCTTTCATTTATACCACATTTGTGATAAGCAACACAATTGTCTAAAATAGGCGTCCTTTTGCAATGGATGTTTTCCAGTGGTTGTTTACAATCTGGCTCAAACTGGTCATTTCTTTTCACAATCAAATGATATTGTAGACAATTTAACATATTTTCTAGGTTATCAGAGTGGAATTAACTGAGGCCTCCAGTGGAGGTACTGTGGGACCAGATGGAGTGACAAATGTTATAATTCCTGCCAATGATAAGCCATATGGCATAGTTTTGTTTCACCAAACCTTGTACCGAGTTCAAGAGCCACTGGAGAGAAGTTCTGTTGCGAACATAACGATGAGGAGAAGGTCTGTTTTCTGCTATTATATTGTTATGTTTCCCGGTCAGAAACTGTTCATAATAATAAACTACGGTAGTTGGGCAGTGTGACGACACAGCCCTTACACTTTAGGACCCGCCGCATAAACCCTTCTCAGGCTAAGCACCAACACTTAAAAACCTGAAGGGAGGGTCAAATGAAACCTTTCCCCTACCATTGAGGGAAAAGATTAATACAGGTCATTAAGGATCTATTTTAAATTTATGATACTGTGGGTACAAAGGTGTGTGTGTGTAGATTTAAAAGTAATGTGGGTTAATAACGCCAAGCTAACACATAGGATTTGGGTAGCAAACAAAATAAAAATAAGTTTAAATTGGTAGGGGTCTGAGAACAAATAAAGATACACTTGCAGAAAAGGATGTGACAGACTTAGTAAAAAATCAAGGAAGAAGCCCTAAAAGTTCCTTTTCTTGGTAGATTTTGGAGTCACTTACGGTAGTCATGTAATGTATTTTCCTGTAAGGGAAAAATGGGAAAGTGTTTCCTTGTAAGGGAAAAACAATGGGAAAGGCGCAGTCTATCCTATGTATGTTTGCTCAGAAGTGTGTCCCACTGAATTCAGTGAGACTTACTGCAAAGTCAGTGTGTATAGGATTGTAGCCTTAGCTGGAATATACATGTGTATGTATGTTCCAGTTGTGTTAGACAGCCAGCTAAATTTCAACCTTTAGCTTTCGTATCTTCTCCCATTGGGATGAGGGAGATCTGAAGGTCACTAGCTCCTCTTAAATCATAATATTGCACGCGGTTATATGAATGGTTATATTAGTCTCTGTGTCTTTGTTTATTCAGGATTTTTAAACCATTCCTCACCTCAAAGGCCTAGGATAGGTAACATAGAAACACAGAATTGAAACATGTTGGTGTCAATGCAAAATGCTGATGTTTATGCAAACCACCATACTATAGGGTTCTTTGTGGTATGCAGTTTAAATGAACAAGGTGCACACATATTGTAAGGGACCTGCACTGTGATTCCCTTTTACATATATCCAGTTATGTACTTCTGAGCATGAACACTAGCAAACTAACTTTGGCTGAATTCTAATGTTGGGGAGGGACAAGAGAAGTATAAGGTAGCCTGGGAAGCATGACAGAGGAGAGGAAGAGTGGCTTGGGAGATTGGAGTTGAGAAGTGGGATGACTTGAATAAAGGAGGTCACAGAGGGGAAGCTTCCAACCTCAGAAAGCATCAGAAACAAATTTGCTTGTCCCAGCAAACTATTATTCCTCAGGAGGGCTCAGTATAGAAAAGGGTTTGGACATTGGGGGTGAAAGTGATAAGCTCTATGGATTGTATTCAGTGTTAATCTAATTTAAGTCCCATTCATTTCAATGGGTCTACTTTAACTAGGACAACCATTGGATATAACCCTATCGGCGTATTCTTTCTCCTTCCCCATATTTACCCTTTCCCCCTAAATCTGAAAGAAGGCCCACTTTCTTCCCTTACCGTTCCCACCGCAATGTTCTGAATTGATGTTACAACAAAATTAGGCTGTTTCAAATATACGGGAATGTTGCATCGTTTCAAAAGTTGTAATATATTTTTTCAAAACACTATTTTACAGGTATAAATACTGTAACTATATCTGAGAAACTGTCCTGATTAACACAACCCTCTTGCTTATCACAATTTGTAGTGGTGGAACATTCGGTCAGCTGCAGATCTTCTACAGCACTTCTGAAATGGATGTCGTAACTCTTGCAGCAGAGCAAGGCTTGGATGTATTGTCCTACTATGAAGCACCTCTGCCAGGAATTCCAGACCAAACTCAGATGACTAGAGTCAATGTTTCCTTAGCAAATGGTTCACTGTACACTTGTGCATCTCTGTGCCTGAAAGAGCCAGCATGTTCAGCCTTTTCCTCTTCCAATGACTCTGGAATTCCATCGTGTTTTTGGGTGGCCTCTTGGGGAGGCCAAGCAACCAACAACTCAGGATTCTGGACCTACAAGAAAAACCGTACCACTGTAGCATCTCTTTTGAGTACACAGGCAATTGCTAGTAGTGACTATGAGTCTGTTACAAGACAATGGGTGATAATGGCAGAAGGAGCGGAGTTTGTAAATCTCACCGTTACCATACTTCCTGATGACTTTCCAGAACTGGATGAAAAGTTTGTCATATCTCTGTTAAAAGTTGTGCTGATGAACATCTCTGCCAGCATTGAAAATCAGCCAGTCGTAGGACAACCAAACACCTCTACAGTTGTCATACTAATGAATGGGGATGCGTTTGGTGTGTTTGTAATCTACAGCATCAGTCCCAATACAACCGAGAATGGTCTTTATGTGGAAGTTCAAGAATGGCCCCAGAACACTGTGCAATTAATGATACATAGAACAGAAGGTAGTCTGGGTCAGGTGATAGTGGAGTGGAGCGTAGCTGGTGGCACAGCTACCCCAAATCTGGATTTCATTGGTGATGGGGAGATCCTGATTTTTGCAGAAGGTAAGGAATTTGGGAGGGTACCTAAAACAGTACAGTACTCTGTACACTCATGTTGCAACCTTCGGAGTGACAATGGCTAAAGCCTACCAGAGGCATGGGGAGCGGGGGACACACATGATATGCCTATTTAGAGTGCCTTAAATCATATTGTAGTTTAGATTTCATGAGTGTGCAAGATGTGCAAATTCTTCAGAAACAGACGTTCTCTGCCACCTGAGGGGGTGAAATTCTCAAGCTGAATTCACATTACTGTTCTTTTCAACAGGAGGTAACTTTTCAATTGTCTCATGGTAGCTACCCATGGGTGGAACTGATCTTGTGAACCGGTATTGAGACATGCAAAATATGGTTAGGTTCATCGTTTTGATGTGTACTCAAGCTGTTTCTGGTATCAAGGTTGATAATTTTCCACACGGTGATGCAAAATAGTGTTAAACTTGCCCCCATCCCGGCGATCTTGAGCAGGATCGCTGGGATGGGTGGGAGGCTTTAATATTGTCTCCATCCAGCAAGCCTGCTCAAGATCACTGGGGTAGGGGGGCAGGCTTTAATCTCGCCCCCATCCCAGTGACCCTACTCAGGATTCCCGGGAGGAGAGCAAGGTCAAGGTCTCTCCCTCCTCCGAGTGATCTGAATGAGGAAATGGGGGTGGGGAGAGTGCCTGTGTGCATGTTTCTACCTGTGTGCAGCTCCCAACCTGCCACCCAACACTGTATGTGCCCACCCTTGTTTGCTCACCCTTGTACTAGCTGAGGTTCCTGAGATGGCTTAAAACATATTTAGAATGCAATAAAAGAAACAGGATGTTAGAGTCCCTCACTGGGTGGGGCTTCCTCACCCAGACTACGCTGTGACAAGGAGAGTAAAGAAAGCAATTCAAAGATTTATTACAGTCATAAATCATCATGAGTACAACTAAAATCAAAATTTAAAACATCAAATCAGCATTTCTCCCATCTTATTCTTACTGTATTTACAATTACTTTCTAGGGGAAAAACCAAAAACACCTCAATCTGATATCTGTTATTTACAGGAATAAAACATTCAGTTAGTTCATTCAAAGAATTCCTTAAATCTCACAATAATTTCAATCTGAATAAAATGGACAGTATAATAAGAAATTTATAACAGATTCAACCTCTCAAATTCCACAAGGACACAAATGTGCAGCAAAAGGAATACCCCAAAATCTTCCTTCCAGAGGGTAAAATATTGAATTTAGCTAATCTTAGCGCGCACACATATTTTGGAAGATTTAATACTTCTAAGTATTATGCCACTTTAATCCCATAACCGTGAGTCAAACCCACAAATAACGGGGAATAGGTTTTATTTGTGAGATATTGCATATTTTGGAGATCTCAGGACCAAATTAAACATTCTGTGTAGCAAGCATGATAGAGCTAGGGGGTGGGGCGGGGGAGGTGAATTTCATGAAAAAAATGAGTGTGTGGGGGGGGAGTTTAACACCTCACTCCCAGAGTGCTGCAGTCCTGATCTGAATTGGGGCTGCGCAATGCGCATGCTTACATGGAGGTAAAGAAAACTAGCATGCATGGCTCCACCATGCGTGCTAGACAGAACAACCCCTAATTTTTTGAGACAGTAAACAATTAGCCTGATTAGTCTCCATCATTATCAAAACCTCATGGGAGAGTAAAAGCAAAAAATGCATATGACTAGTAGGAAGGAAAGGAAAATGTGTAAATACTACCATGAACTGATTTTCCTTTGTTTACATGTTTTCCCTAAGAATGCTAGTTAGTTTGCTTAGTTGAAATATATGTTCTGCCAAACACTCGAATGCTCACAATGATGTGTAAAGATCTCTCATTTCTCTTGTCAGGTGAAACAAAAAAGGCAATCACATTGACAATTCTTGATGATGCTGAACCTGAGGATAATGAAAGCATTATAATCAGTTTGACCCATACTGAAGGTGGCAGCCGTATTCTGCCCAGCTCGGACACTGTCATGGTGGTTATTCTGGCCAATGACAACGTGGCAGGAATGATTAGCTTTCAGACAGCCTCAAGATCTGTAATTGGCCATGAAGGTGGGTTGCTCTCTATTTTTACTACCCTTACTCTGTGCACCATCAATCCCTTTGCCTATACTTTCTCTCAGCAGAGGCTTGCTTCGATTTACCACATAGGTTGAAAATGGGAGGAGAAAAACACTGATAGAGTCCTTAGTCATTTTTATAGTCAATTGGAAAACAAACAAATAATAACCGCCCACCTCCCAAAAACCAAAACCTAATGAGGAGAGAAGAAGAAGAAAGGTTTCATTAACCAGTATTTTGTAGAGATTCCGGGCTAAACTAGACATGATGTTAAATGCATCTTTGCATATAATTTGCATGTTTTAAAATGCAAATAGCAGCCCCTGGGAGTGGGGGCTGACAGTTATTGGGATTGCAACAGGGGGAGTTGAACCCTTTCCTCACTGCTACGATCCTGATGAAGATCTCTTGTCTGAAGAAGCTATTTGCATTGGGAGGAAATCCCCTCACTGGTGCAAATCTGCATTTCTTCCAGTGCAAATAGTACTTTCTGAGGAGGGATATTTTACAGAACAGCTATAGGGGAGGAAAGGGTTAAATTCTAGCACTGTCTGAGGAGGGATTTTTCTCAGGACCATAGCAGGGGAGGAAAAGGTTAAAAAAATTCCCCTCCCTGCTGCGTCCTGCACTCTTGATAATTTTCAGCCCCTGTTGTTTTTTTTAAAGTGCACATTAATTCAAAGACGCAATCAATATCACATCTCGTTTGGCCCTCTGTTTTTCTGCCTGAGATTCATGTGAAAACCCCTGTTTAAAACTCCATTTTAAACTTTCTCCTTCTTAATCTCTTTTTGAGAAAATTATGGAATTTATTTATTTATTTCTTATATTTATTAATCGCCCATCTGGCCGGTCACCCGGCCGGAATATGAATAACTTAGGCCATTTAAGGGTAGTAAGGACCAATTTGTGACTACTATTTTGTGTTGGCCTGATAATAATCTACAGGTAACCCAAGTGTCTGCCAACAAAGAATGCAACCAATGCTGTTTCCTTGCCTCTAGCATCAAGAGTGAGTTAGTGCAGATCTGTGACTTTTCCACCTCTTTCCTAAACACCTCTGTTTCTAGGTAACACCCATTGATGCTAAAGGAGTTTGCTTATATTCGCCCGTTATGACAACCCTGAGTATGGGTTGTCATTGAATCATGGGTTGTCGTTATGTGTGGACCCTACATTATGGTTTAACTATGGGTTGTTAACCACAAACAACCCAGGAACAGAACTCATGGTTTGTTGTTGGGTTGGGAACTCTGGATTGTTCGTGGTTAATAACCCATAGTTAAACCATAGTGCAGGGTTTGCATGTTATGACAACCCACAATACAACGACAACCTATACTCAACCCGCACTCTGGGTTGTCGTTAAGTGCAAACCAGGTCATTGTCTTGCCTTCTCTTGTATTTAAGTGAGCAATAGTAGCTATTATTCTAAAATACGATAGTTACGGCAAATGGAAAACTTAGATTTTCTTCTTTTTTTTTAGATAATGCATGCATTTTATGTACTTTTTACTAAGGAGTTTTTAGATTCTGTTATATCAACTCCCTTATTTATGTATATAACTCCTGTACGTGAAAGGTCATCATATCACTTTGAAGTTTTCAGATAGGTCATTGTTGATTCTGTGCTGTTGTATGCCTGAGCTTTCATCCCTTTCTCCTCTGCATTAATGGTTCTGATCAGCATGTCAAAGCAGCTGTAACTGACAAGCTAAGTAAGAAGAGCCATCAATGAGCACAAGGAATTAACTCAAACTGTATGAGACCTTTGCCACTGGCTATATTTTACTTGCTCGCGTGCGTACACACACACACACACACACACACAAGGGCATGAAGTGCAGAATTGAAGAACTTTTTGTTATAGAGTTTAGAGACTGTAGTGGGTGCTGAGCCTTCAGATTCTAAAGGGTAAGAGGAGCCCATTGACTTTATCCAGATGCACTGCTTTGAAAAAGAATAATCTGTAGATGTTCAAAAATTGTGAAATGTCTAAATGTTTCCTGTAGCAAAAAGGATATTCCTTTATCCAATATGGATCATAACTATACCTCCATATTAGGGAAACCCACGCCAATCAGGACTCCCCACTTCCTAACCTTATCACTTAACCGATCTGCCTTCTCAGTCGTATACCGTATATATTTCCCCTTGTTCTGAAAAGATCCTGCCAGTTATCTTGGTGTCCAGCCTTCCCAGTGCTGCCAGTGCCAGCACTAACCTCTTGTTGGTGAAGGAGACAACCATTTGTTGGTGAAGGAGACAGCCACTGAGAGCCAGTGTGGCATAGTGGTTAGAGTGTTAGACTGGGACTCAGGAGATCCGGGTTCTAGTCCCCGCTCGGCCATGAAACTCACTGGGTGACTTTGGGCCAGTCACTGACTCTCAGCCTAACCTACCTCCCAGGGTTATTGTGAGGATAACATGGAGAGGAGGAGGACTATGTAAGCCGCCTTAGGTTCCTTGCAGGAAAAAAGGCGGGGTATAAATATAATAAATAAATAAATAAATTTCCTTCCATGACCAAACCTGTATGGTGCATTGCCCAGAGAGAGAAACAGGTTGAGTGAGCCGGCAGAGGTGGCTAGTTACCCATGATGGGTTATCATGTCATGCGATCCTAGTCACTGTCTTCTATTTGTGCATTTTGCTGTTGTGCTGTTTTATCACTAATTTGCTTTGTGATATCAGTGCAAAATTCTCAAGTATGATAGACTGTATTTCAGTGCAGTATTAAATAATACAATTAATCACTTTCCTCTCATTCGTCTGATAAACAAAACATGGGGAACATTAAACAAGGTGTGATTTTGATTAATTGATGGTTTTGATTTTTTTTTAAATGTAGATATATTCTTTTTTGGGTGTAACTTAATATTTAGAAGTTAACAAATATATACATTCCATTTTGGTCATTAAAAGTTTAACAGTGACTGCAGATTTAAATTTATATTCTTTCCATATTACAAATAAAGACCATCTCATGTAGAAATTAATGTATCCATCTTACTTTCAGTACCCTACAGCAGGGGTAGGTGGAAGATAGATCTCCAGCATTCCTGACCATTGGCCATACTGGCAGGGGCTTCTGGGAGTTGAAGTCCCAAACATCTGGAGATCTACCTTCTGTCAACCCCTGCCCTACAGTACATATTTCTTTGTCACTTGAAGTTCTACAGTTATCCCTGAGCAGTGTGTACTCTGAGCTTAAATAAATGTTTAAAAAACATTCAGTGCCAAAAAAAGCTAAACTGTGGCCAGGAAATATTATGCAAATTGAGCTAATTTGCATATGGCTTAGTTTATTCTGCTTCTCCTATTGATGGGAAGGGCAGTGGATCCAAGTCCCTGACCATTGGAGATCCAGCTCAGCCTTCTGCACTCACATCAGCTTTGAGATTTCACAGGCATTTCTGATCTTTGCAGCCTTAAAGGATAGAAACTTGCTTTTAAAAAAGGAAGCTGGGATCCTCAAATGCTGCATTCCAATACCAAACATTGTGCTTGCACAGTGTGATTATGGCATTACCACATACACATACTCAGCCTGGTTATAATACTGATTTATTTTTATGTGAATTTAAAGAGATTTATGGCTTTCCCCACCTTTATTCCTATTAAAGAAGTATCTCAGAGTTTCAGAAAATATAAATATCCAATTATTTTTTTAAAAAGCTTTCAATAATAACACTTGCATAAAATGATGCACTATGTGCCTAAATTATACAGTAAAAGCTTCTCTGCTATATACATCTTTTCCCTTTGGAGTTGGACCATACAATACTGATGTACTGCAATACTGTATGTACTGGCAAACTGAAACATTGCGCACCTGAAAAATGCAGTAGTAATACATAGGCAGCATAATGATGCCAGGGACATGGGTTCCCTGCAAGGCAAAATCGTAAGTTGTTTTTTGTTTTTAAATGTGGAAACATATATTTTGCATGTTCATTTTCTTGTCAGCTTATTTATGCGTGTTACAAGCTATGCAATCCTTGGTTTCTTTAATCATATCAATCAATCATACTTGTTTTATTTATTTCAACATGGATGCAAACTCAGTACAATATCAGGAGAAAAGCAACTACTTGGCTGAGATCTATGTGGGCCTAATTACAAAATTGTGCTCCTTTAAAAACCATGGCCATGCAGAAAACTAGTGTTCCTGACTTATATATGTCATGTCTTTACAGTGTGTATGTATTACATCTCTCTCTATATATATATACATACCAAAGTATGAATGAGCAATATCTATGCATATGGTATGTTAAACCCAGATGACTATTAACTTCTTGTGAATTATCTCCTTTGAATTAAAAGAGAATTTTAACACTGATGGTATCATGTAAGTTTTAACTGAAATAAATGGAATCTACAGGTAATTGCAAGCATTTTTCTGCATGCATTGTGTAACATTCCTCTACAGTGGAATGTTAACTCTATGTATATTTATTGTAATTGAAACATTTTAGGAATTAACACGAGATAGCTAGTACATACAGCATTTAGTATTTCTTTAGTATACAGGGTTTTGTTTTTATCTTTTGCTGTTTTTGCATGTTCTGGTGATAATTTGCTTCCAGTTGTGCTTATATTTCAATTCCCAGCATGCGTTTTATCAATTCTTTCTCTACTTTCTAATATGAAACTGGCCTGTGGCTTACGCTGGCTCAGCTTGTCTGAGTGTGGAAAGCTAAGCAGGGTCAGGCCTGGTTATTACTTGGATGGGAGACCCCTCCTCTAGTTTCCTGCATTGAGCAGGGGGTTGGACTCGATAGCCTTGTAGGCTCCTTCCAACTCTATGATCTATCTATAAATTTTCAAGATTTAGCATTTGGACAGTTTGGGGTCTGATAACATTAAAATAGTTCACTGAATAGGACCTCTAAAGCAAGGCTTTCTATGACTATATGTCTGAGGGGTTTTTTTAAAAAAGGATGTTACTGTGATTGTTTTATTTATTGTTTGCATGTGTCAGGGTCTTTTAAAATCAATTCAAGTCATGGAAACAACTCATCAGAAACTTTCTATACACATTTGCCATTAAAATAACTTGGAGCTGCTTAAGATTATGTTGGTATAGCTGAGAGACTTCCATTTGTTGCAATGGGGATTGCACAGGAGAGCTTCCTGGAAGGCTATACTGAGTACCGATTTATGTTTCCCTGTAGTTACTATTACATAATGTTTTATTTTAATTTCTAGGAGAGCTATTGCAGTTTCATGTGCTAAGGACGGCACCAGGAGCTGGGAATGTCACTGTTGATTGGAAAATTGTTGGGCACCACTTGGAGCAAAACTTTGAAAATATTTCTGGCATGCTCTTTTTTTTGGAGGTAATAACAACCATTTCTTATTGTTGTCTTTGACATGAAAATAAAGAGGACATATGAATGGCTTCAGTGAACCAGAAACAGTTGGACAGAGAATATTTCTTCCCTTATTTGCAGTGCAATCCTATATATGTCTGCTCAGAAGTAAGTCCTATTGACTTCAATAGGACTTACTTCTGGATCAGTGTGTATAGGATTGCAGCCTTAATTGCTTACTTGCTTTCTTATGAACACAGTGGAATGGTCTTCATCGGGACAGGGAGGGAGTGGTGTGGAATTAGTCTGTTCCATACTAAGGCCTACAGGATATCCCTGAACTTCTAATGTCACAGTAGCTTTATGCTGGGTAGGAGCTTTAATAATAGAATTTGCTATATGTTCAGAAGCAAGAAAATTTGTTTCCACTTGCATCACACAGGATGCTACACCCAATGTTGCAGGGCCAGCCTTTGCTTGTGGTGAAACAGCTACAGGAGACAAAGGGCAGTGGTTTTTCTGTAACTGAACTGAAAATGCCTTACTGTTCATAGTATGCAGTTCCCTGTTGAGTGGTGATTTGCTAAATTCTGCCTTTAAATAATAGGGGTCATTGAATGCAACATTTTATGTTCACCTGCTGGATGACCATATTCCTGAAGAAAAGGAAGAATATCAAGTAATCCTGCATAATGTTAGAACTCAAGGTAACATAATCATACTGGAGAAACATAACAAATTAAATCTGGTTCACACATGAAAGCATATTACTTGACTTGATTACCCAGCACTTTGTGATGTACAGATGAATGTATTAACTGATGAAAAGCATTGTGTTTGAGGTGATATGAAAGTTCTGCCTGTAATCTTTTATCTGTGATGGCTTATTCATGCATGCAAGTCATCACTTGAAGTTAGAGTAATCAAATGGGGGATATGCATGTGTGAACAACACAAAATAGGAATGAAAGAAGAGCCCTGCTGAATCAGACCAAAGATGTACCTAGCCCAGCCCAGCATCCCCTTTCCCACAGTGGCTAACCAGATGCCTTTGGGAAGCTAACTAGCAGGACATGAGCAGCCCTCTTTCACCATTGTTCCACCTGGTGCACAGAGGCATGTTTGTTTTGCCTCTGATCCTGGAGGCTGTATATAGCCATTGTGATTACTAGTCTTTGATAGCCTTCTCCTCCATAAGTTTGTCTAATCCCTTTTTAAAGCCATCTAAGTTGGTGGCCATCACCACATCTTGCAGTAGCAAACTGTGTGCTGTGTGAAGATCTACCGGTACTTCCTTTTGTCTGTCCTGACTCTCCCACCAACCAAGTTCTAGTATTATGAGAAAGAAAGAAAAACTTCTCTCAATTCACTTCAGAATCTATATCATATCCTTCCCTTACTTGCCTTTTTTCTAATCTAAAAAGCCCAGGTTATTGTAACCTTTCCTCATAGAAGAGTTCCCCCAGTCGCCTAATCATTTTGGTTGTTCTTTTCTGCACCACCACCACCCCCAGCTCTACAATATCCGTTGTAAGCTGAAGCAGCCACAACTATGCACAGTAATCCAAGTGTGATCATACCATAAATTTGTACAAAGATATTACAATACTGGCAGTTTAATGTTTGATCCCTTTCCTAATGATCCCTAGCATGGTATTCACCATTTTCACAGCTGCCACACACTGGCTGAATGTTTTAATTGAGCTATCTGCTAGATCTCTTTCCTGGTCAGTCTCTGGTAAATGGAGCATCTATTAAGCCCTAGAATATTCTTCCCTTCACAGCATTACTAGGGGCATCAGGAGTCATGGGAATTACTTTTCCCATATTGGATCCTTATGTAGACAAAATGGTACCACCTACACACAAGAGAGAGGTATCAGCAAGCTCAGGGGAACCTATAGTTATAAAAGTACAAACGTTTCAGAAAAATATATATTAATGGATGAACTGAAAAAAGCAGTCCATTCAGGGGACTGTGCATGTTCATTGGGCACAGAATACTGGAAGATGGCGTTGCGTACTTGGCTGTAACCCTGAGCAGGAACATTCCATATTGTAGCATTTTGTTGCAGGTCCCACTTGTAAATACAGTAAATGTGATGTCATCATAATAAGAACATAAAAAGAGCCATGCTGGATCAGAACAAGGGTCCACCTAGTTCAGTATTCTCTTCACGTAGTAGCCAGCCAGCTGCCCACGGGAAACCCACAAGCAGGAGATGAGGTCAATAGCACCCTCCTGCATGTATTCCCCAGCAACTGGTGTACATAGGCATACATCTGATCCTGTAGGTAGCATATAGCCTTCAAGACTAGTAGCCATTGATAGCTCTATTCTCCATGAATTTTTCTAATCCCCTTTTAAAGTCATCCAAATTGGTGGCTGTCACTACATCTTATGGTAGCAAATTCCATAGTTTAACTATGCGTGGTGTGAAGAAGTACTTCCTTTTATCTGTCCTGAGTCTCCCACCAATCAGCTTCATCAGATGACCTTTGCTTCTAGTATCCTTTCCTATTCATTCCCCTGATTAAATTATAGACTTCATAACATCTTCAAACACTTGAATTGATGTTGCAGCTGTTTGAAGAAGGTGGGTGGCCATTTTGTTAAACATAAACAGGACTCGATGGCCCTGTAGGCCCCTTCCAACTCTACTTTTCTATGATTCTATGATAGTCCATTCTTGCAGGTGGCCATTCTGCTAAACATAGTCCATTGATTTGTGTTTCAGGGGTCAGTTCTGCTGGAGTTGCAGTCCTGGACAGCCAAGGTTATGAAGCAGTTTTGACAGTAGAGGCTAGTGATGAGCCACATGGAGTTCTCAATTTTGCTTCTTCATCTAGAGTTGTTTTGGTTCAAGAGGGGAACAAAACCATTCAGCTTTTCATTAACAGAGAATTTGGATCTCTAGGTCTGTATATGGAGGAGGTTGGGTTTTAAATAAGTTATATACTATACTATAAAGTGCTTTATAGGAAATCATAAAACAAGTGAAGTCCTTGTTAAAAGAAATTGATTGCATCATAAAAGCAGAAGACAAGTAAATACATCAGCACCCAAACACCTGGAGAGAGAGAGAGAGAGAGAGAGAGAAAGAAATCCTGAGACACTCTGTGGAAGGAGTCCCATAATTGATATACTGCTGCAGAAAGGCCTCTGTTCTGCACATTTAAATCTTCAGCCACCCAAGGGAAAGGAACTGAAAGGGAGCCTCACTTGGCAACCTCAAAGATTAGTAGGAATGGGGGGAAGGTTTGTATGTCAAGTATTATGTAAAGTATGCTCAGCCCAGGCATTTTAGGGCTTTATAAGTGAAGATCAGCAACCTCAATTGAATTAACAGGCAGCAAATGGTCAAGCACTCATGTAATGTGATCTTCATGTCTGCTCCTTGTTAAAAGATGGGCTGCTACATTTTGCATCCACTGCAGCTTTTAAACAGTAGGGTGAATCATAGTGATTGATCACAGAGGCTTTCCATTGTAAAGTCTTCATGTTTTTGAATGAAAAGTTTGGAGGGCAGCATGTACCGGTACCTCTATGATCGTCGCTTCATAATTATAGACTTTTAACATACATTCAGGCAGTTGTAGGAAATAATCTTGGAGCACTGTGGCTGTGACCCAATCATAATAGCCAGCTCAGTTATTCCAAATCCCACCCCTTACACAGCCTAAACAGATTCTGCACACAAGTGGGAGATAGCAGAAGGCCTGGGAGAACCCAAAGTTTTGCAGAAGTACAAAAAATCTGCAGGGGAAAAGCCCAAGATGGTGGGAGAGAAGCCAATGAAGATTGCAGAAATGCAGAGTGTCTGTTGCAGAGTGGTGGGGGTGGAGAACACAAGATCGAAGGGGAAGAGGGAATGGAAAGGAGTATCCTGAAAAAAGGCATGGATGGAACACTGAACAGGAGCACTTCATACTGTAACATTTTGTTGCAGCTCCCCGTTATCAGGTATACTTTTTCATAGAACTGTGACATGAAGTAAATCATTTTATGCATCTCTCTCTTCCATTTATGCATCTCTCTTTGTTTTTCTTTACTTTGATTATAATTATACCTGAATTCTATTTCTTTAAAACCCTTTTGTTACCTGCTCACCAGGAGTTATCAGTGTCACCTATACAATGGTTCCGGGATTTCTTGGTTTAAGGAATCAGACCAAAGGGATGTTGGCTGAACCAGGAGTTGATTACATATCTGTATCAGGATCATTGCTTTTAGGGGAAGGTGAAACATCGGCTGCCATAAATGTTACTATTCTAGAGGTAAATTGTCTTTCAATCCAACACTGGGAAAAATAGATTCTGATTTTGATGGATGCAGGATTCATGCCATAATTCGTGAAATACATGGGTTTTTATTTATTTTTTGCTCTAATGGTTGGTGTAAAAAGACAAGGAGACTAGTTAATCACAAAGAGAAGCAGGGTAAACCTGCTGCATTAGGCTGCATTCATTATCTGTGTGGTGAAGTTCATAGCCTTCAAAGTGAATAATGGTTTGCTTTGTATTTCCCCCCTTTCCATCTCTTGGCTATGGTACTTGTAACTGTGCAGTAAATCTTCACTACTGGAAACAAGTCTTGTCACTGTCATGTTATTTGAAAATATACAATACTTCATTTTACACACGTAACATCAAGATCCAGTTAATTACTTTTTTGGAGAGGTGACTAAAATCAAACACCTTCTGGGAATGAATGCTTTAAGGCAGGCTTCCCCAACCTGGTGCCCTCCAGTTGTGTTGGATTACAGCTTCCATCATGATGAGAGTTGTCGTCCAATACATCTGGAGGGTGCCAGGTTGGAGAAAGCTGTTTTAAAGTTTTGAGTGAGCTGTTGCTGATTCTGAAATATTGGCTAAAAGACAATTAACTGGAGCATTTGTTGTCTCTCTGTTTTGCAGGATGATGTGCCAGAGATGCAAGAATTCTTACTCATTAATCTAACATCTGTGGAACTCATCATACATCCTTCGACATCTTTCCCCCCCAGACTTGGTATAACTTTCACATATTTGCAGAATTGCCTCACTGATTTTTTTATATCTGCATACACTATATAACATACACTATGACTTTGATATCTTTTCTTGCACTAATTTTGGTAAATACAGGAGTATACCTTAGCGGAGTTGTAAAAGCGTATTGGATTTTTTGAACAATTTTTTTGTAGAAATTTCTGAAATTATTGGTATTAATTTGGAGGTCTGTCCAAAATTAGCGTTGTTATCAATAACGGAGAAACTTTTGTGCTCTCAAGAGATAAAGGAATTAATTGTAAGTTTGTTAACTGCGGGGAGATTATTGATAGCAAGGAAATGGAAAGTTCAACATCAGTATTTAATTATAAATTGGTATAAAGAGGTGTGGGATATTGCTTTAAATGATAAATTAACATGTAGTATTAAATGTAAAAAGGGACAATTAAAGAAAAGGGGACCATTTTTAGATTATGTTTTAGTAAAGGGAAAAGGGAGTAAGCCATGTCAAGATATGATGTATTTTTGGAATATTGAATAATAATGGATTATGTGGATGGAATTGCCTTTTGGCCCCATGGTGATGGGTGCACTTTGGAGTTATATGTGTTTGTGTGTTTGTGTGTGTGTGTGTGTGTGTAAATTTTTTTAAAAAAATTACCCCCCAAAAAGGAGTATACCTTAGCCTTCTTATTCAAGCTTTCAAAAGTCCATTCTTTATGTGGAATAAAAGTTTAAAAGCGTAATCCTATGTCAACTCATAAGCAAGTCTCATGGGCTGTGTTCACACAGAACTATGAACTATTGTGAATGAGCAAAGTTTGTTTAGTGCATTGTCTGTACCCGGGATCCTGTCTTGTCCTCCCTTTACAAGTCAGTATCACACACAAACCAGGATTTGTTCTTGATTTATCAGAAGGTAAGATCCCTGGTTTTTACAACATTTCCTAGTTTGTTTAGTGGTTGTGCTAGCAAGGAGGAGCAAAGCAGCACAGCTCGTTCATAACAAGCCAGGATTCTCTGGAATCTTTGGAATATTGCCCTAGAAATGTGGGTTATCGTGTTGTCTGAACCAAGCCGAGATAACAAACCATGGTGAACAATCCACAGTTCACCACCCAACAACAAACCATGGGTTCCCTTCATGGCTTGTTCATGGTTAACAAGCCATGGCTTGTTAGTGCAGCTGGGTTCAGACAACATGATAACCCATGTTTCAACAACAACCCACAGCTCAACAACAACCCACACTCAATCCATACTCAACCCTTGAGTGTGGATTATTGTGTTGTCTGAACCCAGCCATTGTGTTTTATTCTGTCAGGAAGTTCTTTCATTGGGGAGAATTTAAAAATTCATATCCCTTCCACTTTGTAGAGGTTCAGTCAACTCTACCACCTCAGGATTCTACTACCTCACTCATTCTACTACATGTGTAGATGGTCTAAGAGCATTGCAGGCAGAAGAAGAAGGAAAAACCCAACTTATTTACAAGCTGCCCCACAAAAAAAAAAACTCAAACAGAATTTCTCATCGGTTTTTTAAAGTTTATTTTCTTTTGACGTGTCTTTTAGTACTGCTAACAATCAGCTTTATTCCATGAACACCACAAAGGCAGTTCTTGATGGATATTTGATTTACAGTGCAATCTTTTGCATGTCTTCTCAGAAGTACATACCATTGTTTTCAATGGGGCTTACTCCCACATAGGTTGGTACAGGATTGCAATCTCAGAGGCAATCCTGTGGGACTGATGCTCTGTAGATGGAGGGCTCTGATCTTGGAGCCCTTCATCTATCCAAAGCCCTGCCAGGGAGGGCAGGAGGAACGTTGGAGGCATTTTCACCTCCCTTTCTTCCTGTATGCTATCTTTAGCTAGACAGGCCTCTTAGCCCATCTAGCTTGCTTACTTTTCTGGGGGTGGGGACAAAGGCTGAGAGGCTTGTGGATCCAGCAGATCCGTGTCTCTCCTCTCCTCTCCCCACCCACCTACCATCACATCCACTTTCTTCCCTCCCTGCCCTTCTTCTGAGGTCACTGTTGTGACCTTGGAAGACGGTCTGCCACAGAGCTTTCTGCAGCAGCTGCGGGGAATGGGTGGGGGAAAGATTCCCACTTGCTCCCCCCACCGAGGCTGTAGCTCTCTCTACAGCCTTGGGGGGTGGGTGGGAATTCCACCATTTCCTATGGCTCCTCAGACACTGTCTGAGGAGCCATAGGATTGCTCTCTTTTGGTGTGCTTTTTGTTTTGTTTTTGGCCAGTGCAAACTTACTGCACTAAATTGGACTTCACTTGGCTCAGTACTTTCAAGATGGCTTATGTTTCATACTGCTAATGTTAAATTTCTTACTGCATATCTCTAATATTTTCAATTTGACCTCCTTTATTTGCATGCATGTAGATTTGACTGAGTTAATTCATTACAAACTTAAAGGTAAATAGAAAAATATTATGCTAATTTGTTTGAGATGTGTTTGTTAGAAATAGCATAGAGTATATTTAGGCCTGTTGTATAGTTAGATGTCTCTCTCCTTCCCTTCATTCAGTGAGGACAGTGTCTCTGCATTTAAAATTGACAAACACATATACTTTATGGATTAATGTCCCTATACCAGCTCAGGTGCCTTTGGGCAGGGTGGTAACTTATCTTATAGTAAATTATAATTTACCATAAATATAAGTGGTTAATTATAAATAAAATAACTATCATCATCATCATCATCATCATCATCATCATCCCATATCTAGCATTCTGGAGACACACATACCTTGTCCCAGATATTTCTAAAACATTTGCTCATAGACCCTAAACAAGTTCTTTAAATATTGTACAATTTTTTAAAAAATACAATTTTGTCTTTAGATGTAGATGGTTTGGTAGCACAGATTATTATTGATGCTAATGATGGAGCAAGAGGAGTAATTGGCTGGCAAAACACAAAGTAAGTTTCATCTTCCGTTAAGATTGTGTTCAGTTGCTGGAGTACTCAGCTATTTTCTCTGATAGTACAAGCAGAATGTGGCACTTCCTTGCAATCACCATTCAGATAAATTCTAGATGAAAACTATGATCAGAAGAGTGCAGGCTTGCACCAGTATATCTAGATTTCTCTGAAAGCTTCTCTTTAGAATCTGCTATTTCAATTTCCCTGAGTTCAAAAAGCAGTTTGGGTAGATGACTCAGTATTTCTCCTCTGGAGGTGCTCCTTCTTAGGAGGTCCCAGGGTTCAGGGATAGAGCAGAGACTCTGTGTTCACAAGAGAGCCATTGGGGTATAGTGGTTAGAGTGTGGGGCTTAGACTATGGAGATCTAGGGTCGAGATCCTCACACAAACACAAAACTTACTGGCTGGCATTGGGCCAGTCACACACTCTCAGCCAGATCTACCTCAGAGGGTTGCTGTGAGGATAAAATGGTGGACATAAGAAGAGCCTTGCTGGATCAGACCAAGGGTCCATCTAGCCGAGCATTCTGTTCGCACCATGGCCAACCAGATGCCTGTGGGAAACTCACAAGTAGGACATAGATTTCATAGATCATAGAGTTGGAAGGAGCCTACAAGGCTATCGAGTCCAACCCCCTGCTCAATGCAGGAAACTAGAGGAGGGGCCTCCCATCCAAGTAATAACCAGACTTGACCCTGCTTAGCTTTCCACGCTCAGACAAGCTGAGCCAGCGTAAGCCGCAGGCCTGTTATATGAGTGCAGTAGCATGGTGCTGCAAATATATATGCTACCCTGAACTATTTGGAGGAAGGGTAGGATAAAATATTATAAATAATATAATGAAAAGATCCCAGGTTAAAATCCTGGCATCTCCAATTTAGAAACCATAGACTGCTGCCTGATACCTTGGAAAGCCACTGCTACTCAGAGTAGGCAATACTGGGTTAGGTACACCCAAGTATTAGAACACTGCAGGTGGCGTCGAGAGCACATACTGCAGGCCACATGCTGAAGCTAAGCAGGTATGAGCAAGGTCAGTGCTTGGATGGGTGACTGCCTGGGCTGCCCACATCTGTTCTCCTGCATTGAGCAGGGGATTGGACTCGATGGCCTTATAGGCCCCTTCCAATTCTATAATTCTATGACAGCCAACCTACATATCATCACCCGAGTATAGTCAATCCATGGTTTTCAAACACTGTATTGTATTTCCTGTGCCTATTAGTAGATGCAACTTCTATCTGCAATATCCAGCTGGTATCCATAAGTGATTTTGCACTAAGCTCCTCCAGTAATAATGATTTGCCACCTCCACTGATAGTGATTTGCCAAACATAGCAGTTTTGTCTATAAAGTATCTGAAGTCATATGCTTATCCCAATGAAGTCACATGCTTATATTTTATTCTTTTTTCCACCTCAGTTTTGAAATAAGTGAACTGAATGGAAGCTTGACATTACTGGTATTCCGGGACCGAGGAACTTACGGTGATGTGTCGTTGTTCTTGTATGCCCAGAATCTGGAAGCACAGCAGGGACTGGATTTTAATGTTTCCTCAAGGGTAAGAACACAGCACAATACAATACCTTTTCAACATAACACCAACCAGCAACTCTTTTCAGAGATAAAATATACCGTAATCAGGCAATATGACTAGTCAGGTTTCCTAAATTCTAGGGTTTGGAAGGAGGCGGAAGAAGGATTGAGATTGCTTCCACAGACACAGAAGGCAAGGGCAAGCACAAACGTTTTGAAAAGGTCCAAGATCTATTGCATGTTGAGCCCTTGTCAGATGACAAAACCCTGTAGGATGAACGTAGGGGTGGGGATGGGGAGTGGAATCCATGCATTAATCTGAAGGTCAGAACAGAGCCTGCATATAACTTTTATGCATATAATCAGGAACCCTGCAAAATGTAGGTTTCCTGACTGCATGTAGAGGTCATGTAGGAAAGGAAGTATGGATCAGTCTGTTTCTGGTCTATTTCAGTTTCACATGTGTTCTATCCTGTTTGCGCATTATTATGCAATTTAATTTTTAAAGATCTGCACACAAATCGATGTATAAATAATATTAAAATATGTACTTTGAACATATTTTTTCAAAAAACACAAATTTCTAAACATATTTGATCTAAATGTACATTCATTTCATTTATATACTGCCCCACAGCCGAAGCTCTCTGGGCGGTTCACAACACTCTATACATAAAAACAACAATAAAAAAACATACAAAATAGTTTAAAAAATTAAAAACCAAATTTAAAAACACAGTTTAAAATAACAATACAGAAGCCAATAAAACTGAGCCTACAGGTGACAACCCCCTCCGTGCTCTTCCAAGCTCCTAACTAACTGTTTATACATGTATTTTATTGTAAAATATACATTTTAAAACATATTTTGGTAGATTTTTTTGAGCCAAGAACTGCATTACAAAATTTGGGGAAGAGCTAAATGCAAAGGATAATTACGTTCTGATCCACATGTTAGTCTGGGAGGTCAGTTACCATAGGAATTCACAAAGATTAGATTCCTCACAAATCCCTACCTGTAAGTATACAAGTTGTGCACATATAGGCTCTGTTCTGAACTTTGGATCAACACTTGGAAGTCAAAAGAAGACGCAAGCAGGCACAATCCCGCTCCTCAGCTCTACATGTTAATTGTACACACATTTGTCATTTTTGAACTTCAAAACGTTACTTTCTAAATATTGTGCCAATATGTTTTGTTACTAGACTCTTTCTTTTGCTGATGGAGAAAGGTATAAATATGTTGATGTTATGATTTTTGATGATGAGATTCCTGAAGGGGATGAAAGATTCCAGCTAATTTTAACAAACCCATCCCTTGGACTGGAGTTGGGAGAAAACACAACAGGTAGTATTAACTAATCTTGAAACAAGTTCTTTATTTTGTGGTTGCAAAATTATGTCCTACAAGCCATCATTAGTAGCAGTGGATAACTATGCATTTTTTCTGCAAGATCATAAAAGCCTAACAAGATAATTATTTAACTACCATATTTATTGAATATTTGTGAACAAAGAAGCAATAGTAGACAAACTGTTGTATTGTTTTGCAATTAGCTGTATTGTTGATGAAAACAGTAATATTTAGGAGCTCAATTGCTAAGTGCATTCCTGCTTCAGATACTTCTCAGTAATAATAACCTTATAATTTTCTGTGTATTGTGTTGAATGTAGCAGGACAATATTAAACACATTTTGTATAATATCTTGTCACTGATTAAGCACCATTTACAGTGCAGAGTGCAATAAAATAAAATAGACAGATTCATATTACTTAACATAAGCAACAGTAGTGGAATCAGTGGAATATAATAGATGTACTAACTTAGGGCGCAATCCTATGGACTCTAGACAGAGTCTAGACTCTAGACAGCCATAGGAAAAGTTGGAGTCACAGCTCCGATTTTGGAAACGTGCTCCAAGGTCGGAGCTGGGACTCTGACTTCAGAGCACCCTTACTCCACCCTCACAGCTGGTGCAGAAGAACTGCACCAGTTGTGGCTCCAAGGTTGGAGGACTGACCTCGGAACCAGAGTTCTGTGGGCATTTCCGGGGGCAGGGATGGGGGGAGTCATAGTATCCTGGTGGCGCCTCAGCCTCTCCTCCTCATACTCTGGGGAGAAAAGACCTAGATAGCCAAAATCAGCCATCTTAATTCTTTTGCAAGGCAAGAGAAGTGCATAGGCAACCATTGCCTCCATGCTCCTTCTGCCCTCCATGGGATGCCTGTAATCCTCCAAGTTCGGAGGGTTACGGGCAGCCATATTAGATTGCGCTGCCTGTGACTCTACTACCATACTTACTTCCTGACCTTAAGCATGTTTCATGATTCCTTGAAATCAGTTGGACTTCATTCCATATAAGCATATATTGTGGCCGTGACTATAAATCCCACCAATTTCAATGCAACTTTTTGTCAGTGTGTGTAGAATGAATATTTTAAAAATGCTTAATTGAACTGAAATGTTTATCTATATCAAAAATATTTTGTAAAAGGACCATCTTATTTTATTGCTACATGCCCTGCATTTCATCTAGACAGCTGGGGCACCAGTTGGATACAGTGCAAGCTGGCGACCCCAGCCTCCTCCTCTCCCCGCCCCCGGCACGCCCCTTTTCCTCCTCTCTGAGGCCGATTCGCAACTTTGGGAAGGCAGCCGGTGCGGTTCTTTCCATACCGGCTGCGGGGTGGGGGCTCACCATTCAGAGTCCCAGCTCCAAGCTTGCAGGACCTCAGAGCTGGGACTCTGAATAATCCTATGGCCTCCCAGGCAAGGTAGGAGGGCCATAACATTGCACCCTTTGGAAGATTCTTAAAAATAAATGTAAATTAGTTATCATTTATAATGAAATCAAATGCTCAAGGTTGCAGTCCTATATCCACTTATCCGGGAGTAGTAAGCCCCATTAAACTCAGTGAGACTTTCTTCTGAGTAGACATGTATAGGACTATGCTGTAAATATTGTGCAGAAAAAAAACCACCCCACATTTAATAATAATGAAGGTTATGAGAACCAGTTTTAATTTTCGGCTATATGACAAGATACCTGTCTTTTCTTCCTGCGTGTATCATATATAGATAAGATGATCCTAGATGCATTGTAATCATTCCATTCATTTTCTGTTCAAAGCCACAGTTACCATCCTTGCCAATGATGATGGCCATGGAGTTTTGTCCTTCAACAATACTGAACATTTCTTTCTAAGGGAACAGACAGCACTCCATTTTATGGAAAGTGTTGCAATATTAACTATTATCAGGGAACCTCCACAGGGAATATTTGGGACTGTGACTGTCCAGTATCTTGCACGAGAGATAAATTCTTCTGAAGCATCTGTAGATTTGACCCCATCACAAGGCTACATTGTTTTAGAAGAGGGAGTCAGATTCAAGGTAATATGCAGGTAGTTATTGCAAAATGGAAGAAATTTTGTTTGGTTTCATATTAAGGTGTATCTCATTGTTTATGCAGGAAAAAATTAAAACGTGAAATAAGGCTGCAGTCCTATACTCACTTACCTGAGAGTAAACCCCATTACTTACTTCTGAGAAGACATGGATAGGATTGCAGCCTAAATGGACATAGATCGGGTGTTTTTTTGTTTTTTTTAATAAACAAGGAGTAATTATTTTACAAAATGGTTTAAGAGCCAGTCTACATATTGCACAAATGAGTCCGTAGACTGAGGGAGTAGAATTCTGGACTGTACCACTTCAGACTGCAGGTTGAATGATCATATTTTCAAATGGTCTGCCATATAAAACAAAAACAAAAACCCTAAGGCTGCAATCCTATACACACTTACTTGGGAGTATTGGACCCAGGAAGACTTACTTCTGTGTAAACATGCATTGGAATGCACATGTGGTAAGTCAGCACATCCGAGAGGGACATTTAGTGGAGTCCTTTCCCTGATGTGCTAGTTTGCTACATGTAGGGTTGTTTTTTACATATAAAAATATGATATGCACCCCACTGTCTGAAATGATTCATTCCAGAATTCTACCTTAAGAACATAAGAAAAGCCATGCTGGATCAGACCAAGGTCCATCTAGTCCAGCATTCTGTTCACACAGTGGCCAACCTGCTGCCCACAGTATCCCACAAGCAGGATATGAGTGCAACAGCACTTTCCCGCCCATGTTCCCCAGCAATTGGTATCCATAGGCATACTGCCTCTGATACTGGAGGTAGCATATAGCCAATCGGGACTAGTAGCCATTGATAGCCTTCTCCTCCATGAATTTGTCTAATCCCCTTTTAAAGCTGTCCAAATTGGTGGCCATCACCACATCCTGTGCAAGTGAATTCCATAGTTTAACTATGTGTTGTGTGAAGAAGTACTTCCTTTTATCTGTCCTGTACCATCTTATTATGTATAATGTATGGAACAGCTAGGGTGGCCCTATGCAAAAGAGGACAGGGCTTCTGCCCCTGCTGCCATTCCCCCTTCTACACGAGTAGGTGGAGGAGTCCTGTCCTCTTTGGCCAACCTAGGAATAGCTCCAATATAAAATAGTAAAAGTGATACTCATCTACTTCTGTTTCAGTGTAATAAGGCTCATAAAAATATTTTATCATTGCTTATGAGTTATCCAAAATTATTCCATTTCTGTCCAGTTTGGCTATCTACTAGCTCCTCCCCTATTTGGGGATAAGCTATGGATAGACGAATGGAAAATACCTAAAGAATTGTGTCCAGTGAAGTTCTGTAAGTTCATTGATAATCAGCCCTGTCTAAAACATTTTAGACTTCATTGTTGATTCTAGTAGTCCAAGATTTCTCTGCTTATACATTTCTTTTCTCTTACAGACTCTGCATATTACTGCCATACTAGATGCTGAACCAGAAATGGATGAACATTTCGTTGTTATTCTGTTCAATCCAACTGGTGGAGCCAGATTAGGCACAAGAGTAGAAACTTTGATCACAGTCTTGCAGAATCAGGCCCCATTGGGACTTTTCAGTATCTATCCAGTTTCAAATAGGTATATCATGCTGACAGCTCAGTAAATACAACTTCTTTGTTTGTTTGTAGATAGATTATTCTGCATTTTATGTTCATTTAGTTTTTTATTTATTGAAAGTTATGTTAAAATAGAGATTGTGGCATAGATCCAATGGTGTTGTTCTGCCAGTGGAAGGGAAACCATTGGTGTAACGGATTTCTCCTGTGGGAAGTGGGGAACTGATTATGATCACACACACTCACTGCCAGCAAGATTCCCACACTGGATCCGAAGTCTTCTGCAGACAGAAGGAGTCCTTATGTTTGTTGGAACCTTATGCAGGATCCAATCCATTGTCTGGAGTATTGGGAATATGCCTCAGGCTTGCATGCCCCATACTGTCCTTGCATACTCAGATTCAAGTAATTACTTCTTGTTTAGCTCAAACCATAGTTTGTGGTTACATCGGAGCGAGCAAAATATTGTTTGCTCCTGCTCTCCAAAGCAAACTTGCAATTCTGGTTTGGAGGGCAAGAGGAAATCACAGTTTATTAGTTTGGATATGATCACAAATTATGGTTTGAGCTAAAAAAAAGAAATAATTAATTGAATTGCATACCATCCCAGGGGCTGTTTCTGATCCTTCAGCTATGATTTTGAGGATTGGGCAAGTCACATGTGAACTGACTCATGATCTCTTCCCATCAGTTTAAAAAAACCTATTTCCTGTATTTAGATCTATCATTGTAATAAAATGGTAACATTTATAGTAAGATTATTTTTACTTTGGTAAGAACAATTTTTCCACCTTAATGTGGAAAAATTGTTGTTAAATCTGACTCCAATATTTTCATAATCTATAATTGAAGGTATTAAGGTCACAGAGGAGTCTCTGAGAGCATT
Organism: Shinisaurus crocodilurus; assembly: GCA_021292165.1. Classification (NCBI taxonomy): domain Eukaryota; kingdom Metazoa; phylum Chordata; class Lepidosauria; order Squamata; family Shinisauridae; genus Shinisaurus; species Shinisaurus crocodilurus. Next base: position 46,666,297 of record CM037877.1, read on the forward strand.
ATCCTCCTGAGTTAATCAAGGCTTTATACTTTTTAAATAAATAATTGTAGATAAACTGACAACAGGGATGCTATTAGACTGAAGAATCTTTTAAGATTGTCCTATGTCAGTATTGTTGATGCAGCAAAAGGGTTTGTGTGTTTCAAGCTTTTGTTTCCTGTGCATGCCATGTACAGTCCAAACCTATGCATGTTTACTCAGAAGTAAGTCCCCACCCAGTTCAGTGGGGCTTACTTCCAAATAAATGTGCACAGGTTTGCAGCCTTAGTAGTATATTTTAGAATACACTATTCAGTATTTTTAATGTGAACAACTAGTATGATGGATAACGATTCTGAGTATCCTACTGTGTTGTAACTTGTAATGCATTTGCAATATAGTTGGCATCCTCTGACATTTTGTTTAAGATGACTGGATAACATTCTTTATTAAGGAATAATAAGTACGGTATGTCAGATTTCTTGTGTACTCAGAAATCTAGCATTTTATATGCAATATGCAGATAGGATGAACAGGTGCATCTGCATCATATCATTGTTTTTGTTTGATCTTGTATTTATATCATGCACTGTTTTTGTTTGATCAAGTATATTTCCATCCTGCCCATTACCCCCTCCATGCCCTAGTCTGATGAAGAACATCAATTCCTTTACTTTAGTAATAGTCTCCATAACTTTTAGGACAAATTCTCTCATAATTGAAGAAGCCAACACTACAATCTACTTGAAAGTATCCCGGAGCAATGGGATCAATACATCAGTGAGTGTGGAATGGGAAACACAGTCTGATACTGCATTTGGGATAAGTAAGTCAATTCATGAGTAGGTTTTTAAATCACACATTACAAATTGGCCTATTGAAACAAGGAGAACTAAGTTGTTCCCTGCGGCTCTAGGACTGACTTGACCAGTGTCATTGCCTGTATACCTATCATTGACTCGATTCAGACAACACGATAACCCACACTCAAGGGTTGAGTATGGGTTGAGTGTGTGTTGTCATTGAACTGTGGATTGTTGTTGAAACATGGGTTATCGTGTTTCTGAACCCAGCCAAGATAACAAACCATGGTGAACAACCCACAGTTCACAACCCAACAACAACCCATGGCTTTTCTTCATGGATTGTTCATGGTTAACAAGCCATGACTTGTTAGCGCAACTAGGTTCAGACAGACAACACGAGAACCCACATTTCAACGACAACCCATGGTTCAACAACCCACACTCAACCCTTGAGTGTGAGTTATCGTGTTGTCTGAACCCAATCAGTGTTTTGCCTGCTCCCATTTTCCAGGACACACATTTTGACCGGTTTATGATTATGTGCATTTGAATTGAGGCCATCACTTCAGTAATGCACAGGTTTCTCTTCCTTTGTTTTCTGTCAGCCCACACAGTAACTTGTGCGTATTTTCTTCTTGTTGCAGAGGGAAGATTACGTGTTCTGTCCATCTTACAAAGTTTTGTGGAAGAGTCAATATCTAGCTGGTGTTTCTTTATGGCAGGAGACTCTTTATATGGCTTAATGTTGCGAAGACATTCAGCTGTAAATTCTTCAATATACCAGTGGCGAGGAGTTTTTGTTCCTGTTGAGGTAAACAATGCTAAAAAAAAACCCCTATATATTTAAAAAAACAAATAATAATTAAGTCTAATCTCAGCACTATTTCAAGACATAAAGGATTGCAACAACAATAATAGTGAGTTAGGACACAAGCCTATGCATGTTTAGACAGAAAAAAGTTGCACAACTCCCGGCATCCTTTAGCCACCCATGCTAGCTGCGGGATGCTGGGAGTTGTAGGATATTTTTTTCTGTCTAAACCAGGGGTCTGCAACCTTTAAGACAAAAAGAGCCACTTGGACCCGTTTCCGAAGAAAAAAAAAACTGGGAGCCGCAAAACCATTGTGACATTGTGCCCCACATATAAAATGTAATAATTTCCCCTACCTATGCACCCAACATAATCCACCAGCGAGAGCTGGTGGATTATGTTGGGTGCATAGGTAGGGGAAATTATCAGCTGACGGATGATGGGGGTGTTGCTGGTGGATGATGGGATGCCACCAGCAACATCCCCCCCCAAGCAGTAGCATCCCGTCATCAGCACCATCCAGCAGTAGCACCCTCATCATCCACCAGAAACACCCTCCATGTGGTAATAGCACCCCTCATCATCCATCAGCAGGATTTGCTGGTGGATGATGGGGGTGCTACTGCTGGGGGAGGGTGTTGCTGGTGGATGATGAGGGTGCTACTCAGGCCTGTCTTTAATGTGGGGCAAAAGGGGCACCCGCAACAACTGGAGGCACCCTGATTGGGAAACAGAGCACTTCCCCCTACCCTGGGGCTCTTTAGCTGTTGCACAACTACAACTCCCAGCATGCCCGGATAGCCAAAGGCCTACCTGCCTCCTCGCCTGCTTGTGCTCTCCGCGGCGAGCCGGCTGCGCTGGTCCCTCGACACGCTGGACCCCGTGCTATGTTTTTGGCGGGGGGGAACTTTGGCGCGTGCAGGAGCCCTCCTCTCTTCTGCCGCTCACCCGCTCGCGTCCCTGCTGCCCGGGGGGGGGGGGTGCTGCCGCTGCGCCAAAGTTCCCCCGCCCCGCCAAAGTTCCCCCGCCAAAATCATAGCGCGGGGGTCCAGCGCGCTGAAGCAGCTGGATGTGACGCGGCGGCGGCTTCAGCGGCTCCGGCATTGACTCCAGCGGCGGCGGCGGCTAGAGCGGCGCGGAGAACGCTCCGCGCCGCTCAGAAGAGCGAAATCGGGCTGCCCCCGCCAACAGAATTAGGCCATATGTGAGGCGGCGGCAAAGTTTTTTGCGGAGCAGGCAGCCTTGTCCTGCTCTCATCTCTTCCGCTGCCTGCCTGCTCGAGTCCCTGCTGCCGGGGGGGGGGGTGCCGCTGCCGCTGCCAAGTTTTTTTCCCTGCAGGAGCCCTCCTCCTCCTGTCTTCCACTGGACCGGTTGGAGGCACGCAGAGGAAGGTAGGGGGAAAAATATTTGGTTTTTTTCCCCAGCATTCACTCAATAAGACGCACAGACATTTCCCCCTCCTTTTTGGGGGGAGAAAAGTGCGTCTTATGGTGCGAAAAATACGGTAAGTGACAGGCGCCCAGGCCAGGCGGCCAGCGGAGTCTCAGACCGGAGCGGAGCCGCGGCAAAGGTTTGAAAGAGCCGCATGCGGCTCCGGAGCCGCGGGTTGCAGACCCCTGGTCTAAACCCTTAGTGTCCTAGTTTGTGCTGTACCTCCTATTCAATTAAGGAAGACTGTTATCTAAAGAGAAACTCCTTTTGGATCCTGCCTTCATCTCACAATAAAATATTGATATTTAAAAAATAAATGTTTGGGGAAATGCAATCCAAGGTATTACTGTATGTGCAAGTAACTTTGTTTGAGAGCATTTTGCAAGACAAACAAATTTTTAAATATTTATTATTATTATTTTGACTTGATATACAAGCGACGTCTTGCAATACAAGTACTGTAGTACGGCTTAAATTAAAAATCTCTGTACAACTTTTTTTGGGGGGATTTTGTTTGGATATAAGAGTGTTTTGGATTACAGGCATGTTTCTGGAACAAATTATGCTCTCAATCCAAGGCATGACTGTACATCATTAACTGGACAGGCAGAAAGCACCGAAGTCATTAACTCCATATTTCTCTTCTTAGGAGTTTAGTATTGAGAATCCTCATCACTGTATTGCATTTCAAATCAATGGCTCCTCCTATGTAGTAATTACTCATGGTGGAACGAAACAACATAGACCTTCCAACAACACTGTATACTCCTTCACCCCTGGACTCCAGTTACTACAGGTACATTTTTCATCATTCAAACTTCTTTGAAAACCCATATACTTATATAGGTTTGGTAGAACACACACACATTCAGCATGCCTTTTCCTATCATAGGGGTAATTCCTCTTGCAGGATTGTCTCACAGATGTATTGAAAAGCATGGTGCTTGTCAAGATCCAAATAGCCTTCCTAAAATAGTTGGCATGCATCTCCTTATGCCTGTGTTATTCCCACAATATTCTCCCCCCTGTGTATTTTCTTCCATTTAAATCCCCCCCTGTGTTGTTTCCCCAATTTAATTCCCCCATTCCCCCAACAGCTATTAGCTAGGGACAGAGGAAAGAACAGTTACCTGTATGGTACCTGTCCCCCCCCCCACCTTCTCAGCTAATAGCAGCTTTGGATGGGAGGTGCATTCGAACTGGAGAGATGGTGTAGGGGGAAAGGGTTCAAAAAAGCACATCTCCCAGTGCTGTGGTCCTGATCCAGGACAAGGCCCCTTTGTGGCTGCTTTTAAGTATAAATGAAGGTGTTGGGAGTCCAGATCAGGTCTGGTTTGGCCCTAATTAGAATCTTCAAATGAAGTGGCTGCAAAACAGAGGACACAAAATTAAAATTATGATGTCGAACAAACTTGCTGTGGTGCAGCATCGTGAAGCCCCATTAATATGTATGAAAGAGCTGGCTGTTTATGTTATAATTGTGATTTCATATTTTCATGTGTTTAAATAGTTTTACATTGAACAATATTATTACAGTTAAAACAGATGCATTTCTTTAAGGGTTGAATTAGGTAAATCTTTTCCTTTTCCTTTTCACTTTCTTTTCTTGCAGTTACAGACCATCTTTGTGCCAGCTAGCACTGATATAAAGTATTTCAGTTTGGACCAAAAGCACTACTTGATTATTACAAGTTGTACACCTGAATCTAAATATCTCCAGGTTGGAGGATCTTCCTTATTCTTCATGTATAATGGGTGTTTGTTGTTTAGACCATTGAGCTTAACATGGTATTCAGAACTTATGTGGCATTCTGAATTGTTTAAACATATGAATATAAATAATGTGGCAAATTCAATTGGATATGTTGGAGATTTTTATATGGCACACTAAAACTAGATCAAGATTATTCCCCTGTTATTGTTGAATAACATTTAAACTTACAGTAGATGTCTACTATAAACAAAGATTTCTATTGCATACTAATAAATATAGCTTGCATGCTGCAAGCATAGATATGTTCCTGGCTGTCTCTGGAAATTCCCTCTCCTTTGTGTTATCATGCTTTCTTGGGACACATGTCTCCATACACAACTGCAAACTATTTCTCCATGGTTAGGGGAAATGCTTTTCTGGGTCACAAATGACTGGGTGGGTAGAATTTCAATGAAGTGCCATGGGGACCTCTCCCCACTATGGCCCTGGGCTCTATTTTCTTGGGGGGGGGCATGCTACTATCAGTCTGATTGAGAAACTAGTACATTTACCAAAATGCAAAGGAGTACAGTGTGTGCAACTTTAGGAATGTAGACTAGGTAGTGGATGACCCTTGTAAAGTTCACTGGAGGGAGCAACAGACAAAAGATCTGACAAAAGGTAATTTAAGAGTTAATTGTTGAAGACCTGTCCCCGGAAAGGGAGGGGTAGAGTGGGAATGCGAAGTCAGGGAGTGACAAGCCAAAGGGGGCTGTGTGGTGAGCTTCGCTGTCTGGAGGAAAGGACGGGAGGAGGACTGAAGTGGTGGAAATAGGAACGATGGAGAGAGAGTTATACATTTCCTTCCTTATGCTGTGTCTGAAACATGGGATGGGGAGGTAGAAAAAGGAGACTTTCCTCAACCATGGCAAGGCTTTGCTTTGGGAGATTACCTTGGGTGCAGAAAAAGAGCTCCCAAAACTAGGAGTCCAGAGCCAAGCTACATTCATCCCAGCAAGACCTCTTCTGGAATTACCTAAAATTTAGGGGTTCAGAGGTGCAAGAAAGAACACCAAGCCAGGAACTCAGACTGAGTTCATCATCTCAGCAAGGTCACTTTCCTGGAAGTTACACTGCTTGTGTGATCTTCTGGAGTCTTCCTAGAATCTGGGTTTCAGGATCTACAACCAGTTATATTCTTAGAAAACAAACAATATAAAAGAACATTGAACAAAAGGAAGATGATAGCCTATCCTTCCTAATAAAAGGAAGGAGGCATTTGGCCTCTTGGCAGGTGTGTTAATAGTATGTCTTGAGAAGGCACTTGAAAACACAGGGTTTTCACTAGCCGAATGAACATTGATGCAGTGTTGCCCTGATTGAATTACAAAATGGAGATTAAGCATTAGCAATCTCAAGAGGTCCCAGGCCCATGTATACACAGTGAGATAATCCTTGTGAGTCTCAGTAGAAAACCGCAAAGGCATTTTGTCCTACCTTGCTAGGACTTGCCTGCTTAGATTCTGAGATGAAAATGAGACTTTCGAGCCAAGATGGCCATGTGGGGTCCCAAAATGGAGGTGGGCTAGTACTCTCTGCCAACATCTATCCAAATGATTGTTTAAGTGCATTAAGGGGGGGACTCCTAAACCCCTCCATTCTGTCACATGTGTGGTACATTCTTGGCTGCCAATGCAAATTCTGCCTCTTCTAATCCAAGGTGGTTGTGGTATGTGAAGAAGGAAGTCCCACAGCCCTGCGTTATTTATTTATTTATTTAATATATTTATTCACCACCCATCAGCCAAAAGGCTCCCTGGGCGGTTTACAAAACAAAGCAACAAATAAAAGGCTTATGTCAGAAGTGTTGCTTCACTTACTAGAAAGGCTGCTAGACAGGCTCTGTTCTGAGACAGATTTCATATTATGCATTTGGGGTTAGGGGCAAAAAAATTTGATTTTCAGACTCAGGTTGTCTTGGGCTATAATTACCAGATTTCAGTTTTCTATTTGTTGTGGAAGTTCTGTGACACTTTTTATATTCCCATGAATTATTCAATATGTCAATCAGATCCAGGCTTCTTATTTATTTATGGCATAGAAGAGACATATCCTGGCTTTTCCAAAGAAATGTCGTATTTAAGACTTAATGACATCTGGTTTCTTACAGTCTTAATTGTAACTAGAGGATTCTCATTTTCCACAGATTTTCCTCTGGAATAATGGCATCTTTGTTTTCCATCATCAACTCTCTGTGAATGGAGTTCTAAGTATGGATCTTTTCCCCAGGGGAGGGACTAAGTATCTAGTCATGGCTCCATCAGACTTCACACAAACCCCTGTATTATACCAGTGGTCAGATAACAAATTTAGAATGTTTCATGAAGTGCCAATCAATGGAATAACACAAGTCAAAGCCTTGATTTCTGGATCTGACATCTACTTAATTTTTGCCAAAGGTATTCATACATACAAGATCCATTTGTCAGAAATGCATTAAGATTCAGCTGTTACTATGGAAATAGAACCATGAAGTGAGAATGGGAATTCATTACCTTCCCACGACTCTTATGATGAAAATGTTTCTATGGCATTTTTTTCTATAAAAACAAGCATGCCCTTGCTAGTATAAAGCATACTAATAATGTTGAATGTAGAACATGCACTTTTTCAAAAGGCATATGTGAAGCTGGTAATTTACAATTGTTTTTAATTTTGCTTCTACATTTTACTTACTTTATTCACAAGCTATCTCTCCCTAACCCAAAGTATCAGAGGAAGACAACACATTTAAAAGCACCTGTAGTTCTAGTTTCATCAGATATTTCTAGTTTGTAAGATATGTAAAAGGATTATATGTAGACTCAGTTACTGCTGTGCTAGCCGCTATGCAAATAACTGCTTGATTATCTGACTGAAGTAGCTGTATATACAAGTTCTATGCCCTTGTTATTCTCTCCTCAGGACCCAATACTACATGTGAAGTTTTTGTGTGGGAGACAGGGCAATCTTCCTTCAGGCATTTTCAGTCTTTTCCCATCAGAGGTGTAAATGAAATCCATACCTTTTTTCCACCCTCGGGTTTAGGTAAGTTTGAATATATATATAAAAACAACCCTTAGGGCTGATTCACACATGATGTTTTTCCTCCACAGATATCATTTCCGTGTATGGGAAAGTATGTACAACATGCGTACACCATTACGTGTGACAAATACAAATGTGCATAATTCACTATGTTTAAATGCTGCATGAGAGGTTGCAGTTGGCCGTGGCTTCTCAATGTATGCACATGCAGCAAAATAGAATAGTATGTAGGCATCCTACATGATTTTTTCCTACACAGAAGCATACATGCATCAAAATAGGGAAGAAAGAACCTGCCATGTGTGAAATGTCCCTTAGTAACTATGGGCACAATTCACAGTTTATACCCATAATTGTGCTTCGAAGCTCAATACCCTAGTGCTGGCAGACAATGGGAAATCCCAGGGCTTTTTGGGAGCTGGAGACTACAGTCACAGAATTGTTTTCAGCATTTCCATGTTTGTGGCTGGCTAGTTTTGTGACTTGTTTGATCAGTTGGAGGGGTTGTAGATCAATGGTAAGAGCATCTGCTTTGCAGGCAGAAGGTCCCAGGTTCAATCCCTGGCATCTCCAGGTTGGGCTAGGAAAGAATCCTGTCTGAAACCCTGGAGAGCCGCTGCCAGTCAGATTTCATATGCATACTTGTCCAGGGTTGGCACCTGCTGCACTTTGACAGCAGGTACCCCCTCCTTGGACATTGCCCAGGTGAGGCTTCCCATTTTGGACCTGCAAAAATGTGCACCTCCCCACTTGTGCAAGTCCAACTAAAAAAATAATAATAAAACAATTCCAAAAAATTGCATGCATTTGGGGCACTTTTTTTTTTTAAAGGGGTAGCGAACCAGTGCCAGTCCCTCCAATGTGCCTCTTTGGCACTTTGGAGCGGCTGTCACTGGCTGTCAAATTGGAGATTGTGAAAGGCAATCTCCCGGATAAAGGCGGGGGGAGTTAAAATGGAAGATTGCTCATGATTGCAGCAGTGAGAGGAGAGAAGGCTGCTTGAGCCAGTGTACCCTGCTGGGATACAGTCTGGAGGACCCAATGGGAAGGAGAGGGAGAACCACCCATGCCAGGGTGGGTTATTGTGATGTGCAAATCCAGATGTACAGTTTTAAAGATAAAAATGATGCAGATACTAGTATATCAGCAAAATGCTTAGGAAGTATGTATTCTGGTGTCCAGGTAATTTGAAGGTATTCATTTAAAAGGATAATTAATGGGCCTATTCTTGTTTTGCCACTGCTGTTACTTGATTTTCCATCTGTAGTTCTGCGTGATATTTTAGACTTCAATATATTAGTTCCATTTTGGTGCTCATTGAAGAATATTGACACCAGGTTTGGATGAAGCAAATAATTTAATATAACAGACTGCAGGAACTGCTCTCTCTATTACTAGAATAAAATATCAATATTAGACATAAACAATAGAAATTGTATATGGGACAGAGCTAATGTTAATAATGGTTTTAACCGAAGTGATTTTATCTGGCAGAGCAAGCATTCTATTACACCTGCAAACCATTCTTGATATAAACATAAAAATAAATTAATGTTGTAAATGTTTACATGTAACAATCTTTGAAAGCAAAATTAACTGATCAACTCTTCTTTCAACCGAAACTTTTTGAATTTGTCTTGCTGAAATTCTCTTGTTCTTACGTTTTTTGATGCAGTACATATCCTATTTGCTGGCAAGGATAAATCAGCTCTCTATTCCTGGAACTCAGAAATAAATCAGTTCTCTTCAGTGCTGGAAGCCCCTTCGGCCAATCATATTACCACTGTCAATGTCAGGTCTCTTAATTCCAACAAAAGTCTAATTGTTCTGACTGGAGATTCATACTCCTATGTTTACGAGCTGACAGCAGTCTCCAACCAGTCAGATTTTATACCTAGGTAGGTTCTTGATTTTATCCATTGGCTTATGAACAGACATAGGGCAGTATCCAGTACTGCCACCATGCTCTCGCTCATTCTGTTGTGCCAGCAGGAACCGCTGCTAGTGCAACAGGGAATTAGTGCTTCCTAAAGCAACCCCGGAAATGAGCGGAATTGCTCACTCCTGGATCAGGACAGTTTAGCAGAACTCCCTTCTGCGAGTTCCACTGACCTGCGCCATCCCAGAAACTAGGGTTTCCACTTGTTTCCAGTTGCATTAAGAACTCTCCATTTCACTAGCGGTGGGTTCTGCTGGTGCGTGGCAGCATCAGGACCGGTGCAAGGCAGTTTGGTGCCCTAGGCAAGATCAGATATTTAGCGCCCCCCCTTCCCACTTGAGCCCTCCCTCCCTCCAGCCCTATGCTCCTGGCGCCCCCTTTAGCCCAGCGCCCTAGGCAGCCGCCTAGTTGGCCTAATGGTCGCACCGGCCCTGGGCAGCATAGGATATGGCCCATAGAGAGCTCTACCTATCTTAATGTTTTTAACGAGTTATAATTTCTAATGTACCTTCATAGCCACTATCCTCTTGTCCTTTGCTGTAAGTTTATGGGACCCTAATAGAATCCTTTCCACACATCAGTTCTGACCCTTTTCTAGTGAAAATACAATAATTCAGGGTCTTGCTCAGTTGAGCTCTGTCTCCACTCTCAGTCCCTGTGTTCAAAGTGATGCAGAGTTAGAGGTGTGCTGCTTGATCCATTAGAGCAGGGGTGGGCAACATGCAGCCCATGGGCTGCATGCGCTCCCCACCCCCCGTGGAGAATTTTGCAGCCCACACTGGGTCCCCTGCCTACGCAGTGTGGTTCCTACCGCTGCCGCATTGCTGGATTCCCAGCAGAATTGCCCTCACCCCAGCTGTTTGGTGGGCTGGAGGGAATGTGATTCTGCTGGGAAACAAATGTGCAGTCTCGCTGAAAGCCTTGTTTCCCCAGTAGAATCACTGGGGATGCAGGCACATGTTCACCTCTGGTTGTGGCTCTGGCTCCGGGTGCAGCGGGGGAAGGGATATGACCTCCGTAGGATTCCAAGGGGTCCACTGTGTACCCCTCCCCCCCCACACAGTTTCCCACCCCTGCATTAGAGCCACACCTACCACATACTGGCTCAGATTGTGACTAGAGACTAATCCAAATGGGAAACAGTTTCCATCAGTGGAACGGGGAGGGGAGCATTCTCCCTCTCCCCTGCAGCATGCCATGCACCCTCAACATTGCTTCAGACAGTTGAGGACCCTCCCGGAGCAGACTTGGGAGGGGTGCAGGGAACTTCAGGGGTGGAGAGAAGAGGAGGAGAAAGTCCCGTTGCATGAATGGGTCTGCTGCTCGGGTGATGTTTCTTGTAATGCTAAGTAAAAAACAAAAGCAAACCAGTAACTGAAATCTTATGTTCCAAATTTATCCTCTCTTCACTAGCTGGAAGTATGATGCATACATTATTTTTGCACAGCAAAACCATGTTTTTTGCTATATTTGTCTTGGGAAAATCAGCCTTTAATTATAACTATGCTGTACATCTGTGTTTTTTATGCTAGTTCAGGTGAACTGATATTTGAACCAGGAGAAAAAGAAGCTGTGATAGCGATCAATATCTTTGATGACACAGTCCCAGAGGAAGAAGAATTTTTTAGAGTATGGCTGAAAAATCCAAAGGGTGGTGCAGAAATTGGTCCTAATGGCTTTGTTACGTTAATTATACCACCTAACGATGATGCTCATGGAGTTGTTGCATTTGCTCAGGTAATTCTGTAAGAAGGCATTTGCAATAGGTCGTTATCAGAACATGTGAACACTTAAATGTTTTATTCTGACACAGAATTATTTGAAGCCACTTTATCTGAATGTAGATAAGTAGGTTAGGTGTAGAATCAGGCCTAAGTAACTGTTTTTAGCAAAATGCCCCACCATATTATTCACTGGAACGTGGGATTTTCCTCCATGTAATTCATTTGTCCTGCATTGGAACTCATTATGATATTATCCAGGGCACCCATAGCCGAGCTCCCCCCCCCCACACCACACACACCATCCAGAGAGCGGAAGTGGCAAACAGACCGTGCCTCAGCGCCTGCATGTGGGGCCCAGCAGGGTTGGTGCTGCTCATTGCAGAATCCCTTTTTCTTATTTTTAAACTTTTTAGAGTTGGGGGCAGCTGACTGGGCATGTACATGGTTACAGATGCTCATTTCATCATTTTAATTTAGAAATATATTACGCTTTTCCACAACAATGTAGTGCCTATTTCCAAGATAGTGTGTTTAGCATCAGGGCAACAAAAGCAAACTCCATTTTATTTCTGTAGTCATGATCTATTTATCTATTTATTTCACTTCTATACCGCCCAATAGCTGAAACTCTCATGAGTTTCATATGATTGGGGAGCACGATCCTATTGCCCTTGCCCCCGATACACGAGCTTGGAGGCTTACGTTACGTGCATCCAGTGCAGGGTGCGAGGTGTGGTGGCGGCAACCTTGGATTTCATAGAATGATAGAATCATAGAAAAGTAGAGTTGGAAGGGGCCTACCAGGCCATCGAGTCCAACCCCTGCTCAGTGCAGGAATCCAGGTCAAAGCATCCCTGACAGATGGCTGTCCAGCTGCACCTTGAATGCCTCCAGAGTGGGAGAGCCCACCGCCTGCCTAGGTAGTTGGTTCCATTGTCTTATTGCTCTGACAGTCAGGAAATTTTTCCTGATGTTTAGGTGGAATCTGGGTTCCTGTAACTTGAGCCCATTATTCCATGTCCTGCAAACTGGGATGGTGGAGAAGAGATCCTGGCCCTCCTCTGTGTGACATCCCTTCAAGTACTGGAAGAGTGCGACCATATCTCCCCTCAGTCTCCTCTTCTGAAGGCTAAACATGCCCAGTCCTTTCAGTCTCTCCTCGCAGGGCCTTGTTTCCAGTCCCTTTATCATGCGGCCCTACATTTCATCTAGACGGCCATTTTCAGATGGAGGGAAGGAGGCCGGGGTGCCGTTTGGGTATGGCATAAGCCATCAGCTCCAGCCTCCTCCCCTCTGCACCCCCCCAGCCCCGTAATGTCCCCTTTCCTCCTCTCCGAAGCCAATTTGTGACCTCGGGGAGGCAGCCGGCGCAGTTCTTTCCGTGCCAGTTGCAAGGGGGTGGGACGGGAGCTCCACATTCAGAGTCCCAGCAGGACCTCGGAGCTGGGACTTCAAATAATCTCATGGCCCCCCAGGCAAGGTTGGAGGGTCATAGGATTGTGCCCTAAGTGAGTTTAAATGCAAAACTACATGTGCTCAGAATATTTCTCTTTGGCAAAGAGTTTTTCCTGTCCTCTTTACTTTTCTTTTCCTTTCCTCTTTCTCTTTCTTTCATTCTTTCGAAGCATGGAATAGCGGGGAGGGGAGAAGAGGAATGTTAGTTGCTTTATAAATGAAGTAATACACCCAGGCATCTAAAAGGGAGCCCCATAAAATCAGGAAGTCAAGGGTTTAAAATTATGCAGCTGCACCACTGGATGTTGCAAGAAATTAAGCTTATCAGTGAAAGTGACTGTTTATTATTATTTCTCGCATTTGTATCCCACCCTTTCTCCAAGAAGCTTAGGGTGCTCTATGTGGATTACAATCCCCCTCATTTTATCCACACAACAAACCTGTGAGGTAAATTGGTCTGAGAGATAGCAACTGGCCCAAGGTCACCAACTGAGCTCCATGGCTAAACAAGAATTTAAACTCGAGTGTCTCTAGTGCAGGCTCAACAGTTTAGTTGCGACTCCATAATGGTTTCATGAAAGGTGTGAGAATTTTTGAAAACATCAGATTAATTTATGTGTAAAATTGATTATGCATTGATTTGTGAATTAAATATGGGGAACCCACTTTCTGAGTATTATTTAGAATTTTTTGCAACTCTTTTACACATACCTGTAAGTAACTTACACATTTTTCTACTTCATTTTGTGCATTTTTAGAACTCTTTATTTAAACAAGTAGAAGAATTGGAACAAGATACCTTGATCACCTTGAATATTGAACGCTTAATTAGTACCTATGGACGTGTTGCAGTTCAGTGGGACTCCAGTGGGAGCGTTAATGATGTATTTCCAACTTCAGGAGTGGTATGTATTTTGACAAACAAAACTTTAGTTGCAGCAAATATGTTAAGTTCTAATTACCAGCATGTTAGTAATTAGTAATCTGATTAATTACTAATTTGCATATTTAAGCACAGAAAAACATATTTTCTAAAAGGTTAACTGAGAAAAGACTGGTTCCCATACTGACTTTCATGAATAATGAGCTGGATCCTAGAAACTACAGGTGCTTCCAGAAGAGGTTTTTCTCCTGCAGTTTCACTGCCTCAAACATGGAATTTTACGGGGGACCCAGACAGTGTTTCCATTTATAACTCCCCCATGTTTTCTCGAACAGGCCTGTGGCTTACGCTGGCTCAGCTAAGCAGGGTCAGGCCTGGTTATTACTTGGATGGGAGACCCCTCCTCTAGTTTCCTGCATTGAGCAGGGGGTTGGACTCGATAGCCTTGTAGGCTCTTTCCAATTCTATGATCTATGAAACCTCTTCTGTCTTTTTTCTTTCCACCCAAAAATCCATTAAAAGAACAATCCTGTGGGCTATGAGCCCAAAGGATGAAGCACTTTGATGCTGGAGGTGCCCGATCGTTCTCTGCCCTGCTGGGCTGTTGCTGGCAGGGTGAGAAGAATGGCAGAGGCTCTTTTTGCCTCTCCAACCTCCTTAAAGGCATTCTTTGTTGCACAGGTCCCAGAGCCTGCCTAACTCACTCTCCCTGTTGGGGGCGGGGTTGGGGCTGATTGGCCATTGGATCCAGCAGATCCAGGGCTGCTCCCCTCCCCTCCTAATAGCAGGGCCCCGACACTCCCATTTCTTCTCTTCTGACCTTGGGGGAGGGAGCCACCGTGGAGCTATCCACAATGGGTGGGAGGGGCCAGGGGGTCTGACTGTGGATCCCCTCCTCTGAGATCTGCCTTAGGATGCTTCTAGGGGGGCATAGGATTGTGCTCTAGGGAGGAGGAAAAGTTGGAATACCTGCACAATGCCTTTTGATTGGTTGCACTAGGAGCCCTCTGTCTGGAATCTCTCTGCAAATGGAGTTCTGCTTATGGAAAGGGGATTTTCTGCCTCCTCCTTCCCATTGTAGCCCTTGTGCTCCTCATGAGCTACTCTCTTTTTAGAAAATATTATTATTTAATTTTCTTAAAATACGGGGGGAAAGAGAAAATAAAGAATGATTAAAGAATTCATCATCTGTTAAACAATATAGTAATTGTTTGATCTTGATCATAATAGTAATATAGTTTAATATTCTTAAAGCAAAATCATCATCATCATCATCATCATCATCATCATCATCATCATCATCATCCCTGTAGAATGTAATTGGATGTGACATGGGGAGCTGAAGTGGGAAGGAGAAATAGGCATAAATCATGAATTGTACATCGCCCAGGGTGGCCGGGTGGCTGGCCAGATGGGCGATTAACAAATATAATAAATGAATGAATGAATGAATGAATAAATAAAGCATGAACCTCTCCTTGCATGGGCACCATATCAGCCCACTGAATCCAAGCCAATATCAATCCCCAGTCTGACTAAAATAACTGAATGATAAACTTAGTTCATTTTAGAACAGTAGGATCCAGGGAAACACAAGTGGAGCTGCATTCATATAACAGGACACTTCTACCTCCTCTTTCCTACTCCAGCTCTCTGTAAGCCCTGAAAAGCCACTCTCGAGGGTTGGGTCAGGGGATCCTCTTGAATGGCATGGGATTCAGTGTGGAGGGCTGCAGATGGATTTAAGAAGCAACCCTTTACTTCTTTCCTAGTACTGAAAAGCAGAAAACCTAAAACTTCATTAGGGTTAAACAATCTTGATAGCATTACCTGCTAGCTTAAGCTAACGGATATTTATTCGTTTCTTCAAAATGCTGAAAACTGACTTCACATATGGTGAAGTCTGACATATTGTTCATGTGGGCCATATTCAACAGTTATTGATAATCAGCAACTCAAAGCATTATCTACACTTACAGTGTTTAAAATTTGGTCTCACACTGAATGCCAGTACATGTCCACTGTTTCATTATAGTTAAATCAGGTTCTCATTTTGTTTACTGGCTTTAGTGCTGTGTTTCCCCCCACCCCCCTGGTTTCATGATATGTCTTTCTGCAGTAGTACAAAAATATCTTTAAAATGTACAGTTAATTCGTGCTATATGATTTGATTGTGTTTTAATGAAATTAAGGGCACCATCTAGCCGATGTTAAAACATGCTAAAGTCCCATTAATTGGGGGAATTAAACAAATCTCTCTGCCTTTAAAATCAATGGAAGTGTT
This sequence comes from Shinisaurus crocodilurus, assembly GCA_021292165.1. Lineage (NCBI taxonomy): Eukaryota > Metazoa > Chordata > Lepidosauria > Squamata > Shinisauridae > Shinisaurus > Shinisaurus crocodilurus. Next base: position 46,682,390 of record CM037877.1, read on the forward strand.
TTAACATTGGTCGGATTGTGTCCTAAATCAATGTTATCCTATCACTTGAAAAATATTCTGTTAATATATTTCCCCCTAAAAAATATTTAGATTACGTTTTCAGAAGGTCAAGCCTTGTCCACAATCACCTTAACAGTCCTTGCAGATGTAATTTCCGAAGTTGCAGAGACGGTGATTATAACTCTCACTCATGTCAGCACTATGGGCATTCTGGATCCTAAAAGAGGAGCTACCATTGACCCAAGCAGAGCAAAAGCCGTGCTTACCATTTTGCCTAACGACTCTCCTCATGGCATAGTGGGATGGCACACAGATTCTCTCTTTGTTAAAGTAGCAGAACCTGAAGGTGAGTAAATTCTGCAATCTCCCTGGGGAAAAGGTATCTTTCCAGACTCTTTCTGAAAACAGTTTCAGCATTTGTTAGTAATTTCTTTCACACCTGCAGCCTTTAATATTAGATTATATACACAACTCTAAGATGCAGTGGCACACCAGTGGAATCCATATATTTTGAAGAGAAAAATATGTGCTTGAAATATGCATTCACTCTTCATGCATATATATTTTACTCGGGTGTCTGTACCTGAGTACAGAATATCTTATGAGTGCTTCATAAAATGTTTCTGCCTTTATTATTTATTTATTATATATTTTATATTTTTAAATCTCTCATCTGGCCAGTCACCCGGCCACCCTAGGCGATGTACAATCAGGATAAAATACAATAAAACACCATTAAAACACCATTAAAATACAATTAAAACAATATAAGAGTTTTTTTAAAAAATTCCTGACCCACCCCATATTCCCACCTGAAAAGCCATGTTTTTAAAGCCCGGCGGAAGTTCGTCAAGGAGGGGGCATGGCGAAGGTCACTGGGGAGGGAGTTCCATAACTTGGGGGCTGCCACAGAGAAGGCCTTCTTCCTAGTCCCCACCAGCCTGGCTGCTCTGGCTGATGGGACAAGGAGAAGGCCGTCCATGGCAGACCTTGTTGAGCGGCCTACTTCAAGATCAGAGAAAACGAAAGGTAAAAAAAGAAAGGCAAATTCCAACTATTGTTGGCTGACTTCCATCAGAAGATGTTTCTTTTCTTTTTTTTTATATTTAAAATAATGAATACAACAACAAAAAAATACAACATAAACATTGTGCACCCCCCCACCTCTTGGGACCAAGTTATATTTCTCACCCCAATTTTTTTTTTTTTTTTGTATGTGTATATATACAAGCTATTATTCTATATTCCAAAAAAATAACAAATCTTGACAAGGTTTATTCCCCCTCCCCTTTACCAACACATAATCCAAAAATTTGCCCCAAATGTTCACAAAGGTGTCTTTCTCCAATTGTCCTTTTTGACACTTAATATTACAAGTTAATTTATCATTTAACGCTATATCCCATACCTCTGTATACCATTCATTAATTGAAAACACATGTTGAACCTTCCAATTCCTAGCTATCATTAATTTTGCTGCTGTTAACAAATTCACAATCAATTCTTTTGTATTTTTTAAACAAACTAACTTTTCTGTAATTGTTAACAATGCTAATTTTGGGCAGACTTCTAATTCCATTCCAATTATTTCTGATATTTCTGCAAATACTTTCTGCCAAAATTCCAGAACATTTTTACAGCTCCACCACATGTGGGCATACGTACCTTTTACATTACATCCTCTCCAACACAATGCGGAGCAATTTTTATCTATCCGATTTAATCTTACTGGAGTTAAATACCATCTCCATACCACTTTATAAAAGTTCTCTTTTATCCTAGTTGACATAACTCTTACAATACGCCTATCCCAAATATTTTTCCAACTTTGTTTCGATATTTCCTCGTCAAATTCATTATCCCATAACACCTTAAGAGAATCTTTATGCTCTTCTTCATTTTGTAACATCGTATATAAAACCTTTGTTGTGCCTCTTGTTGAAACATTACCTTCTATAGCTTCTCTAGTCAAAACTATCTTTTCAAAATTGGTTAGTTCTCTTTCACTATCCATTCTTATCCTCCACTTCTTTAACCACAATTCCAATTGCATTGAATTTAACCATGATATTCTCTCTCTTCCTACTATTTCTGTTATATGTTCTCTAGTCTTCAATTTTTCCACCCAATCCATTAATTTAATCACCTTTTTTCTCCTTAATATAGCTTCTAAATGTCTTACATTTTCTGGAAAGTCCTCCATGGCCACTACCGGAGTTAACGGGGATACCTCTGGTATAAAATTTTTCTCGTGTTATTCCAACTCTCTAACATACTCCTCAAAAAGGGATTTTCTAGTCCTTTTATAATATTATTTATATTTTTCTTAAATAATATATTCACCATCATGTTTCCTAATTCTCGTGCTTCTAGTTCCAACCACATTTTGTCTTTCCCTGCTATAATGTCCAAAATATGTCTTACTTGGTTGGCTAAATAATACCACTTTATATTAGGAAGACCTAAACCACCTATTTTTTGCGCTTTATACCAACTATATTTATTAATCCTAGATCTTTTCCTTCTATTACAATATTCATTAATAATTGATTGCCAATCTTTAATTTCTTTTTCTATAATCTTTATAAAAAAATTATTTTAGGCAATATCTTCATTTTTACCAACGCTATTCTGCCAAACCAAGAAAGTCCAATTTTTTTATACTCCTCTATTTTATTTTTAACCTCTATCTTTAACTTTCTAAAGTTTTGTTCTCCTACTTTATCAATATCTTGTGTAATTTCTATTCCTAAATATTTAATTACATTTGTAATTTTAATGTTATATTTTTTCTTTAACATTTCACTCTCCTCTTTTTTACTATAATTAAACAATAAAATCTTGGATTTACCCCAATTCATCTGTAACCCAGTTATTTCTCCAAATTCTTTCAAGTGGTTCTCCAACCTATCCATTGTTTCAATTGGATTTTTAATTGTTAATAAAGTATCATCTGCAAATAAATTTATTTTAATTTGATCTCCAACCCCCATCCCTATAATATTTCTATCTTCTCTTACTACATTTGCTAGTATTTCCTTCACTAATGCAAACAAAATAGGGGAAAGGGGACATCCTTGTCTAGTTCCTCGGTCTAAGGAAATTTGTTCCGTAATACCATCATTTACCACTACATTTGTAATATTATGGGCATATAATTGATTAATTACTCCTTTAAATCTTGCTCCAAACCCCATATTTTTAATTATCATTTTTAACGTAGGCCATTCCACGCAGTCAAAAGCCTTGAAAATATCTAATGCTAATACGCCCGCTTTAACATTATTTTTCTTTATACTATATATTATATTTAATACTCTTCTAGTTAAGTCGGCCATTTGCCGACCTGCAATAAATCCACATTGGTCCATCCCTACATACTTACTCATAAACCTATTCATTCGTCTCGCTAGTATTGCAGTAAATAATTTTGCATCTTGATTTATTAACGAAATGGGTCTATATGAATCTGGTTCTGTTAAATCCTTTCCTGGTTTTGGAATTACTATAATCATAGATTGTTTCCATGAGGGGGGAATTTCTCCCCCTTCCATTATATTATTATATAATAACTTCAACCTTGGAATTAACATATGTTTAAAAACCTTGTAATATTCCACCCCTAATCCATCTACTCCTGGGGTCTTACCTTCTTTTAATTTATTTATAGCAAAATCTATCTCCAAATCTGAGAATGGTTGCTCCATCGTCTCTCTATCTTCTTCTTGTATTCTTATTTTCATATGTTTTTCAATATATTCTTTAATCCTATCTTCCTCACCTATTCCTGCTTTATATAATTCTGAATAAAATTCTTGAAATTTTTTTAATTTTTCCTTCATCAAATTATGCCCTTTCCCTTTTTTATCCTTTATTATTCCAACTATATTTTCCCCCCGTTTTTTTTGTGTGGATCTAGCTAACATTTTAGAATTCTTGTTACTATTTTCAAAGTAAGCTCTTTTCATATAAATCAAATTTCTCTGTGTCCTTTCAATATCCTTGTTTTCTAACTCTTTCCTCTTAGCTTGTAGTTCTGCGTAAATCTGCTTTCCCCTTTCCTTTAAAAATTTAGCTTCTAACTCCTTTATCTCCTCTTCAAGCTTTTTATTAAATTCCTCCTGTTGTTTCCTTAATATACATGCTTCTCTTATACTAATGCCCCTCATAACAGCTTTCATTGTGTCCCACACTATTGCATCGCTACAAACTCCTGTATCATTAATCTCCCAAATCTCTCTTAATTCCTTCTCTATCTTATCTCTTATATGTTTGTACTGAAAGATATTACCGCTCAGCCTCCATCTTTTATGTTTCCTATATAATTTTAATGATGATTTTGGAGTTAAGGAGCATAAAATGTACCGATAGGATTGAGAGTGACAGGGAGATGAATGAAAAGATGCAAGTAAGTAATAGAAAAAAGTTCCGCAGCCTTCATTTACAATTATGGAGCACATGCTTTCTCTTTAACTCCAGTGTATAACATTCTGCCTCTTTTCAAATTCTTCAATCTCTGAAGTATTCTAAAGTGATATTATCCTCACATTTTGCCCATGATTGTTTTAGGAATTTCATAAGAAGGCGGCTGTAAGGTCACTGAAGTAGAAGAAACTAAATCAACTGTTACAGAAATTATATCAGACTGATGGCTCTATTACAAATTTGTTCTTCAATCGTTTCAGGGAAATCAACTTTTGTTACTTTACATGTTCTCAGAGAGCAAGGATTTGTTGGAGATATCAGTGTGCAGTTGATACCCCTGCCTATTTTTTCACTCCCTCTTGTCAATCAAGCTATGGAAAATGAGGATTATAGGTTGGAAAACAAGACAGTTATTATGGCAGAGAACATGACAATAGCTTCAGTAACTGTAGCCATTTTGCCAGTGAGTATTGGAAAATATATGTTCAGGTTCTGAGCAACTGAATGGTTTATGAACGCTGTGAATATTTTTCTGGTTGATATGATTTATTGTATAAAAATAGTACTTCATAATTTAAAACTTGATGAGAATATCTGTAATTCAATCCAGCAGTGATTCTGAGGCACAAGAATCTTGATGTGTACTTAATCCCTGAAAACAAGAGTTGCCCCATTCCTTTCAACTAGAACCAGGAAATCTGTGTGTGCACTCTCTTGCATGTGTGTATCAACTGCCTCCATTAAAGTGTATACACACAGACATGGGCTCTGTGGCATAGAACCCAGATATGCCTTAGTCAAGTAGGTTTGGGGTTTTTTGTTTATCTTTTTGTTTTGCTTTTACTGCTGCACATCAAGATGTGACTTTTAAATTAGACCCAAAATGGAATTAGCTGCATAGCTTTAATGGTGTCACTAAATTTTACTGCTACGATTCCTCATTTATTTAGCTTCAAGAAAAACCTGGAAACCACCAGTAATTCTGAGACTGAGATGAGATACTATCACCTCCTCTGGGCCAAAAGCCCAAGACTTTTCTGACTTATTTTCTGTTCCTCCCAACTCTCTGAGAATTATTTTTTGCTGTCTCTATACAAGTGCTGCCTTACTCATAATTATTTGGTCCAGCCTTCAAATTTAAGCTATTTTGAATTTCTTTATGTATAATGAGCCCCAGCTCTGATCCAGCAAAATTGAAATATGTTTGAAAATAAAATTGTTATTTATTACAAATTAAGCACTCTTTGCAGTCTGCATGGTTGGCACGACTAAGTAGCTGTGCTCCACCAGTCTGCTTGGGGATGGTAAAGGGACAATGACTGGTAGGAGCTGCAACATGCTGAGTCCCCCCATTTAAAAACACTTTCCCCCCTACAGGATAACGTTCCAGAATTACAGGAGGGGTTTGTAATCAACATTAGCAGTGTGCAGTTGCTGGACTCTTCGCTTATTGGAGGGCAGCCAAGTGTGAAAAGACTTGGCTTGGAAATAGCTGAGATAACCATAGAAGAGAATGATGATCCCAGAGGAATATTTCATTTCAGTACTACCAAGGTGAGAGCAAACTGAAAAATGTCAATGCCCCTGTGCTGTTATTACTGAGACTGACCATTTGGAGATAGAGAGCTGGTTTGGACTATCATATCTCAGTTTAACAAGGTGAGACATACACAAGCCTTTTCCCCATGCTGGTAGCACCCTTTGCGTCTGCCACAGTTAAACCAGGAAGCCCATAATTAAACATAGTTCCTTTCCTGTTCCATCTGTACCAGGACATTATGGTTACCAGATTCAGGAAAAACCAGCTTCAAACCATGTTCTAGAGACATGATCATCTGAACTAAGCCAATGTCTTAGCCCTTACCACTGAGTGACCTGAGGCAGACTCTAAGCCTAGAGAAGAACTTCTGCTTTAGGGAATGTTCAGTATGTGCAGCCTCAGTATGTGCTCAGTCAGCCACAGTAGTGGGTGAAGGAATTATAATAGCCTTGAGATTTAAGGAGTCAAGGAAGAGCCAGCAAAGGTCAAAGAATTCCAGTGGCAGTGGCAATGACAATATGTGGGGAATTTAATGGGCTCATGAACTGGGAATGAGGGCTGTGTTGGTGAGTGAGTAGTCACTGTCTGTTTGAACTCTGGGACCAGGATTCATATTAGGATAGAAACAGAAAGTCAGAGTGAGATCTCAGCTATGCTAAAGGCCATATATGGAGTCAACCAACCACTTGTCATAGGCCCAGTCCCTCAGGCACACACTCTGGCATTCTGACACAGGAGACCTCAAATCAGTGAGACTCTTTTATTGCAGCAAACATAATGGTAAAAGCTTAACGTTACACTCAGAAATCATATACCTTGTGACAATTAGCTATAAGCTCCATAAGCAATTCCAAAACAATGAAAGCTAATAACTATAACCCTTCAGAGATCCACACAACTCAGTTTCCCCCGTTACAATCTCTATGGCTCAGAATACAGGGCAAGGGACTCAAAATATTCCTGGCATAATCCATCGCAGGCAATCCAAGTCAAGGGTTTCCATATACAGGGCAGGGGTTTGAATAATTACTGGTGTAAGTTATCCCAGCAATCAAAGACAAGGGTTCTAGAAAAAGACCTAAACAAATCTATACATGGAAAGATTGAATCCAACCTTGAATTCTTCATTAGAACCTCCACGCTACATGGGTCAAGGCCTATCAAATCCAAGAGTTAAGACAGGTTCAAGAGTAAGTCTAGAGTAATCCCACACACAGAGAGATTTCAATGACCATAGCTTTCACTTTGTTATCTCCCAGGGATGTTGAAGAGTCCTTGGTCTCGAGTCACGAGTCAAGTCACGAGTCTTTGGACCCGAGTCTCGAGTCCGAGTCCGAGTCCTTGGTCCAAAATGGTGACTCACGAGTCACGAGTCCTGAGTCACTCCCAAAACTGACTCCACGAGTCCCTATTAAAATCAATGGGGTTTCCCCCCAACAAAATAAGGCTACTTCAGATGTGTGGCTTAAATAAATTCTAGGCACAAGTGTGCCTTTTTATTTCAAAACTCTGCAACTGATTTTGGCAAGAACAGACCAGGCAGAGAAACCCAAAATAACCAGGCAGGCAGAGGAGGCAGGGAACCCCAAACAGGCAGGCAGAGGCAGCCAAACCCAAAATGTCTGACCCTAACCCCAACCCCCCACAACAACACATCAATCAAAATAAATCTCAACACATCGTTGGGGCTGCGCTCCTGGTAGCTGTCCATAGTGGCCGAGCAGCGGCGCGCCTCGCTTCCATGCGCTCTTCACCGGTGATCGCGCTCCTTCTGGCAGAGCCAGAAGACTCGTCAACAGCCCAGGGATGTTGACGAGTCCTTGGTCTCGAGTCCCGAGTCGAGTCTCGAGTCCCATTAAAAATATTGGGACTCGAGTCCGAGTCGAGTCAGAGGGGGGACTCAGTCCGACTCACGAGTCGAGTCCTCGAGTCCGAGTCCCCATCCCTGTTATCTCCACGCTACATAGGTCCAGGCATAGAAAAGTCCAAGAGTCAGGATCAGTCCAAGCCAAGCTCTGGGCTCATCAGCACTGAAGATACATAATCCATAGCAAAAAAGAATTTGAAGTCTATGAAAAGTATAGCAGTACTTTTCATGGCAGGTTCTTAACAATACAAAGTTCAAAGAGACAAGGATTCAAATTGGATGAAGAGTCCAGGTGAAGAGTGCCCCAAGAAGCTCAGATGGCAGTAAGTCCAAACAGAGAGGATTTTAGGCAATATAGACAAGAATGTTCCTAACAAACATTCCCAGCCTGGTAACTGCTTAAAAGCGAGGGTGTGGCTGTGATAACCCCTCCTCCTGAATAACTAACTGACAAGGGATTTAGCCCATCAATGAGGCCCCTGCCCAAACAGGTGTCTCCTTTCTGCCCTTCAGGAGTGACGCTTCAACTGGTGTGACGCCTCTGAACTCCCCCCCCCCCCCGCTTGCTGGTTCTCACAGAGAAGCTGCCAGCTTCCTTCCTTGCCAAGGTTAAAGCTAGCAGCTGTACAGGAGTAACTTGACTCCTGCTTGCTTTCCTCTGAGCAAACTGACAGAGTTAGGTTCACACTGATTCTGACATTCCACACGCTGAATAGGCCCAAACCCTTCTGACCATTTCTGATCATATTCTAGCTATAAACTATAGCGCTCACTGCAGCACTGGGGCTGGGCCACAACCCCACTGGATCTGGCAAGATGGAACTAGAATGTTGTCCACACCAAACCTGATTGGCTGGAGGGTTCTGAGTGGAGCAAATATAAGGAACTGTTGAGGGACATCTGTAGGAAGTTTTTTTGAGAGTGTCACCAGGGAAGAGTGCCAATGGAAAAGTGTCTCAGGAGAAGTTGGGAGCCTGAGGAAAGCAACATCTAAACCAGGAAGCCAAAGTGAAAGCAGAAAAAGGCAGTAATTATGGTGAAGACTCCAAAAGTAGCCTTCAGGAAAAGCTGAGGCCTGGGTAACAGCTGGTGGAGGTCTGATGACAGAGCAACTATTGGAGCAGATTGAAGACTTCAAGGAAAGTTTGGTAAACTGTATTAAAGGTCCTAGGTAGTCATCAAACATTACCAGAAGGAGGACTACACATCAAGCCCTCAGGCCTGTGGTTTAACTGGGGTGGAGCTTGATTGGGGAATTGGTTAGGTTAGGGTTAGGGGGTTTGGTTAGGGTTAGAGACTGTAGCTTCTATAACCTGATTGATGGTAACAGTAACAACATAGGAAGCCTTGTTTTACAGTAATAGCCACAGATTATAAGCTTTCTTGTTCTATTTCCTTTTAATAAAATATTTCATATCTTTATTTACTATAACTGTACCTCTGGCCTGCTTGTCTCATGCTTAATTACCAGCTACCTTAGGTAAAAAGGATATGTTAATAAGGGGGTGTAGTCAGGACCGGTGCAAGGCAGTTTGGTGCCCTAGGCAAGATCAGATATTTAGCGCACCCCCTTCCCACTTGAGAGCGCTGTATTTTTTTCAAGGCGTTTCTGGAGCCCTCTTTAGCCCTGCACCCTAGGCAATCACCTAGTTTGCCTAATGGAAGCACCTGCCCTGGGTGTAGTTTTATGGTGATAGCGGAACTAAAAGTGTTAGTGGCAGTAGGATAACCTAGTGGAGGGTGGGATTCTCCACGGGCTCCATCTCTCCAGACATTTGCACTGTATGTGTGGATGCCAGGGAGAGGGGCTAATTGGCCCATGTGCTGTCAGGGGCAGGGCTAGTCAATGCATCCCTGTTTCCTGCTCATGAGTTGGTCTGCATGTGAGTAATAACATCTGAATAAGGCTGGTGCCTTTTAATATATCAAAACGGTTTGCTTCTAGCCAAACAGTCTTTATGCAATAGTAGGACAATATAAGTGGCTTGTGTTTTGGATTACATATTTTGATGCAGGATGTTTCTAGGATCTTTAGATAATTTAAATGGAGAATTAAGATAATGTTTTTGTTTGGCCTGGTATATCTAGAAGCATCTGAACAAACCATCCCAGCATCAGGGAAAATGTGTAGTTTTGTTTTCCCTGTTTTCTATGTCAGAAATGCAGTTATTATAATGCTCTGAACAATTGTCCAAAGTGTTAATTTAATGTTGCTTTCTTTCCAGGATGTGAGTGGAACAGTGGCTGGTTATGAGGTACCTCCACCAGATAATGTTCTGAAGCTACCAGTTGCTCGAAGGGCAGGAAAGTTTGGATTAGTAAATCTCTACTGGGAAGCAACACCTACCACTGCAAGCCTGGAAGACTTTACGCCATCATTTGGGAACCTTACATTTGCTGATGGACAAGTATGCTGATTCAAAAATTCACACACATCTTTTGACTATCTTAAAAAGAAGAAACAGATAAAAGAGGGAAAATGCATTAAAAACAGAATAATATTAAAATTGTGACTGGTCAGCAAGGAAGGCTTCCCAAAACAAAGACGTCTTTAGCAGGTGCTGAAAACAACATAGTGTTAGAGCCTGCCTGACCTCCAGAGGCAGGAAGTTCCATAGAAGTGGAGCCGCCACACTGAAGGCTCTTCTCCTGGTGGACTCCAGTTGGGCCATAGGTCCATGTGGAACCGCCAAGAGAATGTCCTCTGATGATCTCAGTGACTGGGCAGTTTGGTAAGGGAGAGGGCACTCTCTCAGTTTGCAGTTACTTTCACTTTGCTCACTTTTTATAAACCACATTCACAACATGTCTATAAGAAGTAAGCCTCATTGAGTCCAATGGGCCTTGCTCCCAGGTAAGTGTGTATACTACGGTCAATATCCAATCCTTCCCATGTGCCAGCAGGACCCACCACTAGCACAATGGGAAGCTAGCAGTTCCAGAAGCAGCTGGAAAGAGCAGAAACACTCAATTCCAAAATGGGGCAGAGCAGCTGAGCTCGCAGAAGGGAGCTCCGCTGACCTGTCCCACTCTGGAAACAAGAATTTCCGCTCATTTCCAGGGTTGCTATAGAAAGTGCTAGTTCCTGTTACACTAGCAGTGGGTCCTGTGTGTGCACAGTGGAACTAGTGGAGGCGCCACAGGAATATTGGATACTGCTCTAGGATTGCAGCCTCAACCTATCACCATATGTCTGGCAGGGATGTTGAAGAGTCCTTGGTCTCGAGTCACGAGTCAAGTCACGAGTCTTTGGACCCGAGTCTCGAGTCCGAGTCCGAGTCCTTGGTCCAAAATGGTGACTCACGAGTCACGAGTCCTGAGTCACTCCCAAAACTGACTCCACGAGTCCCTATTAAAATCAATGGGGTTTCCCCCCAACAAAATAAGGCTACTTCAGATGTGTGGCTTAAATAAATTCTAGGCACAAGTGTGCCTTTTTATTTCAAAACTCTGCAACTGATTTTGGCAAGAACAGACCAGGCAGACAAACCCAAAATAACCAGGCAGGCAGAGGAGGCAGGGAACCCCAAACAGGCAGGCAGAGGCAGCCAAACCCAAAATGTCTGACCCTAACCCCAACCCCCCACAACAACACATCAATCAAAATAAATCTCAACACATCGTTGGGGCTGCGCTCCTGGTAGCTGTCCATAGTGGCCGAGCAGCGGCGCGCCTCGCTTCCATGCGCTCTTCACCGGTGATCGCGCTCCTTCTGGCAGAGCCAGAAGACTCGTCAACAGCCCAGGGATGTTGACGAGTCCTTGGTCTCGAGTCCCGAGTCGAGTCTCGAGTCCCATTAAAAATATTGGGACTCGAGTCCGAGTCGAGTCAGAGGGGGGACTCAGTCCGACTCACGAGTCGAGTCCTCGAGTCCGAGTCCCCATCCCTGATGTCTGGAGACATGAAGGAGTTATCTGAATCCACCCAGAATCCTTTGTTTATTTTGAAAAACATTTGTATTCACAGCTGTTCATTCCTCATGCGGACATTCACATGGAAAAAAGAATTCTCCTTCATGTCACCAATCACATGGTGATAGAGGAAGCTTTCCTCCTGTTAATAGGTAGCTGCTTGAGTTGAGGCTGCAATCCTGTATATATTTCCCTGGGAGTAAACCCCACTGAACTTAATGAGGCCTACACTACATAGACATGCACAGAATTGAAGGGTTGGAAGGGTATTAGATGCACATGTTTACTGAGGGGCTGATCCTGGTCCCCACCTTCCCCCACAGTTCACTTCTCAGGCAGGGCTCAGTGAAGCATCAGCAGGGCCGTGTGGAAGTCCATACAAGTACAGAATTCGTACTGGGCTCAGAACTCAGTATTTTGAGCATCTCAGTTTCATTTTTTGCAAGCAAGTCTTTAGCACTTATGCCAGTCAGGATAAATGCCTCCCAGGCGCAAGGATGGCTCAGCAAGACTTCCAGTAGTTATAGGATAGGGCTTCAGTGCCCTGCATAGTACCTCACCCCTCCCCATGAGTAGGAGAAGCTGAAAAAATGTACCCCAAAAGCAAACATAATTTTTTATGGGTTCCAACATTCATTTTCTAAGCATTGTAAATCCAATCCTTGGTATCAGCAATGACTGTGCAGTCTGTATGATTGATTTTGTGGGAGTACCAGAAAAAAAAAATCCTGCTTCATTGGGGGGGTGGGGTGTCCCCCCACTGTGCTCCTTAATTCACAGTGAAAGTTTCAAATAAAATTTGGGAAAGTTGCAGTACAGTCAGCAACCCCTTGGAATACATTTCCATGACACCTCCCTGCCTTTCAGAACTGTCCCTGCAACAGCTTTTTAGATTAATAATAAGCATCTGTTGAACATTTTACAAAAGCTGATGCCCTTCTGTATTCAGGGATGCAGCTAAGTAATTTTAGTCTCAGGACTAAATGGTCTTAAAGGTCTTATTGTAACTGCTGCTGCTAGCTCTGCTGTTTGTTTTTAATCTGTGGTTTTAAATTTTATATTTTATATTGTATTTTATTATTTTAACTGTTGTAAACCGCCCAGAGAGCTTCGGCTATTGGGCGGTATAAAAATGTATTAATTAATTAATTAAATAAATAAATAAAATAAAGGGCCCCCCTCTTTAGATGGTAACGCGTGTAATGTCACATACTTCAAAATATGGTAAGCAAGCCATGCTGTGTTTGGGGGCTCTCCTGCTCATTCTGCTGAGTGGGGCCCTGAGTGGGGCCCCAAAGTCCTACCCTGATAGCACCATTGTCTGCACTGAGCTCACCAAGACCTAATGGTAAGGATGGTGAAGAGGCTATTGTGCAAAAGTGTTTTAAGGTAGGAGCTTGACTATTACTTTTTAATGAAATTTGATAGACCAATGTTCTTTCTTTCCAAAGAGGAATTATCTTGCTGGGTGCATACATTTCTTCCTGTCTTAGGTTGGAAACCACTTTGCTCTCTCTAGAGTTCATGTCCACTTTTTAAAAAAGAAAATCAGCAGTCTATTCCATTTCACAAATTGTTATCCTCTGAGTTTCTTGAGTTTCAGCATACTGATCATGATGCATTTTACCATTTCCACTGTGTGTGCTTACTTTTTACAGGAGACAGGTGTGATAGAGATCACCATCATAGATGATGAAATTGTTGAATTTTTGGAGATGTTCAGTGTCACCTTACTTAGAGTGACAGGTGGTGCCAGATTAGGGGAGGATGTGCAGGTGACTGTCATTATTCCACCAAATGACTCTCCTGTTGGGGTATTCGGGTTTGAAGAAAAACACGTAAGTGTGAGCAGGATATTTCATTTGGGAATATTTGTGTGCTGTGTGGTTATTGAATCAACAATTACTTAAACATATATAACACAAGGTTTTTGATCAAGTGTTTATCTAAACCAGGGTGGGCAACTTGGAGGGACCATTTTTGCGCCTGGGATCCCCCCCCACCAGGCCACACTGGGGGAGATTTTTCTAAAAAAATCACAATTTTGCTGAAATTCAGCATCAAGCCGTTATGTAGTGCTCAGTAGTGCTAAGAGCGTTACATTTAACTTTTTTGCAAGTGCTCTTTTAGTACTCAGTAGCTGCTATGCAGCCCCATTTTGTTTGTTAATTTAAAAAAAATGGGGCACAGCAGGGGGCTGCAGCAGGGTGGGTGCATGCAGCCCGCGGGCCATGCGTTGCCCACCACCCCTGATCTAAACAAAATAGGTAATATTTTCACTAGTAAAGAGTTATATTTTAACTACAAAATAGGTCAAAACCTTTCAGTAATAGCCCCCCAATTCTGGAATACCCTCCCCAGAGAGGTCCACCTGGCACCTACTTTGTTATCATTTCAGTGCCAGGCAAAGACTTTTTATTCTCTCAGCTCTGTCTTTCTGCAAAGTTCTATCCTTATATATTTAGGGTTTTCTTCTTCTTTTTTCTGATGCCTGTTAGCCTCTGTTGCTTTTAACTGATCTCTGCTTTTGATTGTTTTATTATGCTGTTTGGTTTTTAATGTGGATTTTGGATTTTATTTATGTTTTTATTTTATGTTGCCCTGAGAGATTTTAGCTATTGGGTGACTAATACATTTTAGAAATAAATCATGAATATATATATTTGTAAACGTATCAATTGTAAGGAATGTACTGTATACCAAAGCTAAAGTGTAAAGGTATGGGTTTTGAAATGGGAGTTAGTTCTGCACAAGAAGGCATGGGGGGGGGGGGTTTAGGAGAGATCTGGGCTCCTTCTGCCCAATATTGGCATGTGTTTGGAGTAAACGGGAAGGTGGAGTGATAAGTTGTCCTGTCAATCAGTGCAGCATACAGACTGTGTGCTCTCCTTCATTCTTTGCCTTGTTCTGCTGATGGGCCCAGAGGCAATATGGCCATCCTTTAATATATTTTATTGGCCATCTTTTTTCTTTCTTTTTATTTTTAATTTCCATCAAGTATCTTTTTTTAGGAACCATAAACCAGGGGTGGGCAACTTGTGGCCCTGCAGATGTTTGGCCTACAAGTTCCATGATCCCTCACTATTGGTTACGTGGGCTAGGGATGATGGGAGTTGTAGGCCAAAACACCTGGAAGGCCAGAGGTTGCCCACTCTTGCCATAAATGGACCTGAAAGCAAAACTACCTCCTCTTCCACCATCACAATGTGTAGTAAGTACAACACCCACATGTTCTGATGTCATCATGTTGTGCAATTCCCTTACCCTTGCCGATGATATGGAGCCAATGGTATGGAGTGTAGGTGGAGAGAGACAAAGTGTGATGATATTACAACACTGGGTAAGTTTTAGTACATGTTGTTAGAGGAGAACGCAACACAGTGCTGCCATGTTTGATGGTAGGCCCTTGCTTCACCCTGAGGGGCCCAATCTCTCATTATTAATGGCTGCTTCCAGGCCAAAGGTGACAGGATGTGTCACAATCCAGTTTTGTTTCTGTTGGGGCAACTTAAGGAGTTTCATTTTTCTTAGGAAGGCTCCCTGCATATTATAATTTTTCCAACTATTTGGGGGGGGGGGTTCTCCAGTTGGAATGAAAAATTGCTTCTTTGACTTATATTTATTCCACTGCTGTTGTAATCCAGTGCCTGATTAATCTATTTGATTTGCTTCTTTCCTTATATAGTTGTTTTGTGCAGATAGCTTTATTGTTAAAGAGGCACATTAATAGCTGATTTTAATACCAGAGATAAGATGTTATCTTCAGAGGCAGGATATTAAGACAAGCATGTTTCAGATCATCCTTAGGTTGCTAGGATACTGTTGCACAGGAAGGACACTAGGTTGTGTCCACATGAAACAGTCACTGGTACATGTCGAGTTGGTTTTTATTTTTTGGGGAAATGTAATAAACAGATTTAATTGTTTTACAAATTCAGTCACTATTTCAGATGCCAAAAAGAGAAATCTTGAGTAGTTTTCACAAATGTTAAAATATTGCTGTTGATGGGTTGTGCTCAATGAATGCTCTGTTGAACCAATTCTATTGTGTATGTTTCCCACTTGAAGATATGAAAGAAGCAGGAAGTATGAGTCAGCAATCAGAATTTTGAGTGTAGGGGGAAGAGAGTCTTTAGTCTCAGTCCAGTAAGGCTGACATGTGCACAGAAGTAGGCTTCTGCTGCCTGCCTGCAGTTCCTGGCACTTGATCTGTGCATCTAACATTTTGAGCTGTACTGGCGGTTCCCACAGTGGATCAGGAACTCCATGTGTGGTACTGAAAGGATGATCAGTGCTTTCCTCTTTGATGGCACCAATTACCTGTTGCAGGCCATGGCTTTCTTCCCTTCTTATCCTATGTTAAGAACATTCATGACACCGTGTCGGGGCACTTCTCTAAATCTTTTCAGTTTTTGTTGTTTTAGGTAATGTTGAAGGAGCCCCAGTTGATTGATGATCCTGCTGCAAAAGTCTTTCTTACCGTAAGTCGGAGTCAAGAAGGCCAGGGAGAAGTTCGAATTATTTGGATTCTGGAAGAGGCAGCCAAATATGATCTCACTCCTCTCAATGGAACTCTTCTTTTTGCTGAGGTACGCCCATCACTTGCTAGCTTTGCCTTTTTCTTTTCTTTCATGCTTATGTATGTATTTACCAGTCTGTCTGAGGGTCATGGAAGGTGAAAGCCATTCTTCTGTATGTACTTTTAAACATGAATAAATATTCTTGCTTGAATACTATCAGATGTACTCACAGAGACACTTTCTTGTTGTCGATCCTAATGTAATGTGTTTGCACAGTTACTCTGACTCCAAATGTAAGTAGGAAGATTTCTTCAGGATCACTTGTGCAATGGTGAGATATGTCTGGCTTTAGGCTTTAGTGCTGCCAGAGAAGGGCTGTCAGCTTCCCTTCCTGATGCTGCTGTGAGCCATGGATGGAACTTGCCGCTTCTCTTTAGGAGTCCATTTCTTTGATCCGTAATTAGGTGCCTTCTGCTTGATGAAGTAGCCAGCTGAGAGGATAAATCTTCCTTGACAGAATGTGAGAGCTTAGAAGTCTTTAATTATTTATCTGGTTAAAATACTAATTTGTTGGGAAGAGAAGAGACGTTTTCCTCTGTCAAAATACCAAGTGACAGCTTTAAGATGAACTATTGTTTATTCCATTCTAATGTAGATGGAATCCCAGAAAACCATAGTTTTGCAAGCAATTCAAGATGGCCTGTTGGAAGGTGATGAAACTTATACAATTCAGCTGGTGTCTACTGATAACACAGAGATCTCACCAATAAATGGTAAATACATGCACAAAATTTCAATTTTGAGGCAGTATCCAAATATAATCAGTTCTTGAATTACAGGGAGGCCAGAGTGGTTCCACCCCCACCCACCCCCTTTTCTGGCATCTTCCATAACCATTATCTTTAGAAGGTTACAGGATGGCATGATTAGGCTAAAATTGGGGGAAATCAGGGAGTTGAACTTGTGTATTTCATTAATTTCATTAAGGTGCCCTTAGCTTTCCCTCCATAATTTGAGCATAAAAGATTGCCTTGTGCTATTTCTGATTATTACAGTATTTACTTAGTTTGCTAATCTTTCCTGAATAGGATTTTACTGACTAGTGAAGCACAGCGTTTATGAGACTTTTGAAAATGTGTGTGGTGGTCATGCTGGGCTTTGAACTTAAAATACAGTGTTGTCCTGAATGTTCACACCAACTTTAATTCTGGTATCTCACTCTTCCACGGAGAAATCGCATTGTGTTGTATTTAATTTCTTTACTGCTCCCCTTGAAAACAGGTGTGAGTTGAGCTGGTATTCAGAGTAGAAATGTAGAACTGTGACCTGAACATGTGTAACAAATTTCTTTCTCAGTGCTCAGCAGAGTTTTTGCATTACAAATAAACTGACAAACTGTTGTACTCTATGGTCCTCACATCTCTCAGTCAATTAACATATACTTATTGAACAATAAATTAAGGATAGTATGTAGAACAAGTTGTGATAAAAGGATTGCTTTACAATTCAATATCAGATACAGACAGTGGTGTTTAGCTGTGGCAAATGGGATCAACACACTTAGCATCTGGTGTATGGGTGTTGGCAGGCCAGTATGCTACGGCAAATAGGTTTTACATGTAAATTCTTTTTAGATGTAAAAAGAATTTACAGAAACACCCTCAGGGATGACTTTGGGCATGCTGTCTGCATGTATGGGGATTACACCTGTGTTTCAGGATTAGGGTTAAAGCTCAAGTTAGGGTTAGGGTTAAGAAAACGTGGGTCCGTGTGCATGTCCCGGGGCCTGGAATTATTTTAGCTGGGTAGAAAATATTAGCGGACAACAGAAACACCCTCAGGGATGACTTTGGGCATGCTGTCTGAATGTATGGGGATTATACCTCTGGTTCAGGATTATGGTTAAAGCTCCAGTTAGGAAGGAAACCTGGGTCTGTGTGCATGTCCCGGTGCCTGGAATTAGCTTAGGAGGGGTAGAAAATGTTAGTGGGCAACAGAAACACCCTCAGGGATAATTTGGTCATGCTGTCCGAATGTATGGGGAGTATACCTGTCTTTTTGAATTAGGGTTAAAGATCAAGTTAGGGTTAGGGTTAAGAAAACCTGCATCTGTGTGCATGTCCCGGGACCTGGAAATAGCTTAGGCAAGGCAGAAAATGTTAGTGGCTAACAGAAACACCCTCAAGGATGACTTTGGGCATGCTGCCTGAACGTATGTGGATTACACCTTTGTTTCAAATTGGGGTTCAAACTCATGTTAGGACTTTGGGTTAAGAAAATTTGCGTCTGTGTGCATGTCCCGGGGCCTGGAATTATCTTAGGTGCAAGGCAGAAAATGTTAGTGGCTAACAGAAACACCCTCAAGGATGACTTTGGGTATGCTCTCTGAATGATGGGGATTACACCTGTGTTTTAGGATTAGGGTTAAAGCTCCAGTTAGGGTTAAGGAAACCTGGGTCTGTGTGCATGTCCTGGGGCCTGGAATTAGCTTAGGCGGGGCAGAAAATGTTAGTGGGCAACAGAAGCAGCCCCAGGGATAATTTGGTCATGCTGTCCAAATGTATGGGGAGTATACCTGTCTTTTTGAATTAGGGTTAAAACTCAAGTTAGGGTTAGGGTTAAGAAAACCTGCATCTGTATGCATGTCCTGGGGCCTGGAAATAGCTTAGGCAAGGCAGAAAATGTTAGTGGGCAATCGAAACACCCAAGGACATTGGCTGTGGTGATATTGAGCAATTTGATGAGAACTCAACTGTGACAGGATGGCTATGCAAAAATATATTTCCTTTTCAGTATTTGTTAACCACCTTGATTTTAATCCAAAAAGGGCAGGGTGGGGTGGGGGGATAAAGTTCTATCAGTAATGTTGAGCTTTTTTTTTAATCAGCAAAGTTCTTCTTTCTATTGACAGGTATGGCAGCCATCACTATATTGGGAGACAGAGGAGCTTCTGGGGTTGTTGGAATAGCTTCATCATCCACCCATATTCTGATTGGGGAACCCATAGGAAAGTATAATGGGACTGCTTTTATTGGGTAGGTACATCACTGAGTTCTGTACCTTTGTTGTAAATTGCTGTTTGATCTGTAAACTTGTGCAAATACTTATTTGCCAAGATGAAAATCCCACCCTTATTTAAGATATGTTTGGTAACAGCAAGCTTTGACAGCTTTGAGATTTTATTTTTTTTTAATGCAGAATGTTGGGTTTTTAAAAAACCTTTTTGTGGTCTGATTTGAAGAGATACTGAATAATTCTAATAGTTCCTATTCATGTAATTGGAGGCACACACAGCTTTTATTTTCAAAACTTTGGATTTCTATATAGAATATATTTCAAATAAGATCCCTACCATCTGGGGAAAGTGATGGACTTAGTTACTATCTTAATTCATTACAGACAGAATCTTCACTTCTAATTATAGATTGGTATAAAGAGGTGTGGGATATTGCTTTAAATGATAAATTAACATGTAGTATTAAATGAAAAAGGGACAATTAAAGAAAAATAATTTTAAGGATATATGGGGACCATTTTTAGATTATGTTTTAGTAAAGTGAAAAGGGAGTAAGCCATGTCAAGATATGATGTATTTTTGGAATATTGAATAATATTGGATTATGTGGATATAATTACCTTTTGGCCCTATGTTGATGGGTGCACTTTGGAGTTATATGTGGTGTGTGTGTGTGTATGTGTGTGTGTGTATTTAAAAAAAAAAAATAAGAATCTTCACTTCTATTTCAATTAGCCTGGGAAATGTCAGCATCCTTCCAGATGCTAATGGACTCCAGTGATGATTGTGTTTTGGTGGGTGACCTGCATACTGGCCTGCCAACGCCCACACACTAGATGCCAAGTGTGCTGATCCCTCCACAGCAGCTTTCCCCAAGTTTGTGTCCTCCAGATGTTTTGGACTACAGCTCCCAGCATTCCTGACCATTGGGCATGCTGGCTGGGGCTGATAGGAGCTGAAGACCAAACATCTGGAGGGCACCAACTTGGGGAAGTCTGCTTTACAGAATGCTGCTAGACTGAATGCACTAGTAGAATCTAGGGATGGACGGCACTGTCAATTTTGGTTTCTCCCAGTTTCTCATTTTTCCAATCTTACATTTGCTTCATCTCAAGCATTGAGAATTTCGCTAGTCATTCATCCTAAAGTTTGAGGGTTTTTAAAAAAAGTTTTGTATGAAAATTCATAAGCCTTTTTGTGCACATTTCTATGAATACATGCATTTTTGCCTGATATACACATTTTCTGCAAGCAGTTTTCCCAATATCATGCCCTTTTGAACGTTATTTATCCTATATGCATTTTTGCACACATTTTTGATTGAACTCCATTGCACAATTCAGAGAAGTGCAAATTTCTAAGTATAACTGAATTTTGGTTTGCATATAGTAGTTCAAAAGTACAAAACTAGGTAAGTTTACATTAAAATGCAAACTGAATGAATTACTCCCCCCAACCCAAGACTCAACACGAGAAACATAGCAATTTTGACAAAGAACTAGCAATGGTACCTTCAAAAACCCACGATAACAGGTGCCTCTTTTCTGAGGCTTTCTTTTTCTTTTTCTTTCAGGTTTGTGGGTACCATTGTTAGCAATCTGGAAGAAGTCTCAAAATACCCAAGAGTTCATACTATGCATAAAATGCAGCTGGAGATCAGATTTTAATATGTCCAGCCACAGTATGAATTAACATTAATGTTTATTTTCTGCTAAATCGTATAAGTTCAGAGGTCCAAGATATATAACTTTCCCAATACACACTGTTTGTCCACTCAGAAGAACAGCAATGATTTTGCTGCAGCCTTTTTGAGAAAAAAAAATCTGTCTAGGATTGACTGCAGTGTTTGCTGTACTTGAAGGTGAACCAAAACCATGAAATCAAATTTGAAACATGACCATGTGCCTGTTGTTGTCTCTGCAGCATAGAACGTGGGCCAGGGATTTTTGGAGAGGTCACCGTCTCCTGGAATATAACACCACCTGATCAGAAGGAATTTGCTGAGATATCAGGAACGTTGACCATGAGAGACAGGCAGTCTGCTGCTGTGGTACTGATACAGGTATGAACTATAGAATTAGATGTTCTCTATAGGGTTAGATGGAGAATCCTATACTCCAATTATGCAGCAGTGTGGAGATAAGCAGTCACTACACTAGCGCAATGGCCACCATAACCTGTGCATGCTCAGCTGAAGCAGGGAGAGGCAAACTCAACACTCAGAAAATCCGAAATGGTGCAAAAGCGGAAGCCATGCCCACCAGTTTGGGGATATACCAGCGGCAACCCTCTCACAAAGAACGAGTCAATGGACTCATCATGATGACGGGGACATGGCCCATGACATCCGCCTGTATCAGAACACACACCAGGGGCAGTGCTAGGTACTGGAAAGATCTGAGGCTCAGGCCCGCAGGACAAAAAAATGCACAAATTTGCATATGCCAATTTACATATGCTCTAAAGTCCTGTGTGTGTGTGTGTGTGTGTGTGTGTATCTTTAAAGAACCCTGTTTCCTCACAACACCCCTATTTGTAAAAAGGGTTGTATGGACAGAGGAGAGGAGGGCATTTGATTTCAGAACAAAACGTCAGGCAGAAAGATTCAAGGGGGCGGCGGGCGGGGGGGCAGCACGAGGTGAAGCACATGTGGGCAAAAGCCAGCTAGTTCAAGGGGATCAGATGCAAGGGAGATCTTCAGGGCACCTGTACCTTTATTTCAGCAAGTGCCCATGGACAGCAAGGTGGTGGGGCAGATGGCCGCCCAGAGATTCAGGGCTCCAAATGAAAGATTTGGGGCTCCAACCTAGTGGGCTGCCTGCTAACACTGCCTGTGGCACACATAGCTCCCTCGGCAGGAGGCTTGCAGAAAATGCACACAACCCTCCTCAGACAAGGGTTCAAGAGTCAACAAAAGAGGGAAAGACTCTTTTGCCACACAGCCAAAAGGGAGAGGCACACACACACACTGACAGCAGCAGCCTCCAGTGGCTCACTGCATAGACCACAGGGCTGGAAAACTGGAGATGTGAGTTCAATCCCCACCAGGGGGAAGGGGGGAAATGCCCCTGCTCAATTTTGCATGCCATGCAAGCAAGCAAACAAACAAACAAACACCAGACATGTCAAAGGTAAAAGAGAGGAAGCTGCCTGGACTCAAACCCTTATTGCTAACATGACAGAGCAGCTCCTTAACCATTCAGTCACAGCAGCAGGCAGTAATTGGACATATCATGGTGCATTTCTCTCCCCTGCCAGCCTCAAATCCCAGTTATATATGCCAGGAGCACAAGGGCTGGAGGAGAACAAGTCGAGTCTCCCATGCAGGAGGGATCAGTGTTCAAATCCCACACGAGGAAAGGAGGGGAGCTCCCCTCCCCCAGGCAGAGCTGAACCGACCAGGTGGAGGGCAGCATGGACCAATAGTCCAGCACAGGCTAGCCAGCCCCCTTAGCCCACCCCTCCCCCTGGCAATGTAAATGACCAAGACTCCCCCTCTCCACACTGCTATTTTGCCTGGTAGTTTAACCCTGCCAGGTAGCATCCCACCAGTTCTCATTGCCTTTCCCCCTCATCATCCCTCCCTTATCATTCCTTTACCTCCCCAATACCAATTCACTACCTCAGATATCCTGGCAGTGGTACCCATCCCAGCCGTGCATCCTGAATGGCCTGCCCCCTCACAGTCCAGGGAACCTGAGTGAGCTTACACTGGGGGGGGGGGGCACTGGCCCTGAGCCCTGGGAGCGTCCAGTACAGGGTCCTTCATGCTCAGAGTCCCATCCTTGGGCCAGTTGAAGCCAGATCCTACTAGGCTGTAGAAAAGGAATCCTTATCTACCTCACCCTAGCAACAAAGAAACAAGGCATGTGGTGAAGGCAAAGCCTGTATTGCACAGCATCTGGGGATGGAGTAGATCCTGAAAGGGAATTCCTTACACCAGATATGGGAGGACTGCACTGTCGACCGGTGTGTTGTCATGGACTGGAGATCGATGGGATACAGAATAAATGTGCCCCTCCTCTGTTCTGTCCCCATTCCGTCCATGACTCTGCTCTGTTTGAGCTGTTTCGCTGGCACATCTTTGCTGGCACAGCGACTCCACTTGTGGAGTGTTCTGCCAGCATATCCGAACTGTTGTGCCAATGTATCTTCCATGCCGGCCGCATATTTGGCATTCTGTTGGTGCACTGTGGCTTCTGCCACATCTTATCGTGCTACATCTCAAGTACAGGATTATGCCCTTAGTGTCCCCTGATGGTGAGCTCATCTATCTTGGTTCACATTCAGAAGCAGAAATCCCCACCCACCCATTATGATGACTGCCTACACATCCTTTCAGCTTGGTCTGTTTGCTTTTCTTTAGGCTCTAGATGATAACCTCCCTGAGGAAAGGCATCATTATCAGTTCCATCTAACTGGCATCAGCGATGGAGGAACCATAAATGAGTCTGCCAGCATAGCAAATATCACCATGGCTGCTAGTGACTTGCCCTATGGGCAGTTTGCGTTTTCTCAGGAACTACTGCAGACAACAGAAGAAGAAAAATGGGTTTGCGGAGTTTAAATACTGAATTATTGGAAAGGCTTTTCATTATTAGAGATCTAGGTTCTGCATTTGAGTCTGAGTTTAATGGCAAGTCATCTGCTACAAAAACAAGCCCAGAAAGTTCATTCTACTTTTGTGTTTTAATTCTGTTTTAATGTATTAATCAGTTATTTGTTATTTAGTTAAGCTGAAGGTGGATACCAGCAGATTCTGTAAGGCCATGTCCCCACATTTTGTGTTAAAGGAAGGTTGTTGCTGCTGAATCAAGTAGGGATGGAACCCCAAAATTGGTAGTCTGCCTTTACTATGTAAGGCAGGGGGTGGGGAACTGGGGGCCACATTCTATCAGTTGCAGTGTGTGGGGGGAGACAGGGCCAGCACTGGCAATGGGTGGGGCCACTTCACACACACACACACACACACACACACACACACACACACACAAAGATCCTACACACACTGTTATTAGGCCTGGAAAAAGCCTTCCAATGAAGTCAATGGATGGCTTTTTCCAAGCCTAATATGTCAGCACGAGGAGGAAGGCAATGGGGGGAGGTCACAGCTGAGGTCAGCTGCAACTCCCTCCTCATCCCATCTCTGCAGAATGATTTTTATACGCCTAATTGCAACATAGGGGGATTTTTTGGAGGGGAGGGTGTAGTGCATGGGGAGGGGAGTACTAGCCCTTCCGTCCCCAGGATAGACCCCCCAATGGCAATTATGCTTTTTAAAAGCCTCAACTGACACCAATGAAGGGGTTTTAAAAGGCTTAATTGCTTGTGGGGGGCTGAGGGGAGACTGTGGGCCAGATGGGGAGGCCACACAGGCTGCATCCGGCATGTGGACCACAGGGTTCCCAGCTCTGATGTAAGGGTTCCTCATACGCATGAATGAGGCTGTGCATCCACCGAGCAAACATTGGGTACAGTTTGGAACCGGCCCAGTTACACACCCATTTTGAGATCACCATCTAACCCCAGGTGACTGATTTCAAAATAAATGAAGCATGTCAAACCTGAATATCAGTCCTTGTTGGGAAGCTCTTACAAATCCACAGAGTACTCAAAAACATGAAGCCAGCACTATGCACATGATGACATCGGCACGCATGCCATATGCATGTTGATTTGTGCATTTTCTCTGGTGACTTAAAACAATCAAGGTTCCTCTCAAAGTGGCATTTTTCTACTCAGAATGTTTCCACTATTCACCAGAAATCTAATCTCAGAGTTAAACCAGTTGTTAGGGTTTGTTAAATGTAGCATGCTTGGGGAAATAGGGCCTTAAGAAATGTTTGTCTCCAACAGGCGAACATCACAGTTGTCCGTTCACATGGGTATTATGGACAAATTTGCCTCTGGTATCGGACATTGAATGGAACTGCAGTGGAAGGCATGGATTTTGCTGTCATGATGGGAAAGCTTACTTTTGAACCCCATGAGACTATTAAAACTATTTATGCTGAAATCCATGATGATGACCTTCCTGAAGGACCAGAGGAGTTTTCAATAGAAATTACAAAAGTGGAACTGCTGGGAAGGTAAAAATAAATTTCATGGTATCAGAGAAGATTAGCCACGTCAGCAAAATGTGCTATATATGGAATATCATTTAGCAAAGCTGGTTGTCTTTTCTTGATTTTATGTCCTGGATTCGACAGTAGATTTCAAGATAGAGATTAATGACTGGGCCTAAAACCAAGGTTGCAAACCAGGACTGAAAACCCAGGCTCATTCTCATAGCACCAAACCATGGTTTGGTATTATGTCAAAACCAAGCCAATTTGTAATAGGACAAAAATAGGAACATGCAGGAATCTGAGCTTATTGCCTAAATTATTTCTATTTCTCTTCACATGTTTTTGCAAGTGGATTTGATTTTATGATAAAAGAAAATGGACTACAGGTTGACCAGCCCCCTGAGATAGGAAATGCTTCGGTAATGAGAATTATTATATCAAAAAGTGACAATGCAGAGGGCATAATTGAATTTGATCCACTCTATACAAGTCTACAAGGTAGGTTAAGTTTTAGCATCCTACTGCATCACAGAGGGATTTCATAGATTTCATAGATCATAGAGTTGGAAGGAGCCTACAAGGCTATCGAGTCCAACCCCCTGCTCAGAGCAGGAAACTAGAGGAGGGGTCTCCCATCCAAGTAATAACCAGGCTTGACCCTGCTTAGCTTTCCACACTCAGACAAGCTGAGCCAGGATCATTTGAGTGATTTTATCATTGTTAGTGGTGGTCCCAGGGCATGGTGTGAAGGCATATGATACAGCATCCTTGCTTGACCTAAGCAGGTCTCCGTCTGGTGAGTGCCTGTATGGGAGACCACTTGAGAACTCCATGTACATTGTCAAGTTCTGTGTAAGAGAAGCAGAATATTAATGTAATGATAAAGCAGTAGTAAGTAACTATTCAAAGTTCTGTATTTGATGGAAGTTTTTATCACCTTATTGCAGGGGTGGGGAAACACTTTCAGCCCGAGAGCCAAATTCAATTTTGGAGACGCTCTCGGGGGCCACATTCCAGTGGTGGGTGGGGCAATGCCAAAAGGGGTGGGACCAGGGAAAGGGGCATGGCCATCTGGGGAAGCCCAGAGGGGCGGATTGGGACCCCAAGAGGGCCAAATTTGACCCCTGGGCCTGAGGCTCTCCACCCCTGCCTTATTTTTTTTCCCAATGGCATCTTTGGCCACAGTAGAATAAAAAAATGGGGAGGTTAAAAGCAGTATCTTTGTATCGACAAAGAAAAAAACAAAGGCAGCTGCTCAGAATCAAGTCTACAAATAATTGTGATGTTAATTATACAGTACACCTGACATTTTTGTTAAGGACCTTGATTTTTAGTTGTCCCAATCTAGTGTGAGGGCAATGCTTGTACAGAAGCAGGTTTCTGTGCACACATCCGCGGCTAGATCAGGAACCACAGACACTAATGGGTGCAACGTGCATGTTCCCTGGTGCTGGATCACTGTATGCAGCAGCTAGAGCTGTATCTGCTGCATTCATTCTGTCCCCCAAAATGCACGTTGCCGTAATCAGATGATTAACAGGTTTACAGCTCTCATTACCTGTTTGGGAAAATAGGAGAGGGGAACTAAATAATCTAATCCAGGATCAGTCAGATATGCATGTAATTAGCTCACTGGAACCGGGCCCAGGTGCCTTTTCACACCATCAGATTTGGTAGTCTTTGAAAAACTGAAATTCATGACATGACCCTTGAAATATCTACAAGACTCTAAATGAATTGAGAGTGTAAATGAACACTGAGTTTATTACAGATTTGGTTATTAGCTGCTGTTTTCATATTTTTTTTATTTTGCGCCTACTCCCAGCATAACCTGCTTTCTTTGTGCTGCACTGAACAGTTGGTGATCCAAAATCAGCTTTACATTGCAGCCCTCCCTCTCTGCAACTTATTGCTCTGCCATAAACAGTCTCACCTGTACCCACAATTGTTACATTTTCTTTTCCACTAAAACAGTCCACTGATAAGCAGCATCGACTCTACTGGCTCCCGTAACCTTGCCTTGTGTAGACTCTTATGTTCTCTGCCTTCCAGTTCAGGGCATTTGTTATCTCTTTTTCTTATTTCTTCCTGTGCATTTCCCACTTGCTTAGCTAAAAGGCATATAGGCACCAGAACCCAGACCATGTGTATTGCTAATATATGTTTCCCTCTGCATGCATGGGCTCTATCTACCAGATGACAAGTCTCCTGAATATATAAGAGGAAATGATAGGCCCCAACATATTTTATGCATAATGTGAAAAGTTGTACATCTGGAAAACAATGCTTTTACGTGGATTCTGGTGGGTTAAATAGCTTACGTGAAATGTAAGAGCATACATGTAAGAGCATAGGCTTCTTGTATGATTATCTACCTACATGGTTCAAACAAGTGAAAATAATCAGGTTTCAGGCATGTGTGGCATTATCTTTTAACAATTATACTTTTGTCACAGTGAGGGTGATATTTGTAGACAATGGCCTAATGCTATCTGAGCATCTCCTATATGTGTGAGATCAATACGTACTCAGGTGGTTATGTAAAAGCGTGCTGTCATGCCCCTGCCCATGGACAAAGCGTTATATCAGGTAGTATGTGAGGGGAGGGGGGAGTCTGAGAGGAGTGTGGAATGTTGTGATGTCTGCTGATTGGCTGAGAGAGTGAGGGGGGGTGAAGCCTGTGATATAAACAGTGGGCGGTGCTGTTCAGGAGGGAAGTCGCAGACGGGAGGGGGCGGGAGAGAAAGAGAGAGGGGGAGAAAGTGAGCTGTGGAAGTGAGTTGGGAGTGGGGAGGGAAGTCTGAGTGGAGTTGGGAGCCGGAGCCTTGTCTGCGAGAGAGAGAGAGGGAGAGGGAGAGGGAGAGAGTTTTCAACATTTAGAATCCTAACACCTATTTCCCTACCCTTGATTGTAAATGAATACACTTGTTTCCTTTTTAAAAAAAATTAAAAGGAGTGGTCTGAGTTGGCTACCCTGAAGGGGGTTGGTGGCAGCAGAGGAGATTATCAGAGTGTGGAGGTGGGGTCTGACAGGTGGTGGCGAGCGGTAGTGAGGAGTGGCGTCACACATACAAGCTAGAAAGCCTACACTAAAGCTGCAGTCCTATATCCACTTATCTGGGAATAAGTCCCATTGAACGTAATTCTGTTTTACTTCTGAGATAGCATGTATAGGGTTGCACTGTAATTCATTTTGAATTCATTTTTTCTCTTTTTTTTGGTAGTGGAAGAGGAGGTTGGAATGATAATGATTCCAGTAGTGCGAAGACGTGGGAAATATGGCTACGTGACTGCAGATTTCATATCTAGAAGTATTTCAGCACTTCCTGATGGAGTTGACTACAGTGTTATAAATAATTCAGTCATTTTTCATCATGGCCAAAACCAGAGTTTTATCAGTGTCTTAATCACAGATGATGAGGAAAGGTAATGATATTAAATACATCTTTGCATTTTTCATTCACTTGCCAACAACTGTTCAACAATTGTGCTTGACACCATTACACGTGATATGATTATAGATAGAACTGAGTTTGTGATTGCAGAAAATTGATAAGGCAACCATAGAAATATGAGACTATCCTTTGCTTTTGGAAAAATAATTAAATTTTCAACTGTATATTATTCTTATTCTTATTCTTATTCTTATACCGCCCAACAACCGAAGCTCTCTGGGCGGTTTACAACAATCCATAAAAACACACAATACAATAAAAATATTATACATATAAACAGGAAATGCAGTGAGACCAATTAAAAAGCAACCACCCCACCATACAGTATGCAGAGTTAAAGGCCTCAATATAGAGGGCAGTCTTAACCTGGCGCCGAGCATTTGGGGAAATCGCAGGGGGCGGCACACCCGGAGTACAATGGATGAGCCTCACCCTGGGAAAACCACCTTCGTGATCATGGTGTCTCCCCTGCCAGGTAAGTATAGCAATTATTGATAGTGCAAAATAGAAAACTACTGTTGTCTCAGTCCATTCCCTGGTTAGCAGAGATTTTTCCTGTAAATTTCTACTAGGAAGAAATGAAAATTACTGCTTCTGTTTCACTGTTTAATAAACTGCAATTATTATCCACATATAAATTCAGAAAACACTGATTTGTCTTAATTTGAGGCCATACACTGACACACAGTAATTTCCCTTTGCTTAAATCTACAAATGTAAACAACCTCCACAAAGCTACTCTTGAAATATATGCAAGTGTTCTGGCAAACTACTGGCCCTTTGGATTTCAGTGATACTTGTGTGGAGGGATAGTGTTTGGTAGCAAAATATGATCTTTTCTATTCTCCCTGGAACAGAGAATATGCTGAGCAGTTTGAAATCCAGCTAATAGGTGCCAGTGGGGGAGCAGTCCTCGGGCTCCACCTAGTGACCCAAATAACTATTGCTAAAAGTGACTCTCCACATGGGATTGTCCGATTCCTCAACCAAAGTGGAATAATTCTCCTCAATCCTAATGTGTCATTGACGCTGTCCTTGGTGCTGGAAAGAACTGGAGGATTGATAGGAGACTCTCAGGTATGCCTTTTCCCACTCAAATTCCTTTTCTTTTCTTTTTTAATGGTAGTCATAGATTCTTTTTGTAGGAATGCACATGCTTATGAAACTAATGAGATGAAACTTACATGCCTTCACTTAAGTCTTATAAGATTGTGTACTGTAAGGGTGTAAACCTATACATGCTGCTGAATATAATAAGACCTGGGGAGAATTCGTCCAGTTCAGAAGCAGTATGGTGGTGGTATTGATAGCCCTCAGTTGCTATTTTAAGTACCATTATGCCAGAAAGAGTCATACAAATACAATATCTGTGCTATAGGAGATTCTGAACTATAGCTCTGAATGGGCTGGAACTAAATCATTCTGCTAGATTTTATTCCATACTCTCATGTGAATATTTCCCAAGGAAAGTAGCTTCTTATGGGAAGGATCCAATGGTGTCCAGCTGCTAGTGTTATTTAAATTGTGCTAGCGGAAACCAACATTAGTGCAATGTAAATAGCACTTCCTAGCGCAATAGGTTCCCCAGGAAACCCATCCTGCTAGCAAGCACTATGACTATTGACATCGCGTCAGTCTTGGTTTCCTCTGGTGCAACATGAACAGTTGCCAGGCACCATTGGATCCTTCCCTATGTTTGTATTTCCTCATCTGTAGAAGTGAGCAGGGGGATGTGAATAACAATACGAGAGGGGTTTGCTAGGTTGTGTTTGCTAATTTGTGCTTTGAAAAGAAAGAGATAACTATAAATTATTACAGTATCCTTTCTGCTGTGAGCTATAAACAATGAAAGTTTGATTATCCTCATAGACCAGTTGTGGTGAATAGTATTCCTTTGTCGTATAGTTCCTGCCCCACTTAATGGTCAGAAGGTATCATTCGAAAGCCTAAGGCGTGGTGCCATAGATAGGAGTATAATTTCAAATGGGATGCTTATGGACCTCAGAATCCAGATTCTAACATGCTTAGCAATCACATGCTTAGTTCTTTATCAGGGCCTTTATTTGATATCCCTCTGCCAGTTGGGTCATGGTACATGGGGCAGTGTCCTCTTGCTGGTAGCATCCACTTTGTGGAATTTTTTACTGTGGCATGTACCCTTGATCATTCAATCAGTTCCCTCCCTTCCTGCCTTCAAATGACAGGTTAAGACACTACTATTCAACATTAGAGATGTGAAGGCCCAGAAACACCCCCCCCCCAGAAAAATTAGGAAAAAAAACACTTTTTTCTGAAAAAAACATTCTTTCTGAATTTTTTTTGGGAAGCAATGGAACCCCCCTGCTTTTTTTCTGAATTTTTCCATTTTCCCCCAGGTCTCTCTTAACATCTGTATTCAACATGTGTTGGGTCTGGGCACTGTCTATCTGCCTTTCCCTCCTCTTATTGAGGTTGTTTCTGGTTCGCTGCTTCTCTTTTTGAATTTTGCTGATTGGTGTATTATTTGCAACACTGATGTATATTTTTATCTGTTTGTATGTATTTTTGAGTAATTGACTGATCATTTACAACCACCTGAAGAGTCTACATGGATGAAAAGATGGGGAATGAATGAATGAAGTTGGTTGTTGTGTGCTATGGTTAGCCAAGTATTCATCGTACCTTTTAAGCTAGTGACCATGCCTCTCCTGCCAATACCCACATGGAACTTTGCGCAGTTCTGTAGCCTTCTTCACATTAATACCTCTGGTGACTTGTACCGTAATTTTTCATTTATATTGCAACTTTTTAATGATACTAATAAATGCTATATTGGAAATGTGTGTCTTCCACAGATTAATTGGGACATTTTAGGACCTAATTCAGAAGTAGTTTTACCTGCTCTAAATAGTGACATTGGTGACCCGGTGAATGGATCATTTTTTTTTGAAGAAGCAGAAGGAGGTCTGAGAAGCATCAGCTTGGAAATTTATCCTCATGAAGAAGTTGAAGTTCAGGAAACCTACATTATTCGGCTGAGCATTGTGAAGGGTGAAACAGAACTCGATCCCAAGGCCGCCAACATTACACTAACAGTAAATTATATCTATTTTTATTTCTAACTGCTTAAATATATAGCTTACTAGAACATACTTGGTTGATTCCCCCCCCCCCCATTCCTGCCTAACAATAAGCAAGCAATTGCTGAAAGCTTTGTTGCAATATAGTTGAATGAAAAGTGCAGGTAACTCATCCTAGCAAATGTTGATAACTTGACATTGAACTTCCAGTTCCCCTGGTCATTGTACACTTCACCTAATCCAGGGTGGGCAACTTGTTGCCCTCCAGATGTTTTGGCCTACAATTCCCCTCACCCCTCACTATTGGCTATACTGGCTAGGGCTGATGGGAATTGTTGTTGGCCAAAATATCTGGAACGCCAAAAGTTGCCCACCCCTGAGCAGATGTTTCTTCTGCTCCTTTTTCTGTCTTCATAAACTACTGGAAATAAACAAATCCCCCAATATTAGAGATGTTATCTTTTCCACTTGTCAGTGTCACATTCACAATTGACCAGCACTGCGTGGAATCAATGTGCCTGGTTGTATTTACATAAAATTTTATTATCGATATATAATAGAATATAATAAGTACATTATTTTATTGTATTATATTGAAACTGCAATACATAACAGATTTGTTACTTTTTTGGTAATTAACAGATTATAATTTTTTTGTTTTTTCTATTTTAGATGCACCCAAGTGGTTCAACTTTTTTTTATTTGAACACCAGCCCCCCATGTCATATCATAAAATGCGTCTGGAAAAACTCTTAACAGTTTTCTATGTAAAGTGTTCAAGAAAATTGAGTCCAAACCCCATTGGGCATGCAAAACTAGTTTTATTGTGACCATATGCCATTTAAAAAGGGGGGGTATACATGAGATTAATCTAAGTTGTTACTTAAACTCTTTGAATTTTCTCTGTCCCACATAAAAGGAAAACCAGTTATGACCCTTACACTGTTTTATAATTTTTAGATTCTAAAGTTTGGTGATCCCAATGGGATTGTGCAGTTTGCTCCTGAATCCTTATCCCTAAAGGACTTCGAAGAGCCATTAGCATCCAAAGGGCCACTGAGTATTGTGCTTTTCATAAAGCGAATTCAAGGCACCATGGGGAACATCACGGTAGTTTTACTACTACTATAATTTGTTTGTTTGTTTGTTTGTTTATTTATATCCTGCCTTTTTTCCTGCTAGAAACCCAAGGTGGCTTACATAATCCTCCTTCTCTCCATTTTATCCTCACAACAACCCTGTGAGGTAGTACTTTGGTACTTAGTTATTTACAAAAGTGTAATCCAAAGTCTTTGACAGCTCTTTAGACCTCATTCTGACTATGAGGGTGTAATGAGATCTTATGGAGAGTTGGAGACATCATTCTTTTGTATGTTGGATTCCCAAAGCTATTAACTAATGTTCCTGAATGTTTGGGTTTCTAAAAATGCATTTCTCCAAGTTGAATGAGCTGGGAGGCAGTGGAATGCATGAACAACAATTCAATTTAAGACTGTCATTTATGATGTGGGAGTCATATGGAAGAGCTGAATACCTCTCAGAGAAGTGTACTTATTTCTTTGGGTGGGGGGATATTTGTTGATATGAACTCTGTACAGTATCTAAAAGGAATGAATATCTCAACAGCTTTTGAATATAGTGCAATCAAATATTTTTTACTTATTCCAGGTTCACTGGGAACTAGGTAGTGATTCTGATACCACAGATGATTTCCTTGCCACCAGCGGCTCTGTTGTAATTCCTGATAAGCAAAGGACATCTGAGATTGTTCTATCCTTATTGCCTGATGATCTTCCTGAACTAGATGAGCATTATGTGGTTCAGCTTACTTCAGTGGAAGGAGGTGCTGATGTAGATCTAGAGAAAAGCACTTCTAGATTCACTGTTTTTGCAAATGACGATCCCCATGGAGTATTTGCCGTGTATTCTGACAAACAGTCAATATTGGTGGAGAAAGATCTGAGCCGCCACATCCAGATTAATGTAACTCGACATGCAGGAACTTTTGCAGACGTCATTGTGGAGTATCAGATTGCATCTTCCAATGAAGCAAAGCTAGTCACACCAGCCACTGCAATGGGACAACTGCAGATTAAAGCAGGTTCCAGTTATGGGGTGAAGACAGTGCCAATACATACCAAGGTCTGTAATTTCCCTTCACCTTTCAGGGCCCTTGCAGCTCTTTATTGTCTTGTCTGGCATCGAGTTGAGTAAGCAACATAGCACTATTTTGCAAGCAATATCTCTTTTAGGCCCTGGCCTCTGTCCAATGCCTTACAGATGTAGAAAGGACATTTAATATGTGCCAGTACTAAGTTAATACCTCTGCGTACGCTAGAGATTTCCTTCTCATAGGAAGATGTCTCCCAACGAAGCCCTTTGGATTGCAGTCCCTGAGAAGTAGCTTTTTTTCTGGCATTGGTGGACAAATATGTACCTGAAGAAAACTTGCAATAAAACCCCTTCCCAGTGATTGCATATTTCCCCTGGTAGATTCTGTTATGTCACAGGATCTTGCTAGGACACTTTCTCTTTCCTTGGACAATCTGCCTGGGGAGATTATACATTCAGCAGCATCAAGTAGTAAAGCTTTTCTTGAACTGTACCACATCAGGTGAGGGTTTGCATGTTCGAATGCTCTTTACAAAAATAACAACAGCACCCTCCCTGTACATTGAAAAATAATCAGTTATAATTATATGCTAGACACTCACATAGTCTTCCATCTAGCAGGTGTCAGTCCTATAGGATTGCACCCTTCATACATAATAAATACTGAGGATATAGTGCACAATAGCTGGCTTTAAAATGCCACCATCTGGCATATTCATAATATTAATATTATAGTTTGTTACTCTTTTGGAAAATGTTTTGTAAGGCTGTATGTTTAAAAGAATTCTCCCTGTTTCTGAGGATTTGTTGCTTGAATACCTTATCCATAGTTATTATTGACTGTCATATAAGTGATTATCTCCTTCCAGGTATTTCTTTCCTTGGGCTTGAATTTCACTCTGGAATTGAACAATGTAACCCTGTTTAATGTCAGTGCCAATATTGTACCTAAAATATTAGAGACAGCAATGTCAGTCTCTCTTCCAATTCCCAAGGAAGCTGCCAATTCTCAGGTAACTAGACATACAGCATTGTAATATCTTTACCACTAGAGGGCAGATCAAAGCTGTTAGTATGGATACATAGGCAATAATTTGATTAGAATTAACTGCCGTGTTGAAGCATTTGAATAACTTATTTATAACTATATTGAAATAAACACATGACATTTGTTGTTAAAATTCATTTTCATTTGCTTGCTATGAGTTCAGGAAGCACCATGCATGAAAAGCAGAACTAGATAATATACCATTATGTTCAGTTTTGAAAAATAGAAATCTGGTCATTCTTGCACTGCTTTTGGAATATGCAACTTAACAGAGGATAGTTTTATTGCATGATTCCAAATTCTGTCAGCTACTTCAGCAGATTTTCATTAGATATCATTAAATTATATAAGAGAAAAAGGGAACAACATTCGTAATCATGCTTGTAATCCAAAACACTCTTATATCAAAATGAAATCCCCCCCAAAAAATTGTAAAGAGATTTTAATTTAAGCCGTACTACAGTACTTGTATTGCAAGACGTCGCTTGTATATCAAGTAAAAAAAAAATTAAATATTTTTAAATTTGCTTGTCTTGCAAAATGCTCTCAAACCAAGTTACTTGCAATCCAAGGTATTACTGTATCAATTTACTTTCAATATCATGTGGCTGCTGCCACAGAGTAACACACACACACACACACACACACACACACTATTTCTGGCAATAACAATATATTTCTCTGTTTCTGTAGGTTGCCTTTGATTCTGTTATCTTACGACTTTCAAATATTACAGCAGGGACAACCCAAGCTCTGATAACTCGAAAAGGAGTATATGGCTCCATCATGGTCATCTGGAATTCTGGATATCCACCTGGCTTTATTCCAGAGTTCCTTCATCCAGGCAATATTACACCACCTTCTGGTGAGTACTGTCATTTTGCTGTCCCTCAAGGGCAATAAGTAGATTCAAGAAGCTCGATAAGCAGCTAGGGAGAAAAGAGTCTGTGGTAAGATTTTCCTCAAGGCCAAAGCGAATTGCCTCCCTATCAACTCTTTCCCCCTTCTTTTCATTGTGTTCTTTATTTGGAAAGTTAGAGATTGCAATTTGTCTTACCTGAATCCCCAGTGGTTAGATCCCTTCTAATTTTTACCCTAGATCTGTCTGTCACATCCCTTTCTTAGCTTCCTTTTTTCCTTAGCCAAATAAAATTCTCTTTACCTCGCCTTAATTGTTCTATTCATTTTAGGGCATATCTGTACTATAGGGTCATCATAACATAAGGTGATGCAGCTGTGTTGTTTTGTGGGATGTGCACAATGTTTACATTTGGCCCCTTTCTCATAAGACTCCTGTTGAATTGTAAGCAAACCTGCATGGAGAGTTTCATGCTAAATTGTTTTGTCCTCAGTACTGTTGTACTTTTCTTTCCCCACCTTGTTAGTGGGGTTCTTGCTACTCCACTCCCTCATAAATAATATTTTAAGAAAAGAAAAGTCATATTCCTGTTTCAGTCCTTGATAGAAGTCTGATAAAACCTATATTGCTCCATGGTCAAATGTTAAATGATTATTTTGATTCAACAATCTGAACCATCTATTCAACAGTTCTCCAAAAACACTCCCTTTTCCTCTTTCTTTTTCCAGGCACTGTTACTTTTTCCCATGGTGAACCAAGCAAAGCAATTTTATTGCACCTTGTTCCAAATCCAAGTAGTCCTGAGGCATTTGCTGTGCATTTATCAGCTGTGCATAGCAATGTATCAGGTGGGGCTCATCTGAGGTAAGAAAGCTGTTGCTGAGTTGATTGCTGTTCAGCAGCTGGATGCAAGCAGCAAAGACTCTGACTCTGAGTAGCTCACATTGTTTCAAGGTAGTCTTCTTCCATCCAGACAGCTTACAGGGCCAGACCTGCTTAGCTTCATCAAAAGCCGTACAACTTGCCTTCAG
Organism: Shinisaurus crocodilurus; assembly: GCA_021292165.1. Classification (NCBI taxonomy): domain Eukaryota; kingdom Metazoa; phylum Chordata; class Lepidosauria; order Squamata; family Shinisauridae; genus Shinisaurus; species Shinisaurus crocodilurus. Next base: position 46,719,301 of record CM037877.1, read on the forward strand.
ACGCAAACACTCCCATATCTACCTCTATCGATCTATCGATCTATTATTGATATAGACCTGTTCAACCTGAGAGAAATCTCAGATGAATCCAATACACAGATGATGTTGTGTGTTTTTTTACTGCACCCAATTTTTAGTTGGTTCCAGGTGTTGAAACTATTTTTGAGAGAGCTGAAAGTGGTAGGACAGAGCCATTTTTGCTTGTGGTGTCTATATTTATTTGCCTCACTCTTTGCAAATGCAAATTTCACATATTTGTTTTTGTTTCAGATCAGACTTCACTGTTGCTGAAATTGAGCCAATGGGAATCTTTCAATTTGCTCCTAGCACAAGGAACATTTTAGTGAGGGAAGATGTACACATGGTCAAATTATATGTACAAAGACTTTTTGGTTACCAAAGCAACTTCACTAAAGTGTTCTATCAGACAATCACAGGAAGTGCCAAACCACTAGAAGACTTTGAACCTGTTCATAATGGAGAGCTTGTTTTTGGGTTCCTTCAGGTTGATGCTGTGTTTGAAATCTTGATTACTGATGACAGTATTTCTGAAGGAGAAGAAATATTTTTTGTGAACTTAACATCTGTGGAAGTATTAGTTACCCAACAATTTGACCCAACCTGGAATCCACGTTTGAACCCAGAGTTTAGTGTTGCATCTATCACCTTATTGACTAGTGATATCTATCATGGGATCTTAAGTCTTGGACCAACTGTTATATACACTGAAGAAGACACTAACAACAGCACACCCAACACAGTTCTGATTCATATCAGAAGGACTAAAGGGTTTGTGGGAAATATCTCAGTAGCTGTCAAAACCTTTGGTGGAAGAAGTGCTCAGAGTGGGACAGGTGCATTACCCTTTGAGGTTGTCTCTGGAATTTCTAACCTAACCTGGGCAGTTGAAGGGGCAGATTTTGAGGAGCAGGCTTGGTCTGTGACACTAGTGGATGGGGAAAGGGGAAGCCAAGTGTCTGTCAGAATTCTTGATGATGAAGAGCCTGAAGGACAAGAATTTTTTTATGTGATCCTCTCTGACCCCAAAGGTGGAGCTCAGATTACAGAAGACGTGGACGAATATGGCTTTGCAGGTTTTGCCATGATAATTATCAAAGGTAATAATATTTTCACTGATTCAGTAAATAACTGAAATGCTGTGAGGTGAGGTTATTATTATTTATCCAGCATCATCATTGTACATTGTACTTTACAGGGACAGCATAAGCTAAAAAGACAGGACCCCTACCTCAGTGAGCTTACAATCTATAGTTCGACAGTGGGGAGGCATACAGAGGAGAGAGAGAAGGATATTCTGTTACTTTATATTCATTATAAGACTATGTTTAACAGAATAAATATAATAATATAATATATATATATATATATATAACCCTCATCCTCCAGATAGTGACAAGTAGCCATAACCTACTTCACCTTGGCAATATAGTTCTTCTAAAAACAAACATAACGGTAACTCAACTGTGTGCTTACCTGATGGATAGTACTCATAATATTTGGGGAAGAGGGTTCACTATACAATTAATATCAGGTGTTTACTAAGAAAGTCACCCTTATCTGTCCAATTCCATACATCAGATAACTCTTTTCAGTGGGGCTTCCCAGACAAGAAAGCAATAATAGATCAATATTTTCATCTGGATAACCAGCAAGATCTTCAAGGGGTTGCTCTAGGCTGGATAACTACTTAGAGAAAGAACATATTCTGCTACTCCCCCTATCCCCACCCCACAAGCCATTGTTCAGCTAGATTTTACCAATATGCTGTTGGGCTGAATCTTTCCTAGCTCATTTACCTAGTATCAGGAATGGGGTGTTCCTTGGAGGTATCACATTTCTCTTGCCTAAGCACGGTGATAAGTACCCAGCGATTGTCATCATCTGAATTCTCCCTAAAAGATCACCAGACCCCGAAGTTGAAAGAACCATTACAACTTTGTCCTCTCTTCTGAAGGTCTGCAAGAAGGTAGCTTCTTTGCCAAAGGTTGATGGTGTTTCATAAACTTCTATGCTAATGTAGTAAATTAGCTGCAGCCTCAAGTAGATCCTGGAATCAATTGCCATCTTCGCCAAGGTGGTCATAGCCTTGCCATTTGGTCTGAGCGCCATACAGTGCTTGCTGAAACAGCTAAAGTATCAGTAGATCTCCAATGATACCGTGAGGGAGGTCTTAAGCTCTCCCACAAGTCTTCTCATATTATTGACCCTTAATACTATCCCAAGGTCATATTTCCAGTTCAATAGCTTTTAAATGATGGGCGGCTCAAAAAGCAAATGCTCTTTTGCCTACAAATTCGGTGGGACCATCATGACAAAAATATGTTTCTATTGTAGTTTAAGAAGCAATACCAGTTTTAAAAGATCTTAGTAATTTTAACCCCAGTGGCAGGGATTACTTATTATAAAACATGTGCTTATTTCTTAATCCATGCTATAATATCATCTCAGTTTTGCATAAATATCTCAGTTTAGACATGAATTCTCGATGAATGGTACAATGAAACACTAATTGGGAAACATAATTTGCTTCTTAATAATTCTGCTTGATCCATTTCTCATTCAGGAAATGATCTTCAGAATGGAATTCTGGGATTCAGTGGAGAGGCACAAAGTGGCCTTGTGCTTGACGAAGATTCGGAGAAGAGGAAGGGGCAGCTCACTGTCATCCGGCAACCAAACAGGTGCAGGCAATGGCTGGTAAAAAGTGCTGTCTCCACATGCTATAATGTGCTGTGTTGAAATCAAGGATGCTGCTGTTAGCAGAAGAGGTTATCATGGAATTTTTTAAATACATCTTTGACTTTTAGATGCTCTAATAGTTTACTGCAATCTGGCAAGCTTGCCTCATAAATTTAGAATATGATTTCAGTCAGTCAGTCAAGCCAGTCTACCAGAACTGAAGAGAAATGAGAGAATTAAACACTCTATCAACCTAACATATACATAATAGCCGAGATGTGAAATTAATTTCCTTGCCATTTGCACACACTTGTGATTTACTGCTTACCTCACCAAAGCTGCAGTGGTCAGTTGACTTGGGCTGTAAGTTCAGACTTCAGTTAGGTTCAGTAGTAACCCATCTGTAGTGGAAGTGGAGATCGTATCCATTACGTTGGTGAGGACAAAGGCAGTCAGATACTAGGCTGGGCCAGCCATCTTACTAAGGACTTAATTTGAGCAGCCTTTCCTAGGCAATGCTTAATGTCTAGGTCAGAGGTGGGCAACCTCTGGCGGTCTGGGGGCCATTTTTTCCCATCTGGACCCCTGATACAGGCCTCAGTCTGAGGGTCGCTGTGGGGCACCAGGAAATAAAATTGCCAGTTTGCCACCAAACTTTGGCAGCAAATTTCTCCATAGCACTACAGAGTGCTACAATGGATAAATTTAGCTTTTTTCCAAGCTAAATTTAACCCTTTCGGTACTCTGTAGCAGATGCCATTTTTCCCAAAAAAGAAAAATAAATACATTTTTTTGGGGGGGAGTGGGAAGTGGTGGGACCGCAGCTGGGGGCAGCAGGGGCCACATGTTGCCCATCCCTGGTCTAAGTCCTTATCTTTCAAAATGTTAGTGTGCCAGTTTAAAGAAGTTGGCGGTCTCTTCCTTAATTCTTGTTTTGAATTTTTGTATGCATGTAGTCCACATCAGGCAGATGGTGGATGGATTCTTTACTCCTACACTTAGTGTATTGGCACTGTGTATGCTTTATGTATCTTTAAGGGCAGCCCCTGGTGGGAGAGATGTCTGTGGAGAAGGCCAGGGAGAGTTCTGGGAGTAAGAAGGCCTGTGTGTGTATGTGCGCATGCGCATATGAGTAGTTTTCTAGAGAGAGGCCTGAGAGAAGAATTAGCAAGGGGGGAGAGGCCTAGTTTGTGTAATCAGGAGAAGAATAAAGTGGATCACAGTCTTCTCTGAAAAATAATTACCTGGTTGAGCTTCTGGAGTAGGCCGAAAAAGCTAAATAACACTGGTGGCAGAGAATGGGCTCAGAGCTTAGCAGGCAGTGGAGAAAATGGCAATGAGGAGAGTGGCACACAGCAAGTAACCTCAGGAACCAAAAGAGGTAGGACAAGGTGCTCTGTTTTTATGCTGAAACCATTCTCAGGATGAGGAACACAACACAGATGCTTTATTTGTTTTTCTCCTGGTTACACAAACTAGGCCTCTCTCCCTAATTCTTCTCTCAGGCCTTTCTCTGGAAAACTCCACCCACACACACAGAGGCCTTCTTATTCCCAGAACTCTCCTTGGCCTTCTGGGCCCACTTCTCCACAGACATGTCTCTCACAAGGGGCTTCCCTTAAAGATACATAAAGTATACACTGAATTTATATTACAATATCCATGAAATTGTCATAGAGCTTTGCTGGCGCTAATACCTCTCTCATAGATGTTCTTCTATTTACCTAGTCCTACCTACTGTTTTTTTTAAAAAATCTGCCTAAACCCAGATCTGAGATGCCACCAGCTGATCTGCCCATCTTTGCTTTGACTTGTTAACTATGGGGAAGTTCAGTCTTTACCTTGACAGGGGGACACTGTTGGGGAACACCAGTGGCAAATTAAATCCCATTGGCTTCTTTAAAGTATATCAGAGCAGCCTTAGGAAATCATATCATTAAACCATTTCCTTCTCTTTCTTTAATGCATTGTACTTTGCAATGGTAAATTTGGAATACAAAAGACAAAAATGTGTACATGAGGGCATAGACTTTCCTAATGGCTGCTTCTGTCAATGCATTTATTCTGGTTTGTTTTGTTGCTAGGGCGTTTGAAGACGTGGCCATCTCTTGGCGTGTGACCTTTAACAGAACATCTGTTGTCCTGCAAAAGAATGGCACAAATCTGGCAAATGAACTCATGGCTATCATAGGGGTTGCTACTTGTAATGCTGGTCAAACGGAGTGCATTGTTTCTATTGAGATCAAGCCTGATGATGTGAGTACTTATGATGAATTAGTCAACTAGAGGGACATTAAAAACAAAACAAAACACCCAACCCTAAGTATCCCCCAGGGTAGTGTTCTCCAACCTTGGGCCCCCAGATGTTTTTGGCCTACAACTCCCAGCATGCCTCAGCCAGCATAGCTGGCTGGGGCATGCTGGGAGTTGTAGGCCAAAAACATCTGGGGGCCCAAGGTTGGAGAACACTGCCCCAGGGCACAGAAAGAAATAGTAGGTTGTGGCCAGAGTGAGGGGAAGCTGAGGGAAATAGGTGTTTCCCTGCTGAGATTATCACTGGGCTATTGGCTCTGAAGTAGCATCAGCCTTTACACTTAGGAAGGAGCCCTATGTGTTGAGTCTCCTCCTTTTTTGTGCTCTCCCTGTAGTCACACTTACGGGGTTATGTACCTGTGCAGAGCTAAGTTTGGAAAATTCTAGAGCTTTAGCCATTGAACTGGTATTTACTCCCTCCCTAAAGGGAGGTCCCAGCTAGCATGCATACCCTATATAGGATGGGGTGAATGACTTTCCATCCTGCCATGTTCTGCCATGCTTGTTGTAGCAGCTTGCAAGAATGCTGTTGGGTCAGCAAAGGTTATCTCTCCTTTTTAAATCAGCAGCCCTGGGTGGGATTTGACCCTCCAACTTGGCTACCTGTACAACTTCCGCAGGTTCAGTGCCAAAGCATGCTTCTAAATTGGCATTAAGGTTTGGCTCAAAGGCTTCCAAGGACTGAGAGCCATGGGAAGAAGAAAAAGAAGAAATGTCACCACAATTCCTTCAGTTCCTTGGATGTATAGGTTGTTGAGACATGGGTTGTTGAGACATGTATAGGTTGTTGAGACTCTGCCTTCACCTACCACCACTCAGGTTCCTATTAGGTGCATTTCACACGGGAAAAGTGCACATTTCCATGCACATTTTTCAAAAGTGCACGCTGCTCCCCCCATTGACTAAAGCATGAAAATGTGTGGGTTGTTGTTTTTTTAATAGAAAATGTGCACTTTAAAGTGCATGTTTTCTAAACAAATATGCACTTTTCTAACGTGATCGCGAGTTTGGGAATCTGCAAGCTTTTTCTGAAAAATGCACTCCCATTCATGTTCGGGGTTGTGAATGGGGCAAGTTCTGATGATTTCTGAAAAGAAATGAAATTCTTATCCATCCCTACGATGGAGGGAATTGTTATTTATACTTTGAAGCCAAAAATGAAAGATCATAAAAGCAGTGCTTGTTATGATTGTTTCAAAGGAGAAGCTCATTTACCTGGCAAGTGTTCCAAGTGTCAGGATGATAACCATAATGATTCTCATGCAAATGTGTTATGTACACGGCTACCTTAGATGAGGGAAGAGTAGGAGATCCTGGGAATAGCAACTCAGATTCCAAAGAGCTAGTGTATCCAGGAAGACTGACATATTCACACAGATTGTTTTCCACACAAGAAAGTGAATCACAAGTGTCCTTGTGGGGATGGTCCCTTGATTTCAGAAAGCATGTTGTGCAAATATAGTCCCTAATATAGCAAAACACTATTCAAAAGTACATTTTATGACTTTTTGGCATCAGTCAGTGCAGAATCTGAATATCCTTTCTTATCATCAGGTACCTGAATTTGAGACCTATTTTTTTGTGGAGCTGTACGCAGTTGGTGCAGGAGCAGCATTAAACAATAGTGCCAGATTTGCCTACATAATAGTCCCAGAAAGTGACTCTCCTCGTGGTCTAATCTACTTTGCTGTGGGGTCTCGTCTGGCTGTGGCCCAAAAGAAGACCACTTTAATCAGTCTCCAGGTGGTTAGAGATTCGAACACAGCCCTCACCATCTCAGTTGACTACAGGACTCAGGTAGGACTGATGCATGAATGCATAGACTAGCGTGTCTTCATTTTCTTTTCTAATGGAAAGATAACGTTTGTAGGTGTTTCCTTTTTTGCAGAAGAACTATTGGGTAAGTCACAGCAGTACTCTGAAACAGCATGGGGACTTTTTTCTTCCTCATTGTTGGATTGATCTCTCTCCTCTGAAATCTTCAGAATGTGTTCTTATGTAGTAGTACCATGCCCACTGAATGTCAAACTTTTGTCTAAAGGCCAGTTCACCTCTTTTATTTACTGACAGGAATAATTAGTATCCATTTCAGAGGATACAGAAGTAGCTGAGCCTAAGGTTACAGCAAGCACCACTAACACAGCAACTCTCGTGAGAGTCAGTGTGGTGACGTTGCTGAAGTGTTGGATTTGGACTTGGGAGATTTGGGTTCCAATCCCTGCTCAGCAATGAAGCTCATCTAGGTATGACTGTGGAGCAGTCACTAGCTTACAGCTTGAACTAACCATCTAACCCAGGGGTGGGCAACTTGTGGCTCCCCAGATGTTTTGGCCAGCAGCTCCTATCAGCTGTAGCCAGCATAGCCAATAGTGAAGGATGATGGGAGTTGTAGGCCAAATCATCTGAAGGGACACAAGTTGCCCACACCTGGTCTAACCTTGGAAGGTTGTCCTGAGGATGAGGTATGGGAGAACAATAGGAAACTGAAACTTAATTAACAATTAGAACTAAACTAAAATATCAAAACCAAAACATTACCTCCTGCGCACTGCTAATCCTTACCAGTGGGAGTCAAGAGGCAACACTGAAGGCAGAGGGAGACTGGTTAGCACCTGAGTAGCCAGCAGCACCCTTTATAGGTACTGGGCGTTGAGGTCAACTGACAAACTGGTAGCCAAATAGCAACTGCACACCTGCATGGTACTGGTCCATCCTTCTACTGCCTCCTATGCTGTCTCTTGACTTCCATGGGCAAGGAAATGGGTGATGCCAACTCAAAACATTTCGCTGCCTGAAGCGGAATCCAGTGGTGCCCTACTCTTGCTAGGGCCAACACTTGTTGCACCCTTTAGACAACACTTCCAGCCCTCATCTATTCCCCCCTCAAGGTGTTGCCTGAAGCAGTTCGCTTTACTCTGCCTGCAGACACCTCTCTTGGCACCCACCTAGCTCCCTGACCCTCTTGATTTTTATTTTTTAAAGATTTTATTTAAATTAAAAAAAACTGGGATGCTAGCGTGCTGCAAAGAAAATGCCGGCTGTCCAGCACCATCTTTATTTCCAAGAATGCCTCTGTGCCCCATGTGGGCCCCAGCGGCATTCTTAGAAAATCAAAATGGTGGGCGGCTGCAGCCCAGTACTTTGTTTTGAAGTATGCCCAGCCCCCCAGAAAAAAGGAAAACGTAAGCTGGAGGTGATAGGAAGTGTCCTGGGGAGCTGGAAAGGGTGGCAGGAAGCATTCTGTGTGGTGTGTGTGTGTGTGTGCGTGTACTAGCTGTTTTGTTTTGTTTGTTTGTTCTGGCATGTATGTTTTGCCTGGTTTGTGTATGAGGGGTGTGTGTGCGTTTGCTTTCCGTGAAATGCTTATCTTCTTGCAGTTTGTGAGGGCAAATATGTGATTTGGCATTTGGGGCTCAGACTCCACCTCTGCCTTGTATGCAGTTTCTTGGCCAATTATTTGTCTCTGAGCCTCACCAATTTGCCTTCTGAGAAAGGGTGTTGACTGTTTAAGCAGAAAATTGTAGTTTCAGAAGAGTGGCTTTGTGTTTTGGAGCTCAGTCAGTCCTCACCTCTGTCTTGTACTTGCGTTCTTGGGCAAGTTACTTTTCCTTTAGGCTCTCCAGTTTGTCTTCTGGGAAATTAGCATTTCTGACTGGCCATGCTCACCATGGCAGCTATTTTATGAATGGGCAAGCCTGCCTCATGGCAGCCATTTTGTGAGAGCACCCATGACACTCTCTCAAAATTTCAAGTGTGCTCTCTGACCCAAAGAGATTAGGTAACCCTGCCCTACTGCATGGCAGGTTTGGAACTGGAAGTGGGGCTCCCCTCCACCTTGGCCACTGCTCGGTGGGAGCACCTACTTCCTGCCCGCCCACCTCACCAACCATAGTGGCCATTTCAAAGGCATACAAATGATCTAGTTTGCTGATCTAGTACCCTGTGCCGCTGTTAGCCAGAGTAGACCATTCTGGGCTAGATAGACTGGGACTTGCGACAAAATGTTGCAGCGTGAAGTGTGCCTGTTCAGTTTTCCAGCCAGCCTGCCATGGCCTTTTTCTTGATATACTAATTCCATTGCACAGCTAGATGTTCAGGATTCTGTAGCCACTGAGCATACTCAGACCTCATTGGGCTTTATGTGTGTATGTGTGTGTGTGGGAATTCCCTAAAACTTTAATATTTCTGCAAACCTTGGGGTTTCCCCGAGGATGCTGATACCTCCCTCTTGTTTCTCAGTAGCCCTGTTTTGGCTACATAGGCATTATAACTCAGCACCTGAGTTTGCTATTAGTATATACAAGTGACACTGGCACCAAAATGTTTCAGTGTGGAGTGCTCCTCTTCAGGGTACCAGCCAGCCATGCCCTTTTCCTGAATACTCCATTCCATTCCTCCTCCCCTCAGTTTTCAGTCCCGTCCCCATACACACACACACACACACACACACACACACACACATTCTGTGGGCACTGAACCTATTCAGTCCTCATTGGGCTATTATTTGGGTTCCCCCCCCTTTAGGGTTTTCTTCTAAAGGGTGTTCTTTCTTGAGGGGGGGACTTCTGCAAATCTTGGGGTTGATACTTCCCACTTGTGTGTGGATAGTGCCATTTTGGCTACAGAAGGATTGGAACTTGGAGAATGAGTTCACTACTAGTATATAGATGCTAGTCTAACTCAGTCTAACCTAGCTTCAAATGTTCTACTTTATTTGTTAAGCATCCTTGAATTATTTTCTCACATTTGTTTGTGAAAAAAAATGCTCCATTTGTGCATTTTTTGGTGATACTAGAATGCACAAGTGTGTGTGTGTGTGTGTGTGTGTGTATGTGTATGTGTGTTCCAGCAAAACATAGCAGCATGAGGTTTTCACCTTGTTAAGGAAAAGGACATCATAACAATAATGATCAAACTATGTGAATTGCAGGTAGGCACTTGCTTGTCTTTTTAGCTCATATTCTCCATAATCTCTGTGGCCTTGCATGCATGGTAGAGTGCCAAAGCATGGAGGAGGAAGTCAAGGGGGAGGCAGGAAAAATGAGGAATTAACTTTGAGATCCTTATCCCATCCCCAGATGTTACATATTTCTTTTCTGTGGAAATGTCTTTAAGTTTTTTGGGTTTTTAAAATCACTCCCTACTTCCTTCAGTCTTACTGGTTTTGCTGAGTCATTTGGAAGGGGAGAATAAACAGTTGTTTCTGCCAGCAATTGAGAAAGGCAATGACTTTGTTCTCTAACATGTCAGTTCACGTAAGTAACCACACTGGTTTACTTAGCAAAGAATAGGCTGTTCTTCTGAAACTGGTTTAGACTGACTTCTATCAGGCATGGCTGAATTATTATAGTTGCCAGTTCACCAGCAAATGTATTTTATTAATCTGCAGTTACAGCGGTGGTAATTGTTGCACCAAGCTCTGGTGGTATGCTTCACCCCTAATCCATTGCTCATTGATCTACTCTCGCAAATCCCTGTTTGACACATGTTCTCCTCCTGACAGCAACTCCATATAGTAGACACAGGTCACGCAATCCAGAAACATTTAGAGCCCGGTCTCACACACATATAGACAAGCTAGTGCAGCTCTTTGCTAGGAGCCTCTTTCCAGAAACCTTTTCCAGCATTGTGCCTGAGCAACGTAGTAGGCACATGCTTCTTGACTGCCAGCTGCTGGACGAGGCAAGGCCTTCTGTGTTTTCACTGCACATGCACAAGGAGGCTTTTCATTTATCTTCAATAGGTCATTAGATGAACATGGCAGTGCCCAACTGCAGATGTCCTGGTGGCGGCGGCAGCAACTACATATAGATAATTCTGGAAACAATTTTGTAAGGATTTCTCCGAAGCTATTACAGCCGTCTTTGCACAGTCGCATCCAGCCAGCCATGCCTGGTGCCAGCACGCAGCATCCTCAGGCTAATGCTAGGGTCCCAGTAGGCCCACCATCACTGAAGCTGCTGTTGCTTGGCTGGCTGGCTGACCTGCCTGCCCGCCCTTGTAGGTGGGAACCGGGTGCAGCTCAGTAGTGGTGCTGAGTAGAATGCTGGGTCTACGGCACAATCTTAATTATTCCACAACACTGTTTGTGTGGGGCAGGTTCTCTGGTCAGCACTCACCAACTGGTAAACATCTGGGGATCGGGGCACTGCTGGGGGGTCCACAGACAAGGGGGCAGGGGGCCAACTGAAGGCACCTTGCCAGGGTCCCCCAAACTGTGGCTGGTCCTGCAGGTACCTTATGTTGTATGTACTCTCTTTATCCAGAGGATCCACCTCATCTATTCTTTCCCTTCTATTAATCTCATTCACTTGAGAGGTTGGGCAATAAATTGCCCCCAGTTTTTCCTAATCTGATAAATCTCATTTCTTGTGCTCACAATTTTAGAGTTAATGCTCCCAGAGGTCAGAATATACACAGTTTGTGAAGTCTGACAAAAATATTTTGATTGATAGATTCTGTATATTTCCCATACTTAAAAATCATTCATCCAGATGGTCATGAATGAGGTACTGTGACTGTTGACTGAGGAGAGTCCCTTCTTGGTGGTTGTGCCCCTTCAATGGAATGCTCCCACCCCAGGTTTTTATGCTACGTTGACCAGCTGTTTTTTATTTTTGTCTGTGATACTGTTCTGATATTGTATTTATTATATTTTTATTGGTAAATGTTATTCGAAGCCAGGATTAAAATCTATTAAGCTTGTAACCTTTACAAATGTAATTTTAAATATTTGTAATTTGAACCAAATATGTATTTCCACACTGTTGTTTAATCCTTACCTACAGCTTTGCTTCTTAATTTCCAGGAGCTGATGAGTCCTGAAGCTCTTGGCCGCATAATAATCTCATCAGCCGTTTCTGGGCAAGATTATACCACATCTGAAGGAACATTGTCCTTTGAACCTGGACAGAGAAATGCTGTTCTGGATATAACACTCACTCCCAAGACCAGTTCCTTAAATCCATTTCCTAAACGCTTCCAGGTTGTGCTATTCAATCCTACTGGAGGCGCCAGAATTGATGACATATATGGTATTGCCAACATCACCATTGTCTCCGATTCAAACTCCCAAGCAGTCTGGGGTCTGGCTGATCAATTGTACCAACCACTTGATGATGCTATTTTGAACGGGGTCCTCCAGTATTTAAACATCAAAGTAGTCACGGAAAGTACAGAAGAGCAGCTTGCTGCTGTGATGCACATTGTAGATAAGGTACTTTATCTGGATGTTCCCTTCTGCAGTGATTAATGACTCCCTAGAATTAAATGTGGATGCAGTCAGTCTTCGGGGGATATGAACAGATCAGAAGGACCAACAGCAGCCATGACCCTGTGAAGGAAATGTTGTTTTGATTCTAAAAATAGAACTGAATCTTTAGTAGAGAGTAAAGTATTAGTAAAGTATTTGCCAGCCTGATCCTTACATGAAGGCCATTGGTTCTTCAAATGCCCAACTAAAGGGCCGCAATCCTATGCATGTTTGGACAGGAAAAAAAGGCCTACGACTCCCAGCATGCCCCAGCCAGCATGGCTGGTTGGGGCATGCTGGGAATTGTAAGCCTTTTTTTTCTGTCTAAACATGTATAGGATTGCAGCCTTAGATGGTGTGTTGGAATGGGCAGATGTTATACTGGGGGAGTGTCAGGACTCAAGCCCATAGTGCAATGGTTCTCAACCTTTTTTGCCCCATGCACCCTTTTCACCTTATAAGAATGTCATTCCCCCCTTTCCAAAATTGTCTGACTTAATCTGTGCCATACAATAAGGTATGATGTCCTGTAGATTATGTACAATCTGTAGAATTGTAATTTGTAAAAAGATTAGTATTCCAACAGTTTGAGGCTATGGTCCCAATTCCCCCCTGAAACCCTAAAATTCTCCCCATGGGGGGAATTCCCCCCTGGTTGAGAACCCCTGCCATAGTGGGTCTTGAACTGGCAATCTGAGTTATGTCAGGCAAATATTCATCTTTGTGCACAACCAGTTTTATTTCTCAAGAGTTAAAATGTAAAGAAATGGCTCTTGTACAGACTAAAAATTGGGGAACAGTCATTATTGCATCTTTTTTTATATAGTGGGAGAGATTTTTGATTTTGGAAGTTATCTTTTTCTGGGACCTTCACACATATGCAGAAAACTAAAGAATATAGTTCCCCATCTCTTAATCTTAAGCATAATGGCCAGCTTCTTCAGTCCCAGAACAAGATATCAAAATAAGTTCCAGAATGACACATCCAGAGACAGTCAATGTGTTTGGTGCCTAGGGCAGAAAATCCTAATGGCACCCCTCATGGATGGAAAAATATAAATAGATATAAATATTTATATATAAATATATACTTATATAACATATAAATGTTATTTCCACACTGGTTCTTTTCTCAGAAAAGACACCATTCATTTAGTTTTTACAGAGAATCCAGTCTGTCATTGCTAATCTGTTGCATTGCTTTGTTTTCTGTGGTGTTCTCCCATCTTTTTTCAGGCTAGGTTTAAGCCTGTCCAGTGTCAACTGGTAAACTAGTAAGCTTTAGCTCATGACCATTATGTGGGATCAAACTTGACTGAAATCAGTGGTATTTATCCCCAAGTAATGTCTTTAGGAGAAGGGTATTAGTTTGCTTTTTCTTGGAAAATCTTTATTATTATCAAATAGTTTCAGTATGAAATAATGACATGATTGCCACTTGTGTGCACTGAATAATTTTAGACTTTCTCCAACTATTTCCTCCTCAAGGTAATATCTGAAGGGGAAAAAGAGGCACTCACTGATAAAAACCGAAGTCTTCTGTATGAGATCCTCTGTGTACTTGCTAACCCAAAACGCAAGGATACTCGGGGCTATAGCTTCCTTGCTGATGTTACTGAGAAATTTGCCTTTTCTCTCCCTGTTGGGGTAATGTGTGGATCACAGGGTGAAAGGTAAGAGTCTTTCCATAAATAGAATGTGCCCGGAATATATCCTGACACTGAAATGAATGTTGAAGTCTGCTTGGAACTCTGTGTATGCATCACAGCCCTGTAAAACTGCAGATCTTACTATATGACTATAGCAAACCCTTTTAAAAAATCTGGCATTCTATGAAATGAACACGTCAGCACTTGAGAAAATAATTTCGTTTGAACTGATTGATATGAGGCCTGGGTCTGGGATCCTCTTTTTGTCACATGTCAAAACTACTCCTCCAATGCCTGAAGACATAATAGTAATTATTAATAAATTAACAATGTGATACATTATTTTTTCCATTATTTAACCATTATGAATCACAGAAGACAATAAAGGTATTAAGCCAACCATCATGAGTACCTGTTGCACATATTTTCATTCAGTTAGCAAGTGACTTTTCCACTTTTTGAGCCTGTTGTTCCTCTTCTTTCACAGAGGCAAAACCATCCTTGACCATTGCCCTTATATTGTAATCATGGCCCATCACTGGTATCCACAGCAAATCAACGGGCACAGATTTGATGGAAAAGATGGTGATTTTATCAGAGTTCCTGAACGCTTGTTGGAAGTTTCTACATCATCTCATTCTAAAGATGAGAACTGTAGGTTCATTCAAGTCACTGAGTATAGTAGCCAGCAGTGGTTTATAATGGGTGATAAAGGAACGGCCTTAAAAAATAAGGTACGATTCAAAAAATATTTATTAGACCAATACCTGTCTTTTCTGTAGGAAGATCAAAGTTGCTTACAGTAATACCTCGGATTACGAGTAACTCGGTATGCGAGCTACTCGTAAAACGAGCAAAATTTTATCATTTATTAACGTTCGGAGGACGAGCAAGTTTCGCAACACGAGCCACACGCTGTGGCCACGACGAGCACTTAAAGTGCCAGCTCCCCGGCTTTCCCTAGCTGGCAGGGAGCCCCATACAGGCGAGGCGCAGCTGCTCACTCTGCGGGCGCCTCGCGCTGCAGCGCCAGCTCTACCTGGGAGCCCCATGGAGGCGAGGCCGCTCGCTGTGCGAGCGCCTCGCTTCGCTGCCTCGCGCCGCTTTGCCAGCTCCCTCTCGCTCTGCGTGCGCCTCGCACTGCCGCTTTGCCGGCTCCCAAGCAGGGAGCAGGCAAAGTGGCAGCGCGAGGCGCATGCAGAGCGAACGACGGCCAGGGCTCCTTCGCTTCACCTCCACGGGGTGCTTTGCTAGCGTGGAGCCGCTCCACTGCTTCCTACCGTTGCAAGCGGTGGCTCACGGAGCAGCGCCAGGAGCCTCATGCAGCAGCGCCAGGAGCCTCCAAGCACCACGTGGAGGTGAAGCGAAGGAGCCCTGGCCGTCGCTCGCTCTGCGTGCGCCTCGCGCTGCCGCTTTGCCAGCTCCCAGGCAGGGAGCCGGCAAAGCGGCAGCGCGAGGCTCACGCAGAGCGAGCGACGGCCAGGGCTCCTTCGCTTCACCTCCGAGGCACAGCCTCTCGCTCTGCGTGTGCCTCACGCTGCTGCATGCCGGCTCCCAAGCAGGGAGCCGAAGAATGGAGGCGCGAGCCGAAGAATGGAGCTGCTTTCTACCGTCGCAAGCGGCGCCCGCGCCGCCTGCAGTCCCGTCGCGTCACATCCGGCCCCGTCAATGATGGGGCCGGATGTGACGCGACGGGACCGCAGGTGGCGCGGGCAGCTCGCCTCTCCGTGAGCCGGCGCTTGCAACGGTAGGAAGCAGCTGGAGCGGCTCCACGCATCTCCCTGCGAGCGGCAAAGCCCTTGCCGGCTCCCTGGCAGGGAGATGCACCTCGGGCGCCTCAAGGGAACGGCGGCCAAGCCCGGCTGCGCCGCGCCTCCAGGGAAGCCCCCGCCTGCTGGACACTCCTGGCAGAGCGAGTGGAGGCAGGCGAGGCGCGGCCGGGACCCCGGAGCCGGCACATCAAAGCAAGTTTCCCCATTATAAATAATGGGAACTCTGCTGATTCATTCCACAACCATTTTATCACTGCTTTGCCAGCTCCCTCCATGGGGCTCCCTGCCAGGGAGCCGGCAAAGCAGTGATTAAATGGTTGTGGAACGAATAATCTGAGTTCCCATTATTTATAATGGGGAAGCTTGCTTTGATGTACGAGTATTTTGGATTACGAGCATGGTTCCGGAACGAATTATGCTCGTAATCCAAGGTATTACTGTACATGGTTCTCCTGTAGTCTCCCATCCAGGCACTCATAGGTCCACAACTCCTTAGTTCTATTGCTGCTATAGGTATTCGCTTTTCTTCTTATTTATTTGAAGTATTGTATGCTGCTACTCTCAGCTAAAAAAGGCTCCCGGAGTGGTTTACAATCAGTCAGTAAAATAAGACCGCCCTTGCCCTCAGGGCCACAATCTAAAAAGACACAACACACACGGAAAAGGGGATGGGGAAGAAAAAGGAAAAAAATAAGAAGATTCTCAGCAGGGCTGGTGGAATGGCTCTGATTCACCTCTCATCTCCCAGGGGGAGGGACAGTCCAACTGGATGTTTCCTCAGCCTGCTCCTGTCTCCCAGCTCCTTCTTTCCCACAGGACAATTGATGTCAGTTAACCTTGGGGGGTGGGGAGAGTCCTAATGGAGCAGGTCTTGATGTTCCCTTGGCCTGCTCCTGCCTCCTTTGTCCTTCTCCCCCACGGTACAATTGATCTCTTAAGGTGAGGCATAGCATTTTGGATTTAAAGAGATGCTTCCTATAGCTATCATCTGGAATAGCAGCCATATTAATGTGTAGCACAATGAACATACAGACTCTTGTTGTGTCTTTCTAGCATTAATGAGCTTTCACAAGGCAACAATTCAGATCATCAGATACATGAACTGGGACATAGATGGTGGTAGGCATATTTGCCTATGGTTGGCAAACAAACCTGGTTATTAGAGTACTAACTAAGAGCTCTGTCAATATAAGGAAACTGTTCCTGAAATGAAGGCCTGTCATTCTCCTTGCTCCTGCTTTCTCCTCTTCCTGCCTCAACGCTTTTTGCTTGCCTCATCTCTCTTGATGCCATTGGATAATCAGGTCCATTGTGATGTCACAATGGGCCTATGTTACTCTTGCAAGGGAGTCTGCTGCCTGGCCCTAGGTTTGCAAGACACTCGGTAGCATCATAAGGCAGCTTGATAGAGGCTCCAGGTCTCATGGATCCACTGGTGTCCATAGACTTAGCTGATCAGATGTTACAGCCTCAGCTGTCCAGTCACAGACGCCTTTGTAAGCCTTGGGCCAGGCAGATGAAAAGTAAGCGACAGTGGGCAAAACGTTTGATTAAAAATGTTGAGATCCATGGGAAACTTGGGGTGTCAGCATAGATGTTAATGAACATCAGTTGAGTAATCTCAGTACCTTTTATGGGAAAAAGGCAATGTTGGTGCTTGTGATGCAGCAGTTAATTGAATTGCGTTTACATCCAAATCTCATGCATGCTGTCTTCAATGGAACTAACTCCTAAGTACATGTGCAAGCAATTACAGCCTTACCTTGCAGCAGGGCCTCTGTGAATATAAATGGGCACAAACAATATTTGAAATTTATATATTATTTATGTATATGATTTATACTTCATACTTTCAGTAAAAGTTACTCTCAGAGTAAATTTATATGCACATGGTTTGAACTCAAACTTGGTTAATGATGTTATGGACACTGAAAGAGTGGTTTGGGAACCATGATTTGTGGGTTCAACCCCTTTTGCCATTCTGACTGAGATGGAGTTTGGGCCTCTACCTTAGAAAGCAGAGGAAGGGCTAATATCTCAGTGGTAGAGCACATACTATTGCTTTATGAGGTTTCAGGTACAGTCCCCAGCTTCTCCAGTCAAAATATCTTGGGTGGCAAGGCTGGGAAAGACATCATCTTGAAATGAACTTCTATCTAGTCAAGGTTGACTAATGGTCTGGCGTGGTATAAGTTAGATTTGTACATAGGGTGGCCACTGGCCATGTGTCCTATTTTACAGGAGACAATCCTCTATTTGAAGGTGTCCTTTCTTTGAAAGCCTCTCCAGTCCAAGTTTAAAGATACGAAGGGAAAGCAAGGACCTTGATGATGCCTATGATCAGTTAGCACCTGGACAGCAGAGTGAGCAGGCTGCGCACACTTCACCTGATCACAGTCTTCCCCACTGCAAGATGTATTGCATTTCTATTTAAATTATAGCTATTATTTCTACATTTTCATCCATATGTCTAAATTAGCATATGCAAATCTGTGCCTCTTTTTGTCCTCTTTTTTGGTGATGCAGTTCCACTTTTTCGGTAGTACATAAGCGGCCACCATATTTGTATGTTTGGTGGACAAATAAGGATCATGTGAAATGTTTCTAAAGGAAAGAAATATCAACTTTGCCCATTTCAGATTTTTTCTATGAGTTTGAAGGGTCAGAGTCCATTTCTACTGGAAGATAACAATGATGTCACCTACCGGATTTATTCTACAGACAGCCGAATTGTTCCTCATAAGTCTTTGTGTCTCCTTTGGAATCAGGCTGCTGAAAGGTATAGTTTTTCATTGATTGCAGACATGTGTGTGTGTGTGTGTGTGTGTGTGTGTATTCTCTCCCTCCCTCCCTCCCTCCCTCTTTCTCCCTCCCCCCCCCCCAGCAAGTCATATGAAGGTTCCCAGTGCTTGCTTTCTTCTTGACTCTAGTAAATTAATGTTCTATTAGGTGTCTACATCTACATCCTACAGCAGTAATATTCACTGGGAAATTATCAAATTCTGTTTCATATACTGGAGGAAAATGCAGAAACTGATACAGAAAAATATTTTTTAAAATGAATTAGTTATGCTTACTTCTTTAACTTCTGAAATATACTGTCAAAATTAAGTGGTCAGACACTGTTCTGATTTAAATTATTTCTGGACCAGAATTCCTTCTCTACTCTGGGACCCAGGTTTGGGCCATATTTACTGATGACATCAGTGACCCATGTTGGTGTGTCAGATGCAGGGCTACCAAGACATACTCTGGAATTGTTGCTGTAATTGAGACATAATGGTACTTGTTAATAATTTAATGATGAACGCTCTTCTACACCATGTGGATGATGGTTGTAACCACAGCAGTAACAGTGAAGAGGACCTCTCACACCTGGGGCAAGCCAAGGTATGCCAATACAGATTGCTGATATCATCATCCTGGATCAGTATGCCACTGACTTCCAAACTTGGTATGGCAGCAGTGATGGCACACTGGAGCTGACCAAGGTTTGGCACACCAACATGGATTGATCTCATCAACCTGAGTTAATTTGTCAGGCTTTGGTTCAGCCCCAGGGAAGGAAGTAGAAGACATTTTCAGACTCTTTCTGATCTGGTAGTGCTCCCCAAATTTATGGGTCAAGTTCAAGAATCTGCCACCAGCATCTATTTTTTTCTTGAAGGTTGACATCGTCAGTCAAATTCTAAACTGTATAGCAAGTGATTCCCAATGTGTAATACATGCATCAGCCCTCAGTTTGGTGGCATTTGAAAAGTGTGTTATTCCTATAATGGAGCAATTGTTATGCTCACAACTCAAAATATTCCTATGTTTGGCTCATGTTTTTATTATGATTATTGATCTCCAATCTAAAGACTAATTAATTAACATTGTTGACCTTTGTTTCCCCTGTAGCTGGTTGTCTGACAGTCAGTTCTGTAAAGTGATGGATGATTCTTCAAATTATGTGGAATGCTCTTGTTCGCACATGTCTGTTTATGCAGCCTATGCACAGACAGATAGCTTGTCTTCTTACAATGAAGCTTTTTTCTCATCTGGTTTCATCTGTATTTCTGGTCAGTTGATACATTATTATTTTTACATTAATGAGTGGTGTGCTGATTTTAAAACAGATAATAATGATGGAAATTGTTCTTACTGGAATGGAATGAAAATAAGTATGTGAATAAGGAACATAGGCCAGGATACAAAGAGCTGCTTTAGGCATGTCCAGTGGAATTTTTTACTTTGAGTACTACCTTTATGCCATATCACAAACTCTCCCCTCAGTTTCAAAAGAGATTTGTTATGCAGCATGGAGGACTGAGTCATACAAATACAAATACAAATCTCCCGTGGGCATATGAAATTAGCAGTGTAGTTATTTGGATCCAGGCCAAAATAAATTGTAATTAATAATAAAATGTAAAAGGAGGAAACATCTTATAGAGAAAAACAAATAACACTGAATTTATACCCCTTAACCTTGGGCCAAAGGGTATCAAGAAATCTTGGATTATTATACATATTGTTCCAGTGAACTGGAACTGGCCACACTTTGATTTCATTCTTAAGTGGTTAGAAGAGGATCCTTCTCTGGTAAAGTGATCGTACAGTTGTGCCAAGAAGGCCAAGCATTACGCTTTTACTTCTAGACATCTAGGGCCTCTTCACATATTATATCTTAATTCTGTTTGTCAGATTTTTAATTATACCCTTCCAAATGTAATGAAGCCATGAAGGACATGCAGAAGAAAATTCACTGGCTGAAATTCAAATCATTCTTGACATGAAATTTCACCTAGCCCAACAGCTTGGCAATATAACAACTGTGCACTGTGTAAAAATGCTTTAATGATACAGCCATTGTTTGTGCATGAATCCTAGCACTGAGAATTCCCACAGAGTATCTGTGATTCTCCAAGAAAATGTGAACACAGTGAGAATACCTCAAAAGCAGGCAGGAAAGATTAAGGGCCTGAGGGTGTTATCAGAGGCACACAGGAACAGTGAAATGGGATTCGTGAAATGGTCTAAATGAAATATATGTAAAGTTTTTCAGATTGAGGGTCCTGTTTATTTAACAGGTCAATTCCTACTTCTGAATTTGGACTATTGACCAATAATATTCCGTGTATAATCCCTGCTTTTCTTTCGTTTAAACAGGTTTCATCTTGGCTATTTTTTCACACCTCTTCTGTACCAGATCCTCAATGTTTGCAGCTAAACTTCTTACTCATATGATGGTTGCCTGCTTGGGTACACAGGTAGGAACATGTTGAGTATAACTCAAGCCTGCCTAAAGTCCAAATTCTCCCTGCACCCTCCAGTCCCAGATATGTTGGATCTGGCTGCATTTACCATATTCAGTTGTGAGGGAAATGCACTCTGTGTATGGTTAAAGGCATCCTCTTCTTTATAATTACTTCACATGTTTGAGGCTGTGCTTTGCACTGAAAACATAGGGTGGTATCTTATTGGGCCCGTGTGCTCACAAGACCCACTGCTTGTTCAATGGGGCTTTTGCAGTTCTAAATATAACTCAAAATGAGTGGAAACACTTGTTTCTGGAACAGGGCTCTGCTCACCTGTCCCAATCTGGAAACAAGTGTTTCTGCTAGTTTGTGCCGTTATTTTTAGAAGTGCAAAAGTAATGTTGTACAAGTGGTGGGTCTCACGTGTGCAAGAGAAGAAGTGGAGGTGGGGTGGCCCCATTGGATACTGCCCATATTCTGGAGTATATGTTACAAAATTAGTGAAAATAAGTGTTCCACCGGTAAATGCTACACTATGAGTATGAAATATTTACTGTTCAAATGAATTATTGTGTATATTCTCATCACGTTATTGCAGTTACATCTGCAGTATGTGAAGGACATAATTGTGCACAAGTAGGAATCCTGACGATACATGTGATTCTTCTCTTACACTGGCATGAATCAGAAATAACTTTTCCAGACTGTTCTTATAAGTTTTGTATTTGTGCTGATTTGAGAATGGAAAGGATGTAACCAGTAATCTTCCCTTTTTTTTATGTATGAAGATGATCACATATAATAATGTGGTGCTAGAAATACTTAATGCATCGAGTAAGAGAGTGGCATATTTTAGAATAAAAGCATTCTTGTCAAGGGGTAGGCCTAATATCAAGTGGAAGTGAAGGAAATAAGTTCAAAGTGCTGGAAATAATTGACATAACAAAGTAAGCTTGCAAAGCCAGAGAAATAAGCCAGATATGTGAATGCATGGAACAAGCTCTCTGGAAGTGAAAAATGGAAATGATGCAGGGAATAAAGGATATGGCCTGGATAAATATGACAGTTCCATATGCTCCCATAAGGAAGCCCATGCAAACCTGAAAAGGCCTCTGAGATACAGCAGTAGATAAAGGATTAATTTAGTATCTTTTATTCCCTCTGGCCATAGATCTGAGCAATGCTGAATAAGGACTGATAATGAAGGCAGGCAGCTTATGTGCTGTAGCCAGGAGCTAGAACTCAGAATGTAGTAATTTGAGTCCACAATTCCTTATCTCATCCTTTTAATTTTCACTGCCACTGATAACCCCTTGTCCATTTTTTAATCATTTGATTAACACAACAGGCAAAGAATTAGGGACTTTATTCAATGCTGTAATTCTCTGAAGTATTCCTGACAAAAAGCATGCCTCACCTGTTGTCTAAGTGGGATTAGACTGTATATAACAAGTTGTTTGAGGTGCCCCCCTGGACACTCAGATCTTGCCTTCTTCCAAGCAGCCTCTATGAAATGCTTGAATCTGGCAGGCACCTGAAAAAGAAATTGCTGCTGGCTGTATCCATGATCCACTGAGTTTGCCCATTATGTTTCTTTGCATGTGCACTATGTCACAAAGCATGATGTAGCAATGGCACTGCAAGGCATTATTGTGACATCACAAGCAGATGTGCCAGTGCAAATGTTTGGGCCTGAGGTGCGAATTTATTTATTTTATATGATTCTTTGTATGATTCAATTCTAGTAAGCAAAATCTAAAGAAAACAAGACATGCTTCAGTCCCACTGAAATCAATGACTAGGTAAAAAAAACATGATAACCCACACTCAAAGGTTGAATGTGGGCTGTCATTGACCATGTGTTGTTGTTGAAACATGGGTTATCGTGTTGTCTGAACCCAGCTGAGATAACTAACCATGGTGAACAACACACGGTTCATAACCCAATAACAAACCATGGGTTCTCTTCATAGGTTATTTGTGGTTAACAAGATATATATATATATATATATATATATATATATTCCTTGCTCCCTATAATGTACCTTAGTGTGCCACTGAGGAAGACCCATTGGTTCAAAACATATTCAGTGTTTTACATGATTTTTAATTACCGGTAATTGATTATCATGTTCACAGTCTACCGTCAGGCTATCTCATAATTATTGCTTATTCTACATGGACTAGTGCTTGGTATTTTTGTTTCCAGATGTTTATAGGATATGTTCTATAGGATATAGGAACATTTTCAGATTTTTCACTATTACAGAACGAATTTTCAGAAGTAGAATGAGTTAGGTGGTGACTGTGGCACATTTAAAATTAAACAGATATTAACTACTAAAACCAGCAGGTGGCAGTAAAACCTTTCCCCCATGTTTAAGAAGTTTACTTGGCACTCAAGGTCCATATTAAAACCTGGGCAGTACTTTCTAGGGATGGGTGAGAATTGCAGTCCATTAAGATTTTTTAATAGATTCCCCTGATAGTGATGTAAAATCGAGCCTCGCCAGGCAAAACGAGGCTGAAATTGGCCCCGCTCACGCCCGGTGAGGCCGTACCTTTTTCTTCGGGGCGGCTCGCATCTCCGCGGCGAGCCACCTGCGCGGCCCGTCGCATCACTTCCGGGACCAGAAATGACGCGACTGAACCCTGCGCAGGTGTGCTGGACCCTTGTGGCGCGTTCTGCTGCCTGCGCAGGGTCCCGTCGCATCATTTCCGGTCTCGGAAATGACGGACGGGGCCAGAGAAGTCCGAAAATCGGGTCGGGTCGGCGCCCCCGCGGAGAATCGGGTCAGGGGTGCCACCCGGCCTTGGATGCATCACTAGATCTGCATCTCCTCGAACTGAATGCAGAAACGGATGGAAATCCATATATTTCCAAGCTTACGATGCATTCCGTGAAAGAAAAAAAATGCATTCGACAGCATGCGCACATTTGAAAAATGCACCCCACAGCATACATTTATAAAATGCACACAAACATGCTCTAGTCAAGGGGGGCATATGGCCATTTGAAAAATGAGCACTAAAATATGTACAAATTTATTTTTCCATTAAGAATTTTTTAATCCTCATGGAAACAGCACGGAACAGACTTGTAGATTGGAAAAGGAGGAAGTCCATGGAAAACAGACTTGACAGATAGCCCATTCCCAGTTTGGCTCCGATGCAGTAAAATATAAGAATTTAAACTTGCATGTTTGAGACACTGGAATAGCATATTCATATTTTCCCTCTTTCTACTATACTGAAGAGTATGTAGTGGGCGCAACAGTTTTCTACTAGGAGATGGTTTGTTTATATTTAGCTCTAATTCTATCTGATTGATTTGTATAGGATTTATTAACTGAATGCGATTTTCATCATTTCCAAAAGATATTTCCATTTCTAAGTAAGTAATACAACCGAGTAATAGATCACATAAGCCTCAAGAAAATGGATCTTATATTTTGATTTAGATCAAAATATATTTTCAGCTTTCTGTTATCCTTAGCTAATTTCATCATTTGAAAATAGGCCCCAAGGAGACACAATAGCAAATGCTATTTATTTATTTATTTATTTATTTTATTTGCATTTTAGAAAGTCATGACCACATGCTTTGAAGTAGCAGGTAAGCATGACTTTTAAGAAAAAAATATGGGTTGGATCCAGGTGCTACACGGAGAGTTAGGAGATCCTGCTGTATGGGGTGAGTTGTGGTGTGGGGGGATCCCCCAGAATCGGGCAGAGGAACCTTTCATGAGTGGAGCCTTTCCTCTTGTGGAAGGTCCCCCTTCCCCTTGCAGAATACAGATCCTGGATCCAACCCTCAGTATATGAAAGGAATGGCAAAAGTGAGTTCACAGGCAAACACAATAACAAAATAGGCAACTTCAAAAAATATTTCAAGCAAATTTAGGGGTGACCATTGGAACAAAAAATTGGCCACCCCCTCCATGTGCATGTGGAAGTGCTTTGCACATGTACACAGATCTCTGGATTCTTGGCAAAATGCTCCCCCTGTAGCTCATTTTATTTTGTGAAGATTGTTCCTTGCCTGATGAAAATTTGGGGGAGCTGGCTACTGAGAAGATAAAAGACTTTTATGTAATTATATACAGAATGCAAAAACATACAAGGGAAAGCACCCGTTTGATGTGGAAATAGCTGAACATTTTGTTACAACAGGAGACTGTATGGGACTCTTACATAACAGCTGAAATCATTTGGAGCCAACATTTATTACTTGTCTTGCTAACTTGTTGAGCAAGAGTACAGAGTGTAAGAAAAAGCAAAAAATAAACATCCTGAATTTAGTCCCTCTGAAGAAGGATTTTCTGCCATGTGCACTTTCCGCATTTTACAAAGAGACACATTGTCCTTTTGAGAGAATTGCTTACCTTGACTCTTTCCCATAGTTTGTCTCCTGATTTTTACAATGTGTAGTCAGAACTGGCTGCTTTAAAACTGCTCTATGTTCCCTCCTATACCAGCAGCTATTGTTGTTATGTCTTGATTCTTCCCACTTCCTCTATGTGTAGATTAGTCTTCCCCAACCTGGTGCCCTCCAGATGTTTTGGACTTCAACTTCCATCAGTCACAGCCAGCAAGGTCAATGGTCAGGAATGCTGGGAGTTGTAGTCCAAAACATCTGGAGGGTACCAAGTTAGGGAAGGCTAGGGTAGAGGAACTGGAGTTGTAATAGACAATGGTATTTTCATCTATTACTTTACTTAACATTAGATTGGAAGAAGGAGTGACATTTCCATTGCAATTTATGAAAGCTGCATGTGGCTCAGGAGAACCATGGCTTTGGCTGTGGTACTGATGAGAGGTACAGGAAACTTAGAGTGCAGTCCTCTACATATCTATTTAAAAGTAGATATGTCCCAGAAGTAAGTCCCATTTAATTCATACCCAGGTAAGTGGGTAAAGGATTGCAGCCATAATAAAAAATATGAGTGACCTAACTTGCAGTCTTGCTTGATTGTAAAATTCTATTCAGCCCATGTAGGTTAGCTTTCATCATAGCAAAGTGGAAAAAACACAGTGTTGATCGAATTGTTGTTGCACATGGTAACTGCAATATATGGTGCTTCAAAGTCTCTAGTATGTCATTTACTTGCCACATGTTCAGATAAAGAGAAAGTGAAAATGGATGACTAGACTACTGAACACTTAGCCACTGACTAAAAATGACCCACATAGTGGCTGTAGCCAGATGGGGAGCCAGATATCTGTTATGGATGGGGGAGAATTTTTTTCAGTTCGCATTTTAATGTGAATGTACCTATTTTTGCACTTTCGAGCTGAAACTCAGTTATCCTTCAAAATGTGCTGTGAATCAAGTCTTACCATACTTCCATTCCTGTGTTTGTAAGTGTATGTAAAATCACCTCCTCATAGAGCCATAGCCTACGGACTGCCAATGGTTAGAACCAGCATATGGGACTTTTTCAAGCAATGGCCTAGTGATAAGAGGTCATCTGCTGTTGTATAAAGAACATGACAAACAGATCAGCAGCAGTGGATTAGCAGCAATATGTGCCCTGGTTCAGTTAAATGAATTTGGTAGGCCATGCTGCAGTGTTAATATTTCTAATCTTTTCAGACTAGGAGATTAGTGAAGTTTAGGTGGTAAGGATTGGTCTCTGGCAGACAATGCTCTTCAGGAAATCAAATTCCAGTGGTAAAATTAGAAATCTGGAACTATTCATCTCGGACTGTCAGTTGCATACTTATTCTTGTTTAACAGAATCTTTCCTATGTTTTCAGAATATTGGTGAAACGTAATCATTTGTTATTGTCCTGATTCCAAAATAATGGCAATTCTCATACTCCCAATTGTAGCATTCTGTAATCAGTGAAAAGTAAACGTGTTTGAAACTTCAAACCCCTTTAAGCAAACTTCACTTGATTTACACTGCATTTCAGTTTACATAGAGCTGCCAAGTTACATCCAATACACTGTTGAGATCACTGCCTGTTTACATTTTACGTCAGTAATAGCTTCAGCTACTTCCGAATAGAAAAAAAAGGTTACTGAACAGGAGCAGCAGTAATACCATGGTTTTTCCTCCCAGGAATGCTTGCAAACTTGTTTAGCATTGCCTGACCTGTAAACCCTTTCATAAGCATAGCACTATTTCAACCTGTTCAATGTGTGTGTGTGTAATCCTGTTCTGGGCACCCACACTGAGATTCAGTGGACCTTTTTTGCAGTGGCCCCCAAATTGTGGAATGCCCTCCCTAGGGAGGTCTGCCTGGTGTCTACTGATGACTTTTCAATGTCAGGCAAATACCTTTTTATTCTCCCTGGCCTTTTAAAAGTATTTTAACTGCTGCTTGCTTTGTTTTTAATATGTTTAGTGCTGCATTTTAAAATACATATTTAATGTTTTTAGCTGCTAAGTTACTTATTTTTTTGAAATGCTGAATTTTTGTTGCTGCTTTTAAAACAATACTTTTAAATGTATTTTATTATTGTTTTTGCTTTTATTATGTATGTTGCCCTGAGAGTGACTCATATAGGGCGACTCATGAATTGCATGAGGTAAAGAAATAAATGAATGAATATTTTAAAGAATGTGCATCACCACCATGGATTCTGAATTTGGCTGCGAATGCATGTCTCCTGTTCACATTTGAAATGCTTACCGCTGGGCCTTATATGGGTTATATAGCCAAACAGCAGATTTAGGAAGGGACGCCAGCTAAGTGACTTATAAGTAGGCAGGGTTAATATTCAGTGCAAACAATGCTTTGGGCCAGGCTAGCATAAATTTTGCAAGCCAACTGCAGCCTGAATCAGCCTTGTATGGCAATCCAACAGGATCTTGATAAACGGACTACCTGGAACTACAGAAATTATTTGTGCTGGGTTTGGGGATCTGAAGCACCTGGCATACATGGCAGATGGGCTGTATTAAATGTGGTGGCTCACGTGGTATTTATTTATTTCATTATATTATATTATATTATATTATATTATATTTTTAAATTGCCCATCTGGCCGGCCACCCTGGGCGATGTACAATCATGGTAAACACAATTAAACACAATTAAAACACGTGGTATTTATTTATTTAGTTATTTTAAAAGATTTAAACACTGCTGTTCAATCAAATTATCTCCAAGGCAACTTACAACACGTTAAAACAGTACAAAAGCTATCCAGAGCCCTTGTTGTTCTGGGTAGTGGCAGCAGCTAGGGTATGCTTCCCTTCATTTCTGTAGTCCCAGATCAACTGCACTTGGAGAAGAGTTCTTCCTGGCTGGGGGCAGCGGGGCATAAGCTCCCTGCAGCTGCTTGTTCCCTGGATGAAGGCTGGGCTAGGCTTCCTCATGGCTTGGTATTATTCCTTGGAGGGTGAGGGTACAACATCCTGGTAGCCCTCTGGCTAGTGGCAGAGGCCAGAATCTCCTTCCCCTGGCTTCTGCAGTCTCAAAAATTAGACAGGCTTACTTTTAGGGGGCTGGGGGCAATAGCTATAGAGCTGCAGCACCAAGGACCAACAGGTAGTGAGCTTCAAGAAATGTTTAGGAAGCAAGTGTACGTTCTAGAACCTTCCACCCATTTTTTCTTCCAGCATTGGATTGGTTACCAGAAACAGATAGTCAAAGAAGCAGAAAGGCTTCACCAGTCAGTGACCGCAGCAAGCAAAGGAGGAAAAGAATCCATATGCACTACAAAAAGTGTTCAGAAAGCATTCATGAGAGAAATGAATCCCATTCTTGAACTTCCATAGACAATTCCTTGAGGAAGAGTTCATATATATATATATATATATATATATATATATTTAGAATCATTGCATCCACATAATGAACATGTTACGTAAACCTTTGGATTCTTTTTATTTGTTGTTTTGAGGAAAGTGCCGCTTCTTCTGTTCTGGTTCCTTAAGAGTAATTGTGGTCATTTGATTCAGTCCTGAGGGAGGGATGAGTATCTCAACTTTACTTGAGTCCCAGGCCCAAGTACAGTTTGGGAAGGAAGTACGTGTGTACCTTCCAGAACCCCTACCACCATTTAGTTGTTTTCCAACTTTTCCCTATTCACTGCTGCCACAAAATGTTCAGAGCAGTGGATATATGTTTCTCTGATGTCCTGATTGTGTGAAATTAGTCCGGAGCATTAGCATATGGTCAACAGACTCTATGTTATAAAGCATGCCCACTGACGTAAAAAGAGATTAATGGATTAATATTGCTTGCTAAATCATCTGCTTCAGCATTTTACCATATTTATTGACATTAACTTGCTGAAATTGAATGATATTGCTTTCCCTTTATTCTCCTGCCCCCACCACCCATGGGAGGCAGCTATGACAGTGAATGCATACATGCGCAAGGCTATTGCAGCTTGTGTTCTTGGGGTGATAATTGCTGTGAAATTGCATGGATCCTGCCTAAACAGTTGGGCCAAGAAATTGCAAAAGGTTCCAAGACATTGCATGTACAACCATAATTGTATATCCCCACCTGATATAATTAAAAGTAGACACCAGTATTTTAGGAGAAAAATAAATAAATGACTGGGCTGCTGTTTCCGGAAGAATCTGATTTGCTCATTATATCTGGCTTATTTAAGTTTTTGGAAAAACTAACAGGTACAAATAAAACAGCATTGAGCAACCTGTATTGCCGGAAATGAAGGCCATGTTAGATACATTTTATTATTGTGAATATGTCCAATTACTGCATTATTAATGATATTATTTAAGTACTCATTAAATGTGACAATATTTAATGGGTTCGTGTTAGTTTAAAGCCTTCATTGTAGGATTGCTATGGGAGGGTTTGCAGTCTTGTATTTTTCCATTCAATCTCTGTCACATTTCCAATTGTCCTAAGAATTTAGAAACATCTAACCCAGGTGCTGTGAATGTTGCAATTTCAGGCTCCCAGCAAGTTTTGAACTCTATATTCTTATACTTTGGTGACAGGTTCACCTGTTTCTCTAGTTTCATTTGTCATTTAAAGTAGTGATGTTGATATCCTGGAGCGATCCCTAGGCTGGCAGTGTGAATTCCACTGAATATGCTGAGTTTCTTGTGAATTATTGTTTCTTCCTGTGGGTGAGGTTGTTTTGGCTATGCAAAACTGTATTTGTCTGATTTCTGCTCTTTCCTTTTTCAATAGTAAAGTTCTAGAAACTTACAATAGTCATTGGTTATGAAGGCAGGTGAGCCAGACCATTGTGGCAATGTCCTCCTTACTTTGGAGAAATGAATAGCATACAACAAGCTGGTTTCTCATATCCCCATTTTTGCTCTTCTAGGATTACTGCTGTGCACATTAATCTTGCCTCATCTTCTGCACAGTTCAGGAGGAACCACTAATCTTTGGTGCTTAACAGAATCTGTTTTGAATATGATGTGCAAGTTGTCTTGTGCATCCACATTTCATGCTTCTGGTATAATGGGCAAAGAGTGAAATCATGCATCTCCCCTGCAGGGAGATGTGTGAGCTCCACATGCATCTGGTGCTCATACTTGTCATAGTGGGTGAGATGAACAAATCTCATTGTAATAAATGGGAATAAAAGCACTGCTATATATGAGGGAGAATAAGATGTACAATATGTCCAAGATTAAAAAGTAGTCTTCAACACTGTACTACTTACTGTAATATATAAAGTGGCCTTATGGCAAGGAATTGAAATAGATGACTCATTGGTCTCATCCATGAGTTTCTGAAAGGCATAAGCTGGGATCCAGAGAGTACTTCTGGTGTGACCAAAGTACTTTGGGATCCAGACAGTACTTCTGGGCATGTCCAATGGAATTTTAGGCTCCCCCCACTTTTTAATGCCATGATCCCATGCCACATTGCCGTAAAATATGGGAATGATCCAATGGTGTCTGGCCAGTAGCACCATTTATTTTCTGTCCTACCACCCCCAATTTCTCTAGATTTGACTCTCTCAATCAGTCATGTTCTAAGCTATGTTGTAGTTGGAATAAAGGGTGTTATTCTGGTAAGACTTTAGTGCATCTGCCTAATTTCTGACTCTGAGGAAAAACTTTTAAAAATGTATGTAATCTATATCTATTTATTATGTTTTAAAGAAAAGCAATTCTTAAGTGCATAGATCTAACAAATATTACTGTGGCAACCTTTCATCCTCAATAAATGGCATTGCAATAGCGATGTTAAAGGCTCCTTCCGAAAGGTATTTGGCATATGTCTTCAATTCAGGTGTCCTTAACTGAACTTATATGTTCTTTGTTGCCTTAGTATGCAAGGAGTAGAGCTTGTAAATTATTTCAGCTGCAGATGTTTGGTTTAAAGAATTTACAAGTTTAATCATTTGCAGTTGTATAGTTAGGAAAGTATTTACTGGAACCTTGTTCACACATAGAATCTAAAAATATCTTATTCAAACACATAGACACTTTTGGTACTTATTTAAGAAATGGCCAGCTGCAGCTGTAACATTTAAGAACAAGTCCATATATAGCAGGGGGCTAGAGGAGACTGACCCCAGGAACACAGATTCTGGCTCTGTTAGGAGGTGGTGAAGGTGGACTCTGTAGTGCTGCTGCTTTTGACTCCAAATCCCTCTGGCAGCAACAGGCTCCAATGCGACAACTTGGTTCACAAAGCTCACTGGCAGCATGGCATGACAATGAGGGCCAACAGCATCTCAGCCTTTCACGCTTCCAGGAAGTACAGGAGGCTGAGATACTGCGCTGCTGTTGGCCTTGTCATCTCTCAGTGTCACAGCTCGTGAGCTCAGTCACCCATCGGGCTGCATTGGAGCCTGCTGGAGGTACTTGGAGCTGTGCTGCTCGGCCTTGAGAAACCCTGGAGAGGAGAGGAGGAGGGATCATGCTAGGAGGAGGGATTGGGCAAGCTCGTAAGTGGAGCGAGGGAGAGTAGTGCAACACAGCATGGGTAGGACGTGGGAGAGACAGTCTAATATGAGCCAGCAATGTGATGTGCCTGCAAAGAAGGCAAATGCTATTTTGGGCTGCATTAATAGAAGTATAGCTTCCAAACCACGGGAAGTGATAATTCCCCTTTACTCGGCACTGGTTAGGGCTTTTCTTGAGTACTGTGTCCAGTTCTGGGCACCACACTTTCAGAAGGACGTAGACAAACTGGAGAGGGTTCAGAGGAGGGCAACAAGGATGATAAAGGGACTGGAAACAAGGCCCTGTGAGGAGAGACTGAAAGAACTGGACATGTTTAGCCTTCAGAAGAGGAGACTGAGGGGAGATATGATCGCACTCTTCCAGTACTTGAAGGGTTGTCACACAGAGGAGGGCCAGGATCTGTTCTCGATCATCCCAGTTTGCTGGACACGGAATATTGGGCTCAAGTTACAGGAACCTAGATTCCACCTAAACATCAGGAAAAATTTCCTGACTGTCAGAGCAATAAGACAATGGAACCAACTACCTAGGAAGGTGGTGGGATCTCCCAATCTGGAGGCATTCAAGGTGCAGCTGTACAGCCATCTATCAGGGATGCTTTGACCTAGATTCCTGCATTGAGCAGGGGGTTGGACTCGATGGCCTTGTAGGCCCCTTCCAACTCTACTTTTCTATGATTCTATGAAATGCTGGCTGGCTGAGCTGCCTATCACTCAGGCTCAGCCAGTGACTGTCTCTTCTCCTACAGGAGGAGGAGTGTACTCCCTCCTATAGTCCCCTCCTAAAGGGATGGTCATCGAGGAGGAGACAAGTTACTAAAACCTGATCCCCTGATCGCAAGGCTTCTCAAAGCATAGGAGAGAAGGGAACAGGAGGGTTGACATAGTCATCTTCTTTATTATTGGAACTTCTGCTTTTAGGGCAGCACTGCAGCCAGGCAGGATTCAGGGAGAGAAGTGGTGGTAACAAGTCTTATCAAGACAGTCATTATTTATTTCTCATTAAACTGATTTTGAAGACTGGACTGAGTTTTAGTTTGCACATTATTCAGTTCACATCGTGTTTCATTAATTGCATTTATATATTTTTAATCCATTTGAGTTTTCTTCTACCTGGCTTGGGGTGGCTCTGCTGCTTTCTCAGTTTTGGGTACATTGTAGTCATTCACACAGTTCTTGGGCACAGCCAGTGTCACTCTCTGTCCAAGCTGGTTTATTTGGGCTCTCTGCTCTCTCAGTTTGGGGTGCATTGTAGTCATTCTTGGGTACTCTGTCCAGGCAGCTTTTCATCAGTGGATCTTCTGGACACAACCAGCTGAAAGCAGCTTTCATTGTGGTGCACAACTATGTGATTTCAGAGGGTGAGCAGTCGTGTAGTGGAGCCAGGGCTTGCAAGGCATTGGCACTTCTTTATTAGCAGGGATGCTGATGTCATCTGCCACCCCCCTCGGAATTCCCTGTTCCCTCTGAGCTTAGCCGGAATCTTCACAGTAACGGGGGGGGGGGGGAATGAATTTGCTTCCTGTTGTAAGGCAAAGTATTTCCTGTTGACTTGGTCTTAGGTGGACAATTAAGACCCATTCACTTTACAAAATGTTCCTGGTGGGGATGACTTTGGGGACTGTCATGATAAGTATCTGCACTTCAAAATTTACTAATACACCACTGAGAGTGAGGCACGGTTTTCCAAAACCTAATGCTGAGTATCTTTAAGTTCTGGATGCACTCTTTCCAACTTCTTCCTTTTTGAAAGTGAAAGCAATTATGCCACCCTTAAAGTTGACTAATCTTAATGTTGAAGCCTATATACAGGAAATTGTAGTTGTAAAAAGGTCTGTTTTCGGCACCAACCAGCAATCTGGTGACCAAGGATAAGAGTATTTCAATTGCCCCGAGTCTCGTGTGCCCTTAAAATATACATTTCCAGATGTGTACAAAGTGCTAGCTTGTACTGAGACATTTGGTGCATTAACAGCCCCATCTGAGGCATCTTTCTCTTTCCTCATATGCATATTATGTTCATAGAGACAGTCAATGGGGGATGACCGGAATAGCAGTGTAGTGCTACTTGGGTATGAGAAAACCCTGACCAAAAACATTGACAATGGTGCTTTTCCTACCAAATTTCACTCTAAAACACTTGAACTAGTATTATGAAAAGCATTGGTTTTCAGTATTTGGAACTGTGTACATGGCATTATGTCAGCAGATACTGTGTAACTAGGGGGATGAGTTGGGGTGCTGTCGCTTTGTACCAGTCCAGTATATAGCCCTATTCAAGCATTCTGAAGCTGTGTGCAGTACACACATGAGGAGAGGGAGCACTCTAGGCCCACCCCCCTCTGACACATTCCCATTGCCCTGTACTTGCGGAGGGCGACTTTCTGAATTGGAGGGCCTCTTGTATCCATGGAAGCTTTCCACACGATTGAGAATGCTGTAAATCAAGGTGATTCTTGTCATTTTTTGTTGATGGTTTTGTTCATTTTTGTTGGTGGAATAAAGGATGTTTAAAGAATGCTTCCTCAAAAGCTTGCATGTTCCTTATAGCTATACTCTTACATCCAGTTACAGATACTTAATTGCCCATACTTCTTGTGACTAAGGTCTTGGTCAGATGCTGCTTCTCTCCCTAAATCTCTCTGTGTATTGTGATCAGGAGTGAGTTTCAGGCTCACCTATTGCTCCCCGCCGCCCCCGCCACATGCACACATCAATGGATATAGAAGGCAATGACTGCTCTAAGAGGATTCCATATTTAATTGAATGTGGGATCTTCCTGATCCTGCAGTATAGAACACAACATACCAACATCTGAATGGTCCACTATGTGCATAATCTGATATACTACTACAGACTATTGTGCAGTTGTTACCTTCTGTGCTCAGTGAGGGAGTGAGGAGGGAGGAAGTGCTTGAGCTCAATACCCACCCACTGAGAAAAGGTTCCCTTTGTGTGTAAGATGTAGGATTGTAGCCTGCAGTGTATGCAAGCTTTTGAGTTACACAGGACTCTTCATCAGGTAATCTGATCCAAATAAAAGCTGATTTATTTCTCCAGAAGAGGTCACCAGTTGTTCTTAGGTGTATTAAATGACACTTGCCCATAAGGCAGAGTAAGTTTCATTATGTTTGTGCCAATGAAAGACTGCCACTCCCTAAACCTTAAACATTATTATTGCCAAAGACTATTTGAATTAACAGTTAACATACTCGTTTCTATTTTTTTAGTCTCTTCGTGTTACCATGTGATTGATATTGCAGCCAATTTTTCCATGGACCAAAAGTAGACAAGTACTATTAATAGTAGTTTTCCCCCCAGCACTAATGCATTCCTTGTGTTTGTGGCTTACAA
Organism: Shinisaurus crocodilurus; assembly: GCA_021292165.1. NCBI lineage: Eukaryota > Metazoa > Chordata > Lepidosauria > Squamata > Shinisauridae > Shinisaurus > Shinisaurus crocodilurus. Next base: position 46,754,448 of record CM037877.1, read on the forward strand.
GTTTTGAGGATAAGAACAGCCCAAACATTCTGAATTTAGGAAAACATATGAGATCTATGACACAGTTGAAGGTAATCCTTTTTAATTAGAAACCACTGAGTGGAAATCCTCCTTAAGATTCTCCCATCACTTCTGACACACAGAGATCCCTGTTTTATTGATGCCTCTCTGTTCCACCACCAAGAGAGCTATGTTTGTTTGGGATGTGGGATAGGACCTTTTCGGTGGTGGCACTCAGATTGTGGAACCCCCAATCAAGAGTGTTTAGATTGGCTCTGTCATCAATAACTTTTAGGCAGGCAGTAAAAACGTTTCTATTCCTCCAGGCTTCTGACCTATTTTAATTCCTATCTACTTTTGGATTTGTTTCATTGGCTCCCTGATTTTTATGATTTAAGTGTTATTTAAATGTCATAATGCCACCTTGGGATCCCTTTTGAGGGCCCACAGGCTGTATATGATTTTTAAAAAATAAATGAACACACAAATATGTGCTATGTGTAAATAGCAATCTTGCTATTATTATGGTGTCAAAGCAATCATGTGGAGGGGTAGCCTTATACACATGTGCAGTTGTATATGCATAGGCTCGTGCAGACATTCATCTGAACATGCTTTTAGGTCTTCCCTCCATATACACTCACTCATGTGTTCACACAGTTGTGTCATCTGAAAAGGAGCATAGGAAGCTGCCTTATACCAGGTCAGACTATTTGTCTGTCTATCCCTGTATTGTTTACTTTGACTGGCAATGGCTTTCTAGGGTTCAGGGGTCTTTCACATCACCTTCTACCGGTTTCTTTTAAGTAGAGATGCCAGGAATTACTCCTGGCATGTCCTGTATTCAAAGATTCCAAACATGTGCTTTACCACTGAGTTACCCTCCCTCCAAAAGGGCTTTACACACCATCTTGGGGCGGGAGGCACAGCAATCTCCATCCCATTTTACTGTAAGGATATAAGGTGCAGTCTTATAATGGCTGATAAATTCACAGAAATGAAAAGGACCCAAAGGATATCCTAACCTGAAATGCTAGGCCATCCACCTTTCCCACCTATGCAATGCAGACTATGGTGAACTACAAAATGATAGACACTAGTTGCAAAGCAAATAGCTCAGTGGCTCATCTAGGCCAGTATCATCCGACTTGACTTGCAGCAGGTTGCCAGTGTACGACTTTGTCAGCCCTGAACCGAGGATTGAATCTGGAATCTTACACATACAAAGCATCTGCTTTACTGCTGAGCTATAGCTCCTACCTCTACCTACCTCTAGACTAGGAGTGACCATTCATTCCTCACTATTGGCTATGCTAGCTAGAAATGATGGGAGTTGTAGGCCAAAACATCTGGAGGGCCACAAGTTGCCCACTCCTGCTTTAGACGTTCTTTAAAAATTCTTTGACATGCCAGTTTATGATGTGGTGTGTGTGTGTGTGTGTGTGTGTGTGTAGGAACTCATTCAGTCATATGAGCGCCCACCTGCCATGTGATGTAGTACTACAGCCCAGGTGTAGATTTAACACCTCAGTCAGAAACAAGCCATAGTTGCTCCTGAGTTAGAAGAGCATGGGGTTGAAAACAAAAGCAGAGGGGGAAATAAATTCTTAAACAGCACCTCTGCATTTCATTTGCATTAGAAAGTATCTAGTATATTTAAAAGGTTGATTCTTGAGCACTGCATTTACTGAAAACTAGACTGGCTTCTAAACTGAATGGGGCAAAATAGACCATAAAGTGGTTGCAACTTTTCCCATCGTTTCTGCACACGGTTTCTCACTAATGCTAAACCCAGCTGATTAGTCCAAAGATCTTAGGATTTGCCATGCTCTGACAGCTCAGCTTTCTGTCGTCTGACAGGAAAAAAGCCAGATGTCTCCAGGAAGTTTGCAAACATGACTTTATGGTGATGTGCATATGCCATTGTTAATCAGTGTTTAATGTTTCTTCCTCCTGTGACTGTGATGCTGGATTCATTTGCTCCACAGATCCTAGTCTGGCCAGTTTCATCTGAATATCACATGGTTTATCTCAAATTACAAAGCTTTATGCAGTCAGCTATGCAGTGAAACATCTCTAGACTAGAAGGATCAGGCTGTATGTGACACAGTGTTAGTCAGCATGGTGGATTTTACCTGCAATAATTTCAAAATACTGGTCAGTATCCAGCTGTGTCATTCTGCTAGCACAAATGACGCTACACTAGTGGAAATTAGGCTCTGAACTATGTTCAAGAGGAGAACCCAACCAAAGGTATATTTGTGCAAGCATGGTTGCACAACTGGTTGTGCATTACACCATACCATAATGAAGAGAACAGCTCTAATAGTGCCCAATAATAGTCTCCCCCCCAAAAAAAAATGTAGGAAGAAAGCCAGATTATAATGCACATGGTCTTCGATGTCTATATGCTAATGCCAAGAGTATGGGAAACAAACAGAATGAACATGAACTGTTAATACAGGAGGGCAAATACGACTTGATAGGTGTAACTGAAACTTGGGGGGATGACTCCCATGACTGGAATACAGCAATTGAAGGATATAACTTGTTCAAAAAGAACAGAAGGAACATAAAGGGAGGTGGAGTCATGCTATATGTTAAAAATACATATCTCTGCACAGAAATGCAAGAGGATGAACTTGGTAGACCCATCGAGAGCATCTGGATTAAAATAAAAGGGGCAAAAAATAAAAGGAACATGATGGTCGGAGTCTACTATTGACCACCCAATCAAGGAGAAGATGAGGATGAAACTCTTGAAAACCAAATTGCCAACATTTCAGGGAGGCATGATGTAGTAGTAATGGTGGACTTCAATTTCCCCGATATCTGTTAGGAGACAAATTCTGCCAAACATGGCCCCTCCAAGAAATTCCTGACTTGTGTTGCTGATAACTTCCTCCTACAGAAAGTGGAGGAAGGAACTAGAGGATTGGCTACCCTTAACTTGATTCTAACCAACAGAGATGACTTAGTGGATAAAGTGGCAGTTACGGGAATTCTGGGGGAAAGTGACCATGTTATACTTGAGTTCTTGATTCTAAAGGAAGCAAAAGCTGAGTGTAGCCAAAGGCGTACCCTGGATTGCAGGAAAGCCAATTTTAATAAACTCAGAACAATGATAAGTAAGGTCCCACGGCAAACGACTCTAATGAGAAAAGGAGTCCAAGATGGGTGGGAGTTTTTAAAAAAGGAGATTCTAAAGGCACAATTGCAAACAATTCCAACAAGGAAAAAAGGTAGAGGGCAGCAGAAGAAGCCAATGTGGCTTCACAAAAAGCTTCGAGATGACCTGAAAACAAAAGAAGGACACACATAGGAAGTGGAAAGAAGGCCAGGCTACAAAGGAAGAGTACAGGCAAGTAGCACAGAATTGCAGGGATGGTGTCAGGAAGGCTAAAGCTGAGAATGAGCTGAGGTTAGTGAGGGATGTGAAAAGCAACAAAAAAGCTTTCTTCAGATACGTGCATAGTAAAAAAACAGAGGAAATAAATGGTGGCTCAACTACTCAATGAGGATGGCAAAATGATAACAGATGACAAAGAAAAGGCAGAAGTGTTCAATTCCTACTTTAGCTCAGTCTTCTCCCAAAAGAGGGTCTATGACCCCCCTGGCAAACCTGAAGTACAAGCTGAAGGGGCAGGATCGCAGCTTGAGATTGATAGACAAATGGTCAAGGAACACCTAATTACTTTGAAAGAGTTCAAAATTCCAGGGCCCAATGAACTGCATCCTAGAGTAATAAAGGAACTGGCAGAAGAACTCTCAGAACCACTGTCTAATATCCAGGGATGTTGAAGAGTCCTTGGTCTCGAGTCACGAGTCGAGTCACGAGTCTTTGGACCCGAGTCTCGAGTCCGAGTCCGAGTCCTTGGTCCAAAATGGTGACTCCCGAGTCCCGAGTCCTGAGTCACTCCCAAAACTGACTCCACGAGTCCCTATTAAAATCAATGGGGTTTCCCCCCCAACAAAATAAGGCTACTTCAGATGTGTGGCTTAAATAAATTCTAGGCACAAGTGTGCCTTTTTATTTCAAAACTCTGCAACTGATTTTGGCAAGAACAGACCAGGCAGACAAAGCCAAAATAACCAGGCAGGCAGAGGAGGCAAGGAACCCCAAATCAGGCAGGCAGAGGCCTTTGTCTTGGACAATTCAACTGTTGAACAGGTCAAGAAGAGACCAGGCAGGCAGAGGAGGCTGGGAACCCCAAACAGGCAGGCAGAGGCAGCCAAACCCAAAATGTCTGACCCTAACCCAAACCCCCCACAACAACACATCAATCAAAATAAATCTCAACACATCGTTGGGGCTGCGCTCCTGGTAGCTGTCCATAGTGGCCGAGCAGCGGTGCGCCTCGCTTCCATGCGCTCTTCACCGGTGATCGCGCTCCTTCTGGCACAGCCAGAAGACTCGTCAACAGCCCAGGGATGTTGACGAGTCCTTGGTCTCGAGTCCCGAGTCGAGTCTCGAGTCCCATTAAAAATATTGGGACTCGAGTCCGAGTCGAGTCAGAGGGGGGACTCAGTCCGACTCACGAGTCGAGTCCTCGAGTCCGAGTCCCCATCCCTGCTAATATCTTTGAGAAATCATGGAGGACAGGTGAAGTGCCAGATGACTGGAGGAGGGCAAATGTTGTTCCTATCTTCAAAAAGGGCAAAAAAGAGGAACCTGGGAATACAGACCAGTCAGTCTGACATCAATCCATGGGAAAATTCTGGAGCTGATTATAAAGCAGTCAATCTGCAAGCTCTTTGAAAACAATGCAGTGGTTACTAGAAGCCAACATGGATTTGTCAAGAACAAATCCTGCCAGACTAATCTGATCTCATTTTTTGATCGGGGAGATCCGGGTTCTAGTCCCCGCTCGGCCATGAAACTCACTGGGTGACTTTGGGCCAGTCACTGACTCTCAGCCTGACCTACCTCACAGGGTTGTTGTGAGGGTAAAATGGAGAGGAGGAGGAGGAGGATTATGTAAGCTGCCTTGGGTTCTTTGCAGGAAAAAAGGTGGGGTATAAATATAATAAATTATATATATATATATATATATATATATGGACTTCAGCAAAGCTTTTGACAAAGTGCCTCATGATATCCTGATTAGCAAGCTAGCTAAAAGTGGGCTAGATGGAACAACTATTAGGTGGATCCACAGTTGGCTACAGAATTTGACTCAAAGAGTGCTTATCAATGGTACCTTCTCAAACTGGGGAGAGGTAAAGAGCGGGGTACCGCAGGGCTCGGTCCTGGGCCCAGTGCTATTCAACATTTTAATTAATGACTTGGATGAGGAGGTGCAGAGAATGCTTATTAAATTTGCAGATGACAGAAAATTGGGTGGAATAGCTAATACCCTGGAAGACAGAAACAAAATTCAAAGTGATCTTGATAGACTGGAGCTCTGGGCTGAAAACAACAGAATGAAATTTAATAGGGATATATGCCAAGTTCTGTACCTTGGAAAAAGAAACCAAATGCACAGTTACAGAATGGAGGATACTTGGCTCAACAATACTACAGTGACACAGAATGACACAGTTGGATACTGCCCACTAAATTTACTTTCTCCTGTGTATACATGTTGTGCCTGTGCCTGAGGGACTATGGCATCAAAAGTTCAGAATTAATAGCCTGACCTACGAGAAATATCTACTTGGTGTCACAGTGTTTTGCTTCCATCACTGCCACTGTGACCAGCCTGAAGATTTCTAAACAGGAAACAAAGTTCTTGCATGAGCTGGCGAAGGTTGGGAGTTCCTTAGGTTGATTGAGCGGGAGCCATCATCCTGAAGCTGTCACTGCTGCTCGGCAAGTGCTGCTGATGTGTCTTGGAGAATGGGAACAGATTGGTTGATCCCTTCCAACCTAATCTATTCAGTCTCCTGCCTCTCTCGATGACCTTTTAGCACATGCAGCTTGACGCTAACACATGCATACTAGGTATGCGCTGGGGGAGGGGGCATTTGTGGGGACTGGTTCTCCTACCCCATTTTTTGCTAGGCTAAAGTCTCTCTGCCATGGGTGGAGACCCTAGCCTTATATGTGTGATTGTCCCCAGCATTCAGGCTATGCTGCTGTTTGTCAGTCCTCTGATACAGGGTATGGGAATAGGATGCCATCATAGAATTAGGCTAGGAAAGGTAATTTAGGCATTCTGTTTGCTCTTTGTTAATCTTCCACTTTTCCCACAATCGTAAATGTAGGAAAATTTACCCACCCAGAACCCTATGCTGCTGACTCATTTGTTCTGAAGCTGACCCATTTCTATTAAAAACTAATCCAGGAGGTTGAAGGAACTGTGTAGGACTGAGATGCCATAAATGGTTGTCTTCATTCTGTCTGCCTTTATGAAACAACCCCCCCCCACACACACACATTTTTCTAACTTCACCCATGTGTATCTGGACAGACTAAAACATTATTTTAAAAAGCATAACCTTATGATGAACTCCTCTTTGTTGAACTTAGTTAACCAAAGATTATAAAACCTGCATGAAGGAATGTGCTAAGGCCAGCCAAAATACTTCTGCGTATCATGCTCTTATTAACTTTATGCTGCTCATATTTTTCAGTTAATGTGATTCTGAGTTACGCAACACATTCTAGAGGGCATCCCAGATGGATATTATAAGCACCAACAATTGTAGACTTGCCTGCCTCTTGTGTACACTCTCAGCTCTCTGCACATTAAAGCTGTAACACTTCCCACTGCATTTTGTCCCATTTCAGACTGCAAACTAACTTCCTCAGCTTCAAATCCATAACAGCCTTCTTTAGCATGATACAGAGTAGCTTTGCTATGATGATGCCAGAGAATAAGAAACAAAGAATACGTAAGCTAGAAAATTTAATTGGACTAGTTCTGTTGGTGAAAGTGTGTCAGCTTTGAAACTTCATAGAGTTCTTCCTCAGTCCAATTTTCTCATTTCCCTTTGACAGTTTTCTGCACTTGTATTCTCATAGCTCCTTTTCATGTTGCTCAGCTAATAATGGGGTAGACTCAGTCATGCCTTCAGCATTGTTACTTGAAGAATAATGAACTATGGTAGTTGTAAAGGCAGGAGAATCTTACTCATCTAATTATAAAACCATATTTCAGGACAAAAAAAGTGTCATTAGCTACTCACATTGTTTGCAGTGGCCGCTTGAAGATCAGGACCTAGATCTCTCATACCCAAGACTGCCTATTAAACTGCCCTAGACATTAATAATCCTCTGGAGCACTTTAGTTGCAAAATAAGGGACAAAGTAGATTTTATCTTGGCAAATGTGTGATCCCAATTCCATGCTTGCTGTGTTAATGGGGAAATTCAGTGGTGAGGAGATGGAAGGGGTCCTCAACTTCCTGTGCTTGCCAAATCTCCCCTACAATGCCCATAGCTGTTTTTCCTCCAGCCAGATTCACTTCCGGTTTCAGAGGTGGCCTAGGGAAAATATATTTCCAAAGATCTGAGGGGCATTGTCATAGGAGAATCAGGCAGGGGAGAAAGGGAAGCACCCCATCCCACCTGCCAACTCTCCCCTGCATTACTAGTATGATGAAAAGGTAGGGTTGAATTACGTCTAGTTTGATCTGAGAGTGTAATTATATATCCAGTTACCTGGGAAGTAAACCCTGTTGAATATAATGGGACTTACTCTTGAGTAGGCATGCTTGTACTATTAGACACATTTATTCGGAAGCAGATACCACTACAGTCAGTAGGACTTACCACCAAGTCAATGTGTTTAGGACTGTGCATGTGCCTAGATAGATAGATCAGAAGATACCTTATACCAGCCCTCCCCAACCTGGTGCTTTCCAGATATGTTGGACTACAACTCCCAGCATGTCCAGCCAGCTATGGAGGGCAGCAGGTTGGGGAAGGCTGCCTCACACTGAGTCAGACTACAGTGACTTTCCAGGGTTTCAGGCAAAGATGTTTAAGTGGAGATACGTAGGGTTGAACGTGGGATAAAGCATATGCTCTATCACTGAGCTGTGGGGTCTTTTGCTTCCCAAGGAACTACTATGAAAAATTTATCTTTCTTTTTAACATGAGTATATTTAGTTTATTAAAGATGCAGTCCTAAACACACTTACTAGTGAGCAGGTTCCATTGAACTCAGTGGGACTTAAGTCTGAGTAAACATAGTTAGGATTGCATTGCATACCAGTAAAAGTACGTAGCTTTACAGATTGTAAATACAGAGAGGTGCCAAAATCTGCAGACCCAAATATTGACTTTCACCCATCTGCTGAGTGCATCTCCATGTACCTTTGTACCTTCTTTTTTTTTATTATTAGTTCACACTGAGGCCTAACTTGTATTCATTCCTGTTGCGTTTCCAAAGATACTGCATTACTTGACAGCCAGGAATATTAAACCAAGTAAGCAGAGGTCACCAAAGCTGCTTTTTTGTTTGGTAAATTTAGAAACAGGTTTGAATTTTTTCCAACTGCAATCTTACTTTGGAACAGATGCATTCATGAAACAAGAGCATGAAGATTATATTAAAGAGATACCTAATTTTGGAGCCCATCCCTTTCTCTGTGGTGGGCTGAACAACTGCCCGGCCCAGAGAAGTGGCACAGGGAAATAGTTCAGTCCACTCCACCCACTTTGCAGAGAAGGGAATGTAGAAAACATCTTAATTCTTCAAGGAGGCAAAACAGTTGACTGTTTCCTCCAGCCCAACCCTGAACTATGAGTCCAGTTAATATACACAGACACAGAGGTTGCCAGGTATTCGCATACAGAAAGCCAACGGATCTTATCTGCTCTTCCAGTTTGGAGACTACTGAAAGACTAATGCATGCGCAGCCATGATATTTCTGTCCTTAATCATCCTGGATTTGTAGTTACATTCTTGATGCCATTTGTTGTGCAGTATTTTGTATGTCCAGAGATTGTTTGCCCATTACTGGATGCTGAAAGCCAAAAATGAGTTAAGAAATTCCAAGTCACTTCTAGAAAGAATTTTCAAATTTGTAGTACTACAAATAACAATTTTAGGCTGTCTGTGATCTATGTCTGATGAACCAATAAAATAACCTGAAGCAAACTGTACTAAAAGAGAATAACGAACTAACTGCAGACAGTGTGCAATGTTTACTGTGCCAGCAACCAAAAAAACACAACAAAACTAGATTTTATTTTATTTTTAAAAACACTAAATTATGAAACAATATCATCTGCCTGAGTGTGGTTGGGCTTTCAGAAAGCTATGAAAAATTCTAACTGGAGGCCTATTTTCATGCACAGGATTTCAAGCAAATAATGCAATTTTTTCAGGCTTTCAATGAGCTGAAAGGCTTAATGATAAACAGTGGATGTAGCCTAGGGTTATGTTAACACATCAAGGATAATGTTCTCAAATTATGTGATCTTCAAGGTGACTGAGGAGGTCAGTTCTAATTTTGTAGACCTTTGAAGTCAGTTATATTTAATCTGGAGTAAGTCTGGATACGAGGGAAAGTATTGTACACTTTGGCTGTGGAATCTGGATTGCTGTTTAACCCTCTCTGTAAGTGGCATTATTTATTAATCTTATAAGACCTTTGATCAAGAGATGTCAGAGAAAAAGCCACATGGCCTTTGCTGGGAGCCTGTGTCATTTATCTTTTGTTGCTTTACTGAGTGCCAGATACAAGAATCTTTTTTTTTTTTTTAATGCCCTCACTGAACCCACTTTCTTGGCTATGACTGGTATTGTTAATGGTTTTTTCTTTTCAAACCTGTATTTACAATTAGATCTTTGCCTGACGCCCAAAAGACTTATATAACAAACCTATTTGTTGTGGTTCCGCCATGGTACTTAGAACACCAATTTTCTCTGTCCCCACCCCCACCACATTCCAGTTACATGTGACTGTTACTACTTTCGAGTGCATGGAATTGTAGGTGTGGAAAGAATCTGAAAATAGGAAAATAGGAAAAGTGCAGGTGCTCATCATGACAGTTCCCATAGCCACTCCACTAAGGAGAATCCAAAAATCCAGGCAGCTGTGTTGAGCTATATGAACAAACCAGTTCTAGCAGTTTTTATCACTAAAGGAAGCAGGACTTTTGTAAAGCTGATGTATCTGTATTGCCCATTCTAGACCAAGCCCCCCCAAAATACTTCTCATTACAAAAGGGAACAATATATTGTTTCCAGAAATATTCATCCCCCACCCCCACCCTCCCAAGCTCCTTTGAGGATGACAGTTAACCTCAGAGAGAACAGGGAAGTCTGAGGGGCGGAGGGTGGCAGAGGACACCCATGTCCCTGCTCATGAAGAAGTACTGGTGCGGCATCCCTGTGAGCCCTGGCTCCACTACTCCACTGTCAGGCTCTTAGCCAGCCCGCCTGCATAGAGTTCTGAATGTATTTTGCCTTGCTCTCATTTGCTGCTGCTTGGGAGAAGTAGCAGGAGCTATTAATGTTTAGAGTTTCCCCCCCTCCCCTTTCCCACAAAGTCCACCTTATCCTCCTCACCTCAACTTGTAAGCCAGTGCCCTCCCTCTCCCATGCTACCCCACTGTTGTCACATCTCTCTTTCCTCTTGCCTTGCTTGGTGCCTCCATGCCCACTTATCCAGGAGTAAGCACCATTGACATCAATGTGACTTACTCTTAAGTAGACATGCATAACCACATTGTCACTTTCCTACTAGCTTTTTTTTTTTTTTTGCGGGAGGGAGAACAAAGAAAGAAAAAGACAATTGGGAAGGCTTGAAAGGACATTCCAAACTTTATTTCCTTCAAAGTAGGAAGGGAGTGGGAGGAAGAAACATGGATTTCACTTTTTGAGCAAGGCAGAAAGAGATAGTAGGAGGAAGGGGGAAAGCCCCTCTGAGGGAAGCAGGAAAGCTGCTGACTGTTGCCCTCACCAGTCAGCCACATATCAGAGGGTTCATGAAAGGATGAGCTGCTCCTGATACTCCCTCTCCCTTTCCTCCTCAAAGCCACTGCCCTTTTTTCTCCCAATTATGGGATGGCAAAGATATCCCATCCTGCACAGCTCCAACCACAGGAACATTTTTGCAGATGAATTAATTAAAAAATGTGTAGTTACTCAGAGCTGTAGAGCTGTGTATGCGCATACTGAAAAGTAGCATTCAGATTTTTAAAAAATGGCTGAGCAAAATGGGAGAACCAGGGATGCTTGAGCTCATGGAAAGTCTCCAAACTTTACTTCAAAGCTTGGTTTGCCCAACTCCCTTTCTCATTTACAATCTGTTTTTTGGTTTGTTCGAATGGGGGGAAAATGTGCATTTTGGGAAAGCTGTGCATTTTTCAGAAAGTTGCGCATTTCCCAAAAGTTGCTCATTTTGAAACGGTTGCCCATTTTTCAAGTGCACATTTTGCAACCGCACAAACTCAAGTTTGGGAATTTGTGAATGTTTTTAGAGAACATGTGCTCCTGTTCATGTTTGGGGTTGCAAATGGGGCATTTTCAAGTGAAATGCAAACTGAAACAAAATTCTCATACATCCCTAGGCCTGAGCACGGACCCTGGTTGACGACAGTCAGCAAATAGAAGATAGTCTCCAATTTCCTCCTCATAGGGCCACTCCTTTCACCCACAGTGAAAGCTGAAGGCAGAGAAGAAAGGTTTTTGTAGGTTGAAGCCACTCCCATTGATATGAGTCATAATAGCGTACAGCTACTCCACACAGTGTTGTAAAATGCTAGTCCCACCTAGAGTAGGCCCATTGAAATTAAGTAGGAGTAACATTGGATGCAATGTAGACTTAAGTAACAGTAACATTGGATGCAGGGACAATGAAATAAAGAAAAAAGCAATCAGAAAAGGGATCTGCAAAATTCCAGAATAAAGGCTCAGAACGACGACTACTGGCTGATGAGTGAGTCATGTACGTGCCAGAGGTTATAGTACTGAAGGGAAAGCCTAGTATAGATTGGCTCTTGACCTCCTTCTTCCAAACTTGAGGATACAGTAATACCTTGGATTGCGAGTAACTTGGTCTGAGAGCGTTTTGCAAGACAAGCAAATTTTTTAAAATAAATTTTGACTTGATAAACAAGCGACGTCTTGCAATACAAGTAGTTGTAGGGATGTAACCGCTCGCTTTGATATAAGAGTGTTTTGGATTACAAGCACGGTTCTGGAACGAATTATGCTTGCGATCCAAGGTATTACTGTATAACTGAAGTTCTAAATATGGCTATCACCCAAATAAGTATACAGTGTGGAGAATGGTCATTTTCAAATCAAATGAAAATTACTGTCAACATACTCTTACATCTACACTGATTCTCTGTTCTGTTCTGGGCACACTTAAAGGTTCTAGATGTAGTGTAGCCTATAAAACCCAATGTGCCTTAAAGACTACTTGCTGTTATAATGTCTGAGATTCCTTAGACGCCTTGAGAAATCTACTTGTAATTTTCCATGAGCTAGACACAACCTTTGTGGGTAGGGTTGCAGACAGTTGTGTAAGGACGATTACTTATTTCCTATTTTCAATGTAAATTCACTGGAGAAAGTAAACACTTAGGTTAAATTCATACTTGATAATGTAAAGGTAGCTTTGCTATTCTACCCATGTTCAAACATTACAATAGTCCAGCAAAATAATCTGTTATGGACAAAGTTCAAGGCAGACTAACAATAATGATGCTTATTTATTTATTCAATTTTTTTAAAATGAAGGATTTTTAGCCTGCCTTTCAGGGTGCACCACCCTGAAAAGGCAGCTTACAATATTACAAAAACATGAACATAACAATTCAATTAAACATACACAGCAGCAATTAATGATTTTTAAGCACCAAATGCAGACTGGAATAAATGTGTCTTCATCGTTGTTGTTTTTTAAAAGTCAGCAGTGATAAGGTCATATATAACTCACTGGGGAGGGAGTTCCAAAGGTATGGGGCCACTACTGAGAAAGCCCTAAAGTGCCAGCCTAATTGCTCTTGATGGTGGGCCAGAGAGCAGGGCCTCTGATGCTGATCTAAAAGCTTGAGCAGGCTCATACAGGGGTAGGCAGTTCTTCAGAAAACATGGTCCCAAACTCATATCTGTTTATCCTGCTCTTTTGTCATGCTAAAATTAGATTATAGATACACACAGGGCCGGTGCAAGGCAGTTTGGTGCCCTAGGCAAGATCAGATATTTAGCGCCCCCCCTTCCCACTTGAGCCCGCCTGCCCGCCCTATGCCCATTATGAAATAAATTCCTGCAACCTTGTTCATTCTGTCTGTCACTCTGCTGATCAGAACTTTTCTTAGGAGAGCTCTCCACAAAGCTTTTTACGTTCCGCTAGAGAGACGCCTGTCTCAATACTGAATGTTCATAATCCAGGGATATGTTAAATCCCATGTCAGATATAGACACCAATTCACCTAACACTACAGCACAGGCTGGTTGATGGCCAAGATGTATAATGCAGAAACGCTTAACAAAGAAACCGACAAGGTAGTGTGATTTAAACAAAACAAAGAAGCACTCTCTCTCTCACCTTCCCAAACAAGTAGGTAGAAACTACCACACTGCAACTACTTGTGTGTGTGGATTATATAAATAATTAGGTGAAACCTTTTAATACGAAAAACATGCTGTGAGTGTGATCGTATGGACAATCTTGAGGAATTGTTATGGAAATGTGTGTAAGAAATGCTGCAGCACAAGCGCTGAAAATAGTGGCGACTAATCTCTGAGAGAATGTTCTCTGTTACTTTATTCGTTGAGGTGCTTTAACCTAAGGAATAGATGAAACAAAAACACGTGCTATGTTTTTTTTTTCTTTCCGTTGAAGCAAAAGTAGTCACTCTTCCTTTTATGCGGAAGTCAAGGCTTCCAATCCCCACCGCCTCCATCCCACCCCGCTGGTGTTTCCAGGATGCCCCGACTCATCCCAGGAGGCGGCAGCGGCTCTTCCCTTCTCCCGATGCCAGAGGGCCCTTGTGGGGGGCGGGGGATGCCCGTGCCGCCCGGCTTGGCGCCCCGGCAGCCTCTGCCTTCTGTCCGCTCCTGCCTTCCGGCTTACCAGGCGTCCTGGGGGCTCCGAGCACAGCGCCAGGCTGAGGCAGGCCACTGGACAGGACCTCCGCGCACACAATGGCCGGCCCAGGCAGGCAGGCAGCGCGCGAGCGGGTGCCCAGGTGTGTGTGTGTGCAGCTAGCCACGGGGCTGCTTCTCTCTCACACTCACTCACCGGGCGCAGACCGACGGCGGAGCAGGATGCGTGTCAGGCCGGAAAGGACGGAGAAAACACCGCCGCATCCGCCTCCCTCCTCCTTCTGCACGCCTCAGTGGCGCCCCCTGGAGCCCTGCGCCCTAGGCAGCAGCCTAGTTTGCCTAATGGATGCACCGGCCCTGGATACACATAAATACATATTTGTTTTAAGGTAAACATTTACTGATTTTGCAGAATCCCCCCCCCCAACAATCCTCTGTGCTCCATTCCACACTGTTCTGGAGTGCCCCCTGACCCTCTGAAGAGTCTTTTTGCGGAGATAGAGGCAGCTGCAGTGGTGGTGGGGAGGACAGAGAACTTTTCTTCTCTGAACTTCCTTCCCTTATCTTAGGAGTACCCAGGTCGTGGTCTTGGACTGCCTGCCTGTGTCAGTCTATAGCCCTATTCGGGCATTCTTCTTCAGTGTAGAATGAACCCATCAGGGAGGGAGAGCAAGGCAGTGGCGTAGCGTGGGTTGTCAGCACCCGGGGCAAGGCAAGTAATTTGCGCCCCCTAAACCCGTGGATTTTAGCACTCGAGTCTCTTCCACTAGATTAGTTAAAGAAATGCCTTACCCCCTAAGCACATGTATTGTTTGTTATGAAAATACTGATGTAATTAAAGTAAAATGCACTTTTGAGAGTGGGAGAAGAGTGGGATGCCACTCCTTTGCAGCACTAACGGGACAGTTATTAATAAACAGAAAGTGGTGAAGAAGCAGATTTGCCCTTTGCAGACTGGAGATGTGATCTATGTTGTTTACAGGAAAAATGAGCCAGAAAATAGTAAGGGAATGTTGCTTTTTTTACATGGCCTCTTGGCAGGGGTGGGAGAAGGGAAGAGTTAGAGAGCCTTCCCCAACCTGGCATCCTCCCGGTGTGTTGGACTACAGGCCCCATCATCTCCAGCCAGCATGGCAGGTTGTGGTGGTGACCGGAGAGTATGGAAGTTGTGGACCTGCACACCTGGAGGATGCCAGGTTGCAGAAGGCCGGGTTAAAGTGTGTGTGTGTGTTTTAAGAAGTTAATGGAAGAAAACTCAGTCATTCTCCGAATTTAAATAAGATGGAACATATCTGTCTGCACTCACTGTTGTCCTGGGCCAAAGGTCCACCCTAGTATTTGACAGGGAAGATGCAGGACCTCATGGGCAAAATGTTGAGGGTTGTCTCCATATTTTATTTATTCCCTTGGGACTATTCCCGTCTGTATGGTTCACATGGGACGCTCTAGCCGCCGCCGCCGCCGCCCTCTTCCTTCCTGTTCCCTTCTCTCCCTGGCCTTTTCGCTCGCTCGCTCGCTCGCTCTCCCCCCCACCCCATCTCTATGGTGACGCTAGAACCGGGCCCCCACCAATGGCTGTCCCGGAACGGCCCGGCGAGCTCCTCCCACGGCCTGATCAGCTGAGGGCTGGCAATGTCTGTTGACAGGAGCAGCCTCAGCAGCAGCACTTGGATGTAAGAGGCTGGGGCGGCGGGGGAAGGGAGCTCAGCCTCTGGGGTCGGTGGGAGGGGAAGAGGAAGGGTGTGGGGGGCGGCAGACTGAGGCCTCCTCCCTCCTCCTCCTCCTCCTCGCCCTCAGGCCTCCACACACCCTCCACACACACACCCTCCTCGCCCTCCACACACACACACACACAAAAACAAAACACCGCTGCCCTCCTCTTCATCTCAGCCCAAAGGGGTGTTAACTTAAAAAGGGGAACAGAGATTGGAGAAGCTGGGGGGGGAATCCCCAGATCCCCCGTCCCCCTCTTTATTTCAGCTCAAAGGGATGTTATTCTTAAAAGGGGGAGCAGAGATTGGGGAAGCTGAAAAACGGGGGAAAGGGAGAAGCCCAGGAAGGAGGGGGAAAGGGTTGAAAATGGTGAGGAAAGGAAGAATTAAGGGTGCGATCCTAAATGATGAAAGAGTGAGCCCTGTTGGATGCAGTGGGGCTTGCTTCTGAGTAAGGGTGGCACCAGAAAAAACAACAACCTGTATGCTGGGAAAGGGAGTGAAAGTGAAAATGCGGCTCAGCAAGGCTTTATCTTTTTCTTTTTAAAAATATTTAGCAGAGGGTCAGTTTTTTAACCTGGAGGAAAGTTTTCTAGGAATCCCTCCCCCAGATAGTCCCTCGCTCTCTCTTCGCAAGCCTGGCACCCCCCCCCCTCCACAGTCGGCGGCGACCTGGCGGCTCGGATCGAATTCGCACAGCCAGCACTGCAGAGAGAGTGAGTGAGCCAGGCAGGGGCAGAGAGCTGCGAGTGCGAGCGCGCCCCCCCAGATGTTGCGCCCGGTGCGGCCGACCCCCCCTGCACCCCCCACGCTACGCCTCTGGAGCAAGGGCAAGCATGCTAGCTCTGCCCCCCCCCCAGCCCTTCATGAGTTGGAGGGGTAACTTCTGAAGTGTGGAGTCTTGGTAAGTAGAAAAGGTTCCCTGCTGGAGATGTTTGCCTCCAATTCACGAAGGGTGACAAGGACAGAGATGGTGGAAGGGCAGAGCTAACATGCTCGTCCTCAAGCTATCCCTCACGTTATTGTTCTACACAGAAGAAGAATGCCTGAATAGAGCTTATGTCTGTCTGTCTGTTCCTGTCTACTTCTGCCAACTTAGGATAACACTTCAAGAATCATATGAAGTGGGATATAGTCCACAAAAGCCTATGCCATACTAAACCTATTCGTCTCTAAGGTGCCACCAGCCTCTATTTTGTATTTACTACACAAAAAACCTCCTCTTTGTGAATTGTATGAATGTTTGTTACTCTGGGGAGAAAGCTAGAAAGAAATTATCCTGGCCAATGTATTCACTGTCCAATCCAATTTCCCTTTCTCAACAGCTGAATTAGACAACATCACTTTCATTTTGGCACTGAACATAACAGCCCACTATGAGGCACTCTCTATCCATGCTCCTTATAGGTATGCTAAGGCAGCTCTGAAATGTTCTGCTACTTCATTCATGTTTTTCCTCTCAACAGCTCTGCAAAGGCTATTCTTCACACTGAATGCATGTCAGGAACAGAATGATGTGAAACACTGTTTTACAAATTCCTGAATGGGCCCTTCTATACTTGACGTCATAGAAATGCATCGAAATATGCTACTTTTGACAGAACAAAGAATTATATATAACTAAGGCTGAAACCATCCATTATTTTAAAACAATAAATCATTGTGGTTGTGTTGAGAAATCACTCCTCTATAGCTATGAATATTCACTTGTGAGATGAAGAATTTGGCATGAGATAGTGAAATGATTGTATGCCTATTGCAGCATGAGATGAACTGATGAAATCCTAAGCCAATGTTTCCCAAATTATCCTGGCCAATGTATTCACTGTATGTATTCACAGATCATGAAAGCCTTGAGAGGAGCAGCCAGGCTCTGAACAGTGGAGAGGATCAGGAATGATACCAATAAGGGGCAACAAGAACCAGCTCCTGGATTTCAAAATTCCATTTCTGGGTCTCCATATTAATTAAACACTTCAAAACCTGTGCAATGAAGTACACATACAAGTATAAAATAAACCACAGCTTAAAGGGTAAATGGTTGTTGAAACAAGGCCATAAACAGTACAATTCAGGATATTAATTATGAGAGTGGTGTTCACAGAAAAAGGGATCCAATGGCTAATTTTGAGCCCAGTTTGAAGTGCTGGTTCTGGAACCCTAGTACTTGATGGAGCCAGTGGTGCAGCCAGGGCTCGACCTTGGGGATGAAGTCCAGCCCCCCCCCGCCAAATGACCACCCAGAGAGCAGCACATGATAAGAACATCAGGGCAGCCCAAGCAAACTCTATTTTATTCCTGTAGTCATGATGATGCCATGATTTAAGTGAGTTTAAAATGTGAAACTGCACATGCTCAGAGTAGTTCTCTTCTTTAAATCATGGTTGGCAAACTGTCTTTTGTTTGTTTATTGCTCTAACATATCAGGAATGTAGAAGCAGTTGTAAAGCATGGAATGGTGGTGGGAAAACATTGGTTGTTTGCTTCACAACTCAAGTAAAATACATGGCAATCTAATAGCCTCCCCACTTAAGGCCATGAAGTCCAGGGTCTAGCATTGCCTAGGTGCAGCACTGGATGCACTAAGGTGATCTACTGAGGCGCTCCTCCAAGCCCCTATCCCAACTGAGGGGTGACTCCTGTCAACTAGAGAGAGTGCTTTTTTGGTGCTGGCACCCCAGTTGTGAAATACCCTCCCCAAGGTGACCAACCTTACATCACTGTTGTTCATTTAGGAACCAAGTTAAACCCTTTTTGTTCCCTGCTGCATTTTCAGTATTGTTATTTATCTTGAATCTGTGGTCTGCTTATTAATGTCTTGTGTTTTATACTGGAAGTTATAGTTTTTATTTTTGTTAACCATCCTGGAATCTATCGTGGTAAATCATGGCTTATAAATATTTTAAATAAATAAATAAAACTTAAATGCATGGGCATGATTGAGCCAAAGTAAAGTGTTGAATTGAACGGGCAAGTTGAGCACTATGCGTAAATCTTTTCCACTGAGATCAATAGGATTTAAAGCGCTTAACTTTGGCTAGATCGTTCCCGTGCTTATTTAGTCACATGCTTACATATATTCATGTTTGCATTATAGGAAGTGGAAATTAATGAAAATGAAGATATGCTCTAGGTATTTTCTGCTATAATGGAAGGGCAAGCCTGCACATAACATTTTCAGTTCAAGATCCGAGGATTTCTTCATAGTTACTTTAACTCTTGTGATTGCATAAACAATTATACGAGTTGGAATAGTCTGTACTGGAATTTGCGCATTCAGGCTAGCAGAGTATATTTCCAACTACCGGTATAATGCCTCTGATATATCTGAGCTCTGTTACCATGCAAACACATGGGTGTTAGCTTGGCATTGAGATCTTAAAGGGCCGCTCCCATCTACCGTAGTATATCTAGTAATATCTAGTAATATGGTAGGCAACACTGCTATAATGTCAAGCTATGTAACCTTGTACTTGCAAGCTAATGCTACACTCCATTCTATACATGTGAATGCTGGCACAAATATGTTTCAAGATTTGACTGTAAAGGATTTAACACAGCTACTTGGCCCTATTATAGGAAATAAATCATACCCCAGTTTGAATAAGTGTCCTTTCATGCCCATATGAAAGAAGACCTGGAACCTGAGGCCTTGCTTGCTCTATCTAAATTAATGCTGCACCATGCTATAATTTTATGCTTTTAAAAGCCTTCATTGGAACCTGTGGAGGTTCTTTTAAAGCCTAAATACAGCAGGGGAGGGGTGATTTGCGGTGTGTGTCACAGGACTGAGGCGAGGATGGTTAGCTCTTCCTGCCCAGCAGCAACTCCCCCCAAAATACACCCTGTGCTACCAGGACCGGTGCAAGGCAGTCTGGTGCCCTAGGCAAGATCAGATATTTAGCGCCCCCCCTTCCCACTTGAGAGCGCTGTATTTTTTTTCCAAGGCGTCTCTGGCGCCCCTTTAGCCCTGCGCCCTAGGCAGCTGCCTAGTTGGCCTAATGGTAGCACCGGCCCTGCGTGCTACAAGTGAAGCTTTGAAAAGCCTCCACTGTCATCAGTGGAGACTTTTTAAAAGCCTCACTTGGGGGCAGGGGGAGGAAGGGAAATCCCTTATCTCCAATCGGAGATAAGGGCAGGGGCTGGAGAGTCCCCATCCCTGCTTTAGAAGTATCCTTGTGTCATCATCATCAGGCGATCACTCGTGACCGAGTAAGATTGTCTTCCGGGATAAAAGGAGGAAATTCTAAAGAAGATTGTGTAGACTCTAGCGATGGGTCCGTAAGTGACTGTGGAGGCCAATTCTAGATCCACACAGCTTCCCACAGTGAGGACACAGGTTACCAGATAGAAGATGGTCCTGTAAAGGATTCATTTGACGTGCTTTTCGCTTAGCACGTTTCTCCCTTTCACCTTGCACTCGGGCTTCTTCAAAGTCCATGGAACCTTTGTGAAAGGCCAACCTCCATTTAGATCGTTCATGGGCCAGAGCTTCCCAGTTTTCGATGTTTATATTGCATTTTTTTAGATTAGCCTTATGAACATCTTTAAACCTCTTATATTGACCACCGATATTCCGCTTTCCATCCTTGAGTTGGGAGTAAAGTAACTGCTTTGGGAGACGGCAGTCAGGCATTCGAACAACATGACCGGTCCACTGAAGTTGGCGTTGAAGGATCATTTTTTCAATGCTAGTAGTCTTTGCTTCTTCCAGTACACTGACATTTGTTCGCCTATCTTCCCAAGTAATTTGCAGGATTTTCCGGAGGCAACGTTGATGAAACCTTTCAAGGAGGTGGAAGTGACGTTTATAGATAGTCCATGTTTCGCAGGCATACAATAAAGTTGGTAATACAATGGCTTCATAAACCAGTGTTTTGGTCTTCTTACAAATATCCCGATCCTCGAACACTCTATGTTTCATTCGAGAAAATGCGGCACTTGCGGAGCTCAGACGATGCTGGATTTCACTGTCGATGTTAGCTGTAACAGAAAGATAGCTGCCAAGATAGAGAAAATGATCGACATTTTCCAGTATTGTCCCGCCAACCTGGATAGATGGCATCACCAAGGGATTGGCTTGCACTTGCTGATGAAGCACTTTGGTTTTTTTGATGTTAAGTGAGAGACCAAGTTTTTCGTATGCTTCTGCAAAAGCATTTAGGATAGTTTGGAGATCATCCTCTGAATGTGCGGAGACCACATTATCATCAGCATACTGAAGTTCCACAACGGAGGTTGTAATTACCTTACTTTTTGCTTTCAGCCTGCTGAGATTAAAAAGCTTTCCATCTGTTCGATATATAATTCCCACACCGGTGGGAAGTTTCCCCTTGACAAGATGTAAAACCATGGCGATGAAAATGGCAAATAATGTTGGGGCGATAACACATCCCTGTTTAACACCTGATCCCACTTTAAATGGAGCACCATGAGAGCCGTTGTTGTCCAAAACCGTTGCCGTCATGTTGTCATGGAGAAGTCGCAAGATATTCACAAATTTATTGGGGCATCCAATTTTCATAAGGATAGTCCAGAGAGCTGTACGGTCTACAGTATCAAAGGCCTTAGCCAAATCAATAAATGCCATATAAAGGGGTTGATTTTGCTCCCGGCATTTTTCTTGGAGCTGACGTGCAGTAAAAATCATGTCTACTGTCCCTCTAGAGGGGCGGAAACCATATTGAGTTTCAGGGAGGATCTCTTCTGAAATAGATAGAAGACGGTTTGCGAGAATCCTAGCAAATATTTTACCTGCGGTTGCTAAGAGAGAAATGCCCGATAGTTTCCACAGTCTGTTCTATCACCCTTCTTAAAGAGGGTGATAATTATGGCATCCCTGAAGTCTTCTGGGATCTCTTCTCTTATCCAGATTTTTTCGATGAGTTTATGAAGATGTTGTACAAGTTCGGGGCCCCCTTCTTTAAAGATTTCAGCAGGAATCCCATCTGGTCCACTAGCTTTGTTGTTCTTCATTTGATTAATGGCTTTTTTTACTTCATCCAAAGTGGGGAGTATTGCAAGTTCCTCTTTAATTTGTTTTTGCGGGATTTGCGAAAAAATCTCATTATCCACCTTAGATTTACGATTTAAAAGGTCATAATAGTGCTCTTTCCAACGCAGTGCAATAGACTCTTTGTCTTTTAAGAGTTTGGTGCCATCTTTTGATTGTAAAGGGTTTGTACCATAGGTTTTTGGTCCATAAATGGCCCTTGTGGCCTTAAAAAAGCCCCGTGCATCATGAGATTCTGCAAGTTGTTGAATTTCTTCAGCTTTCTTTTTCCACCAAGCGTTCTTAAGTTCTCTTGTTCTTCTTTGGACCTCAGCCTTTGCGCTAGCGTAGGTTTTTTTTCTTGGCAGCGCAGTTAATATCATTTTGCCATATTTGGAAGGCTTTCCTTTTTTGGTCAATTATATATTTAATCTCATTGTCATTTTCATCAAACCAATCCTGATGTTTCTTAGTTTCATATCCAATAGTTTGTTCACAAGCTGCAGTAATGGAGGTTTTCAGCTTAGACCAATGGTCCTCAATGTTGTCAGGAGGTTCCGTAGGTAGATAAAGGCTAGGAAATATTATAACTGTTGGCATGGGGATTTTGTTGAAGTTGGGACATGCTGATTCAGTTCCCTGTAGCCACATAGCAGTATTACCGATGCAGGTGCCATTTCAAACCATGCATTTGAAAGAGTTTGCATTTATGGCATGAGAGATGCACAGAGAAGAACCTTCACAAATGACAATGGAACCAACTACCTAGGGAGGTGGTGGGCTCTCCCACTCTGGAGGCATTCAAGGTGCAGCTGGACAGCCATCTGTCAGGGATGCTTTGACCTGGTACCCTCTTTTGAAAACAGAACATTTTCGAGCCAGCTATCTGTTCTAATTGAGTCCGCCCTCCCATAGAAATGCTTTCATTGAGTTGCGTTTTCAAGTTATGCCAACTGCAGTGCTGGATGGTCGTTATAACAAGGTGCCTTTTGAAAGCAGGCTGTGTATTTGTGGTCAATGTCAAGTGGAAGACATTGTTCATTATATGCTAATCTGCCCTCTATATAGCAATCCAAGAGAGAGATTTCTGAAATCCTTGTTAACCTATGGTTATAAGAATGCCCTCACAGAATCTGTTCTTTTTCTTTTGAGCGATGCCAATTGTTATGTTACATACAAAGTGGCCCTGTTTGCCCTGATAGCAAAAAAGATCAGGAAGAGAGAATTAGACAAAATTGCTACAAACTGTTTTGGAGACTCAGAGTGCTAAGTTAAAGATGAGTTGTTTATTTTTAAACTTGTATTGTAATGCTTGGAACTTTGCACCTCTGTATGTATGTGTATGTATACACCTATTGTTTTGATGTTTGTCATGGCCTTTGGCCAGTACAATAAACTTTCTTTTGATGATGCTAGGGGTGTGCACATTCGCCTCGCGCGGGCGTAGCGGGCTGAAATTGGCCCCGCTCACGTCCGCGCTGGGCTCGTGCAAGCCTACCTTGATCCAGTGGTGGCTTGCCTCTCCGTGGTGAGCCTCCCGTGCCGGTCCCGTCCCGTCACATCCGGCACCGGAAGTGATGCGATGGGACCAGCACCGGTGGCTCGAGCGGCGTGGAGAACTGCTCCGCGCCACTCAGAAGATCGAGGCGGGGGGGCGCCGCCACGGAAAGTCAAGGCAGCGGAGAGGGCCCCCCCCCACCGATTCGAAAGCATCTCTATCTATGACAAACAACAATATATGTCCCTCTGAGGACTGCTTGTTGCACTATCTGATGCACCCAGCATCCTGGGCTGGTGAAGGACTTCACATGGAGAGTAGTTCAGGTACACCTTCCTCCTCCACCTTGCATAGAACATTGGATCCAATACACCTATTGGATCTGCAGCAGCCTGAAGAGGGACACTACACCAATAATGCCTCAGTTTGATTGTCGCATGGAGCATCTGTCATACATAACAAGTTATCTACATAGAGCCCATCACCAGCCCTGGTGTATATGAACCAGATTTTTGTTATCAAGAAGCAGAACTGGTATATGTTCTAAAAGATATTTTGCTTCTGGATCCCTCCCCCCCCCAAAAAAAATATTAGGGCCAAATAACATGGTGAGAACAAGTTACGCATGCAGCTAGAGTCATCTGTGACCATGGGCCTGCAATTATTTGGATAATGTTTTGTATGAACCTTTCTGTCATAGACACAATCACAGAAAAAATGAGGTGGTCTCCATGGGTGTGATGAAAGTTAATGAAAGTAATACCTAGCTTCTTAAAAAGCTGAAAATAAACCAAAAAAGAACATGTTAATCTTTTTGTTTAGATGTTAACACAGCGTTCCATTTATCGCCACAGTGATATCAAAATATGGTGCAGCACAATGTTGTATCTTGTGTCTGTGACGAGTGTGTTGATTTTGATTACTAGAACTGCTTTTCTACTCGGCTAGATTTTGCCTTTTTTTTTCCCTCCCTGCAAACTTACTCCAAATCCAACAGAAATATTTATCTCTTAGGACCTGTTAAATCTCGACAGCTTCCAGAGGTTTGTGGAGTACAGAACTGCAGAGGAACTGCAATCACCGCAGGGAAGGAATGTAAATCAGCACACAAGGCGCTGTTTTGAACAAACTATATCCAGTTCTGTTGTAGTAGTAGTAGTTATTATTATCTAAAGAGAAATGGTTTTGCAGCTGTGCTGTGAGTGGCATGTTCTATAGGATATTGTTGCTGTTTCAGGATGCAAAATAGGTGAGGCACTACCTTTTATGGCTCTATCTGGAAGTGACAAATGTGTTCAGTGTTGGAAGCATTTTGAGGCAAGGGAGGGACTACTATTGTGCAGGCATTTTGTGTCACTCTCTGAACACCTCAGCAAGCCTTTTTTTTTCTTATTTGGTCAAAGCTTTCCACTGGAATGTACCATATGCTAAACATCAGTGTGGTGCAGCTCGCAGCATTCTCATTGGCTATGGACTGTTTTCTAGTAGACATTATGAATTGCATTCTTCAGTTTCTAGAAGTTTCATATAATTCAAGGAAGCATAATCCTTTATGTATTTATTACACTGATACACTCCAAGAAATCAAGGCAGTGTACATGGCTCCCTCCCATTTTATCCTCACAACAACCCTGTGAGGTAAGATAGGCTGAAAGAGAGTGAGATGCCCAAGGTCAGCCAGTGCACTTTATGGCTGAGTGTGGGTTTGAGCCTGAGTCTCCCCAGTTCTAGGCCTCCACTCTAACCCCTAATTCACACTGAAAATTATTCTCCCATAAAAGCATGGTCCTTGCACTTTAAAATACATTCCAAAATGGGTCTTCACTAAGCTAACTGGTATAGTGAGTGAAACCTTTAAAAATAACTCTCAGGCAGCTTTCCCTAATGGGAATAATCTTTTCTTTCATTCAAATCAGACTCAGTGGGTCAGACGATAATAATAAGAACAGTAACCATGAATTGTGACGAATGTGGCTGTGGGGTTAAATCTGTTTCACATCTGATGCTAGCTTAGTTTTGCAATATAATTCATGCTGCAGTTGAAAAGCTACCTTGTTACAATATGTTTGTCCTATAAGGGTGCCTTTTCTCTTTTAAAATGGTCTGCTGTTTGAAAGGGCAACTTTCCAGCATTTGCTAGTGAGCAGATTCATTACGCGAGCAGCTTAGAATCAAGACATAGTGCCATATTCTAAATCAGGGAACAAAAGCGAGGAGGGAGAGAAAGAGAAGATGCTGCTGAGGCTGGAGCGAGCCAGTTTGAGCCGGCACCATTTAGCAATGACGGAGAGAGTAGAGGTGGCATGGGGGAAGGGAAGGCTCTCACTGGGAGAAATACATCACAGTTCAGCAGTAGCTGGCTTCTGAAAGGTTCACTGTTAAAGCTACTTTAGAATAGATTATCTCCTTTGAATGGCATTGGTTGGCATAATTTTCTGTGGAAGAAACAAGGTAGTCGTATCAGTATGCATTGCATAGCTTGAACATTTAAATTACAACTGCTCTGTTACTTTCTGGTTTGCTGTTTGTTTTCTGCTATGTGGATGACGGAATGCCGGCTTGTCATCTTTAGTTTTGTGATTTCACACACAACACCCTTTTAGCATAAAGAATTAAGGATCGAGCTTGCAGTCATTCAGACTTAGGTTTAATGTGTGTTACATTAATTTAACCCATATCCTGTTCCATGTTTAGTAACTGAGGTCACCCCAATGATCTTGAAATCTGTATTTTTAAAATAACAAATATATACAACCAGTGCTGGCTCCACGTTTTTGAGGGCCCTTGGGCCATACGCCCTCAGTGGGGCCCCTTCCGCAGTGAGTCTACTTCATTGCCAGCTGCCATTGCTTCCCCTCCTCTTTCTCATTATTTCTATCACTGGCTTGCTTGCTCGACAGGCAGATCGCAATGAGCAAGTAGGCAGGGGCATCTCCTGCTCCTCCTCCTCCTCCTCACCAGCACCATTGTCTGGGCCAAAGGGAGAGGCGGGTGAATAAGCAGGTTGCAGTGGTGAGGAGGAGCAAGTCCGTGGGGCTGTTGTTACCAGCGGGTACCCTGCTGGGGTTTGGGCCATCAGCAGGTGCCTAGCCATGCCTACCCTTGACGCTAGCCCTGTGTCGTAAATCCATCCAGTACAAAGATAAGCCGTCGTCATTATCACAGTCCAAGGGTTGAAGCCAAAATATATATATGTCCGAAAAGCAGCAAACAGAAGCCAGCTCAGGAGCAGGCAAAAGCGTCGTCAAGGTCGTTACGAGGTTCAAAGGCACAAGTCTGAGTCCGGGGGATGTCAAGGCGTCTGGCTGAAGCCGTATCAGCAAACAATTGTTTCCAGCATCTGATGTGCGTTTGGGACCTGCCTTTTGAGCAGGCGCTGATTGGTAAGGCAGCCCAGCCGGGTCAGGCTGCACGTGCCTGGCCCCACCCCAAACACACTCTGGCACAGCCGGTCTCCATCTGACCTAACGGAGGCACAACACCCTGCATACAACGCCACTAGAAAAGAAAAGAGTGCAGCATGTGTGTTCTAT
Organism: Shinisaurus crocodilurus; assembly: GCA_021292165.1. Taxonomy (NCBI): domain Eukaryota; kingdom Metazoa; phylum Chordata; class Lepidosauria; order Squamata; family Shinisauridae; genus Shinisaurus; species Shinisaurus crocodilurus. The sequence continues at coordinate 46,781,140 of CM037877.1, forward strand.
ATGGAAATTAAGGAACACTTGAATCATGTTGCCCTGAGCCACTTTTCTGGGATGGCCCTGGCGTGCTCATTGTATGACGCCACTCTGATTCCAAAAAAGTGTGAGTGATCACAGGCCCTTTTATCATATACAATTGATGAACAAGATGCATTACCAAACACTTTGTACACTAAGGACTGGTTCACATGACCACTGTCCACAAGCTTACCACTCGAAAAAATCAGCCTGTGAGCTGATTTACATGCAGCTTAATGAGCAGTATCAAACACTCTTCTGCTGTCTATTTGAGGGCTGGAAGCAAGCTATGGAGGTAGTAAGCTAAGCAGGAGCAAGCTAATTAGTAATTACAGGGCCATGTCATGGGGGGCAAACCAGCAGCAGTGGCTGTGTGGACTGGCTCCTCCTCCTCTCCAGTCTGCAGCCCACACACCCCTCCACTGTTACGCCACCAGGAGGGCTGCCTGTCATTCCAGAGAGCTGTGCTGGGTACTTTCCTGCAAATGTCTCAGTGGGAGAGTGCCTGGCACAGCTTTCTGGTGCACCACCCGCCTGCTAGATGCCTAACTCTGAGAACCCCTCAGAACTAGGCATGGGGCAAGCAAACTCTCTGGGAATCTTGCTGGCTGCTTCTCTGCTGCAGCAAATGCTGCAGCAGAGAAGGCAATCATCATGGCTCTCCAGAGATGTAGGGATGTGCAAATGGAGAGAGAGCCACTCCGCTGGCATTTTGTATATTTTCGGGCAACTTTCGCTCTGCTGTCTGCCGATTTGTGGACTCAGAATTTGTGCAAACCTGCTCATGTCTATTTGCAGAAATTCGAGCTCCTGAAATTGTGCAAGTCGGCCAAATATATACGAATCCCCTCATAACATATTTTCACACTTAACCTTATGGGGGGGGGATTTGTGCATTTTTGATCGGTGTTTTTTTAATTTTGCTTATATTTCTGTGGCTAAATTTGCGCAAAAATATGCAGAATTTAAAATTCAGTCTGCAAGTCCTGCAGACTCTGCATGATCTGAGAAAGCTGGTCTGCTGCAGAATCTACGGGATGGACTCAGAGAAATCCGGACCCACTTGAGTCAGCTGTGGATGACTCCAACATCCCCACCAGAGAGCCCCCCTGGCCCAAATGCGTTGCTGTGATAGCGAGTGAGTCATGAGGTGAGGTGGCCCTAGAGACCGCCTGTGCTGCTGTAGTGCAGTAAGCCTCCAGGGCCACATCACCCAGAATGCCTCGCTTGCTGTGAGGAAGAACTCCTCACAGCAAGTGAGGGCCTAGGGATGTGCTGACGCTGGGAAGTCTGGCTTGTTTGAGCTCAACGGACTTTCTACCCGCTTCCGATCCAATGAGCAGAAGTGGGTCCGAGTTAGGGGTTTTTCCGCACACTTCCATCTCTAGTACGTGCTGCAGTTTGCGCATCTTTTTTAAATGCTGAGGAAATTTGTGCGAATTGCGTAAAGTTACTCAAATTGTGCAACTTTAGGCAATTTGCGTAAATCAGGGTATTTTGTATGTTTTGTGCAAATAAGCACCCAAAAAGCACATGGATCTAGCGTACGTTGCATAAAATCAGCCGGTTTCACACAAATTGCACTAGATCCATGTGCTTTTTGGGTGCTTATTTGCACAAAACATACAAAATACCCTGATTTATGCAAATTGCCTAAAGTTATGCAATTTGTATAAAGTTACACAATTTGCGCAAATATCCTTAGCATTTAAAAAATGCGCCCGAGTTGGCAGCAGTGCAGGGCTGGCAAACCAGAATCTGTTGGGCCAAATTATGAAAATCCAGTGGATTTTCACACCCTATCAGATTCCTCACACATCCCTAAGTGAGGGCATTGAGGGGGAGTCAAGTGGTAACTGGGTGGCATGGAGAGTGCCCAGCACAGCAGGAAAGAAGGGAGAAGGGAGAGGCAGGCAGGCAGGGAGCAGTGCTACTGCAGGCAGGATATAGGAGGTGCGTAGGAGGGAGGTTGGTGGTAGCAGTGGCTGTTGGAAGAAGAAGTGAATGAAGAGAGGGCGGTGGTGTCTGTCTGAGGTGCATCAAAATACTGCCTTGCCTAGGGCACCAGAATACCTCGAGATGGTCCTGAGTAACGATTAAGCTAATTCATTGCTTCCTTCTCACTGGTGCAGACCATCTGGATAGGTGGATAAGAAGGTGATTCTGCAGCCTTTGAGAGTTATATTCAGTTACCCCTGCATTATTGCCTAACTATTAATGTATGTAAGCAGCGAGCACTGGTGAAAAGGAAATTAAGAACTTGCTCCGGCCCCTGGAGTTGCACTCTTCCTGCTCCATCCTTGCCTAGCCTTAACAAGCAGTGACTTGGAGTTACTCCTAACCCATTGCAACAGGCAATGAGCAACCCCCAAATATTGCCTGCCTGTACTGATCTCTGGAATACAGATGGCCGATATCTTAATTACCTCATAATGAGGGTACTGTGCCAGTCATCTCCATCTGAAGCTGGAACATTTCAGACTGAAACATCTGTACTTGGAAGCTTTTTTTATACCATGGTATTTAGTTAGTGGTTGTGGTATGGATTTCTGTCACCCGGTCCAGTTCTTTTCAACACACGGTATTAAACCTTTCCTTGATTTAACATGAAATGGATGTGCTACGTATATTTTCACCTTGGTTTGATAGGTCACACTTCTTTATCCTCTTACAATTTCCAGCAAGGTCATCAGCTTTCAATATGGCCTCTAGCACAGTACTGTACCTCTAGTTTCTTTTTGATCATGCTTCTGTAATGTAGGAGCTAGAGTCTTCACTTGCCAGTTTACTTGCCTGAGGCCAAATTCAGAGTTCACAATGGGAAAACGCAGTACAGTGTGCATTCATTTATGCCCTGTTGAACTCTATTCATTGCTTGCTGTAACACATGGATCTGGGAGACAAGGATATATCCCACATGATGTTATCCCTATATGTAGAGTTCATTGCTTCCACACAGAAAAAATAATAAGGGATACAGTCTGTATACTATTATGTGTGATGAGTCAAATATGTTCTATGTGTGATAAGTCAAGTAAGCACATGTCCATTTTGCTGGCCAGTCAAGGCTTCTCATTGCATGAAACTTACATATGTGGCCATGCATTCATCAGCCAGAATCCAGAAGAGCAACACAGGAAGTTCTGTGCATGCACCAAAGTTTATGGGGGTTCTTCTTCATGGTCTCTGTGCATCACACACATATGGGTTCTCTGCGCCTGCGCTGAGATCGTTCGGAAACATCTTTAGCTGAGGTGAGCCGGGCGGGAGCCCCTCCCCCATCGCACGTGCTCCTTAGCGCGGCTCCCGCCCGTCTCCTCAGTTCTTCTTCAACCGCCTTTGTGATGAGTCGTTAGGTTCTTCTCCTCTGTACTACAGCTGAGTTTGTTCTTCGTTCTGATTACTCTAGTAAAACTTTTTCTCTCAGAAATCTCTTTATTTTTTATTCTCTTTCGGTCTATACTCTCATTTTTAAAAAAAATCTTCAGAAAAATCCTATCTATAACCTCATCTCTCCCCCCATTCTCGTCCTTCTTCGTTGTTGTTCTATATCTTATCATTCTAACTATGCCTCTTAAGGCACCCTTCCGCAAGTGTCAGTGGTGTGGGACCAAAATCCCACCCACTGACAAACACTCGCTATGCCTACTCTGCCTCAGGCAGGAACACGTAGTGGAGTCCTGCAAAAATTGTCAGGCCTTCACAAAGCAGGCCAGGAAAATCCGCCAAACTAAACTGAGAGCACTCCTCTGGGAGCAATCACTCTCAGCAAAAGGCCCTACGCCAGAGGAGAGACCTGGGGGATCCCAGGTGGCCAAAAAGCCATCAACGGACACTTCAACGGCTAAAAAATTGGCCAAGAAGGCCCGCAAAGATAAGGTGAAGCGCCTTAAAGAAAAAATAGCGGAGGAAAGTGCCGAGATCACGGCCCCATCGAAATTGACCACCATAATGGTCTCGAAACACACGGCTTACATGGTGGAGGCTCTGACTGGTGCTTGAGATTGAGCTTCGGGACCGATTGCCCGCCAGTCCAGTCCGGCTTTGACGACGTCTCCTCGAGGCCAAGATACGAATGCTACAATGTTAGCAAAACAAGAGCCGCCAGCTGCAGCTGCTTCCCTGTCGGAAGGAGAGCTTATAGCTTCACCAATCCAGCCAGAGGAACAAGCAACTTTGGTGAGATCCCCCTCTATACAATACGCCCAGGAGCGACGAGTGGAGCACCGCCACCGAACACGGTCTCCTCAATACCGGAGCCGTAATTCGATCTCCAGAGCCTCTACGTATCAATCCCGACACTCACGTTACAGAGACGAGAGATCGATTATGCGTTCCTACTACTCTAGCTCGGACTCGAGGAGCTACCGCTCACGGTCCCAAGACTCCCCAAGGCATAGGAGGCCAGAACGTCATTCTTCTCGTCGCCATTGACGTTCCACCTCTCCAGATCGGCACCGTGGCCGCAGATCTACACCTTCGCCACGCCGAGATACGGCTGTATCTCGGGCACCCATCGATGTTGCAGAAGTACCTGTCGCCTCGACGTCGACCGCCCCATCGCAGGTGTTGGTACGAGTGACTACAGTGACTGCAGTTACCGGCCACTCCTCGTCGGGGTCGGCCTATCTGTCAGATTCGGACTCGGTGGTCTCCTCCTCCCATTCCACTTCCCCAGATGCACAAGTGGAATCCAAGGACGCGGTCTCCCCATCAGAGGACATGGGGAGTTTCGCGGAGCATGTCAGCCGAATGGTGACAGCTCTGGGAGTCGAGGCAAAAACAGCAAAGGGGAAAGCAAAAGACGATATATATACTATCCTTCAGACCACTCAATCCAACCAGCTACTCCTTCCTTTCTTGCCAACACTGCTGGAGACGGTGCAGGAAACCTGGAAGACCCCAGCCTCTATGAAGCCAACAGCTAGACGGCTGGAGTCGATGTACAAGATCCAGGAGGAAGAAGCAAAATTTCTGTTTTCCCATCCTACCCCGAACTCGCTAATAGTAAAATCAGTGCAGTCTTGAGGGGGGAAACAGCATACTACGCCGGCGGATAAGGAGGGTAAGACATTAGACTCCTACGGCCGTAGGGTCTATTCCTCATCTTCCCTCGGACTAAAAATATCTAACTACGAGGCATTGTTAGCTAGATACCAAATGTTTATCATGGAGAAGCTGGGAGACCTCTGTGATTATCTGCCAGACGACAAGAGGGATCAGGCGGCGCAGAGTACATCAAAGAGGCAACCATCATTGGTGCCCTGCAAATGAACACTGCCCGCCACCAGGCCGACAGCCACGCCAGATCGATGATTGGATCCGTGGCCCTGAGGAGACACGCCTGGCTTCGCTCTACCAACTTGACTCCCGATGATAGAGCGAAGATCGAGGACCTCCCTTTTGACGGAGAGGGGTTATTCAACGCCACTACGGATGAGTCCCTAGACTCGGCTTAGAAGGCCTTGGCGATGGCTAAAAAGATGGGGCTCGTTCGCCAACAACAGCCGCAGCCCTTCAGGCCTAGACGCTGGTCCCGGTTCCCATACCCATCTACCCAATACCAACCATTGGGTCAGTATCGGGGTGGGAACCGCCAACCTCGTGCCCCACGATCCCAAGCACCGCAGCGATCATTTACGCAACAGCGGCCAAGAGGCTCGAGGAGAGGAGGCGACTTCGGCTGACGGCGTCTTTGACTCCTCTCCCAGCCCGACCAATCTGTCTCCATCACAGCCACTTCTCGACTCGGCGAACAACATCTCTCCACCACCTCAGACAACTCTCTTTGGCTCCCGACTTTGCCAACACCTTTGATCCTGGAGGATCATCACGACGGATCGCTGGGTGCTAAGCATCATCGAGCATGGATACAGGATCGAGTTCAGAGTCCTCCCTCCCTTTCTCGGTATCAAGACCACCCGTCCAACCTGAGTGCTCTTGGAGGAAGTATCAACCCTCCTTCACAAAGGGGCGATACAACCGGTTCCCGCAGAAAACTTGGAAGAAGCTCTGTACTCCAGGTACTTCATCGTGAAGAAAAAGGGAGGAGGACTCAGACCGATCCTGGACCTTCGGACTGTAAATCTTTTCATTCCACCAAAAAGATTCCGCATGGTCACACTCCAATCGATCCTGCCTCTACTTCGAAGGAACGATTGGTTTGCATCCATCGACATCAAGGATGTGTACTTTCACATCGCCATCCACGAGGGCAGTCAGAAATACCTTCAGTTTCGAGTGGGAGACGCCACCTACCAATTCGTAGTTCTTCCATTCGGCCTCTCCACCGCACCGAAGGTATTCACGAAGTGTGTGGCGGTGGTGTGTGCAAGTCTAAGGGCAAGAGGCATCACCATCTTTCCGTACCTCGACGACTGGTTGCTAGTGGCATCGTCGAGACCCAAGCTTCAAAACGCACTCGAAGAGACTCTCCATCTCATGCACGGGTTGGGGCTTTGCCTGAACGCAGAGAAGTCAGTCCTCCAACCCGTGAGGGAGATTCAATACATAGGAGCAAGGCTAAGCGCATTCGGTGGTTGGGCGTACCTCCCAAACGGAAGGGCAAGCAATATAATTGCCCTCGCAAGAAAAGTCTTCAAACAACCGATATCTTCGGCTCACACGGTGCAACGCCTCTTAGGACACATGGCCTCGGCCATCGCAGTCGTACGCTATGCAAGGCTTTGCATGCGACTGCTCCAGACCTGGTTTGTCCGCATCTTCAAGCCAGAAAGGGACAGACCTTCTCTTCAACTAACAATACCACGAGCCATAAGAGAGTCTTTGAGGTGGTGGCAACAGGAGTCAAACCTAATCGGCGGTGTACCATTTCAACCACCGATACCGAGCCGAATATTTTGGCGAGGACTCACCGATACCGAGCCGAATACTAACGACAGACGCGTTGCTATTGGGACGGGGGGCCCACTCCGATGATCACGTCGTGCAAGGCACCTGGACGTCGACAGAATGCACCAGACACATCAACTGGCTCGAGCTGATGGCTGTCTGGAAAGCACTGCAAGCATTAGAACGCCATCTAATGAGCTGCCACATCCAGATCGTGACCGACAATACCACGGTGGTCGCGTACTTGAACAAGCAAGGAGGCACAAAGTCGATGCGCCTCACACGGCTCACGCTGCAACTCTACGAATGGGCTCTACCTCGACGGATGTCGTTCGTAGCAATCCATATCGCAGGGAAATCCAACGTGCTGGCAGACACATTGAGCAGGGTGTCGATGCAGTCACATGAATGGAGGATGAACCGGAAAGTACTAACTTCCCTGTTCCAGCGTTGGGGTCGGCCGAGCATAGACTTGTTCACAACCAGCGAAAATACGGCCTGTCCCCTATTTTGCAGCAGGGCAGCATCAGACCCGAAGTCGATGACCGACGCATCCCTACTGAATTGGAGTGACGGCTTCTACTACCTGTTCCCTCCAATTCCACTTCTGACATGAGTCCTCGCCAAAATAGCCTTAGACAAAACAAATTGCATTCTGATATCCCCATGGTGGCCCCGGCAACCTTGGTTTTCTTGGTTTTCTAACCTTCTCAACCTGTCTCAAGGGGATTACCTCCAATTACCGATGCAAGACAATCTATTGACACAACATCAAGGTAAGGTGCTTCACCCCAATCTGCATTCACTGAGCTTGACAGCTTGGAGAATCAGATAACAAAAGATACGGCGGTGAACGAGGTCCTATTAGCAGCACGAAAGCCTTCAACCAGACTCTCAGCCAGGAAATGGGAGGCGTTCTACATTTTTGTATTGACCTCCTTACACAAGGATCCAGTCTCATGTTCAATATCGACTGTCCTCGACTTCCCCCACTCGTTAATGGCCCGTGGCCTACAATTTTCTTCAATCAAGGTCTATCTGGCTGCAATTACAGCTTATCGAACGACTTCGACCGGAATGTCTTTATTTGTGCATCCGTTAGTGAAGCAATTCTTGAAAGGTCTAAAAAACTTACGACCTCCAATCCAAAACCTAGTACCAGGCTGGGACCTCCAGTTGTTTTTAAAAGCATTAACGAAAGCGCCATTCAAGCCCATGGCGAAATCGGACTTACGTCTACTCTCATTTAAGACTTTGTTTCTAGTAGCAATCACATCTGCGAGGCGAGTCGGTGAACTAGCTGCACTCAGGATCGACCCGCCATACACAACTTTCCATAAGGACAAAGTCGTTTTGAGACCAGATATAACTTTCCTACCCAAGGTGATTTCTGAGTTTCACCTAGGCCAAGACATTATTTTACCAGCCTTCTTTCCATCTCCGTCATCGCCTGTCAAGAAAACACTACACAGCCTCGATGTCCGTCAAGCTCTAGCCTTTTACAAAACCCGCATGGAACCGTTAAGGAAAACCCAACAACTTTTCGTATGTTACGGTCCTCCAAAATTGGGCTGTCCAGTGTCGAAGCAAAGACTATCTGCCTGGATAGTGGACACTATCAAACTGGCGTATCAGTTCACTGACCACACTTTACCAGGATCCGTGAGAGCTCACTCTACAAGGGCTCTGTCGACCTCAACAGTATTCGGGAGAGGGATCTCCTTGTCGGACTTATGCAGGGTGGCGGCTTGGTCTTCTCCCTCCACCTTTATCCGGCACTACTGCCTCGACGTTCGAGCCAGGGCGCAGAACGCATTCGGAAGGGCGGTTTTCTCTTCGATCACCATCTGACTACCGACACCGACCCACCTCCGGTAAGTCAGCTTGTTAATCTACCCATCAGCAACAGCGTCAGCTAAGGATAGTGTGTCTCCTCTGAATGAATGCCTGGAGGCAGTAATGGGCTGGATGAGGAAAAATAAACTGAAACTGAATCCAGACAAGACGGAGGTGCTTGCTGTCAAAGGCCACAATCTGGGTTTGGAGGTATGTCAACCAGTTCTGGATGGGGTTACACTCCCCCTCAAAGACTGTGTTCAGCAGCTTGGGGGTGCTTCTAGATCCGTCGCTCCAAATGACATCTCAGATAGATGCGACGGCTAGGAGTGCCTATTATCAGCTTCGGCTGATACGCCAGCTGCGCCCTTTCCTAGAACCGGAGGACCTAAAGACAGTAGTGCACGCGCTGGTAACTTCGAGGCTCGACTTCTGCAATACGCTGTACATAGGGCTACCTTTGTACCTAGTCCGGAAACTTCAACTAGTGCAAAATATGGCCGCCAGACTGGTTACTGGTACACCTAGGGGTGCTCACATCACACCAGTTTTAAAAGCACTCCACTGGCTGCCAATCAGTTTCCGGGCGAAGTATAAAGTGTTGGTTATTACCTTTAAAGCCCTACATGGTTTGGGTCCAGGCTACCTACGGGATCGCCTTCTCCCATACAATCCACCCCGCACACTCAGGTCCTCTGGGAAGAATTTACTTCAGTCAGCCAAAACTAGGCTGACGGGTACTACCCAGAGGACCTTTTCTTCTGCTGCTCCCAGATTATGGAATGGCCTGCCGGAGGAGATTCGTCAGCTCACCAGTCTTTTGGAATTTAAAAAAGCCATAAGGACTGATCTCTTCCGGCAGGCCTATCCGGCGGAATTTTAGGTTGCCTTCAAGATGTTTTTACGATGTTTTAATGATGTTTTAATGATGTTTTAATGATGTTTTAATGATGTTTTAATGATTTTTTAATATGTTTTAAGATGTTTTAATAGTATGTATTGTGTATTTTATTTTTGTTGTTCCCCGCCTCGATCTAGACGGAGAGGCGGGTAAGAAATAAAATTTATTATTATTATTATTATTATTATTATTATTATATGTGTGTGATGCACTGAGACCACGAAGAAGAAGGACAGGTTGCCTACCTGTAACTGTAGTTCTTTGAGTGGTCATCTGTGCATTCACACAACCCGCCCTCCTTCCCCTCTCAGTGTCTGCATCGAGTTCGATGGATGTCCAAGTGGAAATAGGATGGGCCATTTTACTTTTGATTTTTGGTCTCGAGTTTACGTCGAGATCGAAGAAATGCCTTTGGGATTCTATATCATCCTCGGTCCCGAGGGTCGCAGTAGGCGGTCTCAGGGAACTGAGGAGATGGGCGGGAGCCGCGCTAAGGAGCATGCACGATGGGGGAGGGGCTCCCACCCAGCTCACCTCAGCTAAAGAAGTTTCCGAACGATCTCAGCGCAGGTGCAGAGAACCCATATGTGTGTGAATGCACAGATGACCATTCGAAGAACTACAGTTACAGGTAGGCAACCTGTCTTTCCCCACTACTGCATTCCCCCCCCATGTCCACCAAAAAGCTGCTTCTAAAAATTTGAGGCCCCTGTGGAGCAGCATCAAGAAGTCCCCAGTTTGAATCTTTGCTCTGCCATAAACTCACCAAGTGGCCTTAGGCAAGTCTGTCTGTCTATCTCTGCCTCAGTTTTCTCACCCCCACCTGCAGTATGAGGAATAATACTGGCATATCGGCTTCATAGAATCATAGAAAAGTAGAGTTGGAAGGGGCCTATAAGGCCATCGAGTCCAACTCCCTGTGCAACGCTTATAGGGTTGTTGTAAGGATTACAATTAGATCATGCACGTGAAGCACTTTGAACTCTTGAAAGCACTATACAAATGTTGTTGTTGTTTAATGAAGAGCTGCAGGTCTGGGAAAGCCCCAAGAGCTGAGGAAGCAGGGAAGGGTCCAGGCTGTAGCAGAAGGCTGTGTACAAAACTGCCATGGGCTGGTACAAGAAGGGTCTGGAAGCAACACACTGGCCTGGTTCAGATGTTGATGGGAAACTATGGTTGCCTGCTATGTGAATTAGCTATGGTGAGCTTTGAGTTCACGTACTCACCCACCCCTCTCATGTGCCAGAGAAGGAGATCAGATCAGAACTTCTGCTTCTGATTTTAAACAAACCACAGTTCCCCGGTTATGTCTGGACTCAGGAAACTTGTTTCCGAGCTTGGAAAACCCTGCACTATTTGCAGCAACTTCCATTGCAAAAGCATTTAAAATATATGGTATATCTATTGTAACATGCATATATTTATATGCTTAAAGGCAGATTTGTAGCTAACTATTATACTGGATGGGAGGCTTCAGAAGGACGTACATCAGAAAATCATTTTAGTTCATGCATGGCATTTTCTAAACAGACCCCTATTTTTCATTGAACCCTTTGTGGTTTTGTGTGTGTGTATTTTACCTCTAGTCTCTTTCACAGCCATCTCCCATTTTTTTGCTGACTTAGTCCAAATGCTTCTCCGTAATGGGTATAATGCAAAGTAGTTGGATTTTTTTAAAAAAAATATTGGATACATTATGCATTTATCATATTCGAGAGCTATAAAGTAAATGTTTTTACATTTCCCATTTCAGATCATTGATACTATTTTTTTCTTTACAAGAAATAAAATTTTCTCTCACTTTGTAAGATAGGTAGGCAACACAATCCAATGTGGCTGCCCCTCCGAACTTGGAGGATTACGGGCATCCTATGGAAGGCAGAAAGAGTGCGGAGGTGAAGGTCACCTCCACACTCCTCCCACCCTAAAAAAGACTTAGATGGCCAATTTCCCCCCAGAGCGCAAGGAGGAGAGCCTGAGGTACTGCCAGGATACTACATATCATGGTGGAGCCTTACTCCTCCCCTCCCCACCCCTCTTCCTCAGAACACTCACAGATCTCTGGCTTTGAGGTTGGTCTTGCAACCTTGGAGCTGTAGCTGGCGTAGTTCTTTCCGCACCAGCTGCAAGGGCGGAGGGAGGGCGCTCCAAGGTTTGATTTCCAGCTCCAAGTCCAACCTCAGAGCACGTTTCCGATGTCAGAGCTGGGATTTTGACCTCTCCTATTGGCCACCTAGACTCTGAAACCACAAAGAATTGGCTTTAAATATTTTTCTGTACTTTGGAAGTATATTTTTTTGTACTTTGCGAAAGTCTGGCACATTGGTACTTTCCGAGCCTGCAGAAAAATTCCATACTTGATAATGACATTAAATCTGCATTTATTGCGCTAACCTGAAAGATGGGATTTTGTACTTGTTTTCAGTAATTGCCAAGTGGCAAAGGAAAAGGGGGAAAAACATACTTCTCAATGAAGAAAACATCAAAAGGATTAGTTGGATTCTTGATGCTGATAGCAGGCTACAGAATCCACTTGGCACATCTCAGCTACCAATACACAAGCAGCGAGATGTAGTATCTCGAAAATGTACCCAGGCACAATTCACTGTTTAAAAAGGTCAAATCCAGTGCAACTAAGCTGCACAGAAGCTTTACCAGTAGAAAGAGCCTTTGCTTCACATAATTATTTTGTGGTTGCTTACACCGTCCCTAAACAGATTATTATGCTCTATATAGCCTTCTCTTGATGTGCTCTCCTGGGCTTGCCACTTTTCTGCCGAGCTTGTCAGTATTCAGTAGCTAGGGATTAATTGCCAGTTAGCCCTGAGCAGCTTATATTCACACTTCAGCTGAGTGAATGGCAATGAGTTGCTCTGGTGTAAGCCATGTGTAAATGAGAATGAGACCTTTTTTTGGTACTGCAGCAAGGTACCTGGTCCTTTATAGTATTAAGTACAATATTAGAGACCAGCAGGCAAAGGTTATTTCAAACCAATTTGTGTTTTCCTCACCTCTGCAACTCCTGCCCTTGTGCAGCCCTCCTCTCCAGTTATTCTCTCTCCCCTCAGATTCTTGTACCTAGCGTTCTCTTTTTCCTCTCATTGCTTTGGACCACCCCTTTCATCCCATTCCCTAAGCCCTCCCTGTTTTCCTTGGCCTGCTGCCTTCTCAACCCACCCCCATTTCTGCTTTCCTCTACTTCAGCTTTCTCTAGGCCCATGCTTCTCTGCTTCAGGGGTGGACAACTGTGGGAGTTTCGAGGGCCACTTTTGCCTCCTGACCACCCACCCCATAGGCTGGGTTGGACCCCGCTGTGGGACACACACACACACACACACACACACACACTATAATATAGCATCTATAGTGCTACAGAGAGCCCAAAGGGTCAAAATTAGCTTGCAAAACAAGCTTATTACAGATGCTACATCTGTCACTACAGATGCCATTAAAAAAATTAATCCAAATTTGGGGGTGGAAGGGGCCACATGAGGCCCACAGGCTGCATGTTGCTCACCCATGCCCTACTTCTCCTTTCCTATCTTTTGCTGTCTGCCCTGCCACTCTCCTCCTGCCTGCCCCATCTATCTGTGCAACTTAGTTTAGTGTTGCCAGTGGCTTCGTCACCAGCACCACCAAACCCCTTAATGCATTAGTTTTATTCATGATTTAAATCTTCTAGTCTGTCTGATAGATAAAGAATGGCTGCAGTCATCACATATGGGTACTATTAAAACTCATTGGGACATTTCCAAGCCATAGGAGTTTAGGATCAGACTAAACTATAGGTAGGACTAAATGAAATGAAAAGAAAAAAGAGTAAAATGTGAAGGTGCATTATGGAAAAGTCACCTAGACTTTACCTGTTCATTAAGGCAAGCTCTACCTAGGATTGTCAGGCATACCCTTTAAAATTTCCTTAATGTCAAGGAGCATCCCCAAGCAGAAGACAGTTAGAGATTTTGAGGAGCAAGCTCTTTCTTCTAAAGCTCTTCAAGCACAAGCTCTTTTACAGCATTTATACAGAAATATGATATTTTCCGCTTCCATAGAACAATGCAAATAATTTCATTGCAATAAATAATAATATCAGTATTGTGTGTGGTGTATACAGGTTCTTAGCATGATATTGTATGGATCTTTTAGTACCATTTGAGGGTCAAACAATGCTAAATGTTTCATTATCAATCACTTAATAGGAGGTGCATTTGTTGGGGCATTTTTGGTGTCAAAGGGAGCTTTTCCCCTTAAGGCTAATAGCAGCATGGAGAGGATGATTTTCATTGAGATCACAGCTGTGGAGAGAAGAGTTAAACTTCCCTTCCCTGCATGCTGAAATCCTGATGAAAATCACCCCCCCCACTGCTGCTATTAAGTAAAAAACACACAAAAACAAACCATGTTGATTGTGTCATGTGCAGTTTGACCCTGAAAAGTGTAGTTCTTCTTAAATATAAGCATGATCCTGACTGATGAGCTATCCTGATTTGTTCTTAAGCTCGCATACAGTATATGGTGTCTTTTGGCCACTCGATGGCCAAGAGAGGAGTCTGTTTTCAGTTTGCTTAGGAATCCTTGCAGTGTTGGATGAATTCTAATGGATTAAACAATTATGTTGATAACAGAGTATGTCTGTATCAAGCTGAGCATTAACCTCTGTTTTGGGAGGGCAACAACAGTTTTTTTACGTGGTTGAAGAGACAAAAGTCAAATAGCTTCTAATCTACTCGTGGAGAAAATCAAACTTTTATGTCTGACATCCAGATAGAACACATTTACTTGGAACATTGATTTCAATTGAATATAATTTCCATTAAACGTGCTTAGAATCTGAATGTAATCCAAAATATATTTACTCTGGAGGTCTGTTTATAGTCTCTGTAATTATTTCAAAGTAAGGGGATTCTAACTAAAGGGCATAGAAGTGTTTACTTATTTATAAAGGTGGTTTTTGCAGCTCTGTGTCAGAATCACAAGCTGGTTTCTAGAAATTGATTATAACATGTTCAAACAATACACTGCATCAGACAGTGTTGACAGAGGGCCGGTTCGTACGACACGGAAACTGTGGGGGAGCAGAACCCCCCCGCGGTGCCCGTGTCATGCGAATGCAGGCCAGGGGTGCCCATGCGGGACGGCCGCACACGAAGCATGCAAAGTGACCATGGGCGATAGAGGGGTAAGCCCCTACCGCATGTGGCCACCCTGCCGTGCGAACAGCAGGCGGCCGTCCCATGGGGCCCGCACAGAGGCGGCAGCCCAGAGCGGCCAGAGCTGCGGCCGCTCCGGCCTGTAGGGCCAAACTGGCCCCTCTGGGCATCCCGAGCCCCCGCCCCCTAGCGCCGGGAGGCCCGCACTGCGGTGCAGGGACTGCCGGCTCCACCAGGGTCCGCCCACGCGCGCGGCGCACAGGTTGTCTGCGGCACCCTTCCAGACCCCACGGATGGCCCCGTGGTGCTTCCCCGCTCGCAGCCTGGGTTGTGCAAACCGGCCCAGAGACTCAAAGAAATGGGCACAACCAAAAGTCCCTTGTGGATGTTTGCTGCCACAAAGTGAGTGTTGAGAAGTCATCTCACAATGGGATTACAGTCCTGTAACCCATTCTATAATTGGTACATGTTAAGATCTCATACAAGTTCCCACTGTGCTGTGGGACGTAATCCTTTCCTGGAGCACAGGAATCTGGCAACTGGCAACCACACTTTTATAACATCAAGGATTGTTTGCTGGAGTGGGCTCTGTACTACACTTGGAAATGTTTTGGAAACATGTTTGCAAAATGTGGCAGAATGAGAAACCCCATCTCTTGAGATGGGAGGGAAGTAGGAGCACATCCAATAAATAGCCCTTGACAGCTGGGCCAGCTGCCTCT
The DNA here is from genome assembly GCA_021292165.1 of Shinisaurus crocodilurus. NCBI lineage: Eukaryota > Metazoa > Chordata > Lepidosauria > Squamata > Shinisauridae > Shinisaurus > Shinisaurus crocodilurus. The sequence continues at coordinate 46,796,616 of CM037877.1, forward strand.
GGGTGTTGTATCAAATGGGTTGTATTCAATGTTAGTCAAACTTAAGTCCCATTCATTTCAATGGATCTACTGTAAGTTGGATCATCATTGGATACGACTCTTGGTTTCCAGGCTCAATTCACAGTCATAGCTATAAAAGCCTTGCATTATCTGAGCCAAACAGACCTTAATGAGTGTCTCTGTCTATCTGAGCCTTTGAGTCTATGAAGATCAGCAGAGATCCCCTCTTTATCAATGAATAGGTTAAATCAACACATGGAAAGACCAGGGCCTTTACAGTTATGACTCCAACTTTCTGCAATAAGCTATATAAAGAAGCCCATCTCAGCCTTGAATCTGCAGTCTTGTAGGGGAGAAAAACCCAATGCTTTGTGACCTGTTTTTCAGTTCATTCTAATGGGGAAAATGAGCATTTTGAACGGGGAAAGTAAGCATTTCAAACAAGAAAAGTGCATTTCTGGGTACTTAAGAGAGCATCTATGGTTTTGTGTACTATTTTTTAAAATTGTAGTCTTAGTATTAATAGGTTCTTGGATTGATGTAACATTTTAGTATTATGTAAGTTGCCTAGATCCTTTTGATGATCCTTTTGAAGTTGGATAGATAATAATTACCATAATAATTAGCCTATATCTACTGCTTTGGGAGGGTTTGGGGAATTTCGATGATGATTATGATGATGATGATGATGATGATGATGATGATGATGATGAAGATGAATAAATTATTATTATAAAATTTACCTATCAGGTACTGCAGCATTCAGCCCACTGGCTAAGAGAAGTGCCTCGCCAGGTATAAGTGACTCCAGTGACTTAAAGTGCAATCCTAGGTATGTTTACTTAGACGTAAATCCCTCTATATTCAATGGGACTTACACTCTAGTAAATGTCTTTAAGGTTGTAGTCTTCATCTGCAGTTCTGATCCCACTGGGAGCAAGTTCCAACAAACTCAGTGGGACTTACTTTTGCACAGGCCTGTAGTAATGGTATGCCATGGTTCCTTAGCCTTTCCAGCGCGATGGAAAAGTTTCTCTAAGCTGGACTGGTAGAACTTGTGATTCACTAACTCAAATGCAGCCCACTAGCCTGTCAAATGCATCACCCGACTCTACCTGTTTTGTAGTGTTAGGCAAAAACCAAACACAGGCTAAGTCCCTGGTGGGCCACTGTATATGTCTGTGTTTGGTTATTTGTGCAGGCCTTTTGTTTCGCAAAGGCCCATGTGAATACAGTGTTCGATGCAGTGTATTTTGCAAGTCCTTATTGAAATTATGTACTTCCAATTGAAATAAGAAAGCGTGCACTGAGTAGAGACACCATACACTAGTTAATGTTTGTCGGCATTCTTTTTTAAAAAACAAGAACAGCAGATTTTCAGCCTTGGCTTTCCTTGAGGTTATTCATCTTAATTGTTGTTTTCAGCAGGGTTGCAGGAATCTATGAGTAAGTAAACAATGCCCTTAACCGTCTTCACACCTGACTGTAAAAACAAATGCATTGCCAAAGGAGAACAGGGTGGGACGCACCTTCTAATGCACTGTGTAAACAACTGCTCTTTTAAGTAGCTAGGAAATGTCAACAGTTGTATAAGTCATTGCTTCACTAGCTTATTATTTTATTATTTTTACTGTGCAGGAAATCCAGATTGTGGAGCTCAAAGGAGACACTGTCAGAGAAAGGGACCATAGTTTTACTGTGCCAGATAATTATTTCTCACAAATAAAAAAACAAATAATGGAAATTATCAGATTCAGTATTTTTGCACAGCCATGTGTGGTTGTAGTACTTGAGTTTTGGCTTGTGAGGTTAAGCTGGTATAGCACAAAATGTTCCAACAATCCCTATTTTCAGATGTCTATCCCTGATAAAACACCATCCCTATTTTGTCCCTAGTTTTACCTTTTTGCAGATATCTGGTTAAAATCTTGCTAGTGAGTGTTGCTAGTAGTAGGGACACTTGACGAATTGGATATTTGAGAAACTGACCTCATTTGCACCTCCTGGACTAATGCACAGGTCAAGAATGTAGTTATCCTTTGCATTTTGCATTCCTCCAAATTTTGCAGTTCTCAGCTAGTTTCCTGCATTGAGCAGGGGGTTGGACTTGATAGCCTTGTAGGCTCCTTCCAACTCTATAATCTATGAAACATAGGAGATACAGCCTCCCAGTGATCCAAGGTCCCCTGGCAAATGGCAGAATGTGCTTCCCTTCAGCTCTGCAGTCCCAAGGCAACTAAACATTTATTTATTTATTATATTTATTAATCGCCCATCTGGCCGGCCACCCGGCCACCCGGCCACCCTGGGCGATGTACAATTAAAATACAGTAAAACAATACGATAATTAAAACAGTATTAAAAAATTCTTTTAAAATCCTAACCCACCCCATATTCCCGCCTGAACAGCCATGTTTTTAATGCACGGCGGAAGCTCATCATGGAGGGGGCATGGCGAAGGTCACTAGGGAGGGAGTTCCATAATGTGGGGGCCACATTAATATATTTTCAGCTACACATTCCTGTGTATCTTCTTCCGTGGGTACCTTTTGGCCTAGCTTTTTATATCAGGTCAAAAACAAGAAATGCTTTATCGGCTCCAGTGGTGCCCTTGCTTGCAGAACATAAGAAAGAAAAGGTATGATTCATAGAGACCATCACTGAGAAATGTGTTAGGTCGCAGCAGGTATGAAGGTATTTTAAGGTTTATAAATCAACACAGCATTATGAATAGTTCCACTGTAGAACAGTTGGCATTTTTCTTTTTATTCTAACCAAAGTTTCTGTAAACTCACCCTAAGTGCTTACCCAGGTGAATAAACTCCTGAAGCCTTCAAAGCACCTTCCTCCCACTCCCCCAATGTAGCACTGTTTGGAAATGTGCTGTGCTGTAGCACTTAGGGAAAAGCACTTTGAAGAATTTGGGGTGCCAGGCATGATAGGTTGTCACTCTCCCTACTCCTCCCCAAATGGAAGATGCATGACGATGACGACCATGATGATTATTTTTAACCTCCCTTTCAGGGCTCACTACCCTCACAAGGTGGCTTACAATATTACAAAAATAGGAAAATACAAATTACAATTAAAGACACACAGCAGGAACAGCTCATGATTTTTAAGCATCAAATGTAGACTGGAATAAATGTGACTTCAGGTTTTTGGTGTGTGTTTTTTTAAACCAGTGATGATGAAGCCATTTGTATCTCCCTGGGGAGGGAGTTCCAAAGGTATGAGGACACCACTGAGAAAGACCTAGCCCTACCTGCCAGCCTGATGGATCTTGGTGGTGGGCCAGAAAATAGGGCCTCTGCCATTCATCTTAATGCTTGGGCAGGCTCATACAGGTGGTATAGCAGGTGTATTGCATAGTTCTCTGACTACAAGAGACATGCAGCGAACAACCACTATAACTGGCTGATGCTGCCTTGCAACCTGTCCATTTCATGCCCTAGACCATTTAGACCTGCACATTTCCCTTTTTAAAATTGTATTTATTTGGATTTTTATGTCCACGTTTGAATGAAATATAAGGGAGACTTACATGCACAAAGAATACAAGAACAGTTAAACTACACAACAATTAAAACACACACACACATAATAACAACAAAAAATATAAAAGCAGTGTGAAATCACATTGCAGAGATAAAAATTGGAGATGAAGCTTTAAAAGCTTGGGGGAAACATATAGGTCTTTTTCCTGGTGCCAGAATGACATTAAGGTAGGTGCCTGGCAAGAGCCCCACTGGGGAGAGCATTCCAGAGTTGGGGTGCCATCACTGAAAGGTCTTTTCCCAAGTAATCACCTGCCACACCTCACCTGGCCAAGGAACTCTGAGAAAGCCAACCAATGAAGATTTAAGAAGGCACATGTGGAGATGGATCCTCTAAGTATTTATTTATTTATTTATTTATTATATTTATACCCCACCTTTTTTCCTGCAAGGAACTCAAGGCGGCTTACATAATCCTCCTCTCCATTTTATCCTCACAACAACCCTGTGAGGTAGGTTAGGCTGAGAGTCAGTGACTGGCCCAAAGTCACCCAGTGGGTTTCATGGCCGAGCAGGGACTAGAACCTGGATCTCCCGAGGCCCAGTCCAACACTCTCACCACTACGCCACACCGTGGTCCCAAGCTGGGAAGGACTTTAAAAGTCAAAACTAGCACTTTGACTTGAGGCTTGAAACAGACCGGGAGCCAGTGCAATTGATAACCCCCTGGTATAATATGCTAATATCACTCAGTTCCAGTTACCAGTCTGGCAGCTGCATTCTGGACTAACTGAAGTTTCCAAACAATCTTCCAAGGCAGCCCATGGATAATGCATTATAGTAGAATAGCCCAGAGGTTAACAGGACATGAGAACTGAAGTCAACTTCCAGGTAGGGTCACAGCTGGTGCACCAGCCTATGCTGAAGCCACCTGTGTACTTCCGGCAATAAGGATGGATCAAGGAGTAATCCCATGCTGCAATCCTGGTTCTTCAGGGGGAACTGCTGCCCTGTCCAGAACAGGATAACCACCAGTAAATCTCAACCTAAAATTATTTCTAGGCCCCCCACCTTATGGGTGGAACCCTCTGCACTCACTTGAGCAGATGAACTACCCACTTCACTAGTGTACATATAGCAAGCATGCTTACTATATACAGTGAGAATCATCAGCCATGAGTAATGAATTGAGTCAGAGAGGCAGAGCATATATAGATAGATAGATAGAGAGATAGAGAGAGAGAGAGAGAGAGAGAGAGAGAGAGAGATTGATTTGATTGTGGGTGGGGATTTTAATGAAGTTTTAAACCTGCTGTTGGATTTTATTTATTTATTATACTTTTCCTTCAAGGAACCCAAGGCAGCTTACATAATCCTCCTCCTCTCCATTTTATCCTCACAACAACCCTGTGAGGTAGGTTAGGCTGAGAGTCAGTGACTGGCCCAAAGTCACCCAGTGAGTTTCATGGCTGAGCAGGGACTCGAACCCGGATCTCTCAAGTCCCTGTCCAACACTCTCACCACTACGCCACATACACCTGTCCCTAAGAAGCAAACGATGGTGAGACTTACACTTCAGGCATATACAGTATGGCCAAATTTGGTTTTATTGATGTATGGAGAGCTTTGCATCCTCTTGAAAGGAACTACATATGTATTTCATCTGTTCATCATAATTGCTTTTGATTAGATTATTTTTTGGTTTCTACATCGTCGTTACGTTATGTAAATGTAAGATTGAAATGCTGGTAGTTTCCGATCATGCCCCAGTTTGTCTGGAGTTGCAATTTTCAGATTCACTTAGGCCCCCTGCTCTTTGGAGTTTCAATGTTTCCTTTCTTAATGATCAGAGATTTAAAAAACAGATTTTGGCAGAATTAACTGAATACTTTGAAATTAATGAGGGTACAGTTGTTTCTTGTGCTATTGAGTGGGAGGCCAGTAAAGCTTTTATATGGGGTTGAATTATTGTTTATGCTCGCTATAAAAACAAAATTTTAATAAATGCAGTGAGTAGTTTTGAGTGAGAAGTTGAAATCCCTTATAACTCAGGTTTCTACTTCTCCAACTGCACAACTTTATCAGGAGCTGCAGGGCATTAAATATGAACTGAATAATATCCTTTCACAGCAGGTGGAATTTGCTTTAACCTGTTTATGACAGGCATACTGGGGAAATGGTGAATGTCCTAGTAAGCTTTTGGCACATTGTCTTAAACAGAAAAAGCATCAAGGTGTTATTTCTGCTATTAGAGAGCGATATGATATACACTTCCCCTAAAGATATACATTCTCAATTTTTTAATTTTTTTTCTGATTTGTATAGTACGGGTAAAGAAATGTCAGAGCAAGATATGGACATTTTCCTTTCTCAGCTTAAACTTCCAAGGTTAGATTCCTCACAACAACAGTTCCTTATGGCTCCCCTGCATATTGGGGAAATAATGAAAATAATTTTGAATATGAATGTTGAGAAAGCACCTGGTCCAGATGGGTTTCCAATTGAGTGGTACAAAACATGTTCTAGCCTTTTGGTTCATAGATTCATAGATTCTAGAGTTGGAAGGGGCCTACAAGGCCATCGAGTCCAACCCCCTGCTCAATGCAGGAAACTAGAGGAGGGGTCTCCCATCCAAGTCATAACCAGGCCTGACCCTGCTTAGCTTTCCACACTCAGACAAGCTTTATATTTTTTAATCTGGTTCTCTTTCGGCATCATTAAAAGATGTTTATATCACTGTGATTCCTAACCCTGAAAAAGACCATACATATTGTGCTAACTATTGACCTATTTCGTTAATTAATGTTGACAATAAAATTTTAACAGCAATTTTGGCTGATAGATTGCAACAAGTTATTATAACACTTGTTCAATCTGATCAGGTGGAATTCATTAGAAATCGACAGGGAGCCAATAATCTTAGATTAGTAGTTGATCTAATTGCTTTAAATAAAAATAGAACAGACTTGGCTGCTATAATTTATTTGGTTGCTGAAAAGGCCTTTGACAAAATTCATTAGAAATTCATTTTTGCTATGTTGAGAAACTTTGGCTTCCCATGGAATTTTTAAATTGGGTTAAAATTTTATATTCAACCCCAAGAGTGAGAGTTAAGACCAATGGGTTTTTCTCAGATTATTTTATACTTGGGAGAGGTACTAGATAGGGATGTCCACTTTCTCCATTGATATCTGACTTATGTTTGGAACCCCTGGTGTGTGCTATCAGACATAGTCGTATTCATGGATTTTCACATGATTGTTTAGAATTTAAAATTATTCTCTAAACTGATAATCTTATATTGTTTATCTCGAAACTCCAGTCATTGGTTCCTGCTTTGATGAAGGTGATCAAGAACATTGGTGATGTGTCTGGCTATTTAATTAATTGGACAAAGTCAGAATTGATGCCGATTGGAGATAATATATCTCAGAGTGCATTAACTCAATGGCAATTTCGATGGTGCCCAGAATTTATTACTTACTTGGGAATACTTATCACTAGAGACATATCCCAAATGATTAAACTTAATTTGAGTAAGTTGATTAATGAGATCTCACAAGATATGGACAGATTGGCATCTCTTAGTTGAGTTTGTGGGGTAAGGTTAATGCACTTAAGATTAATATAATACCTAGGATTGTATATGTTTTACGTGGGATTCCTCTGTTTATACCTGGCAATTATTTTCAAAAACTTAATGCTTTCTTTCGCAAATTTTTCTGGGGCTCCTCGCCTCTACGAATCTCTTTGAAAAGAATGCAACTTGCAACTAAAGAAGGTGGGTTTGGTTTTCCAGATCTTGCCTTATATCATTGGGCTTATTTGTTGACTAGTTCTAAATTCTGGTCTTTTCCACTTAGATTATCCACCTTGGTCAGTTTTGGAATCTTTATGTCTGGATCCTCTCTCTAAATGGATGGTATTACGGTCTCACTATACTAAAACAGATAAGGTGCCTCTTACAATTATGGCAGTTAGAGAGGTGTGGCATATTATATCTCGTCAATTGCAGTTTGACCCATTTTCTCATGCTAAACTGACTTTATGGGGTAATCTGGATTTAAAAATTGGTAAGAAAATGTTCCTGTGGTGGACTTGGGCAGCCAGGTTGATTTTTACTTTGGATTAATTAGTGAGTGTCGATGAGTTTTTGTCATTTTCAACCTTGCGAACTAAATATAACTTGCCTGCCTCAGCTGAATGGCAATACTTGCAATTGCAACATTTGTTAGAATCTAGGTTTGGTCCGTCTGCTTTTTCAGCTTCAGAGCCTCCTTCACTATTGGATGCATTGACTGAGGCTGAGCAGTTATATCGACCTACAATTCATGTTTATAAATACTTATTATCAGTGAATAAGTATGAGACACAGAGTCTTAAAGTTGAATGGAATAGGGAATTAGAGGGTTATATCTTGCCTAATCAATGGAACATAGTTTTTTGTGTCTGTTTCAGAAGGGTCTATGGATCTTAGGTTATGTCTTATTCAGCAAAAACTTTTGTTTCGTGTTTATTGGACACCACAACATCTTTTTAATAAGGATTTGTCTAAGTCAGCTAACTGTTGGAGGTGTAATACTGTGAATGCTTTGTTTACCCATATGTTCTGGCAATGCCCAGTGGTTGCTTCTTTTTGGGTAGAGATCATAGTAAGGATAAATCTAGTATTGGAATGCTCTTTAATATTTACCAATGCACACGTTCTTTTAAATTATATACCTGTTGTATGGAATTTATCACAAGGACAATGCATGTGGGTTTTCCGCACCCTCTTTACAGCCAAAAGACTGATATTACAACACTGGGAAGATAAACATCCACCTCCTATAACACAATGGATTGAGGACCTAATAAGGCTTTCAACATTTGAGCGGGTGGTGTTTAGATGCCACCTGCAGATGGATAAATACATGGATATTTAGTCTGCTTTTTCTGAAGTTTATGCATAACTATTTTTATGGATAATTGTATTACTACATAATTTTGATACTTATGGATATATATTTCATACGTATTGACTGTAAGTGATCCATTTAAAATACTGTTTTAAAATTGTATTTTTTGTTGTTCATTTTTCTTCTTTTTTTATGGCTTTTGGTTTGTTTTGGTGTAATTCACATTTAATAAACTAATATTTTTTAAAAAAAAATACACACACATACCTCTCTCAGTGCATGAGCAGAAAGCATTTCTGCTTGTGCATCAGGGGAGGGGCAACATTTCCTTCTAGTGGTATCCCCCCCATACTTCATGGGGTGACACTCTGAAGGACCTCACTTTGGGGTCTTTTCAGGGAGGCAGGCCCTGTGTACATACCAGTTCAGTCCCTGGCCCATGGTCTTCTATAAAACCAACCAAGAAAATAAACTTAGATACATCTTTTGTTCTGCTCTTGCTTTTAGTTGTTTCATGCTCTTAAATTGTACAAGCTTAATGGCATACTGTACTTCAACAAAAGGGGCACTGCAAGCTTCTTAAATGATCTCAGTGGTTTGTTTTAAACCTTTCTGCAAGAAATAGCAAAAGACTAACATCAGCTGTTTTGAAAGCTTATATTTTCTATTATTAGAGTTAATTAAAAATTTTAATGATCTTGCTGTTGTATTTGAAACTGTAGTTAACTGAAACAGAAGCATTCAGAAGACATTTTCTTTAAGGCAAATTCATGAAGCTCAATGGGAAATAATATGATCCTGAGGAGAAACGTTCCAAAACCAACATTATTCACAGTAGACACATGCTGATATTTCCCCCTTCCTAGTAAGAATTTATTTTAACTCTAAATAATCACACTGAGAGGTAAACATTGAAGAAAGATCTGAAAATTTATCAGGTGCCTGAAAATGTCTAGCTGACCAGTGCTGGCTCTTGGGGTAGTCGGTTTGTTTGTTTTAAATTTCTGTACTGCACAATAGCAAAGCTCTCCAGCAAGCAGTTTACAGTTAAAAACATACAGAGTGCACACAGGAATGAAACCAATTCCCCATCACCTCCTCCAACTAAAGAGACTCGGGTAGCAGGGTTGGGCCGGGGACGACGACACCCAGTTTGAGTATTTGGGGAGGAGCTGCCAGTCCGAGGGCACAATACTTGGCCAGATGGACCAATGGTCTGACTCTGCATAAAGGCTCTGCATGATGTTTGGCAACAATTCACCATATACAGCATTAAAAAGTAAATAATAATGATTAAAAGGTGAACTTTGAACTAAACATGGAAAGGTTCATACCTGCCACCTGAAAACCAGTAGACGTGCTAAGCAAGCCTCTTTGGGAAGTAAGTAACTGTAGTCTGCCCACCATCAAAAGCTTAGATCTTATGGCCTCCCACTGTATACTTTAGACAACCAGCCACTCACAAAAGAGCTTCCTTGGTTAATCTTAATGCCAAGAGGTGAGGTAGAATATTTAGGAGGAAGCATTCCTTTAGATAGACAGGATTTAAAGCAGCACTTTGGATGAGAGATGATACTGAAATGCATACTTCCAGGCTCAGAATATGAGTTGCAGGTTCTCATAATGCTCTCCTCAAAGATGAGGTGAGCATTAGAACACTCAAATTCTTCTTCAACTCAGATTGTTAATCCGAAGTGGAGAGGAATCCCACTTTTCTATAGCAGCCCCAGAACATTAACCTGCTCTCCCATGGATATCTTTCTCCTCATTGTTATCTTTCCAGAGGCAGGCAAAGACATTTCTTTTGTTGCTTTTTTGTCATGCATTTGAAGCTTAAGCCATTTTAGGTATTACTTTGCTGATGTGCCTTTTTAACTGATGTTTTAGTTAATTGTTTTTGTTGTATTTTATTGTTTAATTTTTTGCATTTTTGCATTTTATTGAAAATAAAAGAAAACACAGACACTACAAAAAAGCATACAACAAAACTAAACTAAAATGGACTTACGATTTTCTCCACAGCAAGTATAAGTAACAATAATTTCTCTTATTCTATAATTACAAAGAAATTTCTCTTTTTTCCAAAATTTTCTTCTTATTCATCAAACCCACAAAAAACACAAATCATTTTTTAATTTCTACAAAAAGACTATTAGAGGTTTCCATTCAACCCTGAACATAGATATTAACTGTTCTCTAAATATTGACGACAGTTTATCCAACATCTTTACTAACTGTACTTCTATTGTAGACAATAATGGGCATTTCACTCATATATATTAATAAAATTCCATGACTTCTTTCTAACTAATTATCCATTAATCCCAGAAGGGAAAGACTCTGATTTCAATTGTATATTAATCTTTACAAACATTTAAATTAATAACTAAATTTATATCCAGAAATTTTTTTGGCTTTGTTACACATCCCAACATAAAATAAAATATTCATATATCAATCATACATCATCTTAGGCACATTCTTTTTAAAAGTAAAACTTAATATAAATTTCAACCCTTTTAGCCACATAATTTCCCACTATTTCATTAGTACATCATATCTCAAATTTTAGGCCCCTTTTATCTACATGTATTTTATTGTTTTAATTACCGGTAATTGTGTTTGTAATGTTGCAAAACATTGTAAACAACATTGGAAATTATATACTGAAAAGTGGTACAGAAGTCTCATAAATAAAGAAACAAATCATTTCTGTCTTACCTGGACTGAATTTCAGTTCTTTGGCTCTCATCCAATTCATTATGTATTCCAGAAAACAATTCAGGGATTCTCTTACCTCATGGGATTTGAGGAGAAGGAGAGATAATTGAGTGTCATCAGCCTACTGATGACACTGTATTCCAAAGTCTTTGATGACCTCCCAAAGCACTTTCATATGGATGTTAAAAATTACAGGGGGCATAATGGAACCTGGTAGCACTCCATGGGGAAATTCCCATGGAGCACAAGCGGACTCCCTCCAGCACCACCTTCTGCAAACTAGGGCACAATCTTATGCATGTTTAGACAGACAAAAGCACTACAACTCCCAGCATCCCCCAAACAGCCATGCTGGGAGTTATAGGACTTTTGTCTGTCTAAACATGTATAGGATTGCACCCCTTTTTGACAAGTTGGAGCAGATCTACTGCAAGACAGTGCCATTGCTTTGCAGTGTTCATATTCCGAAGTGTTTTAGCATGTTTGCTCTTTTTTATTTTATTTTTTGCTTTTAAATGGTCAGCAGTTTTTAAGCACAAATTATTTTCTAGGATGTATTCATACAGCAATGCTGTTATTCCTTACGTGGCACAGTATTCTTGCTTACAAGCTGCGCTTTGAACTCTTTGTTAAGTTTAACTAAAGTTGTTTCAGGCCAGGGCCAAAAGCCCTGGCAGAGAAGCATTAGGAAGCATAGCATTTTCTATGGACACAGTGCCTTCATAAAGCAAACTCTGCAGATTGTACAGTCTCAAATGTAAAACCTCTCTTGAAGCATAGAATAGAGCAGCCTTCCCCAACCTGGTGCCCTCCAGATGTTTTGAACTTCATCAGTCCCAGCCAGCATGGGCACTGCTCAGGAATGCTGGGAGTTGTAATCCAAAACATCGGGAGAGCACCAGGTTGGGGAGGACTGGAATACAGAAATGGCTGGGCAACTGGTTGTGACAACTTGCACCAGTTAGATCTGAGGAAGCGGGCATTAATTTGCCAATATATCTAATGGCAATAAGTTGTAAGTTTCACTGTGGTGGACTCTATTCTCCATTCTGGTTGTGTATGTAAGAAGCATGTTCTATAACTGTCTAGATGTGTCCTGAATACATAAGAGTCATGCGTCAAAATGTTATTTCTGGTTTACTACCAAAGGTGCTGCAATTGCTATATTTCAATGATTCCTCTTTGTTCTCTGCCACAGAAAGAGCATAACATCCAATATTATTTTAAGAGTTTGTTTTATAGAGTAACATATCGATTTCTGAAACATGTTTGAACTAGCCTCTGCCTTCCAGATCCTTGTTCTTTGTTCTGTTTCATTATCTAATGATAGTGTAATGATAGTGGCTGCCAGTCTGTTTCCGGGCCCAATTCAAAGTGCTGGTACTAACATTCAAAGCCCTAAATGGCTTGGGACCAGGGTATCTGAAGGATCGTCTCCTCCCATATGTACCTGCCTGGACACTAAGATCTTCATCAGCAGTCCTTCTCAGAGAGCCCCTGCCAAAGGAAGTGAGGCAGGTGGCTACCAGGAGGAGGGCCTTTTCTGCTGTGGCACTCTGGTTGTGGAATGAGCTCCCCATAGAAGCTCGCCTGGCACCCACATTGTATTCTTTCCGGCGCCAGGTGAAGACCTTTTTATTCTCCCAGGCATTTTAATCCTTTTAATCATCTTAATCATTTTTATCTGGTAGTTTTTAACTGTTGCTGTAATTTGAACTGCTGCTAGCCTTGCTGTTTGTTTTAATCTGTGGTTTCAAATTTTATAGTTATATTTTATGGTTTTAACTGTTGTAAACTGCCCAGAGAGCTTCGGCTATTGGGCGGTATTAAAATGTATTAAATAAATAAATAAATAAACTTTAACAGTTATGGAAGGGGTAGAACACAGCAATCATGTATTTGCCCAGGTTATTTGGGCCAAAGTACAGCAAAGCATCTGGTTACAAAAAAAGAAGGATTTCCCCAGAGCATATTGTAAATAGAGTACAGCCCAGTACAATACAGCAATATACCAGATCTCTAATGGTGGAAAACTAAGCTGCACTCATGCTCTGAACATGACTCTGTTTCCCCCCCCACCCGTGTTTTCTGTATTATGGTTGGTTAACTAATAAATATGATGATGATGATGATGATGATGATGATGATGATCAGCAATATCCACTATCTTAAATACAGTCATGCCTTGGATTGAGAGCATAATTCGTTCCGGAAAGGTGCTTGTAATCCAAAACACTCTTATATCAAAACGAAATCCCCCCAAAAAAATTTGTACAGAGATTTTTAATTTAAGCCGTACTACAGTACTTGTATTGCAAGACGACGCTTGTATATCAAGTAAAAAATAAATAAATAAATATTTTAAAAAATTGCTTGTCTTGCAAAACGCTCTCAAACCAAGTTACTTGTAATCCAAGGTATTACTGTAATGTAAATATCCTATAAACATTGTGTTGGCTTTGGAAAAATAAACCAGTGCTTGTATGCACATACAAAGTTATTCAGACAATAACCAGAAAAACGGGCAGATTCATACACACGTGTACCTTACCCCTTACTGCATGAAATGCCTCTATTGCCAAGTATTGTGTTTGAGGTAATGTGAGGAAATATGCAAGCTCTGTCGGTGACATGTGGTTGCTGTTTTATACATGCAAGTCTTTATGGAATGTTGCTGTCATTGCATGAAGAACATGTCTGAACTCAATCAACGGAGCTCATTGGTTGATGACAGTTCAGCATCCTGGGCTGTACCTGGCTACTGCCAGCTTCCAGGGCTTTTAAGGCAGTTTTAGCATTGCTGCAGTTGTCAATAGCAATTAGAAATAAGTGGAATGACTACTGCTTTTAGAGTAGGAGTTAGAAGCCAGAGGGATGGGACAAGCCAGCATGGGCCATATGTTGCCCCTGGCCCAGCTAATGAATGCTGCTGTAGTATTATGCTATTGCCTCTTCACCAAAACGTGACAGGATATAGGAGGTAAATTGCTGTTCCTATATCTGGACAGCCCAATCCAGCACAAGGGCTGCTCCTGTAGGTGCTCCCCCTCTCATTTCATGTATATAACTCCCATACTTCTAAGATCTGTTCATGTATCCTACATAAATTTCTGCCAAGACTAGGCCCTGTACCAGGGGTGAACAACACATGGGCCACAGGCCGCATACAGCCCACCATGGTTGTTTGGGTAGCCCCCAACTATTTCCTTACACTGCCACCCCTGAAATCCTAGCAATTCTACTGAGAAACAAGGCACTCTGGGAGTGAACACCTTGATTCCCAGTAGAATTGGGGTCCCAACAGCCTGCCAAACAGCTGTTTGGTAGGCTGTCAGGAGCTCGGATTCTTCTGGGAAACAAGGCGTGCATTCTTTGCACACCTTGTTTCCCAGCAGAATTGCTGGGATTTCAGCGGTGGCCACTTCTAGCAGCGGTGGGAGAGGGGTGTAACCTCTGCAGAGTTCCACGAGGGCCTATGTGGCTCCCTCCCCAAGCCCAAGAAGTTGCTAGCCCCTGCACTATATCCTTTTTGCAAGCATGAATATTTATGCTGGTAGAGAAGATAGGTCATGACCATTCTGTTCTTTATCCCTATTGCAAGCACATTTTGTTCATTTGCCAACTGTCTTAATGTTGTGAACACAATTTTTAACTGGTACGGATATAATTTTTCTTCTAGATTTCATTTCTGGCCTCAGCTTACACAAGTCAGCAACTCTCAGAGGAAAGCTGCTCAGCTTTGGGCTCAGTCACCCACTACCTCTACCTTTGCCAGTTCAGCTGGATGCTTATTCAGGTCAGTATTACTTTTCCCTTATGCTCATTCAACGATTGATCTCATTTTAATTTTATATAGAAATGAGTTGCTTTGAGAGAGGATCCCCCCCCCCAATAGTGGAAAAAAATACATTAAATAAATATTACCGGGGCAACAACAACAACAAAAAGATTGAGAAGCAAAGTGTGCAGAGTTTGCGAGCATTTTGTTCATAACAAAGCTTTCCCCATTGTACAATTAACAGTGCAATCCTATGGCTGCTAGACAGGCAGACACTTCAAAATGTGCCACTACACCATCATCATCATCATCAGGCGATCACTCGTGACCGAGTAAGATTGTCTTCCGGGATAAAAGGAGGAGATTCTAAAGAAGATTGTGTAGACTCTAGCGATGGGTCCGTAAGTGACTGTGGAGGCCAATTCTAGATCCACACAGCTTCCCACAGTGAGGACACAGGTTACCAGATAGAAGATGGTCCTGTAAAGGATTCATTTGATGTGCTTTTCGCTTAGCACGTTTCTCCCTTTCACCTTGCACTCGGGCTTCTTCAAAGTCCATGGAACCTTTGTGAAAGGCCAACCTCCATTTAGATCGTTCATGGGCCAGAGCTTCCCAGTTTTCGATGTTTATATTGCATTTTTTTAGATTAGCCTTATGAACATCTTTAAACCTATTATATTGACCACCGATATTCCGCTTTCCATCCTTGAGTTGGGAGTAAAGTAACTGCTTTGGGAGACGGCAGTCAGGCATTCGAACAACATGACCGGTCCACTGAAGTTGGCGTTGAAGGATCATTTTTTCAATGCTAGTAGTCTTTGCTTCTTCCAGTACACTGACATTTGTTCGCCTATCTTCCCAAGTAATTTGCAGGATTTTCCGGAGGCAACGTTGATGAAACCTTTCAAGGAGGTGGAAGTGACGTTTATAGATAGTCCATGTTTCGCAGGCATACAATAAAGGGTGTCAGACTCTGCTGTGCTAACAGCACTATTCAGGTATAGGTATTGGGGTAGGTGTTCAAGCCCTTTAAGGATGGGTTTCACTGATAATTGCCCCAGGTTATCAACAGAGTATTGAACAGAGGAACAATGAAAACAAATTAAAAGAAAACTGAAGTCTGGAGTTAATGCAATTGGAATTAGTATTCTCCTAAACCCATTGCCTCCCAGCTAATCCCTTCTACAACCTGGCCATTTTCCTCTCCAACTGTGAACTGACAAAAATTCCATCACCAATCCAACTATCATTTTGTAATGGGACTGTGGAATCGTGAGGCTGCATTTCCCAACAACTCTTGCTGTGACCTGAGGCTTTGACCTAGAGAGGAGGGTTGGCTTCCTGAGAGAGAGGAGGAGGAGCAAAGTGAAAGACTGAAAAAGGACTACAGCTGGGGTGAGGGCAAGTGAAGCTCCAGTGGGCACTCAGGTGGAGTATAATATCCATGTTAGTTTGGAAACAAAGATGGGGAAAACCTTGGAAACGGAAGGCCTAATGTATTGCTGAGGCTGTGCAGGCCTACTGGAATATATGGCAAATGGTAAATGTGGAAGCCTGAGCCATTACACTCCTTTCTTGCACCCCCAGGTAGCACCTGCAACTTTCCCTGTTTACTTACCCCACCTACTGTTCTTCCAGATTTTGTTAAAATTTTCACTCTGTCAGTGGAAATGTCTACCCCATTATGTTTCTGGTTAGCTAGCTGGCAATGCAAAAAATCTGGCCCACAACCACAGTGACTAACAGCACCAACACCAGTAACTTGGCAAAGCTGGCCTGCTGCCTGTGTCCTGTTGTTTGATGGGCCCACCAAATTGATTTCTTTAATTAGTCTGGGATTCAAACAAAGAGGGTGGATTGAGGATTTTGGAAGGGAGAGGAGCTCCCATTATTTCGATGGGAGAGGATCAGGTCTTGTTTTCCATCCATCTATATTATATTGCATTAAAACCACACAAAATAAGATATGCCCAAACCACATGCCTTTATTAACTTAGACATGGCAACCAAATGTCAGTTTGAATCAAAAAGTCTTACCGTCATTTCCAAAAATGCTCACGCTTGCTCAAGCTTGTAGTTGCAAGAGAAAAGAGTGCCACAAAGCATGCTTCTCTATGTGCCTTTGCTATTTAGTTCTGTTATATAGCTGTCATCGTTTGTGTAAGCAGCATTTCATTCCAGGTAAAATGTGAAGATGTTAAATCCTATGAGAATACTTGACTGGCTCTCTCTCTCTCTCTCTCTCTCTCTTTATTTAGGAGGGCTACACATCATATAGTCCTATTCTGGGGGAAATGGTTAAGGATCACTAAGAAAAATCCATTTTCAGGCCAAATTTCAGTGCTCTTGATCTCCCTAGCTATGTATATTCTTTCCAAATCCACATGTTTGAAGGAAATCCCATTATCCCCGCCCCGCACCCCTCTCTTCAAACAGACACACACACACACACACACACACACACATCTTGGTTAGGTAGTGTGGATTAATTTTGTTTTCAGATTAACTGCATTGCTCATGAAGGAAAAGTGAAGTCTTTGCAAACTGGTGCACACTCATCCATAATGAATGGAAATAAAATGTATTACACTCTGCCATTCATTATAATTATACGATTCCAGTGAGTCATAGAATTACCGCAAAAATCCAAAAGGAGGAAATTAACTATTGCCATAGAATAATTATGTTTATATAACTAAATTGATTAGTTCACATCATATATCATGAAACAATAAATCTAAATAAAACAGTTACATGATTTAGAGCCTTTGTGACTGGCTCTCAAGCCAGCTCTTTCTCGTTGCTGCCCTTGAAGCTCTTTTTTATGGCCTTCAGCTTTCTTTGCCTGACTTTCTGTTTCTGTCCTTACAATTTCTCTTTAAAACTAAGGTAGCTAGGCTGAGGACCAAACTGAACGTTCTCCTAATCATATGTAGCAAAGCTATGCGTAATTGGCTTACTTAATTGAGTGTAAGTGTGTGTGGCCCCAGTTTAGATCAGGACCATTGTGATTTGAGAGGGGAGATTTAAACTTCCCCCATCCCATTTTCATCCCAAAACTCCACATCACCTGGGGGTGCAGGTAAAAAGAAAGGGAAAAAAACCCCATCTGCATTGGAATTCATGGAGATGGGTCGTCGTCCCCCGTCCGTCCGTCCCCGTAGTGTGTGTGTGAAATTTTGGGCTTAAAATTAGAGGGGGAGGCTTAAAGCCCCCCTCCCAAATTGCCATGATCCCAATCCAAATTGGGACCATGCACGCTTACACTCAAGTAAGCCAGTCACACATATGAGTGCCTGAAAGCTGAGTGAGGCACTTTTGGTTTTGTCTGGTTGTTTTTGTTGTGGTTGAAAAGTTCTTCAACCACAACAAAAACAACAACTCCTCACTCAGCTTTCAGGAGCTCAGCAGGCAGCAGCACTGGAAAGCCCCAAGGAAGGAAGTCCTGGTTAAGTCCTCTAGATAGAAGGCTTTTCAGAAAGCTCACGTAGCCTAGGAGGCTGCAAGGACAGAAAGGGGTAAAAACTGTAAGTAAAAGAGCTCATCCCACCCCCAGCCACCTCCTTACTGTAAGGTTGGCACTGAAGTCCTGCACACTGAGAAATTTCTTCAAAATTCTCTCCTCTTCTCACAATTTTTGGGTACAATTTCTTTTCTCCCCTCCTGCAATGAATGGTTGAAAATAAACAGACCAAAAAATTCAACAAAGTGCTAGTTATATAAGCTGCCTAATAACGTTTCTTTTCTTCCTGAGTGTAACCAGTTACCAAATGAATCACTTGTCCTTTGGATGTCAGATAATGTTGTAACATAAACATGCTATTAAAATGCTGTGTATGTCCCTGAATTCGTCCAAAAGTTGTATCAAGTTATTGATGGATATTTAGTGGACACACTGACACACACACAGATGTGTCCGTGCGTGCACGTGCGCGCTCATACGTACACACACACACACACACACACACACACTGTCCTGTCTGTTATTGATGTGTATGATATGATTATCATTTAGTTTTTCAAGATAAAGGAATATGCTTTATTCAAAGATGGTGTTGAGAAGGGAACAAAGATATGTCACCTACCTATGACACAGGGCTAGGCTTGGCAGCAAACTAGGTGGCATGGCCTCTGCTGACAGGGATGCCCAAGGGGGTGCTATGTGCCTATGCATAGAGCACACAAAGATGCTTTGTGTCCTTGCAACCCATGGGTGCACCTCTCCTCTACCTTTCAAAATGGCAGGTACATTGCTGATTAGTATATAACACTGGAAGGGTTCAAGCAGGAAGTTAGGCAGGTTCAGGGCAGGAAAGTGAAAGAAGACTTGGCATGGCTGGGAAGTATGCACAATTAACAGCGCAATCCTATGAGGCTGCCTGTAACCCGCTGAACCCGGAGGATTATGGGCATCCTATTGAGGGTGGGAGGAGCGCAGCGGATAAGATATCTGCCACGCTCCCCTCGCCCTCAAAAATGTCTAGACAGCCAGCTTCTGGGTAAGGATTATGGAGTTCTAGCATCCCCACGATTCAGCAAGGAAGCGAACACAGCCTGTGGTGACTTGGACTGGGTCCCAGTTGGCAAAATCTTCTCTGGATGAAAAGGTGAAGATATGGAGAAAACCCCAATTAACCCTTTTGGGGTTGTAAATCGCGAGTCTCCCTACCGTGCTTGACAGGCAGTCTGTGTAAATGACATGGGGGGAAGGGACTATAAAAACAGCTCCAGACTGCGTCCGGAGCCCGGGATTAGGCAAATAGGATCGTCAATCCTTATTTCTCATCATTTATGGATTACATCTGGCTTGCAGTAAAGAGAGTCTTCTCACAGCAATTTGATAGTACAAGGAACTAAAAAAAAAAAAGGAAGGAAATAAATAAATATATAAATAAATAGGAAGAAGTTAAAGATTTAATAGTTTATTGCAAGAAGTTTAACGAAGAGAAGTCTTGGAAAGGAGGTTCCCTAACCTTTTTGTTTTTTTATAAAAAGCTTTAGTTTACTTTCGACAAAAGCCCTCACTGGGAAAAACAGCCAGATAGAGGGATTGGTAGGCCATGAAACTGCTTGTTGGTAAGGCTAAAAAGTTGCCTGATTGGAGGGGTTTTTTTTTATAACAGGAGATATGGTCAGGAATGGACTGTGATGTGGCTGAAAATTTAAATTTGGACTGTATTGATCTAGGGCTGGTTTTAGAAAAAATACAGAAGTCAGAGGTGGCCTGATGAACCTACCCACAGAAAAAAAAATGGATATACTTGATTTGTTTCAGAAACGTTTTGATCAATTTGAAAATAAATTGGAAGAGTTTGGAAATAAATTGGAGACAAAAATTGATAATTGGTGTGTAAAACTAAAGTTGGAGCTGTCAGAAGAAGAGCAGAAGGTGGATGTTTTTACAAACCAAACAGTGGATGAGATGGAACAGATTAATGACAAGGTTCAAACCACAGAAGAGCAGAAAATAGAAGCATCAAATAGTGGTTTTGAATTGGAAGAAGACAACAGGAAAAGAAGCCAGTTTTGCTGGATTTGAGTCTAAATGAGATGGAACTTGATGGTTCAAAATATGTATCGGCTCACTTTGACAGAAGGAAAATAGCAGAACAAACTCTCCAGCAATATTTTGGCCTTGAAATGGAGATGGATGGCACAGATATGGATTGTGGCAAGGAGTGGCTTATTGGGATTTTCAAGAGGAGGGAGGATGCCCTCGTTATCTTAAATT
Source organism: Shinisaurus crocodilurus (assembly GCA_021292165.1). Lineage (NCBI taxonomy): Eukaryota > Metazoa > Chordata > Lepidosauria > Squamata > Shinisauridae > Shinisaurus > Shinisaurus crocodilurus. The sequence goes on from CM037877.1 coordinate 46,817,244, forward strand.
TTAAACAGAAGAAGATTGTGTTTGATAGAGGGAGGCTATGGGAAGGATTTCAATAAGAAGAATGGCAGCTGAATATGGGACTAGACAGAGATGGTTAATTCTACATTATTAATCAGAAATGGCCTAATTTACGCTATAATGTTTGTAGATTATGGGAGAAGAGGGAGGGGGTTGGTCTCTGGCTGGGGGGTTTATCTTTTGTTTATTTGTTTCTTATAAATGTAGGGAGGCTAGTGGTTGAGCTTAAAAGGGACTTTTGAGAGAGGTTCGAATGGAAGAATTAAGGCGGTTCTGAACCCCAAATGGATCTGTGAGAGAGAGCCAAATGGGAGAATACTTGTAAGGGATTAGTGAGAGGGATCCCAATAGAAGAATTATGGTTTTGAACCAAAAGGGATTTGTGAGAGAGATCCCTTTAAGATGAAAGAGAATCTCTCTAGTTTGGGATGAAAAAGAGAGGGAGAGAGAAAATTGTTGGATCGTGTGCAGAGTGTGTGCGGGTTGGGAGATTTATTATCCTGTCTGTGTGCTAGCAGACACTTGAAATTCCACACACAGATCTTCCAGATCTCACCTCCCCCCTCGCGCAGCATGCAGCGTGTTGTGCCAGTTTAACCAGCCCAGCTTCTCTGTTGCAGATTAATCCATGGAGTCAGGAAACACTCTGTAACACCACAGGTCTAATTCTACCTGTTTATTCACTTAGCAAGTAAAGTTCTACAGAGTATACATTTCCTAGTTACAGTCCATGTGCAGAGTATAAATGCATAGCAAGCATTACATCCAGTGGAGTAAGTTGAGCTTCACTCCACCTCAGCAAAGAAGTTACAATGTTGCAGTAACAAAGTCTAGCAAGAAGAACAACAAGAGAGAAAGCAGTCCAGCTTCTCTCTAAGATGTTCAGACAGAAAAACAAGTTAGCACGTCATCAGAACATACAAACCATGTGACTAGCTCATATTGTTTCCACAGTCTAGTTTCCCATGCGAAAACACGAGATTCCAGAAAGACATAACAAACCTGTTTACCTCGCCATTCTGTCCCTTCCATGTGTAAACAATGTGCTACAGCTGTTAAAGTGATACATATCACAACAAAAATACCTTGATATAATGACAAAATAAGAGAAATTATTGTTAAAATAGGCCATAAAGGTTATGTGTTATGGGTTAAAGTTTGAAAGATTTAGATCAGATGAGGGGTTTTAAGTTTTTTGGAATAAGGTGGGTTTGAACTGGAAGATGATTTATGAGTAAATGACTAAGTGAAGGATATTAATATAAGAAGGGATACGGAAGAGGCTAGACTTGGTAGAATAAAATAAGGTCATATGTATTAGTAATAAGTTAGAATTTAAAAAGTAATTTTTGATGTTATTTTATAGACCATTTTTGAAAGTTGTGACTGAGGGAGGACAGTGAAATGGATCTTGGAAAAATTGGGTTTAAATTTAGGGGGGGAGGTTTCAATGAAATAGTAGGAAAATTGGTGATTAATTTTTTTAAAAAAATATTTTATTTACTTTTCAAAACAAATTATAACAAAAAAAAAAAAACAGAATACAAGAATATCACAAAAATATAACCTAAACAACATACAATAAATCATGAAGTGCACCCCCCATCCTCCAAGAGACCAATTAATATAATTCCATCCTCTTGATCAAATAAAGTCTAAATTCCAAAAATATAACATATCCTGACAAGGCATGTTCCCCTTCCCCTTTATTAATACATAATCTAGTAATTGATTCCATATCTCCATAAAATTATTCTTCTTTAGCAATCCTTTTTTGCATTTCATATTGATACTACTAGTTAGTTTATCGTTTAGGGCTATGTCCCAAACTTCCTTATACCAGTCTGTTATTAGGAAAACATGTTGTACTTTCCAATTTCTCGCTATCATTAGCCTGGCCGCAGTTAACAAGTTTACAATTAACTCCTTCGTATTTTGGTCACAAATAAGCTTCTCCATTATTGATAACAATGCTAATTTTGGACAGACCTCTAAATTAGTACCAATAATTTTCGATATTTCTGTAAAAACCTCTTGCCAAAACACCAATACATTTTTACAACTCCACCACATATGAGCATATGTCCCTTTTTCCGGACATCCTCTCCAACATAATGCAGAACAATTATTATCTATTCTATTTAATCTTACTGGAGTTAAATACCATCTCCAAATTAGTTTATAAAAATTTTCCTTTATCCTAATTGACATCGTTTTCACAATCCGTCTATCCCATATATTGTTCCACCCCACCTTCGAGGTCACCTCTTCAAATTCATTATCCCATACTGCCTTAGCTGATCCTCTTGTTCTTTTGCTTTTTGAATCAATCTATATAAATCCCTTGTTATACCTTTTGTTGATGCATTACCTGGTAGGCCATCTCTAGACATAACCATCTTTTCAAAATTAGTTAAATCTCTCTCATACTCAGTTTTCCTTTTCCATTTCTTCGACCACTGTTCTAACTGTAATAAATTTAACCACGACAATCTTCTTCTCCCAACAATTTCCATTATTTGGTCTCTAGTCCCCATCTTTTCCACCCAATCGGACAATCTAATAACCCTAACTTCTTTTAGTTTACCCTCAAGCTCTGATCTTAAATTTTTGGGAAAATCGTTTAGAGCTACCACTGGAGTTAATGGAGATATACCTGGTATAAATATGCTCTTCATAGTACCCCAAATCACTAACAAATTTCTTAGAAAAGGGTTGTCTATATTTTTTTTATCAGTTTATTATTATTTTTTTTGAAAAAAAATATTCTCCAGAGTATTACTTAATTCAAATGTTTCTAACACCAACCACATTATTTCTTTAGGTCGTGCTATAATATCCACTATATGTCTTAATTGATTCGCTATATAATACCATTTTAAATTCGGACCCAAACCCCCTACTTTTTGTGCTTTATACTATCTTGTTTTAGTAATCCTAGATTTTTTCCCTCCATTACAATATGTGTTAATAATTGTTTGCCAATCTTTAAGTTCCTTATCTGATATCGCACTTGGTATCATCCGAAATAAAAAATTTATCTTTGGCAAAATCTTCATTTTAATTAAAGCAATTCTACCAAACCAGGAAAGTCCAATTTTTTAATTTTATTCTTTTATTCTTTACCTCATTCTTTAATTTCCTATAATTCTGGTCTCCCAATATATCTATATCTTTTGGAATTACAATTCCTAAATATTTAATTACATTATTAATCTTATAATTATTATTTTTTTTACACATTTCAATCTCTTCTCTTTTACTATAATTAAACAACAAAAATTTAGATTTGTCCCAATTAATCTGTAGCCCCGTTACTTCCCCAAACTCCTTTAAATGATTCTCCACTCTATCCATATTTTCCATAGGGTTTCGATTGTCAAAAGAGTATCATCTGCAAAAAGATTTATTTTTATCTTCTCTCTAATCCCTATCCCACCTATATTCCTATCTTCTCTAAATACATTTGCTAAAATCTCCATTACATTACCAATGCAAACAAAATAGGCGAAAGGGGACAGCCTTGTCTAGTTCCTCAACCTAGGTAAATTTGCTCTGTTAAACCATCATTTACCACAACTGACGAAACATTTTTTGAATATAATTGATTAACTACTCCTCTAAATCTTTCTCCAAACTCCATAGTTTTAATTAAACTTTTTAATGCTGGCCATTCCACGCAATCAAAGGCTTTGAAAATATCTAACGCTATTACCCCTGCTCTCAATTTATTTTTCTTTATTAAATATATTATATTTAAAACTCTAACAAGGAGAGAGAATTTATTCTTTCTGATTAAGTAAATGCGGAGTGGAAGGGACAACGAGAAAAAACCTCCGAGCGTTCCTCTTTGGAGTCGTTCTGAAAATTGGTGATTAAATAGGGTTGAAATTAATATTAAGTTCAGTCATGGAATTTTATAAATATATATGAGTAGAAAGACCTAATATTACCTACTTTAGAAGAATGGTTAATAATGACAGTGGATCAGGCTGAGAAGGTTAAACTTTCGTTGTTACAAATAAGTTAATATTTTTGTTTATGGTGGAGGGGAAACCTCTAATACACTTTTTGCAGAAATTATGAAAATAAGGATTGATATATTTGGGAGTCTGATTAATAAGAAGAAAATATGTTGGACACAATAGAAAAAAGTGAGGGTGTTTTTTTTTTGTAATCACAGTGTAAGAATAATTATTGTTACTTAAATTTGCTGTGGAGAAGTTCGTAAGTTCATTTTAATTTAATTTGTGGATTGTTGTATGTTTTCCAATGTTTGTTAGTGTTTTAATTTTTTAAAAATAAAAATTTAAAATGGGGGGGGATGTCTAGAGACGGCCGATTTCGCCCATCTAGATGTTTTTCCTCTCCTAGTGAGGAGGAGAGACTGAGGTGCTGTCTGGATTTTTGGAATCTGGTGGAGCCTCGCTCCTCCTTGCCCCTAAGAACACTCTCCCCATGGGGGAACCGAACACAGTCTTCTGTGTTCAGTTCCCGGCCAGTGCAGAAAGAACTGTGCTGGCTACGAGGTTGGGGGTGGGTGCTGTGCAGTGCTGCAACCTCAGAAGGGATTTCCAAGGTCATAGCACCTTCCAGGCCTAATCCTATGTCCCCCAGACAAGGTAGGAGAGACACAGGATTGTGCCCTTCAACTATATAGGAGGTTGAAGAAACCCATGCAGGTGCATTTTTAAGCTTACCTTAGTTAAAAGTGCAGCAAGATAGAACTAGTGTGGTAATTTTGAAATGTTTTTGTGCTCAAATAAGCAACACACCTTAGAATAAATATTATATCTCTTTTGACAGACAGCGCCACATTTTATGCTTTACTTGTAACTATATAAGTATTTGAGATTATAACATCTTAAAAAAATATGGTCCATTATAGTCTGAAAGGTAGCTTGGAAGAAGCCTCGTTCTAAACCAGAACTCTCAAGTGAAATAAATCTTGTTTCATTAAACTTTGCATCAAGAGCTAATCATTTCTCATTTACTCCCCAGCACAATAGAAACTTCTGCATGAGTTCTTCCATCTAGTAGCCAGGAAACTGGCTGTACCTTTTTGTCTCTGTACAACTGGTTATTGTTACACCATAGCAACAGGAAAGGACTTCTAAATTTAGATCTGCTGTTTGTATTTGATCTATTTAATTTTGGAATACCAAAAGATGAGAGACTTATAATTATCAAGATGAAAATGACACTGAACAGGAAATGGCAAACAGGCCAAGCTCACCATGCTTTGCAAGGTCCAGTCGATTTCGCGTATCATTCACGCTCGATAAGAGATAAGAAGATAGGTAGCTGTGGTTAAACAAATACAGAAAACAAGGGTAAGGACACACAGTACCCAGTTCTTAGAAAACAATCAAGAGTTGCATGACTAAAAAGACTTGTTCTAAGAGATAGAATTAATGGGATCATGGCTCCGTGACTAAACAGAATGGCATAAATAAATTCCAGGGTTCATCTGTCTAGAGCTGGAGCATGACCTAGTTTTGTCTACAAGGCCATGAAGCTGGTTGCTTTCTGCCAAACACTTTGTTTGTTCTTTTAATGTCACAAGAAGAAAATAGCATAACATATTAGAGAATAGTAGCCAGGAACAGAAAGGTGAGAATGGGGCTATCATTAAATGACAATAAGAAAATGTATAAATGTTTAGCCATTTAATTTAGTGGTCTGACCTTTTGAAATTCTTGCCAATGTACATCTAAACAATTGACTATTTCTCACTGGGAAGCAAATTTCTGAGGATACATGGCTGTGCTGCACAAGTTCTTGGATCACATCTTACTTAAATATGTCAGGAGTAAATCCAAAGTGGCACTATGCTTCATTTGCAGGTGGTGGAATTTAGGGGAATAGGCAGCAAAATGTTCATATAAAGTTTGACAGATTCACTTACCATTGGTGGTAGCAGTGATGGTGGCTCCTTTGTTTTTTTAAAAATCCTCTTTTCTTTTCTTTTCTTGGTTTGGTAATGGACCTCTTCTCAGCAGCTACCAGATGTTAGTCACCATTCTTATTCCCCAGAATGGGTTACACAAGCAGGGCCTACTTATGTAGGCATTGACAAAATAGGCCTTAATTTACATTGGGCCAGTCACTGACTCTCAGCCTAACTTACCTCACACAGGGTTGTTGTGAGGATAAAGTGGAGAGGAGGAGGATTATGTAAGCTGCCTTGGGTTCCTTGCAGGAAAAAGGTGGGGTATAAATATAATAAATAAAATAAAAAAATAAATATATATACTAGCTGTTGCCCGTGGCTGCGCTCGCGTGGATTTTAGGATTTGGTTTAACTGTTTTTAAAAGAAACATGTATGGAAAAAGATGCAGTGTCTCTGACTGAAAGTGTAACATTTAGGCTGGGTGCTGGCAGCAGAAATCTTTTGTGACAGAAATATCTGTTCTTAAAGAAAAATCAGGTTAATCCTGAGAGTCTACAGGTGATGAAGAGTGAGCATGCCAAGTTTGGGGTAGATCCATCTAAACGTGATGGAGCCTATGCGACAATGCCCCCCACACAACAGTCAGCCATTTAAAAAGTTCCCCTCCCTTTTCAGCCCCTCAGAGAACATTCTAAAAATGTCCTAGGGGAGATTTGCATACCCAGCCCTATTGGCCCTTGCAGGAATTCATACAAACATTCTAAGTGTGGTATGGGCTTTTTGCATAACTATGGCTATTGGCTCCTGCAGCAATTATGAGGTGAGGCCTATTTGCAGAACTGCAGATATGAGAGTTGGGCGATTTCCCCCCCTTTTTTCACCTCCTTAGGGGCGGAATTTTCCAAAATCTTTCCTTAGTGGGGATCTATGTCATAAAAGCAATGTCCCTTCAAAATTTCACATTCCTAGATTAAACGGTTTGAGCTGGGTGTTGATGAGTCAGTCAATCAGTCAGTCAGGACACCTTCATATATATACCGTATTTTTCCGTGTATAAGACGCCCCCATGTATAAGACGACCCACACCGGGCAGTTTCGCAACCGTGCGGTTCTCTCCTCGGCTTACTTCCGTGTATAAGACGACCCTCAATTTTTAGTCTAACAATTTTAGGAAAAAGTATAGTCTTATACATGGAAAAATTATATATATATATATATATATATATATATATATGATGAGATTGAGGATAGGGTTACCATATTCTAGTTCCCCAAATGCAGGCAGCCTAACTTGTATATTATGCAAATGCTCACTAATTCTGAAAATCAAGTGGTGGGTTGGGGAAGGGTTAAGCAAGCGTGAACACACACACACACACACACACACACACACACACACTCCATTCCCGCCATGTCATTCATTCCATTGTCAAACTGTTCTTACTATTAAGATGTTTCTCCTAATATTCAACCAAAATCTACCCTCCTGTAGCTTAAGCCTATTAGATGTCATCCTGCCCTCTGGGGCAGCAGAGAGCGAGCCTGTGCCCTGTTCTTTGTGACAGTCCTTCGGGTATTTGAAGAGTGCTATTATGTCTGTACCCAGACTTCTCTTCTCAGGCTAAACATACCCAGTTCCTTTAACCTTTCCTCATAGGACTTGTTTTTCACACCGCTTATAATCTCTGTTGCCCTCCTGTGAACCCATTCCAGTTCCTCTGTATGGAGCCATCATGGGTTGCTGTACAATCCCTCAGGTTTCCTTGGTTGCCCAGCAACAGTATCCAGTCACAGGTAGGCCTGGGTAAACAGAAGGAAAGGGAATAAGGCTGAGGGCTCTTTAAAAGGCTCAGAGACTCTGAGGGAAAAGGAGGAGATGGGGCAGAAACACAGGATGAAAGCCTGAATGCCGGCAGCACAGGGGTAGAAGAAAGACAAAGAAGGAGCAAAGAGGCTCAGGAGGTGTGACTGAAAAGCACCAGGCAAGGAACAAAGACCAGAAGATACCAAAAGGGGCAGGAGCAGGGCCAGTCAGCTTATTAGAAGGTCAAAGAGCTGAATCAGAAGATTGGCTGCGAGAAATAGCAAAAGAGACCTTCCAGTATGGGCAACAGCAGACAGGAAAGAACAAGAAGACCTGAAAAGATTTTCTCACTTCCACAACAAAATTTCATAGTAGCTGATCATCTTGGTCTCACAACTACTTACCTATGGCTTGCACCACTACATAGGCATTCCTTCTTATCCTGCAGATACTTGCCTGTGTTGCTGTGGTGGCATCCAGCCTGGTCTGCAGCAACTTATCCAGTCTGTGGACATTCCTTCTGATTCTGCAAATACTTAACCATATCACCCTGTAAGCTTTTAACCTGGTCCTGCTGCTACTTACCTCACTCCATGAACCTTCATCCTGGTTCTACATCTACTTTATTGCTCTGGGGCATTCCACCTTATCCTGCAGCTACCTACTTTGGACTCTAAGAAGGGATTGTGCTCCCTGCAACTACTAACTTGAATGATCCTGTACTGTAACAAGGATTAATAAAGTCTAGAATTGCTGTATTTATATTGTCACTTCTGCTTTCCACCAGAAAAAACAATGTGACATATCCCACCTGGTGGAGGGGGTATCCTGTGTGATACCTTCTTAAATTAGGCACCCAGAACTGGACACACTATTGTAGTTGAGATCGGACTATTGCAGAATAAAGTGGGACTATTACTTCTCATGACATGGAAACTATGATTCTATTAATAGAGCCTAAAATCACATTAGGCTCTCCCCCCCCCCCCAGCCATATCAATGCTGCTGACTCATTTTTACCATGTGATGAATGTCCAGCATGCTGTCTAGAAGCATGTTGGGAAATGGAGCCCAGTTGCAGCAGCCTTTGAGAGAACTATGCCAACCACTATGCTCTGTTGCCCAGCACACTGCAAATAAAGGAGCTGGAGCATCTGAGACAGGGAGGGAGGAAAAAAGTGTTTTCTCTGTTCTGTGCTGCTGTTCCTGCCACTGTGAACAGGAGCTGTTAAAAGTTAAGGGAAGGGGGAGAGTGTGTTTCAGAGCGGGTTGGGAGCTGGCAGGGAGACCTTCTGGGTATGGGGGGTGGCTAGACTTTCTGAGGCCCTAAGCTTGGCTCAGAAAAATTATCTGACTTTTTCTGTTTTGGGGGGAAATTGGATAGTTAACAAATCGATCCAAGATAGGCTTTGGAGAGCTTACTCATTGCTAGGCACTACATGTTTCTCTATGGTGAACCTCTTTATATTAAAAACTGTTAAAATAGGATTTGACTAATTTTTAATTTATTTAGATTAGAATAGAATGAGCTGCTTGTCTATGGCATAGTCAGTCACCATAATAGTTCAGTATTTGATGTCAGCATCTGAAGTTCACAAAAATTAGGTGCTTTGTCCACATAATGATTTTTTGTACTTTCAATGAGTCTTTTTCTTTAGCTCTACCAGGCTAATGGCAAACCTGCATTACAGAAGCTAAAACCCTTCGGGCACAATCCTATGTATGTTTAAACAAAAAAAAAGTCTTATAACTCCCAGCATGCCCCAGCTAGCACCCTAAATATTGTTAAAAATTTGTTTCATTATTTTTAAAAAATGTGGCTGAATGTTTGTGGTGAACAAATGTATATTTATGAGAATTTTATTTTACAGTATTATTCATGGTTTATATCAAACTTATTGATCCAATGTTCTCCATTATTCCCTAGGCTGTTAATTTCTGGTACGTCCTGGTGATGAACGATGAGCACACAGAACGGCGCAATCTTATGTTTTTTCTTCTGGGTTGGGGTCTTCCAGCTTTTGTTGTGATTCTACTTTTAATTATCCTGCGAGGAATCTATCATCACAGCCTGTCACAGATTTATGGTCTGGTCTACAATGATCTGTAAGTATACATATGAAAAAACTGAAAATCAGGATGGAGTATGGATGTTTGTGCATTATTACTATAGCTTTATCTGTGGTCTAGATTCACTCTGCGAACAGTGCAATCTATTCAGAAATAAGTCCCATTGTTTTCAAGGGGGTTTACTTCCAGGTAGGTGTGTATAAGATTGTAGCCTAAAGGAATTGTATTTATCTTCGAACCATTCTTCCTCCCCTAATATTTGGTACAAGAGGTCTGGGTTACCTGACATTGTGAAGAGTGCGTTTTATTTAAGAGATTACATATCATAAGACCCCACTTCATACACAGGGGAGTGATAAATGCAATGCAAATGACTATGAATGAGAGAACAAAGCTAGTCTAACTACACTTTTAAATTTACCTTCTTCACAGACAGTTTGCGAATTACACTGTTCACTCAAATGCATTTCAGAAACCAAGCCAGATGACCAGTATCAGAGAAACCCTCATATCCATAAAGAAAAATAAGTCTTGCAAAATTAATAGGGGACTTTTCAAAGCTTGGTTTCTAAGTAAAGGACCCAATGGCATTTGTCCTCCCACCCTGCCACAAAACACAATAGTGAAGAGATATGTGTGCTAAATACAAAGGGTTGTTGTTTTTCAAAGGAAAACAAAATTCTGCATTATTATAAAATTTGATAAAAATAGAATTTCTAGCTACAGTCAGCAAAGGATGTACATCAGTTATCAAAACATTTCACAATTCACTGGGTATCTCCAGCACCTTCAGTTTTCTGTGCCTGTTCTGCTTTAGCATCTACATTTTCAGCAGGGTTATTCCATCTGTGTTGCATCAACTTTCCCCTTTCTCTTGAATACATTGCTACACTTTTTGGAATTACCTTTTTTTTTAGACTTAGGGTCTGGCTTTGGTGGAGTCGGTTTAGCAGATAACCTTGCCAAGCTCTGCTGTGACCCATCCTTTGCTTTGCTCTTGTCATACCTGAGCCCTTCTCTTAGGCATGTCAGCAATGTGTTGCCTGTTGTACCTTGATTACTGGAGCAGAATCCTCATGGGTGTTAGTAATGTCTTCATTTAACAGGGATATATAGAACTCCCTTGCTAGGCTCAAAAACACAGGCCTGCAGCAGGGTTTCCCCCTAGACCAAGGAAAGGGAGGGGTAGTGGATGTGGGATCAGGCCTGGAGTCTGGGTTGTATTTAAGGAGACAGTATACAGTTAATCCACTGCTGTGCTCCTAAATACAATACAAGTGGGGCATGGGAGACCAGCTTGATTGGCAATGGAAAAGCACAGCTGTGGGAGAGAAAAAGGTTAGCTGGGGCAGGGAAATCCATATAGGAAGAAAGGAAAGCAATCAGGTGCCAGTGTTGGGCTCACTTGAGACCCCATTCAAGCTAAGGGTTTTGGTGGCCCTTCAGATGTTTTGGCCTCCAATGCCTATCATCCTTCAGCATTGGCTATGAGGGCTAGTGCTGATAGAAGTTGTAGGCCAAAACATATGGTGAGCCATAAGTTGCCCACTGCTGGTTTACCTGATAAAGACTGAGGTTATATCACGATTACTATATTAGCCCACGTTAAAATCCTTTGGATACTACCCATTGCCAGCATGTTCTTCTATAACGTAATGAGGATTACTGTGTTCACTTTATAGCAGTGTTTCTTCCAGGATTGTTTAACAAGAAGAACATTGGTGAACAGTCTAAATTATCATAACCTCATCCCTGAAGAATACAGATTTTTAGGATAACGCTGACACCATTATAGCCTTTCCCATTAAAACCTCTTAAACATTTCATGCAATATTTAAAGAACACTTAGAAACACACATTTAATGACTGTTACTACTTCCAAAACTGCAGTCCCTGCTGTTGGGCTACATGCGACATATTAAAAGTATGCTATGGTGTTAGCAACTACTTCTGTTAGATCTGTCTTTAGATCTCACTTGTCTCAATAGCTGTACAGGTCAGCAGGGACAGGGAGTAAAAAATATGACGCACAGGTCATTCTGAATAGTGTTACATTTTAAAAAAAGTAAAATGTGCTTAATGCACATTTATTTTTAGACAGGTTGCCTCAGATTATTTATTTTGCAAGCTGCCAGCAGCTCTTATTTTCAAAACCACAGCAAGTAAACTTAATAAAACCACAAACCGCCTGATGAGTTGGGACTGGAAACTAAACAAATCGGCCATTTGAGGAGGAAGCCTTATTTTGACTGAAAAAGGAAGGTCTGAAAAAACTTGAAACAGTTCACCACCATGACCTTTCATGCTATATGTTTTAAGCTGGTAGTAATCTCCGTTTAAAGAAAGCAAGTAAAAAAAATATAAGTTTTATGAGTTTATGAAAATGAACAAGCAATATGCAAGACAGCTAACCTCATCATACCTTATCCAAGAAGGTTAGTGATGATGAGGATTCATTATTCGCCTCTTGGTGTAGTCATATTAGGGTATCCTGTCTTCAAAGAAACAGTCTTCCACATGCTGGCAGGTTCAGTCAGACAGAGGTTTTTAGGCATCAGGAAAGGGGTTGGAAACCTCTGGTCTGTGGGTCTTACATGGGCCTCAGGAGGTTCCCATCTGACCTGCCAACTTCCCTGCCTTATCTCTGACTAGCTTTTGCCCGCGGCTTCACTCGCATGATGAAGAGTGACTGTGCCAAGTTTGCACGGGTTGTCATTTTTAGGCACTATTTGTTCGAAATTCCTTAAGGTCGCTGACTGCTGTTTTGAATCGCTCCATAGGAAAGGTCCCCTGGGACTACACAATGAAATCCCAGCTCCCCCCCCCGGGACTGCACAATGAAATTCCTGCCCCCCCCCGGGACTACACAATGAAATCCCTGCTTCCCTCCCTGGACTACACAATGAAATCCCTGCCCCCCCCCCCGGGACTACAGAATGAAATTCCAGCTCTTCCAGGAGTACACAGTGAAATTCCTGTTCCTCCACCGGGACTGCACAATGAAATCTCTGCTTCCCCCCCCGGGACTGCACAATGAAATCCCTGCCTGCTCCCCCCCCCCAGGACTACGCAATGAAATCCCAGCTTCCCCCCCGGGACTGCACAACAATGAAATCCCAGCTCCTCCCCCCCCCGGGACTACACAATGAAATCCCTGCTCCCCCCCGGGACTACACAACAATGAAATCCCTGCTCCCAACCACACAATGAAATCCCTGCCCCCCCCCCCCCTGGACTACACTATGAAAGCCCAGCTCCCCTCCCAGGACTACACAACAATGAAAGCCTAGCTCCCCCCCCAGGACTACACAATGAAATCCCTGCTCCCCCCTTCTCCCCCCTTCTCCCCCCGGGACTACACAACAATGAAATCCCTGCCCCCCCGGGACCACACAATGAAATCCCTGCTCCCACCCCGGACTACACAATGAAATCCCTGCTCTCTCCCCCCTGGAACTACACAGCAATGCAATCCCTGCTCTGCCCCCCCCCGGACTACCCAACAATGTAATCCCAGCTTCCCCCCCCGCCCGGGACTACCCAACAATGAAATCCCAGCTCCGGCCCGGCTGTGATCCATATGAACATTCTGTTTTGACGCAGGAGAGATTTGCATATCCGTTCCTGACTGGCCCCTGTGGCAGTTCATACGAACATTCTATATGTCGTTGGAGCAATTTGCATTACCGCTCCTTAATGGCCCCTGCGAACATTCCAAGTGACACCATCGGCTCTCATCTATTTTGGGCCATACAGGTGCAGCGAGGGTTTTTTGGAGGTTTTTCGCCAGTCTTTGTCCTTGGGTGATGGAGAGTGTGTGCGCCAAGTTTGGGGCGGATCCGTCAAAATGTGATGGAGCCTATGCGACGACGTCCCGCACACAACAGTCATTCAGTCAGGCAGTTATTTCAGAGAACATTCTAAATGGCCTAGGGGAGATTTGCATACCCAGCTCTATTGGCCCCTGCAGGAATTCATACGAACATTCTAAGTGTTTTAAGGGCTATTTGCATAACTGCTCCTATTGGCTCCTACAGCAATTCTGAGGTGAGGCCGATTTGCATAACTGCTGCCCTGTTGTTTTGCCCATAGGAGATATGAGTGGAGCGATTTTGCCCCCTTTTTTCACCCCCTTAGGGATAGAATTTCCAAAAATCCTTCCTTAGTGGGTGTCTACGTCATAAAAACAATGTTCCTTCAAAATTTCACGTTCCTAGATTAAACGGTTTGAGCTGGGCGTTGATGAGTCACTGAGTCAGTCAGTCAGTCAGGACACTTTCTTTTATATATATAGATTGGAGAGAAAACAGTTTCTCTGTGCTCTTACACTGAGTTAAGGATCTTAAAAAGCTTAATTGCAGTAAGGAGGGCATTTTCAGAGGGGGGGGGCTACTGGAGAAAGAAGGGCTAACCCTTCACTCCCTGACATTGCAGCCCCCCTTGAAAAATGGCCTCTCCCCCACTGCAGTCAGGCTTTTTAATAGCCCCCAATGGTACCAATGAAGGATTTTAAAAAGCCTGATTATAGAGGGATGTTTTTTGTGTCTGTGTGTGGCAATTACATTGTGGGGTCACATGGCAGCAGTGGGGCAGCCCCGCCCACTGCAGCGATGTGGCCCCTGACATGTTTGCCTGGAACAGATTTGGCCCTCGGGCCGAAAAAGGCTCCCCACCCCTGCTTTACGAGATGGAACGTAAGAGGGTGGTGGAGCTTAAAGGAGGGTTCTGGTGAATCCAGAGATGCCTATACAGAAGAGATGGGAGGGATTTGGGGAGTCTTTTCCATGATGAAGTAGGAAAAGGCCTGTGATTGGTTGGGCGTGTATGTGGTGGTGGGGCTATATGGCATTGGGGGCTGGAAAAGCCAAGTGAAGGTAAAGAGGACTAGACAGCTAGAGTCTGTTCCTCCCCAAGCCTAGGAGTTCTTAATGTCTTGTCAGTTTCTGATCAATGTCAGGTGAGTCTCTAATAAAGACCAATAGTCCAGAATTTGATCTTCTTGGAAGAAAAAGCTGACTGGGCTTGTATCATCAAGATCTGGCTGGATTCAGCAGGGATGTTGAAGAGTCCTTGATCTCGAGTCACGAGTCGAGTCACGAGTCTTTGGACCCGAGTCTCGAGTTCGAGGTCCAAAATGGTGACTCACGAGTCATGATTCACGAGTCACTCCCAAAGCTGACTCCGACGAGTCCCTATTAAAATCAATGGGCTTTCCCCCCCAACAAAATAAGGCTATTTCAGATGTGTGGCTTAAATAAATTCTAGGCACAAGTGTGCCTTTTTATTTCAAAACTCTGCAACTGATTTTGGCAAGAACAGACCAGGCAGACAAACCCAAAATAACCAGACAGGCAGAGGAGGCAGGGAACCCCAAAACAGGCAGGCAGAGGCAGCTAAACCCAAAATGTCTGAAAGGTTGCATTTTAGGAAAATGATTTAAAAAAATAAACTTGCTGTACTTCCTAAAACCTATCCATGTTGCATTTGAGGAACACAATTTTGGAACACGAGTCCTTGGTCTCGAGTCCCGAGTCGAGTCTCGAGTCCCATTAAAAATATTGGGACTCGAGTCAGAGGGGGAACTCAGTCTGACTCACAAGTCGAGTCCTGGAGTCCGAGTCCCCATCCCTGATTCATAGATCATAGAGTTGGAAGGAGCCTACAAGGCTATCGAGTCCAACCCCCTGCTCAATGCAGGAAACTAGAGGAGGGGGTCTCCCATCCAAGTAATAACCAGGCCTGACCCTGCTTAGCTTTCCACGCTCAGACAAGCTGAGCCAGCATGAGCCACAGGCACGAGGCAGCAGATCCTGTATTGGCCTAGCAGGTACCAGCTGGGCATTTGGTGCTGCTTCCAGCTGGGCATTTGGTGGGGAGGGAGAGTGGCTGTGACCACAAAAGATCCATTTTGCTCACTAGGCATCAGGCCCAACAGACTCCTTGCCTTTACTATATGCACCTGATATACCAAACTACCTGACTTGCTGTCTTATCAGATTCATGGAGGTGGTCTTGAGACTGGTATTGGAAATCCCCTAGCTTTTTGTCCTGTGGGAATTCAAAATGATTGAGACCCCCCTTTACTGGTGTGACTCAAAATCTCACAGCCACCTTGGTGCTGTCCAGTGTATTTCTGGCCCAATACATTCATCTAGTATTCAAGAAGGGAAGAGAGGGAGCTGTTCTGCACTGAACAATGCACAGATGATCTGTGGTTGGGTCAGCCTTCTATGACTCATTCACCATGAAGAAGAATACAATAACCCGGTACCTGCTGAGAATGAGACCTCCTACCCTCCTTAAGATTGAGTGGGGGAATGAAGTGTCCTAGCTCAGTGGTAGAGCACATGCTTTGCATGAAGTTCCCACATTCAGTCCTTGAAATCTCCAAGTAGAGCTAGGAAAGACTCCTTTCTGAAAGTCTAGAGAGCCACACCAGTCTGTGTAGACAATGCTGAGCTAGATGGGCCAGTGATCTGATTCACTACATGGCAGCTTATGTTCCAAGGCATTCTTGAGGGAGTACTGAAGGGGAAGCAGTTGAGATAACTGTTAGAGTACAGAGAGCAGAAGACTTGGGTCAAATCCAACAGAACATGGCTTAGAGCCCATTTCGGAACCTATTCTGTGGCAGCATTGGCAGCAAAGAAATCTTCTTTCACTGCCAACATTGCATCCACAAAATGCTATCCAGCAGAGCTATGCCAATTAGTTAGGAGATTTGTGCAACCTCCTATTAATGAACTTGTGAAATTATCAAAGGCCTGCTGTGTCTTGTGAAGCATTTTGAGGATAAAGTTATTTCCATCTCTCAGATGTCATATTGGTTATTTATTTATTTATATAAAAAATTATTTCTCACTTTTCATTATGAAATAATACCAAAGCAGGGTACAAAACCAGTAAAAGCATACAAATATATGCCAATACAACAGTAAAACAGAACAGAAACACAAATAAACAATAGTTTACAATATGTACCAACACAGATTCAATCAAAAGCCTGGGTGAACAATAGGCCTTTAGTTGGCATTGGAAGCTTATAAGACTCAGCGCCGACCGTATGTGAGGAGGGAGGAAGTTCCACACGATCTGGGTGCCTGTATTGAGAACAGCCTCTCAGGTTGCTACATAGCTAATTCCAGGCAAATGCAGAACCATCAAGAGTGCATCCCCACTAGATCTTAATATCCAGGAAGGTACATAAAGGACAAGGTGCTCCATCCATCAGGTATCCAGGTTCAAAGCCATGGAGGGCTCTATATGTCAGTATAATCACCTTGAACCTGGCTCCCCAAAGCCTATCTTGGTGGCAGAGAGGCTTCAAAATAGGGATGTTTCAGGGTTTCTGAACTGGGAAAGTATATTTGCCAGAACTCCCTACTCTGAAGTTTAGTGTCATTATTAACAACATAAGATTGAGCAGGGTGGTTAATAATTTCTTACTGAATCTCCGTGGTCCGATGAACAAACTTCAAAATATGTAGACTGCATGCACATCTAGGAAGAAGAGGAGATGCAAAAGTTGAACCTTGGACACTGCAAAGACAGCAGAGAACAGGAAGCACAAGTCAGTTGTGCTCCTGTACTCACCATGTTACATAACATTCAAAGCCACTGACAGATTTCATAACTCTGCTGTTTCCTCAGCATCCATCCAAAGCAATCCTCAACTTGCCATTGACAATGGATGCTAGTTCTAGTAGTAGATGTAAGATTCTATATGAGCACAGGAAGATCTGGTCAACTTTTGGATGGCTTTAAAAGGGGATTGGACAAATTCATGGAGGATAAGGCTATCAATGGCTACTAATCCTGATAGCTATATGCTGCCTCCAGTATCAGAGGCAGTATGCCTATGAACACCAGTTGCTGGGGAAATTAGGCAGGAGGGTGCTTTTGCACTCATGTCCTGCTTGTGGGATTGCGTGGGCAGCTGGTTGGCCACCGTGTGAACAGAATGCTGCACTAGATGGACCTTTATTCTTTTCGTTTTTATGGTCTTGTGTTATGCTCTTCTTGTGTTATGTTCTTATGGTCTTATTAAAACAACTCTGGCACAAACAAAGGTGTAGAATAAGGCCCATCACAATCTTTCATGGCTTCATGAACATGTCCAGCTTTTGGCAAGGCTGCCATGAGTAAAACCTGGGTTGGAAAGGCTCCAAATTCTGGTACACTAGAAGTACTACACACAGCATGGAGTGGACATGCAAACATTACAGTGAGTCTGGGCACAGGTCCCAGTACCTGCATGAATACATACTTTGGGCCTTTGACTTTGTACCAAGGTGGTGCAAAGTGCCTCAGTGAAATATGCAGATAATGAAAATCCTAAAACATTACATTCCCTACTCAAAGCATTGTGTAATCCAATGCAATACAAGCCATATATGTAATACAAGTATTCATTCCCTTTGAAATAAGGCCCTCTGATTTCAGTGGGACTTGCTGTAAAGAAGTGGGCTTAAGCTCATGCCCCAAGTGCCTTGATTTGCTATAATCGTTGCTCCCTCTTTTTTGTTTTAATTGCTTTTGGAGCAGCTGGCACTCAACCTGCCCAAGAGACTACTAGAATGCTAGAGCTGAAAACTAAATGACACCCAAGTGTCTGAATCTCATGACAAATACTGTATGTGATGATGCTGATGCTAAAAGAATATTAGCAGGAAAACTATAATTTTCATTAACTGATTCCTTGTAATCACAGAGATGACATCAGATGCTGTGAATTACTGTACGGAGACAGTGCCAGAAATTTTCCCTAATGTATTATTTTCATGAATCTTAGTGTGATTTATATTCTGGAGTTAATGCCTGTTTCATTTTGGGCCCATGTTATACAGGACAGATTCTGTGCCTTCATGCAGCTGCATGGTACAGTATATCCTTCTATTCACGATGAATACTGTTGTAAGAAGTATTCCAAAATGTGATTGCTTTATCATCATACATGTTTTGTTCCAGGAAATAAGTACAGAAGATCAGGTGCAATGATATATAGGCCGCTTTTCCTTTCAAAAAGGCCCTCAAAGAACAGAATAACAATTAAAATCAATTAAAATACAATACCCAAACGGAGTAAAATCAGCAACAGAAGGGGGGTAAATCAGGGAGTGGAGGCCTGTTGAGAAAGGATGGTCTTCACTAGGCATTGAAAAGGTGATAAGGATGGGTCCTGCAAGGGAACTGCTACTCCATCCAAACCAGACCATTCACCTAATCCTGTATCAGCTTTCCTACTGATCAAGAGCACCTCTGACTTGCCTGGAATAAAGTATAAGCTTGTTAGCCCACATCCAGTCCATCACTGAGGCATCATTTCAGAACCTCTAGTGCAGGGCTCTCCAACCTTGGGTCCCCAGATGTTGCTGGACTACAGCTCCCAGAATCCCTTGTCATTAGCCATGCTGGCTGGGTATGCTGGGAGCTGTAGGCCAGCAATATCTGGGGACCCAAGGTTGGAGAGCCCTGCTCTAGTGCCCACCTAGAATTTGATAGAAAGGATGGAGTTAGGACCAACTCTCCCAGTTGTTTCACGGAGATGCTCAATGCCATGGGGTCAAGATAGAATCCTGTAGGAATAGTGATAAGCAAGCTCCCCTTGGCTCAACTTGGAATTAGCTCAGTATTTATGAGCTTTCTAGGCAAGCATTTGAAAAAATGAAGTGGTTTTCTGACAGTTTTCTCCCAGATTGTGCTGTTGGTACATGCATGCATGCATGCATGCACATTATTGTATTGAAGTTTGGTTAGGAGTTGTAGTTTGGTTTCACCTGCTCTGCACCCAGGATACTGCAAAGAGTTGACTGGAAATACATCCTCTCCTCACTTCCCCCCCCCAAAAAAAACCACATTTGGGAACCAGAGTTTTTATATCTGGATTGAGAACAACAGCTGCATAAAGCATGTTCTGGAAACAATCAAGACAATTGACCTAAATAGGGAAGATACTTGTGAAACAAAAGATTGCTTATTCTGGTGGTGTGGTTACACAATTCATAGCAATCAATGAGAGCTTAATCAAAAGCATGGGGGTAACATTAAATAACCTTTCTGCATGCACCCATAAAGCAGATGGCTTTGTACTTCACATAAGCTCTACTTACTTACCTACCACATTTCTATACTGCCCAATAGCCAAACCTCTCTGGACAGTTCATAAAAGTCAAATCTCCATAATATAGCATGATAAAATATAAAACCTTTAAAAGTTTAAAGCAACATAAAACCAGAGTAAAAGTCAGAAGCAGTGTAAAGATTGAACACGCAGTGTCACATTTAGCAACAAAGCTGAAGAACTAAAAAGCCTGGAAAAATAAAAAGGTCTTCACCTGGTGCCAAAAAGGCCACAATGTAGGCACCAGGAGAGCCTCTTCCACAACCAGGGTGCCACAACTGAAAATGCCTAAGTTGATAAAAGGTGCTCCACATCACCGAGGCCACCTTATCCTCCAGTGACAACTCTGGATCCAAGAGCGATCAACTCCACATATTTAATCGGCATCTGGTGCAGGAAGTGGGACTGTGCCTGCTGGCCCCACCCCTGGAGTGACACCTTTGTGCCAACATTCATTTTGTTTGGCATGATATCTGAAAAGGGGAGTCTCCATGCATACAGCTGTTTATTTATTTATTATATTTATACCCCGCCTTTTTTCCTGCAAGGAACCCAAGGCAGCTTACATAATCCTCCTCCTCTCCATTGTATCCTCACAACAACCCTGTGTGGTAGGTTAGGCTGAGAGTCAATGACTGGCCCAAAGTCACCCAGTGAGTTTCATGGCCGAGCGGGGACTAGAACCCGGATCTCCCGAGTCCCAGTCCAGCACTCTCACCACTATGCCACACTGGCTCTCATGTATTCATGTAGACTCTCCACACATTGAAGAACCCCAAATTGCACAGGGTTTCTTATCATATAAGAGCCTATGCGTGTAATTGTTAGGTTTTGCATAGGCAGAATGAGATTACCACCTGACATCAGGATTATCACCTGACATGGAGGTTGTCTCTTGAGATGAAGTACACAAGGTCTCTGGTCACCAGACATAGTCTCAAGGTGATATGACTCAGCAGCCTTGGACAGGTTAGCAGTCAACATGTTGATGAATAGGTTATACAACTGGGGTGAGTAATATCCTATTTATAGGTACAGGGTCTGTGGTATAAAGCTGACATACTTGTTGACAGCTTCACTTGCTTGCTTGCTTGCTCGTCTCACTCGACTTGGCTCTTGTTCTGGACTTCACTTCATCTAGCCTTACCACTGGGGTATTGGATTTGTATCTGCAATGATGTAGTGAGTAAGAGATGCATTGATTGCCTTAATCCCATGTAATTGGGTCTTACAAATAAACTCTTTAATCTTTATTAACTGCTGTTATCTCCTCCTTCCGCCTGCGTGACTGGGACTGAGGGTCACTGGCTAGGGAAGCTTTTGAACCCGGGTCAGTCCAGCTCTCACATCTGGTTATGGGCCCAGATCACCAGAGATAAGCCTGATGGTTATCTCAGATGGGGCAGATAAGCCCAGAGACGCAGTACGGAGAAATTCAGCAGTTATAGGGTTAAGAGAAATGTTTACATTTGTAAGAACGGTTTGTAAATAACCGGGAAGGCAATGTTGCTGGAGCTAGATGCTGATAACAGCGGCTTGGAATGCAGCACAACTGAAGAATGCAGGACAGAGAGACGGAGGATTTTTCATTTTGGAAGCAGCTGGAACGGAGGTGCCAGGCTTGGCAAATCCGAGGCTACTGGGCAGCTACTCGGCTGAAAAGTGAACAACGCTGGACACAAGGATTTCGTTTTCCACAGCTTGCTGGAGTGATTGTCAAGGAGCTGTATCGGGCAAAGAAATATCTCCAGGAGGCTCTGTGTCTACTCATTTGAGTCAAGGCTACAGCAGGAGGATCATATTTCTTGTACAGTTTGCTTCTTCACTCAGCAGTGGATCAGCTATCTTTTGCATTGTATCAACAAGTGGCTTGGATTACAAATGACGTGGATTACGTCTGACGTGGGCAAAGCGTCTGGAGCGTCATGTCGCAGCAAAGTCGTGTGGCTGGAACGTATCTTAGGAAACTTGATACTACACGGAAGACTGTATCAAACCAGCGAAGGCGTGGTTTTAAAACAGCAGGGGAGAAACAGCGCGGCAGTTTTGAAAGAGAAAGCTGTGCTTAAAATGAGAAGCTGTTCTTCATTTTCTTCATGTGGGATCACAGAAGAAGGAGCTTGAAATCAGCAGGGGTGCTGCTGATGGGAAAACACATTGTTTTAACCCAGGACATAACAAAATGGACATTATTTTGTGTGTGAGCAGAAACAGTGGATTGTTTAAACCAAGCTTTCTGTGTTGGACATAAATAAGCAGAAAGAGGACTATGCAAATGGTCAGGAGTTTAACAGTCATGGTTTTGGAAATGTATTTCTTGAAAGTTTGGATAACTTGGATTCAAGAAAGTGTAATATATGCTCTGGAAATGTCAGGAAATGTACTGAATGTATATATGACTTGAGTATATTGTAGATTTTTCTGTAGCAAAATGTGAAATACTGAATAATTAGTAGGTATGTTTATATGGCAAAGCTAAGAGATGGATTATTTCTTTTATCATACTGTAATGATGTAATAAAGAAATTGAAAGTTGTACTGATGCAACTATAAAAGGTTAAATGCTTATATGTATGACATGTACATTCATGCATATCACATGATGTTTGGTCATTTAGATTCACAGGCCTGTGAAAGAAAATGCAAACTGTGTTGGGGAAAGCATTTTAAAATTGTAATTTTCACATGAAAAGAATTGTGTGCACTTATACAAGGGATGCTAGCTTCAACAGGTAAACTGGAAGGCAAGCTGAAAAACCATGTCATTTCATTAATTTGTTCTTGGTGATCTTGTGGAACTCTGATGGTCTTTAGAGGAGAAGCACGTTATTTCATGATGTTAATTGATCAATACACGAGGTACAGGTTGTGTACATGTTAGATAGAAAGCTGGAGTATTGAACAAAGTCAAGGTGTTTTGTGCTTGGGTGAGAAACAAGCATATTACCCATGTTACCTATTTCTTTTGAGATATGGGGGAAGTTCAATTCAGTGCATGTTTTGATGCATTTCTAACAGGATGTGGTATTGAACACATGGATTGTGTTCAATACTCAGATGAGGTGAGAATAATTTGGTTAATGAGGTTTGGGTAGAAGCTCTTAAATGTTTTTGATTATGTACATGATAGAAGTTTTAGTTCTGTGATGAACTGTACACCTTATAGAAAGTAGTGTAAAGGAGGAATCTTCTGAAGAAACATTTCAGGATCTTGGATCTGATATGTAGGTACATACACCTCAAAGATAGAAGAAATCTGTAAGGGAGCTTACATGAGATTTTTCTAGAAATGAGAATGTTGTGTTTCACATGAATAACACTTGGATAGTGAGATTATCTCGAAGTGTTGAGTATAATGCTGAATGAAAAGGTGAGATCATTTTTCAAAATTAATTCTGTTAATGCAGGAGATGCATCAAGGTCAGAGTCAGAATAGAAAAGCATTTGCTGAAAGACAGTCAGATAAATTTGACAACTCTGATACACATTTGGTTTAGTGGAGATTAAACAAATGATTGTTCATCATTGGTGCAAATTTATTGAAACAGGAACCTAATAACTAATGAGGTATGGATCAGGTGAGTCAAACAACCTGTGAGATATCAGGATGAATTTGCAGGAAAAGCCATTTGAAACTTAAAAATTTCAAAGAGGTGAAAAAAATGTCTGTTAAGGAAGCTAAACCATAGCTTCAGGCTATGCAAGCTGAGTTGAATTCTTTGGATAAAGAACAAAACATGGAAGCTGGGGAAACAGTCCATGGAACTCATTGTTACCAGATAGATTTTTTAAGTGAAAACTAACCAGATTGGAAAAGGTTATATGTCAAATAGCAAGATTGGTTGCTTGTGATTTTTGCTGAAGTAAAGGAGCAGGATAATCATGAGATGAGTGCAACAACAATTTGCTTTTGAAACAGTTAGACTGATGTTTAAGAATGTGGAGAGATGTATGAATATTTCACAGTTGGAAATATTGGAACATAAGCATTTTAAATGAGAGGAAGTCTTTGGAAAACTGTCTGAGAATATTTTTCTGTAGGAAAAGCTAGAAATCAGCTGGAGGCTGGAATTCTGTTTGAACTCAAACATTGCTGAATTGAGATTTGCGCAGAGAGGCAGATCAATGTTTGTTTGTTAAACAGGAGGAACAGGGACATAGACTGTATGTACTTTGTTAGTTGGATGATCTATTGTTTTTTTCTGGACAGATAAAAGCAATATGATATAATTGATCCAGGGTTTGGAATTTCATTGAATTGAAACTGCTTGGTGGTGGATCAACTGTTTATTTGTAAATAGAAGTTGAGGGAGAACCAAGAGGGCAGTATCTTACTGCAACAAACCAGAGAAATATCATGGATGTGATTGAGAATTTTGGAGATAGTTAACTCAGTGCAAGACTCCAAATAGTTGAGGATTTTCAAGCACATGCTGATGGAAAAGCAGTTTGAATGCTACACAGAAGCATTGGGCTGTTGAGCTTCATTGTACAAGCAACAAGGCCAGGTATTGCTGTCAGTGTAATGGGCAGACTGTTAGACCAACAGGACATGCTTGGAGAGCTCTGAAAAGGAGTTGAGTGTTATCTGGAGGGAACATCACACTTCAGATTACTTTACAAGTCAGAGCACAGGTGGCTTACAGATTCACAGAAATGCCAGTTGTGGTTGTGATAGTAAGAACAACAAGAATACACCTGAAGTTTGTTATTTTTATAACCATACTTTGTTTGATTGATTTTGTAGAAACAATCATCTAAAAGTTAGAGTTCAACTGAAACTGAACTGAATGCATTGTATTATGTATTGTGCTATTATGCTATTGTAAAGCTTGAATAGTTATTGCATTTGTTTAAATAGTTTAAATTGTTAAAAATGTTTAAATGATGCTGGGATTGATGTGAAAAACCTATTACAGTTTTTTCAGGAAACCAAAGCCAGGATTGCTATGCTGCAGGCAGATAGCAATACACAACGTTTTGGGTCTGCAAATAAAACTGTGTCATGAGGAGGGATACATCAGAAGTGATTTGATAGTGGTTCAAATTTCTGACAAGTAAAGTCATTCCTGCAAAAGTTTTTTCATCAAAGTCCATAGATGAAAGAACAGCATCAGATGTCAACAAAGCTGTTGTTGTTGTATGAGGTAAATGACCACGTTCTGCGACAAATGCAAAAGCAGGGGGATGTTAGGTTTTGCATAGGCAGAACGAGATTACCACCTGACATCAGGATTATCACCTGACATGGAGGTTGTCTCTTGAGATGAAGTACACAAGGTCTCTGGTCACCAGACATAGTCTCAAGGTGATATGACTCAGCAGCCTTGGACAGGTTAGCAGTCAACATGTTGATGAATAGGTTATACAACTGGGGTGAGTAATATCCTATTTATAGGTACAGGGTCTGTGGTATAAAGCTGACATACTTGTTGACAGCTTCACTTCTTGCTTGCTTGCTTGCTTGCTCGTCTCACTCGACTTGGCTCTTGTTCTGGACTTCACTTCATCTAGCCTTACCACTGGGGTATTGGATTTGTATCTGCAATGATGTAGTGAGTAAGAGATGCATTGATTGCCCTAATCCCATGTAATTGGGTCTTACAAATAAACTCTTTAATCTTTATTAACTGTTATCTCCTCCTTCCGCCTGCGTGACTGGGACTGAGGGTCACTGGCTAGGGAAGCTTTTGAACCCGGGTCAGTCCAGCTCTCACAGTAATAGCCAAGTGTAGGCTCTTATATGAGCCTACGCTTGGCTCCCCTTTTCAGATGTCATGTTGAATGAGTGGATGTCAGGGGTGAGGTGTGCAACATCAGGAACAGCAGTTGCAGTTCTGTTCCCCACCCTCCACAAGTTTAAGCTCCGCATGGAGGTAGATTGTTATTTCATGGTAATCAACAAGAATTTGCCTCACTCTAAAATGCTGGACTGCTGCCAGTTCTCCTGCTCAGTAGATGAGAAGCAGATCCACACCAAAGTATGGGGGAGCTGTATGTATTCTGAAGTAATATAAAGTAGGCCACCAATTGCCTACATAGCACCAGTCACTATGACCAGATGTAGCAAAACTGGTGCATTAAGTTGTTACATGGCATAGAAATTGAAGGAGTTGGGGAGAAGGGCAAAAGAAGTTGCAAATGACTCTTGTGCCTTCCTAAGGGTCTTTCGGCTACTACAGTTCTGGTTATGTTGGCAGAAGTTCTACAGTTCTGAAATAGTGGAGTCAGCAGGTGCAATGGAGATCCAGCTGACAGCAGAACAGAGTCTGGAACTATGTTGGTGCAGAGGATTTTCTTTTCTTTCTGAGAGCATTTTATGCCTTTGCAAACATTTATCAAGGCAAAGCAAATGTTAGGACCCCCCCCCCCCCAAAAGCAGGCATGAACTAATGGATTATGCCTTGGGAATGTTTAAAATAGAAGTGTTAGCTTGCTATGGAAATATGATCTTGAAATCTGCATGGGGGGGAAAGTGTATTTCTTACTGGTTGAAACTATGGCCATTTTTAGATTATGAATAAGAACAATTTAGCATTTAATTTAGGAAGTTTGCAGTGTGCGATATTTCTGGATGATTGGAACACCCATGCATGATGCAATGATTCCATATCTGGTTCAAGCTTTCTGTAAGCAGATCCTAGGTACTTCTTTGAGTGGGTGGACCTCTGCACCTACAGCTGAACTGACCACAGTGGAGCTCTGACTGGTAGAAGAATCAATGGGTAAAGTGTAGTATATGAAGCTGGAAGACATGCATTTAGTAGGGTGTAATCTTTGCACACTAAAACACTGTTCAGATGTTACAGTGTGTGATGCACTACCAGATTTCAATTTCCAGAGGAGTGTTTGTTGCAGCAAAACCAACAGAGTCTTGAGGCACTGTAAAGACTGCCAATCCCGGGACTGGTAGCGGTGCCATAGTTGAGGTGAGACACTGGAAAACTCATTCCGTTTGAGCTCTACGGACTTCCAACATATTTCCAACCTGACAGTCAAAAGTGGGCTGAGTCAGCAGGTTTTTTTTCTGGCTTCTGCAAAATTGCTCCAAATATCTGTGCAAATTTATTTATTTATTTATTTATTATATTTATACCCCGCCTTTTTTCCTGAAAGGAACCCAAGGTGGCTTACATAATCCTCCTCCTCTCCATGTTATTTGGAGCCAAGAACTGCGTATCTCTAGCACAATTTGCATAAATCATGGTTTACGGAAATTTGGGCCAGTTCGTTAGATTCAAGTTCTTGTTGTTGTTCTTGTTGTAGCATTTAGCATGAGAATATGGAAGCATCCTCCGCTCACTGCATATACACACACTCCCCCTTGGCCACCTTGAATTTTCTGACAGTTAATTTCAGATTTGTGCAAAATTCAGGCTTCCACTCCGCAATTTGCGCAAATTACAGAGTGAAGCCCCAAATTCTGTGCAAATTTCCCGTCTTTTTTTTTTTTAAAGCAAATTGTAGCCTGTTTTTAAAATGAAAGACTGTGTGCTGGCTCGATTCGCATCAGATCGAGTTGGCACGAGCACAGGGTTGACAGAAAGAAATCCGCAGGGCCAAGTCGAGAAAATCTGACAGATTTTCACCCCCCCTATCGGATTCTTCATACATCCCTACAGTCATGGCACATTAGTTTCATTATCTTTTTTCAGATGGCCATACACCATTCCCCCCCCCCCCCAGTCAATGGAGGTAAGTTTAAGCACCCTGATATTCAGAGCTATTGTGTGTGTGAGTGAGTGAGTGAGAGAGAGAAGTTCATTTGCCCAGTGTTGTCTCTCTTCTCAAAATGAGATCAAAACCTCAACATTCTATATAGCTGACTAAAATAAGTCTTGAGCTGCTTTAAATTTAGGCTGTAGTCTACTCTTCACACATTCACACACATTAATGACAGCCACTGTAATATAATGGCTAGCAAGGCCGACCAAACAGATTCAGACTCTCCCGCAAAAGGACATATGTGTACCAACACCACCTTCTGACTGATTGATCCTGTCAGGACCATTTTGTCCACTAGAAAAAGGAAACATTGTTTGTTTAAAAATTGTACCCCACTTTTCTTTATACAATAAGCTCAAAACAGCTTATTAAAACATCCGTAAGATACAAAAGAGACATAATAAAACAAAATCAAACTACTGCAATTGATGAAGTTAGCTGACATATATTTATACTATCCTTTTTAAAGGAAAATCCTGTAACAAGCAACCTGTACTACAAACCTCACCAGATATCTTTCTGCATTTATCGGAGTTCAGAAGCAACCTGTACTACAAACCTCACCAGATATCTTTCTGCATTTATCAGAGTTCAGACAGGAGGACTTACTAGTTCTTTTCTTATCCTCCTTTGTATATCCTGTTCAGTTACAAATCCTTGACTAGGGATGCCACTGAAATTCAAAATTAGGGGTTTCATTGGCAGAATCTGTTATGTTTGTAATGCTTTTATGTATACCAAGCCTGGATGGCTATCTAACGAACTATTTTTTTTTTGTTATTCAACCCGAGATTGATTACGAGTTTATAGCAATATCTGCACCTGCTCTGTTATGTCTGCTAAACTCCACCATTTCTGTGCATGTCCTGATGTTGCTTGGTTTAACCCTTTACTGTCTGAAGGAAATGTACCGTAAACAACTTGTTTGCAATGCTCATGCTTGTGGAATGATGTCACCTAACCCTTTAGATATTATTTTCCAAACCAATCAATGTGAGAGAGTTGGGATTGGAAATCCGTCAACAAACCAATCATGTTTGAAGAAACAGTCACCTGGGTTAGTATCTATTCAATGTTCTTTTCTCACTCATGGGTTGTTTCCTTTCTGTATCCGGCTAATCATTAGTAATATTTTTTTTCTCGTTGGTAAGTAAACCAAACCTTAAACCTGGGTGCTGGCGGGTGAGGGATATTGGAAAGGGAATCCAAAGAGGAAGGGATCAGAAGGGGAGTGGTGCAGCCTGGGGCAGCTGACAGCCAAGGAGGAGATCTGGATTTCAACAGATGAAGATGCCTCTTCTGCAGATCCTATTTGTGTCAATCACGTCGCAGCAGCTCATGCCACAGCTGCTCTCAGCAGCTCCAGCAGCTCCAAACCAACTGTAGGGTAAACAATAGAACATGTGAAAACAGCCAGTCTGACAGGGGAACATAACATAGTGATGCATAATGTCATGATGCATAGCATGATGCCATACTACAGTTCCCAAGATGCAATTTGTTGTCACCCATGCACAACAATTTGTATATGCACAATGAGATCTTGAAATAATGGAGAACCTTCATCCAAGATTAAATTGAGAAAATTGTAACTTGATAATCAAATTATTTCTGTTGGGGTAAGTTTGTCTATTACTATTCACAACGTCCAGAAATGTAACATTCGTCATTGTAGCAGAAAACAATCTTCCGACAGGAAAGGAATTGTTCCAGTATATTCTCAGACTCAGCTCCAGTTCTCTAGTGTTGACTTAATAGCTTTTGGAACAATACAAATATTTGCAAATCAACATTACAGCATGCAGCAATCAACTATTATACTAATAAGTCTGCCTTACTTCCTTCATCACTGAACTCGTATCTTTTATGTTTAAACATCTGAAATGTGACTTGAGCCTACAGAGCCCAGAACACTTCCATAAATCAAACTGGTAAAGATCCGCAGGTGCATACAGACTCACATAATTTGAGTGGTGAGCCTCCTGTGGAAATCTACTCTCAGTGTTTTGTTTAGACATACCGTCTCCTCTCTCAGGGGAAGCAGAAGACAGCTATGTATAGCATGGATTGTCTGAAACCCAGTGGTGTATTACCACACACCCCTTCTCCCTAAAGCACTTTCCAACCGTTTAAAAATTGATACTGCTTTAAAAAGGGCAGGGAGAATTAATGTACTTTTAATTGAATTAATGTAAATGCAGTACTTTAAAAATAAAAAAAATAAACTGACAAGTTCGCTTGAGACATGGAGTAGGGGACAAGACAGACTAATGGATCAGTGTTCAATTCCATGGCCAGTGCATCCATCCAATGCATGGGAAATGTGGGGGAGAAGCCCAGTTTGAGCTGTGGGAAAGAAAAAAAAGCATAATCATGATTTGTCTGTACCATGCTTATGAAATGCATCAAAACAGGTACAGTTCCAAAAAGAAAAGACTCTGCTTTGATCAATTCTTTTTGAACATAGTTCTCCAAACTGGTTCTTTTCATTTCATAGATGAAGCCTTCTTAACATAAAGACTATGAAGCAATAACTGGAGGGCAATCTCTACCATTAGAATTTGTAATACAAACCACAGAGATCTTAAAAGGATGAGTTGGAACATGCAAACAACAAAAGTGGAGGTGCTAAAATCAGCGTTGGAAGAAAAAGGTGAAGAAAGCTCTATAGCCACCTCACCCTGCCCCCTCCCATTTGACACACCGCTCCTCTTAAGACAGACTTTAAACAGAAATTGATTTTCCCTTGAAAATTATGAGCATAATCTGATCTATATTTTGACAGTTTGCATATAAAAACATGTCATTTTCCAGTTTAAACTTATATTGAAGGGAGATAGCAGGACTGTAATGAAGTTACAAATGTATATACTGCAGTTCTACAGCCATATCATGCACACACCGAAATTAGTATTGGGCACAGAATTGGGCTGGACATCCTGGGAATCTCAGCTTTCATAAAGCAACAACAATGACGTCTAGCTGTTATTGTTGTACAGATAAGTTCATATTTATGGAGGCTCTTCCTGGTGAACTAGCAAATGATATTTTTGTACCATACTGTTGTGTACTGTATTTCATTTAGCATTAATCACTAAACTGTGGTTTTACAATCCAGGGCAACAAATGGGCTCAGACATTATGTGCCCTCTCTCCATCCTCCCCTCTCACATGAGGTTTCTCTTGACTTCTCCCTTCCCTGGTTGCTCTAACCATAATTTACTGGAACTTCTATATTAGACAAACAATAGATAGTGTTAACCAGGATTGCCTCCAAACCATGATCTGCAAGCCCACTTCAAATCATGATTTGAATGCAATTCCCAGTAAGTGGTAATCATAATTTGCCCAGTTCAGATGTTGCAGCAAAGAAGAGTGGAAGAGGGATGGAGGAACACATGAGCCCACAGCATTCTTGATCACCAAAGCATGGTTAGATGATCAGGCAATATGATAAGAAGAGAACCAATACAGATGCCATTATATGGCACTGTGGCTGTCCCAGCTTTAAAACATAGTCATAAGACCATAAAAACAAAAGACTAGCCCCACTGGATCAGACCAAAGGCCAGCATTCTGTTCACACAGTGGCCAATCAGCTGCTTATGGAAAGCCCAGAGTAGCACGTGAGCACAATAGCATTCTCCTGCTCATGTTCCCCAGCAATATACTGCCTGTGATACTGGAGGTAATATATGGCTGTCATGACTAGTAGCCACTGACAGCCTTGTCCTCCATGAATTTGTCTAATCCCCTTTTAAAACTGGTAATTTTTCTAATCTCTTTTAAAAATTATGGTAGTGAATTCTATAGTTTGAGGATATGCTGTGTGAAGTACCGGTACTTCCTTTTGTCTGTACTGAATCTCTCTCCCACATTCAGCTTCATTGAATGACCTTGGGCTCTAGCATTTTGAGAGAGGAATAAAACTTTTCCCTATCCACTTCCTCCACACCGTGCATAATTTTATTCACCTCTATCATGTCCCCCCTTTACTGTCTTCCCCCCCTAAGCTAAAAAGCCTCAAACATTGTAACCTTCCCTCATAGAGGAGTTGCTTCAGCCCCTTGATCATTTTGGTTGCCTTTTTCTGCACCTTCTCCAGCTCTACAGTATCTTTTTTGAGATGTGGTAACCAAAACTGTACACAGTATTCCAAGTAGCCACACACTGGGTTAGTGTTTTCATCGAGCCATCCACCACAAACCAAAGATCCCTTTCCTGGTCAGTCACCACCGGCTCAGACCGCATCAGCCTATATGTAAAAGTTTTTTAGGGCCCAATTTTTTACTATGCTTATCTGGGGTTCTACACTTCTGCTGCCCCATTCTTGAGTTATGCTACCAATATAATTCATACTTCGTTATCATAAATAAATGGAACCACTTTAGAATAGTTACTATGCATTGCTAACAGTTGGAAATAGTTCTGGTTGTGATTCAGAGTTTTTTGAAGACTGGGAAAATGTTTGTTATAAAGTTCAGTAAAGTTAATAGTGGAATCTAAATCCAGGGAGAATTGCCTATTCCTCTTGATGGGCATTTGGGAAATCAAGTTTTAAGGCTGATTTCTTCCTGGTTTTTAAGTTGAAGTAGATTTGTCATTTTTAATAATATTGGTGTCAGGTATTGCAAGCTGTGTGTTTTTTCCCATTGTAATATTAATCCAGAAGTTTATTCTTTTGAACAAAATGGCAACTGAAAATAAACTATGAGCAGCTGTATTAGTTACAAAAGTTTCAATATGCCACTCAATAACAGAGTTCCATGCACCGCAACTGTTTTTAGACTTGGGACCCTTGAGCAATTGAGATGGTTCATCCAAGAACTGTTTACTTTGACTCATAAAGCTGCTGGCACTCAGAGCAAAATACATTTTAGAGGAACTCCACCGTTAATGCTGTATTGGTATTCAAGGGGCTTTCTGGTGAAGTCAAAATTTGCAGCCACATGTCATAAAAGAGAAACAGAAACAAAAACTCTGTAAATAGCAATAAAGGGAAAGTCCAACCTACGTGCCAAATGAATGGTGCAAATTTGGTATTTCTTTTTCTTCTCTTCCAAAGCCAAATATTTACTTTGTTAGAATTGTCAAGTGATTTGCATAGTAATTGCATGCACCGTTAATGGTACCTTTCTCTCCCCATTTGTTAACTGATGTTACCTTTGAAGTTGTAGATAGCTACACGATGGAAAGCATCTGCCAAGTGGGCCCATATTCAATTCCTAATACAGCTTCTAAATACTGCAGCTGTACAAAATGTTCATTAATAACATTCCATTATATATTTTCCAATATAATCTCCAGGCTGGCACTGTGTAGAAAAGAGTGGAGTAGACTGGGTTATCAGAGACTCCCACTAAGTTCTATGGGTCAAAGTAAACCGGCTGCAACCTTGGATATGATTGGGGAGTGCCAAAACTCATCCTGCCTGTACTGAGGTCACTACCTACAGTGTAGTTCCTATAGGTCAGGGTGGGCAGCATGTGGCCCACGGGTTGCATGCCCCCAGCCTTTGCTCCAGCCCTCCAAGCCACTGCAGAATTTTGGTGGTGCGGTAGTGACAAAAAGCCACATTTTCACTTTAAAACACGGTGTGTGGGGACCGTGTCTTAATGCAAATTTGTGCTCCTCTGGTGCTTCCGGGAATGCAATTATGCATTAAAAGAAAGCGTGGACTCTGTGCACACCTTCTTCTATAATAAAAATGTGGCTTTTTTGCTGCCACTAAATTGCTGCAGAATGTCAGCAGCAATTTCAGCAGAGGGGATGGACCATAGTCGGTTCCAGCGATGGCATATTGGCCCCCAGACCCTCAGAGGTTGCCCACCCCTGCTGTAGTTCATTTATTTTTTTCTCCCAAAAAGTAAGTGGCAAAGTAAACAGACTCCAGTTGGCTTGGCATCTGTTGGAAGAAGGGGTCACAAGGAAGGGAAGGGCAGCTTTAGCCTCACATGAAGGGTGTCCCCAACTTGTTTTAAGCATTACATTTAAAGATACATTGTGGTATAGTGGACATTGCTGGATTCACTTCAGGGAGACCTGGGTTTGATCCACCTCATTTGTGTAGCTCACTTGGTATCCTGAACAAATCACTCTCCAACTTGGGATAAAATGGGATATATGCCATCCTGAACTCCAGGCAGAATACAAAGAGATAGATAGATAGATAGATATATTGATCAATCGATCAGGCACTGAAATTAGTCATGTGATGAAAGAGAACAGAGACAACCATTCTAGTTCCACCTCCCTGTCACCCTCAATAAAGAGGAGGCAAATGTCTGTTGCAAGGAACTCTCTACTTATGTAGACTCCCCACATAATTTAGTACCCTGGAAAAATCAAGGTTCCAAATCATGCAGGGAGCCTACACGGGTAGAAAAGGCTCCCTACCACAGACATTTCCCTCCAACAGATGGAGAAGGACGGTGACAGTGGAATGTGTGCAGTTAGTATGCTGCTTCACTACTGCACCACCTTTCCCATAGATAGCAAAAACAACTCTTTCTCAGTAACCATAATAAGCAGGCTCATTCTTGAGAAATTGTGACTTATCTGGAACAATGGCAATAGCATCTGGGCAGATGTATGATGTCTGTGCACTCCTTCTGAAAGGAAGTTAGTGTCTGAGAAGACTTTAATTGTGAGTGCAACACAATAGTGAAGGGGTCATTAATCTACATTAGGTGATTTTTAGTACCCATAAAATTTGGGTGACTAAAAGATAGCTCTTTATTTTATTCTGTGGGCTGTTACATGGCAACAGATGTCTATGCCAATCTGATTAGTGCCCTTTTTCTACTGCAGGGGGTTGACGAGACTAAGAGTCTGTCATGGTTTAGATGTAAGCAGCCACAATGATCTACCCCTCCCATTTCCAGAGAACAAACAAGTTAACATCTGAGCAAATGGTAACTTCAAGCCTTTGTATTAATGTTTGCTCGGCAACAGTGTGCAGCACAGCCAATAGGATGGTTTTGTTCTGCTGCCTTTACATATAGCTCAGTGTGTATCTGCTACTTCCTGTTAATCAGCTGAGAGAGCCAGATATACTTCTTTTGGTAAGAGGCCCTTGGGTTCAAGATCTCTGCTCCAGTCTTTCGAATGCAGTCTTCAGACTATTTGCAATTAAACAAATTAGTAGTGTGTCTGTTGTAATGTGTTCTGAAATACCGTCTTAGTGTTTTCTCCTTTATGCACTGAAAGCAAATAACTGTGAACACCAGTATGCATATACATTCACATTGTAATACCTTTGTTTAAAGACCAAACCGGCTGAACTTAGATAATCCTCCTGAGGAATTCATCGCACCCTACGCATCTCCCCACATCAATTTGTGGTCAGTAAAGGAAGCTGCAAGAACAAAATTAGTGTAGATGCAAAAGAAGAAAAGCACTCATTAAAAGCAGCCACCTCTCATAAATTGGCAACAGAATCAGGTCAGAGGCCGGTCATGCAATGCAAGAGACAATACATACTGTAACTCACATTGCAAGAAGGAAAGAAAAGGCCCACGTAGGAACTTGAGATATGAATGTACTGGCCAGACACGAAGATGCACACACAGACAGTGTTTAGGGTAGGATCTACACAAAGGAGACACAGTACCTGAAAGATCTGAGAGGGGTTGTGATTAAAGGGACCTGAGCAGTCACCAGCAGTAGTGCAGCTAGGGCTGGACCTTGGGGCCAAACTTCATGACCCCACAGCCCCTCAAATCACCACTCAAAGATAGGGAGGTGATGAAGGCATCAGGGTAGCAGAAGCAAACTCCATTGTGTACCTATAGTCATGATGGCACTATGATCTAAGTGAGCTTAAAATGCAAAATTGTACATGTGCATAGTATTTTTTCAATCAAGGTTGACAAACATTCTAGCATATAAGGAATGTAGATGCAGTTGTAACACATGGAATTGCAGTGAGGGGGAAGGAAAATGCTAGTTTTGTGTTTCACAACTGAAGAAATACACAAGGCTATCTAACCTTCCCCCCATAAGACAATTAAGTCCAGGGTGTAAAATTACCTAGCTGCACCACTGGTCACCATGCATCAGCAATGGCAGGTGCCGCTGCATATAACTCATCCAGTTCTTCTCTCTCTCTCTCTCTCTCTGGTACTACAAATAGCTATATTAATATTGATTCCTTTTTAAAACTAGGGGGCACAAGTAATCCCTAAGATCATCTCCCTCTGTCAGTGTGCTTGAAAGAGGGTAGGGATGTCAGGTAAGGAGGACACTCAATCCTCTGCAGAAGACTTGGAGGAATGTCTTCATCTCCCTTCTTCCACCATTCAGAAGAAGTAGCCATATTAGTCTGATGCAGCAAAAGCAGCAGAGAGCCCCAATAATTATATTTAGAACAGTAAAAGGATACCAGATAACAGGCCTCACATCTCTTTTACATCTCCTCTCCCCCATTGACTTCACCAAAATAACTCCACTGGAAATACAAGTTGTACTTAACACCAGCAAAACTCGGCCTCCAATACATAGTAGACTACAAAGGACAGGTGATACAGCCCCTTAGATGCCTAAAGTCAGGCATCAATAAGTATTTCCACAAATTGTCACGTGGTCTCTGATGCCTGGCAGCCTTTTTGTCTTCGTTGCTAAAATGTTTCATGTACATACTGGTTGCAAGACATTACTGAGCCAAAAGGCGTTCACTTGCACAGGTCAACATGACTCCAGAATATTCTGCAGTCTACTTAAGGCTCTTTTGTTTCCTAGAGAAAGATGTAGTATCAACTTGTGTCCTTTCCATAGGGTGGCAAAATTGTTAATGTAAGTTCCAGTTTACAAGCTTTCTGTCCTGTGCAGGGCATGACTAGGGATTTATGTTGTTTCAAAGGATTTGGTATGCACCTTGGAGACTGTGTGATATATATGTATTAAAGCTAGGGCAATGATTGTTTATGCCAAAGGCGACTCTCCATTGCAGTGTCAAATATGATATAAACACGCCAAGTGTCTTGCACCCTCTATGTTACTGCGTGGGTGTCTTTCAGAATTTGCTCACTGGATTGCAATTAAGCATTGCTTACAAAGGAATCGGGTATGGAGGGACAGTAGGTAAGCCGATGTTCCTGACTCAGCATTTTCTGCCAATAGCATATTTCAAAATGTTCCAGTTAATTGCTCTGATAAGTCCTTACATGCACTCTGTAGAACAAAGTGCATAATATAAAGCATTCCACAAGATTGTGATTTAGATTAAAAAGAAAAACAGCTTAAGATCAGTTCCTTCCTACATAGTACAGCAGCAAGAAGAGCAAGCAATAATTACAATGTCCTCTACTTCCCAGACTTCCAATTGGAAAGAAGAAAACAGGTCTTCATTGGTAGAATTTCTTATTGATAGCTTTCCTCTCGGTTATATTCCTGCCACTGATACAACCTTTTGACCTTCAGTAGTTCCTTGCTCCAACCCTTTTAGTCTAGGACCTAGATCAGACTTCCCCAACCTGGTGCTCTCCAGATGTTTTGAACCACAACTCACAGCATCCCTAACTGTCCATTGGCCATGCTGGCTAGGGCTGATGGGAATTGAAGTTAAAAATCTCTCAAGGGCACTATGTTGGGGTAGGTTGACCTAGATCCTAGGTTAAACTCAGGTTGAACCTAGATTTTGGTCATGTGAGCAGGTGATCAGGAAGGTGGGGAAGTGGGTAATTAATCTTGTGTTTGGGAATTCACAGAAACAGGGATGCCATGTGTTTAAATATGTGAGTTCCAGCAGCAACTCTTGTTAGTCACATTGGAGTGAATAGGACTTGTACAATGGGATATTTATTTATGTATTTAGAAGGCTAAATCCTACCTTCCGAATGAATGATCCTCAAAGCAGTTTACAATAGATTACAATCTTTGTCTCCTGGTCAATAGCAGAGGCCAGAATGTGCCTACCTACAGCTCTGCAGTCCCCTGGCAACCTCTGTTGCAGCTGAGTGTTTTTCAGACAGGGAAGGGGTAAGCAAGCCCTCTGCACCTGCTCCTTCTTTAACTGATGGGTGGGGGCCACCCTGGTCTCCCCCTTGACATGATGTTCTTCCTGCAAGGCAGCAGGTGCAATCTCATAGTAGCCCTTGGCCCTCTGGATGATGGCGGAATCCAGAGTATGCTTCTTGTCAACTCTGTAGTTCCATGGCAACTCCTGGGATATCTCAATAGATCTGGAATATCTGTAGATCCCCATCCACTACAGTTGAGTTAGTACAACGTATGTTCCTTATAAATTCCTAGAGTTGAAATGGAAAGAGTGTCAGTAGGCTAAAGCAGGTCTTCCACTGGAAATGTTATGTCTGCTTAAGAGGGTAGGCTAAGTGAGAGCTGTTCTTGAATAAATATGTGTACATATTCTGAGCTTCATTGATTGTGGTATTTTTCTCAGTCATTCCCAATGTTCACATTTCATTTATTATCATTTTTTTTTTACTTAGAAGATTTATATCCCACCTTTCAATTGAATAATTTTCAATGTGGCTTAAAATACATTGTAACCACACACACACACACACACACGTTCACACACACAACCCACCAACCCTTAGTCTCCTGGACTATAGATGGGGCCAGGGTGTGCTTCCCTTCAGCTTTGCAATCCCAAGGAATTTGATGCAGTGTTAGCCTGCAGCAGCAAAAACATAAACTGCTCGGAAAAATAATCAGTGGTGCACTGGAAGGATTTAAACTGGATGGAAGCATGGGAGAGTGAAGCCTCCTGAGAACTTCTGCACATTGCTGCTCCCTTTGGAATGCCATTGTCTTGGCGAATGTGTCTAATTGTGTTTGGTGGGTGCAATAACTCTAATGCTGTTGTTCACATCATTACCACCCTCTGTGTGACTTGTCATTGGATATTATGTTCAGATTATTCTTTTGGGAAGCAGCATGCCATGTAGATTTAATAATATACTGTATTAGCTGTCATGTATAGATAGTAATATACTGAGGTAGCTGAGGAAGTATAACCCTGCACAGGGCTATGCACATGAAACAACCACCATGTGAGTCGTCCCAATGTGTTTATTCGAACTTACTCCTGGGTGAGTATGGATAGGATTGCAGTTTTAGGGGACTATTCAATCTCCTTGTTGCATGCAGAAATACATACATGTCCACAGCTCTGCCCATGCAGGTTATCAATTGGTGGGATGGAATTCTACACACAGTGTGGCACGTGCAGAAGAAGAAAGAAAGGATTTGCTAGGGAATGGGATCATCCCCTTAAGCCAGGGGCGGGCAACCTTTTTGGTGCTGAGGTCCACATTCCCTGGGGAGGGGAGTGGTTGGGGGGCACATAATGGTGGTGGTTGGGGCCAACTACAAAAGTGGGTGGGTGTCATAGTCAAACATCAGTAGGGTCACCCCTTTTCTCCATTCTTCTATCGTCTAATCATGTGTGCTTCCATTCATATTCTCACTTCCCCCCCCACACACAGATTTCCACACATCTACACCCTCTATCCTCTCATTCACACTTTTCCTCCATAGTTTTGTTCCCTCTGTTCACACACTTTTTCCCATTCACACACTTACCTCCCCCCTTTCTTTCCATGCTGGGTCAGGAAGAAGAGACTTCTTTTTCTCCCAGCCTAGTAGGCAAGGAAAGAGAGCTGCTAGTGGAGACACAGCAATCAGTTTCTCCTTTAGCAGTCCACTTTCCTTTCATGCTGGGTCAGGAAGAAGAGGCTTCTCTTTCACCCAGCCTAGCAGGGAAGGAAAAGTGGTGGGAGGCAGCAACATTTGGTGGTGCAGGGAGGGCTTGGGCACCCACTTTGGGCAGAATAGAAAGGGCTCATTCAGCTAGCAGGCCATGGGTTGCCCACACGTACCTTAGACTCTCAGAACCACTGTCTATTATCTTTGAGAAATCATGGAGGACAGGTGAAGTGCCAGATGACTGGAGGAGGGCAAATGTTGTTCCTATCTTCAAAAAGGGCAAGAAGGAGGAACCTGGGAACTATAGACCAGTCAGTCTAACATCAATCCCTGGGAAAATATTGGAGCAGATTATAAAGAAGTCAGTCTGCAAGCACCTTGAAAACAATGCAGTGATTACTAGAAGCCAGAATGGATTTGTCAAGAACAAATCCTGCCAGACTAATCTGATCTCATTTTTTGATCGGGTAACCTCCCTTGTGGACTGTGGGAATGCTGTGGACATTATATGGACTTCAGCAAAGCTTTTGACAAAGTGCCTCATGATATCCTGATTAGCAAGCTAGCTAAAAGTGGGCTGCATAGAACAACTATCAGGTGGATCCACAAATGGCTACAGAATCAGACTCAAAGAGTGCTTATCAATGGTACCTTCTCAAACTGGGGAGAAGAGCACTGGGCCCAGGACCGAGCCCTGTGGTACCCTGCTCGGTACCACAGGGCTTGGTACCACAGGGTACCACAGGGCTCGGTCCTGGGCCCAGTGCTCTTCAACATTTTTATTAATGACTTGGATGAGGAGGTGCAGGGAATGCTTCTCAAATTTGCATATGACACAAAGTTGGGTGGAACAGCTAATACTCTGGAAGACAGAAACAAAATTCAAAGTGATCTAGATAGGCTGGAGCGCTGGGCCGAAAACAACAGAATAAAATTTAATAGGGTTAAATGCCAAGTGCTGCACCTAGGGAAAGGAAACCAAATGCACATTTACAGAATAGGGGACACTTGGCTCAACAATACTACAAGTGAGAAGGATCTTGGAATTGTGGTAGATCACAAACTGAATATGAGCCAGCAATGCGATGTGGCTGCAAAGAAGGCAAATGCTATTTTGGGCTGCATTAATAGAAGTATAGCTTCCAAATTGCGTGAAGTGATAATTCCCCTTTACTCGGCACTGGTTAGGCCTCAATCTTGAGTACTGCGTCCAGTTCTGGGCACCACACTTTAAGAAGGACATAGACAAACTGGAAAGGGTTCAGAGAAGGGCAACAAGGATGATAAAGGGACTGGAAACAAGGCCCTGTGAGGAGAGACTGAAAGAACTGGACATGTTTAGCCTTCAGAAGAGGAGACTGAGGGGAGATATGATCGCACTCTTCCAGTACTTGAAGGGTTGTCACACAAAGGAGGGCCAGGATCTCTTCTCGATCATCCCAGTTTGCAGGACACGGCATAATGGGCTCAAGTTACAGGAACCCAGATTCCACCTAAACATCACGAAAAATTTCCTGACTGTTAGAGCAATGACAATCGAACCAATTACCTAGGGAGGTGGTGAGCTCTCCCACTCTGGAGGCATTCAAGGTGAAGCTGGACAGCCATCTGTTAGGGATGCTTTGACCTGGATTCCTGCATTGAGCAGGGGGTTGGACTCGATGGCCTTGTAGGCCCCTTCCAACTCTACTTTTCTATGATTCTATTCTATGACTCTCCTAATTATTTTTCCTCAATTTTAATGGGTATTTTTGTGATCTATCAAACTTGACAGTAAAGCTGTGATTTGTTAAATGTTAGTTGCATATTTGAACCATGATGATGATGATGATGCAGTTTTTGTGGGCTGCAGTATCTGTCTATCTTTTTATACATTTTCACAGAGGAAATACTACATGTAAGAACCTGCCTTGCATAGGCATAGCTGCCCACATGTGGGAGGGAAAAGCGTAAGGTTCAGTGCACACATGCACAGTGGCATACTGGGCCATTACTGAGAATCAAAGGCTTATGCATATTTCCCACATCCCAATAATGGTCAAGAATGCTGCAGTGCATGCACATCTGTTCATGTGCACCAGCTGCCAAGAGGGCTGTATTTGAACCCTACGCAGATCCTTAGGAACATGGGTGGCTGCACCCACACAAGGATTAATTGTGTGCCGTTAATGATTGATGAATACCTCACAGTGATGGTACTGATAAATATTAACATGCATATCTAGAAGAACTAATAAGCAGCCTTAATTTTTTAAACTATTTTTCTCCACCTATTCTTGCTATCAAAAAGAAGTGGTTAGATGTGCACCTCACCTTCTGAAAGACATGCAGATTTATGCTATAAATCTTTTCTCCTTGATATAACTCAGTTAAGAAATGAAAGCACAAAGGAAGGAAACCTGCATGGAACTTTTGCCAATCAATGCAGAAAAAGAGATCAACTTCCATTTGTATTCATTAGAAATGGTAAAGATGAAATTGACAATGATGTATCTTTTGAAAGAGCTGTACATATATCTTTGGTCTTAATTTTCCATGAAGCTAAAATGGTTGTGTGCTTCCTTGAAGATATTAAGAGCATAGGTTAATGACAGGAACATCCTGTTAATGTGTATTTTTGAACTGAAAATGTTTGTTCCCGCAGAGCCCAAAAACTGTTTACTTTCCAAGTAAAACAAAGTATTTCTTGCTGTCCATGCAATCCTAAACATGTCTACTTAGAATTAAGTCCTATTGCGTTCAGTGGGGTTTACTCCCTGGTGAGAGTGCTTAGGATTATGGTCTCAAATGATGTATACCAGGGGGAGAAACACGCAGCCTGTGGGTTGCTTGTGCCCCCCCCAATCAGTAAAATACTTTATTGGGGGGGGGAAATAGCTGAGTAGCTATGTTTGCAAGCTAATTTTAGCACTCCATAGCACACATATGCCATTTTTAAATTATTTTTTTCTGGTTCGTGTGTGTGGGTGTAGCCTATGGGGGTCTAGGAGGTGAAAATGCATCCCCACACACATACACAGTTGCCCATTCCTGATGTATACTTAGGTAGTGGTGTCCGTGAACCCTTTGGGGGCCCGCCTCACCTCTCTGCAGCGTCGGCGGGGAGCCCCCCGCCTCGATCTTCTGAGCGGCGCAGAGCAGTTCTCCGTGCCGCTCGATCTGCCCTCGCCGGTCCCGTCACATCACTTCCGGCACCGGAAATGACGCGACGGAACCCTGCGCAGGCACAGTACGTGGCGCGGGGGTCCAGCGCGCCTGCGCAGGGTCCCATTGCGTCATTTCCAGTGCCGTAAGTGACGCGACGGGACCAGAGCGGGCGGCGTGGGTGGCTTGCCACGGAGAGGTGAGCCGCCGACAGAAGCAGGTAGGCTTGTATGAGCCTCGTGCGGGTGTGAGCGGGCCGATTACGGTTCGCTATGCCACACAGGGCTTGATGGGACATCGGTACTTAGGAGCTAGTTCTGAACATTTCATTGAGACAAATACATCAATTCAACATTTTTACTAACTAATGAAAGTACAAAATAGCAGCAGTTGCAATATTAAGACATACTAGGGGCATACTCCAATATTCCATTTTTGGGCAAGGAAGGTATTAGAGCTCGTGGTGGCCTCCCAGCTCCAGACGGATTATCTAGATCCATTTCAATTAATTTATTATATTTATCAATCGCCCATCTGGCCGGTCACCCGGCCACCCTGGGCGATGTACAATTAAAATACAGTAAAACACAATAAAATATAATGATTAAAACAATATAAAAAATTCTTATTAAAAACCTAACCCACCCCATATTCCCGCCTGAACAGCCATGTTTTTAATGCACGGCGGAAGCTCATCACGGAGGGGGCATGGCGAAGGTCACTAGGGAGGGAGTTCCATAATGTGGGGGCCGCCACAGAGAAGGCCCTCTTCCTAGTCCCCACCAGTCTAGCTGCTCTGGCTGAAGGGATAAGGAGAAGGCCGTCCATGGCAGACCTTGTTGAGCGGCCTACTTGATGTTGCTGGAGGCGCTCCTTGAGATAAGCTGGGCCGGAGCCATGTAGGGTTTTAAAGGTCAAAACCAACACCTTGAATTCGGCTCGGCAAGCAACTGGTAGCCAGTGCAACTCATTAAGCACTGGCGTGATGTGATCACGCCGGCGGCTGCCCTTAATCAGGCGAGCCACCGCGTTCTGTACCAGCTGAAGCTTCCGGACCGTCTTCAAGGGTAACCCCACGTAGAGCGCATTACAGTAGTCTAGGCGAGAGGAGACCAAGGCATGAACCACTGATGGGAGCAGGTGATTAGGAAGGTAGGGGCGCAGCTGCCGTATCAGATGGAGTTGATACAGCGCCGCCCGGCTCACAGCTGCCACCTGAGCCTCCATGGACAGCTGGGAGTCTAGAATGACCCCCAAGCTGCGG
Organism: Shinisaurus crocodilurus; assembly: GCA_021292165.1. NCBI lineage: Eukaryota > Metazoa > Chordata > Lepidosauria > Squamata > Shinisauridae > Shinisaurus > Shinisaurus crocodilurus. The sequence continues at coordinate 46,860,953 of CM037877.1, forward strand.
ACCTGGTCCTTCAGGGGTAGATGTACCCCATTCAGCACCAGGTCAACATCCCCTAACCTTCCCTTGTCCCCCACCAGAAGTACCTCGGTCTTGTCGGGGTTCAGTTTCAGCATGTTCCTTCCCATCCAGCCAGCCACTGACTCCAGGCACTTGGACAGGGTCTCAACGGCCAACCTCGGTGAGGACTTAAAACAGAGGTAGAGCTGCGTATCATCCGCATATTGATGACAGCGCACCCCAAACCTCCTGATGATAGCTCCCAGCGGCTTGAGGTAGATGTTGAATAACATCAGGGAGAGGATGGAACCCTGCAGCACTCCACAAGTGAGCAGCCGAGGGTCCGAAGCCTCTTCCCCGAGAACTACCCTCTGATACCTTCCAGAGAGGAAGGACCGGAACCACTGCAATACAGTGCCTCCCAAGCCCAACCCCTTCAGACGGTCCAGGAGGATACCGTGGTCAACGGTATCAAAAGCCGCTGAGAGATCGAGGAGGACTAGAAAGGAGCATTTGCCCCTATCCAAAGCCCTCCTCATATCATCCACCAAGGCGACCAAGGCCGTCTCCGTCCCATGTCTAGACCTGAAGCCCGACTGGCACGGATCTAAATAATCGGCTTCATCCAAGTGTGCCTTCAACTGAGCACCCACCACCCACTCGATCACCTTGCCCAGAAATGGTAAATTGGAGACTGGGCGAAAGTTGTTTAAATCCTGGGGATCCAAGGAGGGCTTCTTTAGAAGCGGTCTTATTACTGCCTCCTTGAGGGCTGATGGCATCACTCCCTCCTCGAGGGAGGCATTCACCACCGCCTTGATCCCCTCACCCAGTCTCTCCCTACAGCTCATGATGAGCCAGGACGGGCAAGGGTCAAGCAAGCAGGTGGTCGGCCTCACAGATGAAAGCACCTTGTCCACTTCATCAGAAGGAAGAAGCCGAAACCGATCCCACAAAACCGGTCTGCCATTGGCCTCCTCCCGCTCACTCCCTGTGTCCACGACGTACGATATCCCACTCCTAATCCGATCGATTTTATCTGCGAAGTGCTTCGCTAAAGCCTCACAGGAGGCTTTTGACTGTTCCAGTGGGTCCGGAGCGACTGGACCGACCAGACTCCGGACCACTTGGAACAGCCTCCTGGGGCAGCACTCTGCAGACGCAATTGAGGCAGCATAGAAATTCTTTTTTGCTGCCTTCACCGCCACCCGGTAGGCTGAAGATACAGCTCTAACCCGTGTTCGATCGTCTTCGGAGCGGGAATTTCGCCATCGGCGCTCTAGCCTTCTCACCTCTTGTTTCAGAGCTCGCAGCGACAGAGTGAACCATGGCGCCGCGCGAGCTCTGTTTAGGCGAAGAGGGCGCTTCGGGGCAACTTGGTCTAATGCCCTGGTGATTGCAGCATTCCAGTCATCCACCAGGGTCTCGACCGAGCTACCGTTTGTGTGCTCCAATTCCTCAAGCGCGTTCAGGAATCCATCCGGATCCATAAGACGCCTGGGGCGGACCATCCTAATAGGTCCCTCACCCCTGCAGAGGGGTTGTGGCACCGAGAAATCCAACCCCACCAGATAGTGATCTGACCATGACAAGGGGGTGGTGGATATACCCCCGATTTCCAGATCATTTCCCCCCTCTCCAGAAACAAAAACCAAGTCCAGCGCATGACCGGCTACATGGGTAGGTCCAGTTAATACAGGGTGCAGCTCCCAGGAAGACATGGTCTCCATGAAGTCCCGAGGTGCCCCCGTGAGGGCAGCCCCCGAATGCACGTTGAAGTCCCCCAACACCAGTAGCCTGGGGGACAAGACACGCACATCAGAGACCACCTCCAGCACCTCGGCCAGGGAGTCTGTCGTGCAGCGGGGTGGACGGTACACGAGCAGAATCCCCAGACTGCCCTTTGGACCCAACCTCCAGTACATGCACTCAATAAACTTGGTCTCCCGGAGAGGGAGTCTGGTGAGGACCAAGGACTCCCGGTAGATAACAGCCACTCCCCCTCCCCGTCCCCCAACCCTTGGCTGCTGGGCATACGAGAAACCAGCCGGACACAAGGCCGCCAGAGTCGGAGCAGCGGCCTCGTCCAGCCAGGTTTCCGTAATACATGCCAGGTCCGCACCCTCATCCAGGATCATGTCATGGATTACAGATGTTTTTTGGGTAACGGACCTGGCATTACACTCTGGCTTCAGAACTGGTTATGGGATAGAAACAGCTTTGGTCGCCTTGGTAGATGACCTATGCCAGGAACTAGACAGGGGGAGTGTGTCCCTGTTGGTTTTGCTTGACCTCTCAGTGGCTTTCAATACATGGTATCCCTCTGGGCTGCCTCACTGGGATGGGACTTGGAGGCGCTGTTTTACAGTGGCTCCATTCCTTCCTGGAGGGGCGGATGCAGAAGGTGGTGCTGGGGAACATCTGTTCTACTCCCTGTTCATTGGCCTATGGAGTTCCTCAGGGTTCTGTTTTGTCCCCTGTGCTATTTAACATATACATGAAGCCATTGGGAGAGGTTGTCCGGAGTTTTGGGGTTAGGTGTCACCAGTATGCTGATGACACCCACCTCTATTTCTCCTTTCCATCCAATTCCAAGGAAGTTGTTGCTGTGCTAAACTGGTGCCTGTCGGCAGTAATGGACTGGATGAGTGCAAACCAATTGAAGCTTAATCCAGACAAGACAGAGGTGCTCCTGGTCAGTCGGAAGGCAGATCAAGGAATAGGGAATCAGCTGTGTTGGATGGGGTTACACTCCCCCTGAAGACACAAGTTCGCAGCTTGGGTGTACTTCTGGATTCAGCCCTGAGCCTGGATGCCCAGGTTTCAGCAGTGGCCAGGAGTGCATTTGCACAGTTAAAATTCATGCGCCAGCTGCGCCTGTTCCTGGAGATGTCTGATTTGGCCACAGTGACACATGCCTTAGTTACATCCCGTTTAGATTACTGTATTACGCTCTATGTGGGGCTGCCTCTGAAAAGTGTTCAGAAACTTCAGCTGCTTCAAAGAGCTGCTGCCAGTCTGCTCACTGGGCTGGCTACAGGGAGCACACAACTTCTCTGTTACAACAGCTTCACTGGCTCCCAGTCTGTTTCAGGGCACAATTCAAAGTGCTGGTTATGACCTGTAAAGCCCTATACAGCTCGGATCCAGGTTATCTGAAAGACCGTATTCTCCCCTATGAGCCTGCCTGTACTCTGAGATCTTCTGGGGAGGCCCTTCTCTTAGTTCCTCCATCATCTCAGGCATGCCTGGTGGGAACACGGCAGTGGGCCTTCTCAGTGGTTGCTCCAACACTTTGGAATTCCCTTCCCAGGGAGGCCAGAATGGTACCCTCCTTGGTATTTTTTCTAAGGCAGGCAAAAACTTTCTTGTCCTGGCAGGCCTTAGGGGAATAAATTTGGACCTATGAGAAAGCGATGGATTTGCACTGTTCCTATAGTTATTGTTGTTTTAACTTTGATATTTTATATAATTTTAATACTATTGCTGATTTAATTATATTTTTAACTTTTGTATTTTTTTTATTTATGTTTTAACTGTACAAATTTTAATGTTGTAAAGCCGCCTTGAGTCCCAATATTGGGGGAAAGGTAGGTTATAAATAAATACAGCAACAAAAACAACAATAATTTCCAGTATGGGTCTTTTTAAAAGATGAATGTCAAGGAGCTGACAAAAGGAATCAAGAAGTCAGGGAGGATGAGAGAGATTTAACTAATTTTGAAAAGATTGTTATGTCTAGAGATGGTTTAGAAGGGAACGTGTCTACAAGAGGTATAACAAGGATTTATACAGATTGATTCAAAAAGCAGAAGAACAAGATGACCATCTAAAGACAGTATGGGATAATGAATTTGAAGAGGTGACCTTGAAGGTGGGCTGGAATAGGATAGAAGGATTGTGAAAGTTATGTCAACTAGGATAAAGGAGAATTTCTATAAAATAATATGGAGATGGTACCTAACTCCAGTAAGATTAAATAGAATAGATAACAATTGCTCCGCACTTTGCTGGAGAGGGTGTCAGGAAATATGCTCATATGTGGTGGAGTTGTAAAAATGTTCTGGAATTTTGGCGAGAGGTTTTTACAGAAATATCGGAAATTATTGGTATTAATCTAGAGGTCTGCCCTAAACTTGCTTTGTTATCAATAACCTATAAAGTCACTTGTGCCCAAAATATGAAGGAATTAATTGTGAACTTGTTAATTGCGGCTAGGTTAATGATAGCGAGGAAATGGAAAGTACAACATGTTTTTCTAATAACTGAGTGTTATAAGGAAGTTTGGGATATAGCCCTAAATGATAAATTAACTTGCAGTATCAAATGCAAAAAGGGACAGTTAAAGAAGAAGAATTTTATGGATATATGGAATCAATTATTAGACTATGTATTAATAAAGGGGAAGGGGAGTATGCCTTGTCAGGATATGTTATATTTTTGGAATGTGGAATTTAATTGATTAAGGGGATGGTTGTATATTAGTTGGTCCCTAGGCGGGTGGGGGGTGCACCTTATGATTTATTTTAGTTGTATGTTTGTGTTTTATAGTTGTGTATGTAGTTTATAATAATTAAATAAAATTTATTTTTTAAAAAGGAGGCAGGGAACTAAAGGGATTTGTATCTTGAAAGGCAGGATATAAATAACTGTAGTAGTAGTAGTAAATATAAAAAAACCTGTTGAGCCTTGATACACAATTCAGAGTAGGGGTGGGTGATCCACCCCCCCCCCCATCTGACTCACGGTGTGCTCCGTGAGCCGGGCCGAAAGTGAGCACCAGCTGAGGTGCTCATTGGACTTCTGGGTTCCCAGTGCTATGAGAGTCCTTAAAAGCGGCCACATTTTGCGTAACTTGTGCAAATCGCAGCCATTTTTACTGTATCTTATGTAATTTTCTACATAAAAAACATAGCGCCGGGAACCCAGAAGTCGCTTCCCTGGCTCGACTCGCAAGAACTCAAGTCGAGCCAGGGAAGCAGGTAGGGCAAGCGTAGCTCAGGGCGTCGAGCCCAGCAAGTTCAACCAGACTTCCACCCCCCAACTGAGCTCTGCACACATCCCTAATTCAGAGCCAATGCTTGGAAGCAAAGCTCTTAATACAAATTTATGTTTTGTGAGGCACGAAGAAAACACTTTTATTGGGTGGCCTATGTAAATATTGGGTTGGATCCAGACAGTCTTCCTTAGAGTAGACCCACTGAAATTAATGAGATTTAATTTAGCCATGACTAACTTAAATCTTATATTTTCTGATGGGTCTACTGTAAAAATGACTAAGTCTGGATCCAATCCACTCTAAGGAAGTAAGGGCGCAATCCTATGCATGTTTAGACAGAAAAACAAATTACAATTCCCACCTTTCCCCAGCCAGCATGTCTGGCTGGGGAATGCTGGAGTTGTACGATGTTTTTTCTGTCTAAGCATGCATAGGATTGTACCCTAAGTAAATAATACAGATAGTCTAGTGAAGTAATCAGATAGGTACATTTCCTTGGAAGATACAGCATTGCCCTCTTCTCCACTGATGTCATGTCAGTGTTCCCATATCCATCGTGCAATACACTCATCCATCTCCTCCTCCTCAATCCACCTACTCACAACTGGGTTCACAGGAGAAAAGTACTAATTTTCATTTCTGGTGTGTTCACCAAATTTGAAGCCAAAGGTCTAGGCCCACTCATTTCCCCACCACAGTATAAAAATACTGAATAAATTATAATTTGAGTGGATTAAAAAAGCAAAGCACAACTAAGGAAGGAAAAATGACAACAGGAGGGGGGAGGGAAGGAAAGAAAAACATGACATCAGCCTACAAGTGACACACAGTTTGGTTTAACTAGAATGGAAATTATTGCCTTGTATTATGCGCCAAGTTTTTCTTTTCTTTTTTTTTTTACTGGTTTTAAGAAATGTGGTTTGTTGTTACAAATGCTAAGTATGGAATATTACATAAGCATTTTTTAAAATAGTATAACTAAAAGTGACCATATTAAATAAAACACACACACACACACACACATATATATATTTAAAGTCATTATTTTCTGTGACTGCAACTTTCTTCTTTTAGCTCACATTGGGATAAAAATGCAATGAACCACATTGTAAAAATCAGTATCTCTTGTTATTTCACGATGTGTAAGATAATTACACACCACTTTATTATTATTATTATAAACTCTTGAGTCAGATTATTTAGGTAGGCAATTAAAGCAATTTGTAGCTTGTCAAAGGTGTTGGATACTCCTCCCACCCCTTCAATCTGCCTATAATGTTTAAAAATGACCTGCTTTTTTCTCTTTTTCCCTCCAGGTGCTTTATTCCAAATATTTATGCAGCCCTTTTCACTGCTGCACTGGTACCACTAGTGTGCCTGGTGGTGGTATTCGTTGTATTCATCCATGCCTATCAAGTGACGCCCCAATGGAAAGCTTATGATGATGTATTCAGAGGAAGAACCAATGCAGCAGGTATGAAACATGGTACAATTCTAATCAAGCTAACCATTTATTTATTTAAAGCAGGGTTGGGCAACATCTGGAGTTGGATGGGCTGCATCGCCACTCCCTCCCATGGAACCTGCTGGGGGCTGCAGCCCACCCCAATTATTGAATTTACAAGATACATCTACCAGTGATCTCCTCCGGCTGTTTTAATACAACCCCTGAAGAAGGCCCCCAAATAAAACGGGGCTGAAATGCGTTGGCTTATCTTGGAATAAGACACTTATTTTTCCAGCATCCTGAGCCACGTTCTTTGTCACAACCCTGATTGAAAGAATTTTTACCCCGCTCTGCAGCTCAAAATGGCTCCCAGAGTGGTTTCCAATACAACAGCCCCTGCCCTCAGGCTCACAGTCTAAAAGACACAGAACGAAAGGAAAAGGGATTGGGAGGCAGGAGGAATAAAGAGAACTCAGGCACTAGTTCTGATTTACAAAATTCTTATAGGTGTCCTTTCTGGCAGCTGCTCCTTCCTGGCCGATGTATGGGACCAGGGTTGCCTCCCCCTTACTCTTATGTTTTTCCTGGGAGCCAGGTGTGCAGCCCCCCCCCCCGGGGGCTCTTGGTCCTCTGGCAGGTTTCCTCAATAACCAACCCCTCAACATAGATGGCCACTTTCTTCCTGGAAGGCATCCTGCTGTACTTTTAACAGCTTTGTGTTTCAGGTAGAAATTCAGCTGATGGAGTCTTTCTTGGTATGGAAGTATAGCATTGTGAAATGCTTCAACACCGCCCAGGGAGCTTCAGCTATTGGGTGGTATAGAAATAAAATAAAATAAATAAATAAATCTTTTGAATTGCTACCTATCACACAGTTGTGAAAAACACATCTCCTCTATCGGTAAAGCAGGCGGTAGGTCTATCTCCATCTGCAAAGAACACAATAGGTATATACGTTATCTGCCTGAGAACCTTCATGCCGTAATGTTTGCAGTTAGGGAGGCTTGAGGAATTCGACCTTTGTGAATTTCAATATGAACTGACCTGATCTGCACCTCCAGGACTAATGTGCTGATCAAGACTTAATTATCTACCAGCTTTTTCTTTTACTGAATGATCTGACACAAAAAACAAACAAACAAACCCGAAATGTGTTTTAAAAATCATATTTGGAGAGGAAAATAGATTTAAACATGTGCATTTTGAGAACAAATATATTTGCAAAGAGTATTGAACGACATATTTAAATGAAAATATTTGTGTGGATTAAAAAAGATTGATTGTGGATTAATGCAGAAATGAGATAGAAGGGACGTATGGCTGAACACGTGAAAGTGACACAGACCTAAAATAGACTGATTTGCTCATCCTTTTTTTGCAATATTGAAAAATGTGAAATGGTGGTACCAGAGTGGTATATCAGAACAACAGCTTCCATAGGTATTTTCCTCTTGTATCTGAGTGCCAGGTTTTGCCATTCCTTATGATGCTTGTGTTTGTAGCTATAAACAGACAGATAGTGTAGAGTTCCACCTGTACCAGAATCCAGGCGGAACCTACAGCTTCCAGTGGAAAACGAAACAATTCCAGTACAGGCCAGGCCCTGCTGCATCTCTGAAAGTTCCAGGGCCCCACCAGAAAGAAATGGAGGTGTTGGGAAGGGTGTGTATGTGTCTTTTCCCTGCCTTAGAGTTATTGGAGAATGCAAGATGGATCCCCAGGGAATGGAACTACATAGTTCTGCCCATCCTCAGCCAAAACATGTTTTATACATGGAGTTGGAGCACGTTGTTTACTTAGGCCCTAAATTTTAGGGCATAATTCATAAGGAATGTCTCTGTAGGCCCTACTGAAATAAACAGCTGCTGCAAAAGAATGCAGCAGTCCTATTGCACAGTTCCCATTCACTTCAGCGATGTTTGCAGAGGAGAAATTCTTGGCTGATTCTTCTCTTAGTAAGGCAATACATGCCCCATGGGCTGCATGCACGCCTCCTGCCTTTTATGCAGCCTGTACCGACCCTGTACTGCCAAATTTGCTGCTGAAATCTGGCAGCGCACCGGCAAAAAGAAAAAGCCAAATATTTCCTTTAAAACAAGGCCTGCATAGAGCATGCACGGCACCTTGTTTTAAAGTAAAATTGTGTTCCACTAGGGCTGTGAGTTTCTGTTCAAAACAAGAGTGTGACTTTCTGTTTAAAACAAGCCCCATGTTCCCCTGCCTGCCTTGTTTTAAAGGAAAAAATTGCCCTTTTTGGCACAGAATTTTAGTAGGAGATTTGGTGCAGCAGCAACAGCAATTTCAGTGGGGGCAGGCAGCTCCCGGTGGGTTCTGGTGGGAGATTGACCCCCAGACTGTTGGAGAATATGGTTAAAGGAGTCAGTCCTAAACTGATTAGGACAAAGCTGAGTTTCCTCCTTAAGCGCAGCCTGCTTTATTGAAACTGGTTTCACCACGTGACTTGCTAAACTCTGTCTCTTAAGGCTATTGAAAGGAATGGAATATCCACACAAGGTTTAAACTAAAGACATTTATCAGTTCTTACTTACAGATCACTCACATATATGCAGGATGCATATAGACAGATTAGTTTTAGAAGATCTCTGGCTGGAAGCCAGCTCTGACTTGCATCCTCCATGTTGGGAGAGGGAGAGAGAGCAACCTAACTTCCACAAAGAAGCAGGAAATAGATAGAGAGCAGCAGAACTCTGGTCAGAGAGGCTGGAAGTGGTTACATCACTTTGTTGGTTTTAAGTGGGCAATATTACTATTTCCAACACAGACCTCTGGAAGTTGCCCACCCCTTAACTAAGTGTTGGATCCAGACTTAGTCATACTTAGAATAGAAATCAATAGGACCTAAATTAGTCATGACTAACATGTCCTGTTGATTTCAGTGGATCTGTTCTAAGCATGACCAAATCTGGATCCAAACTTGAGACACTTCTTTTATCCTGGCATAAACCAAAGTCTTAAAATTACATACGACACTGCCTTAGAATGAGACCACTGATCCTTATATGTCAGGACTGTCTACTCTGACGGGCAGCAGTTCTCTGAGGTGTCAGCAGCGGTTTTTCCCTGCTTTGCTACTTAAGATGAACCTGAGACCGTGTTTGCAAAGCCTGTGCTTTCCTGCTGAATAATGGGCAAGGGAACTTATCACCAGAAGGCCAAAGGATTGAAAGCAAATTCAAAACACCCAACCAAAATTAATTAGGGCACAATCCTATGCCAGTTTAGAGAGAAAAATGGCCTACAACTCCTAGCCTGCCCCGGCCAGCTATGCTGGCTGGGGCATGCTGGGAGTTGTTGTAGGCCTTTTCTCTCTCTAAACTTGTATAGGATTGTGCCTTTATACGGTATATCTTATACAAAAAGCCTTAGCCTAGCATTAAGCAGTTTTCTGCTTATACCTGGCCGCAAACATTGCTTCCACATGAAATCCAAGCTTGTTCAGACCTCTAAGGGAAAAGGAGTCCCATCCACTAGGAATGCCTCTCTAGAGGGCCAGGCCAGTTTGATGTAACACATTTGGCTGCTGTTGGGAAAGGTTGTGTTGAGATGGATTAGAATTGGCTGTTTGAGTTGCATCTAGAAAGCAACAGGAAGCAAGTGCAGACTCTGGAACAGTGTGAGAGAGGATTTGCTCAATGCTGGGCAGGAGGGCAGACAGGCTGGCAGCATAGTTTGGTTAAGAATGCCTGTTGTGGCTGAATTCAACGGATATGTTTTCAGTTGCACCAGCTCTGTCTTCCCTTTTCAAAGTCCAAGTTAGGGTTGTCCACTTCTTTACTGCCCGTACCCCTGTGCCTTTAGCAGTAGCCTTGCAATTCTCATCTTTTAGGGCAGAGGATATAATCCTTACTATGAAAAGGAGGAGGAGAAAAACTATTGGATAGTTATTAGGAGCAGAAAGCTGAAAGACTTGTTCATCTGGCGGGGTCCCCTTACCCCAGAGGTGAGCAACTTGTGGCCCTCCAGATGTTTTGGCCTAAACTCCCATCAATCCTAGTCAGCATAGCCAATGGTGATGGAGCATGGAAGTTGTAGGTCAAAACATCTGGAGGGCCACAAGTTGGCTCATCCTATTGCAAGACTTAGTGTGGATTTCAGTGTATTTTCTACTTTTTACATTTTTACGGCAAGCCTGTGTGATAGATTAGGCTAGGAAATAGCTACATACAGACGGTCTTGCGATATGTTTTATAGCTCTCCAGGGCAGCACACATTAAGAAGCCATTCCTACTTTAGAGGAAAGGTTAAGCTCACTGTGAAGCAATATTGATGTGTGTATGTGAGAGAGACAAAGGGTGTAATCCTATGCATGTTTAGACAGAAAAAAGGTCCTACAACTCCCAGCATGCAGCCAGCCATATTGGCTGGGGGCCATGCTGGGAGTTGCACTCCTTTTTTCTGTCTAAACATGCATATAGGATTGCGCCCTAAATGGGAATACTGAAGGATCTGAGATTTGTGGGAAATGTCCCATACATTATTTCAAAATCTTGGTTCAGATATGTTTTAAACATTTTATCCACACATTTAAGGGTAGCATTTGCTCCACTCAGACAGATCTAAAGTCAGTGAGCAACTCTGCAAATGTATATTTAAAATGCCAGGGATCCTTTTACCATTATTTTTATTCATTTTATTGTGATCCTCTGCCAGCTTATTTCTGCGTGTGGGAAGAAGTCATGTTAGCGAATTTCCTGCTGGCGTAAGCCCTATAGACTTAAATCCTTTGTCTCATCAGAAAAAAAAGAAGTACAACATGGTCACAAGATGTACTTATTCCCTCCCCACCCCCAATGCTTCCTGGCTTATTTAATTCTAACCTCTGAGACAATTAGAGCGGAAAGGAAAGTTTAGATTATCATTTGTTTCTTTCAATTTCTGATAAAGGGTGCTTAGAATTGGGGTGGATTTTATGACAGGGAACTGCACTACTAAGACTGCAGTCCAAGGAGGCTTATTGAATTTAGAGGGCCTTACATGTGAGCAAATGTGCTTAGGATCCTGCTGCACACACCAGCCTTACACACCTGCAGCCTTCTGTTACCCCTTGAGACAGCATCTGATGAGGCAAGCTGGACTATTTATTTATTTATTTATTATATTTATGAATCGCCCATCTGGCCAGACATCCAGCCACTCTGAGCGATGTACAGTCCAATAAAATACAGGGGCAGGGACACACACACACACACACACACACACACACACACACACACACACAGAGTATAAAACACAATTAAAAACAGAACAAAACTTATCCTAACCCACCCCTTATTCCCGCCTGAAAAGCCACGTTTTTAATGCCCGGCGGAAGCTAATCAAGGAAGAGGGGCATGGCGGAGGTCACTGGGGAGAGAGTTCCATAGATTGGGGGCTGCCACAGAAAAGGCCCTCCTCCTAGTCCCCACCAGCCTGGTTTCTCTGGCTGATGGGACACGGAGAAGGCCATCTGTGGCGGATCTTGTTGAGCGGCCTACTTGATGTTGCTGGAGGCGCCCCTTGAGATATACTGGACCGGAGCCATACAGGGTTTTAAAGGTCAATGCCAACACCTTGAATTCGGCTCGGCAAACAACTGGTAGCCAGTGCAACTCTTTGAGCACTGGAGTGATGTGATCACGCTGGCGGCAGCCTTTAACCAGGCGAGCTGCTGCATTCTGTACCAGCTGCAACTTCCGAACCATCTTCCAGAGTAACCCCACATAGAGCGCATTACAGTAGTCCAGGCGAGAGGAGACCAAGGCATGAACCACTGAAAGGAGCAGATTATTAGGAAGGTAGGGGCGCAACTGCCGTATCAGATGGAGCTGATACAGCGCCACCCGGCTCACAGCTGACACCTGAGCTTCCATGGACAGCTGGGAGTCTAGAATGACTCCCAAGCTGCTGGACTTGGTCCTTCAGGGGTAGATGTACCCCATTCAGCACCAGGTCAACATCCCCTAACCTTCCCTTGTCTCCCACCAGAAGTACCTCGGTCTTGTTGGGGTTCAGTTTCAGCATGTTCCTTCCCATCCAGCCACCCACTGCCTCCAGGCACTTGGACAGGGTTTCAACAGCCAACCTTGGTGAGGACTTGAAGGAGAGGTAGAGCTGCGTGTCATCCGCATATTGATGACAGCACACCCCAAACCTCCTGATGATAGCTCCCAGCGGCTTCAGGTAGATGTTAAATAACATCGGGGAGAGGATGGAACCCTGCGGCACCCCACAAGTGAGTGGCTGAGGGTCCAAAGCCTCCTCCCCAAGAACTACCCTCTGGTACCTTCCAGAGAGGAAGGACCGGAACCACTGCAATACAGTGCCTCCCATGCCCAACCCCTCCAGGCGGTCCAGGAGGATACTGTGGTCAACGGTATCAAAAGCCGCTGAGAGATCGAGGAGGACTAGAAAAGAGCATTCACCCCTATCCAAAGCCCTCCTCATATCATCCACCAAGGCGACCAAGGCCGTTTCTGTCCCACGTCCAGGCCTGAAGCCCGACTGGCATGGATCTAAATAATCAGCTGCCTTTATCACCTATTTTTGGCAAAGGGGGCTGTAGCTCAGTGGTAGAGCACGTGCTTTGCATGCAGAAGTTTCCAGGTTCAGTCCCCGGCATCTCCAAGGAGAGCTGAACAATTCCTGTCCAAAGCCCTGGAAGAGCCGCTGCCACTAAGTGTTGACAATACTGGGTTAGATAGACCAATGGTCTGACTCAGTATAAGGCAGCTTCCCGTGTTCCTGTCTTCTAGTCCATCTGTGGTAGCTAACATGGGGGAATACTAAGCCTGTCACAGATGGACCGTAGTTTAAAATGCACATGTAAACTCAAGGAAGTTATGTGATATAGTTCTAGTAGGTGGTCTCTGGTGCTTTTTAAAAATTTTACAGAACAACAGTCAGGCATGGTTCTAAAGCTACAAAGTGATAAAACTGGTCATGTGAATGGCATCAATAAACTTTTGTAAGGGGGCGTGGGCTGTTTAGCATGGGCAACATGCTTGAGCCACCTGGAGCTATTTTCACTGCAAGCACCTATGGCAGGACATCTGCTCCCCTATTTTTGCATGCTGTGACAGATTACATGGGTTGATCTGTGGCCAGATAGTCACCTAGTGGATAGTCTTACTTTGCAGCAAAGAATTGGACTAGATATTCATGTGCAATTAAAAATGGTGGGTTGTATCCAGTGTTAGCCCTGCTTAGAGTGGATCCATTGAAATGAATGCAACTTAACTTAGACAACCCACTGACTGTAATCCTGTATTGTATAATGACTGACCTTGCAAAACAACAGCAACAAAAGAGCCTAATGCAAAAGGAATTTAGAGAAGTAAGGGATAAATTATTTTGCTGAGAAAGAACATGTCAGGAGAGATATCAATAGGAACAATGACTTCAAACAGAAATAGGCGAACCTTTTGGTAGCGATGTATAGAAATATCTTCGAGGAATTGGGCTTTCCCCAAGGATAGTATTAGAAAATGGGAGACTCTGGCAACAATCCAATTCTAGAGGTAAGTGCACGTAAGCCCATTGAAATAAATGCACTTTGGCATACTTTGGATATTGGATTGTGACCTCTTGTGTTTATAAGAAAGTGAGAGCTGCCTTTTAAGGTAGAAAGGCTAGGTTATACGGTAGTTATAAAAGGCTAGTCTTTTTTATTTTATTTGGTTTCAAATTAGATGTTAGGGGTTCAGCAAATGTTTCATAGATTTCACAACTACCACAAAATAAAGGCTGTCTATGCTAAACTCCGTAACTAGTGTGAGGAGGATGTTCCAAAATTAACAGGCCTCCTGTCCTGGATGAATTATGAAGAACGCAGAAACTCCACTAGTTTGGTTTCTCCCATTATACTGTTGATTGTATGTGGTGATTTTGTATGTGGTGATTCAAATTCACATCATGTTCTCTTTTCATTATATCATAAGTGGAGTAATGCCAGGGAGGAATATGTGTTCCAATACCTTTCTAATTCTACAGGAGAAAGCTGCTCAGATATATTGTGCTACAACTAGGGACGTACAAGAATTTCGTTTCAGTTCACAAATCACCTGGACTTGTCCCATTCGCAACCCCAAACATGAACAGGAGTGCATTAAAAAAACAAAAAAAAAAAAACAGTTGCACATTCTCAAACTTGTGGTTGCATTCAAAAAATGCACATTTTTTTGGAAAAATGCACACTTTAAAATGCACATATTTTATTTAAAAACTCAGCATTTTCACACTTTAGTCAATGGGGGAAGTGCACACTTTTGAAAAATGCACACAGAAATGTGTACTTTTCCCATTTGAAATGCGCACTTTCCGCATATGAATGAACTCAAAAACAGGCCTCAAACAAAAATGGGAGTGAGCTGAATCGAGCTTTGAAGTGAAGTTTGGAGAATTTCAGTGAGCTTGAACATCCTGGTTCTTCTTTCTGATTGACAACTGCTTTACCCTATCCCATTTAATATCAAAATATACAGCCAAGGGCGGGCGGCTTTACACCGCTTTTATTGATCTGAGTGCTGCCTTCGACTCTATAAATAGAAGCTTGCTTTGGGAGAAATTGGCCAGTACAAATGTTGATGGCAGACTTCTCTTTCTAATAAAAGCCTTGTACTCAGATACCTCCTTGAAGGTCAGAACAGGATGAGTCAAGCGAAATCCCTACAGATAAAGGTGTCCGTCAAGGCTGTATCCTGGCCCCATTTCTTTTTAATTTTTATATTAATGACTTAGTTGCTGCACTTTGTTGCAATGATTTTCATATGCCTAAGGTATTGGAATACTCGGTGAATGTTTTATTATATGCGGACGACATGATTCTTCTCTCCACTTCTCAGGTGGGTTACTGGGTTTGCGTAGGCTACTAGGAAATTTAGCTCCTATTGCAGGGATAACGATTTTACGATAAATAACTCGAAATCTAAAATCCTTGTCTTCGGAAAAACAAAGAAATGCCATAGGTGGTTATTGGACGACAGGGTAGTTGAACAGGTAGATTCTTATGTATACCTTGGTCTGGTTTTTTCAGAAATAAGTGCCACTGTGTTATGGGGCATATTCCTAGGAAAGTGTATACAGGATTGCAGCATTCATTCATTTTATCTGGAGAGAAGCTAATTTTTGAAGCTTTCCTTCAGTTCTGTTGGGCCTATAAATTTTCCTTCTTTACATATAAAAGTGAAACTCCCCAGGATTCCATACAGTGGGTGAGATTCTGAGCTGGAAATCAAATTCTAAGATTGCTGTGTTATCACAGCTAAGCAAATGTTCTCCATGGGCTAGCCATATTCATTCTCTCATCATGAAAATCCCAGGAAATAGAGAGTATGTTTAGTGATTCCTGGAATACAAACATGTTAAGCTTATGAAACCATATTGTCGCAATTAACTGGAAGGTTTGAGTTGATTCAGATTGTTTTCTAAACCACTTTGTATGCCTTTGCTGCAAAGTGCTTTGTTTGCCAAGAGTTTAAAAAATATTTTTACAGGAGCCAAATGGAACAGTAGTGGAAATAAAAAATTCAAACAAACAGCTTGAACCTATGGCTTAGCTTAAACTGCAGAACCACAAATGGTGATATCTGCCACTGCAAAAACATCTTTCTCTGCCCCATCTGCTTCCTGTTTCCCATATTTTCCAGAAGGGCAAATGTGACGGGTGGGGAAAGGATTAAGCATCCCTCCCCTGCTCTTTATTAGCTCAAACTTGCCCTCTTCCTTTGCTGCTTTGCAACAAAGCTGGACTTTTTAAAATATACAATCGTGTGTGAAGTTTGGTCAAGGCTAGTCGCTTGCAGCACACAATGTTTTCCTGCGTAGCCCTGTCAGGAGAACCTACATAAGCTTGATCCTGTGAGCTCTGGACATTAAGCATGATTATATGATTCAATGTTGTCGGTCTGAAATTCCTAGGGTTTTGGTTTGTTTGCATAAATATTACTGACAAAAGAACAACAGAACATGATAAGTTCATCTAAATTTTTATGCCTGAACCCTGAGGGTCACTTCCCATGCTCCGATTTTCAGTAATATAAGTATGTCGTTCCCAGGAATAAAATAATATTCATAGCGTAGGGATGATTTATATACATGTTTACTCTCAAGTTAGAAAGGAGTATGCTGAGTCATAGAAAGTAGCAATATAAATTGACTAATACATGACAAGCTTTGATGAAGTAGAATTATGTGTGTGATTTGTTTTGAGTTGCCAGCAGTTCATTAGCTGTTTTAATATATCTCTGCAAATGTGCACACCCAGTTCTCCATTTAAGCCAATCATCATTATTTTTTTATAATCTTGTTGGGTTTGTTCATGAACATCTGGGATTGATACCAAGTATAATTATGACTCAGATACCATGTTTGCTAATCAATCCTGAAATTATAAAAAGGTCTAAACATTAGAAAATCGATTTGCCAAAACAACTACCCTTGCCTACTTATTTGACTACAGTATTATGTATTCCATTTCTCAAAGGGGAGCTGGAGTTTAAGGTTACCCTGATTTTAAGGCAGATGCTGAATGATTGATATCATGCGGCCTGAGTAAGGATCTATTGGGACATTCCAAAAACATGTTCGTTTTTGGACTAGATATGATTTTAAGTTGACAGGACTTCATAAGGGTTTATTTGTAGTCACCACAGTAGTGTAGTATCAAACTGTTTTTTTGTGTGTGTTTTTTTTGAAATTTTTTTAATTGAATTTTCCAAAACAACATTTGGCTTCTGCCTCATTGTCTGACAAACATTACCAATCCTTATCCAATATATAAGTTTCTTCTATTTTCACATAATGAATTTCTATCACCTTACCCATATTCAGAAATCAAAACCAAAAGTTATTAAGTCACTTTCCCTCCTCCCCAAGAAGTCCACCAGAGGTTTCCAGTCTTTCTTGAAGTTAAAAATTTTTCTCTAATTAAGCAAGTCAATTTTGCCATCTCTGCTAAGGAACATTTTATCATGTTTGGTGGACATGTAAAAAAGTGAAAACATATTGGGTACAAATACACACATGGATACAAAAGATTTTAAAAGTGAATATTAAACTGAAACCAGAAATGTTTTTATTGGGTATAATGGACTTGCAACTTGAGAAAGCCTATGGAACATTATTACAATATATGATGACGGCAGCAAGAATAATCTATGCTCAAAAATGGAAAGAAGCAACTATACCAACTATAGAAGACTGGCTGTGTAGTATCAAACTGTTGACAAGAATGAATGGGAAGGTTTGGCGGCTGGATGGGAGGGTTGTAGTTGTTGTTTGCTTATACCATTTGTTGTCCCCTCCAGGTTAATGAGTAGAAGATGGATTATAGGATAGTCTAATAGCATACATTTGCTGTCAAATACCAGTTTATAACAGTTATTTATAATAGTTTTTGTTTACTAGTGGCATTGGTCACCATGCCAGTTCCTCTACTATAGATTGTTTGTACTTCATCAAACTTTTTACTTTTTACTTTTACTTTTTAAGATTTTAGTAGGGAAAGCAGTCTTGCAGACATGGCCAGAACCCAAAGAAGTGATTAGGACAAACCACATGATTATTCCACAAGAGCTGGCCCCTAAATTTCTAGCCAATTCATTCGTGGCACACACTGAATGGCAATTGTTATAAAGATTTAAACACATCTGGGCAGTCTCTGCCAACATGGTTCCCTCCAGATGTTTTGGGCTACAATTCCCATCATCCCCAACCAGCATGGCCAATGGCCAGCAGTGTTGGGAGTTGTAGTCTTAACAACCTGGAGGGCAGCAGGGTGGGAATAATAATAAATAATAAAATAATAAAATTTTATTTCTTACCCGCCTCTCCACTGAGATCGAGGTGGGGAACAACCATAAATATAAAATACATAACTAGTTAAAAACATAGTAAATATTATTAAAATATTCTTAAAAACCTTTAAAAGTATCCTAAAAACTCTTAAAATTCCACTGGGTAGGCCTGTCGGAAGAGGTCAGTCTTTATGGCCTTTTTAAAAGCCAAGAGACTAGTTGACGAGTCTCCTCCGACAGGCCATTCCACAGTCTGGAAGCAACAGAAGAGAAGGTCCTCTGGGTAGTACCCGCCAGCCTAGTCTTGGCTGACTGGAGTAAATTCCTCCCAGAGGACCTAAGTGTGCGGGGTGGATTGTACGGGAGAAGGCGATCCTGCAGGTAACCCGGACCCAAACCATGTAGGGCTTTAAATGTAATAACCAACACTTTATACTTCGCCTGGAAACTGATTGGCAGCCAGTGTAATGCTTTTAAAGCTGGTGTAATATGGGCACCTCTAGATGTACCGGTGACCAATCTGGCTGCCATATTTTGCACCAATTGAAGTTTCCGAACTAGGTACAAAGGTAACCCGGGGGGGAGGAGCCTTCGCCGGCTATGGAGCAGTAGCTTTTCTGCCGAGCTCCTGGAATGATTTGAAAACATCTGCAAAATACACAGGAAAGACAAATCGTGAGTTTAAACTCCTTTGCTGTTTGCTTTCTGGAAGGTATGCAGATGTAGAGCTAATAAAGAAATAAAAAGAATAGCTTTCTTTTGATGTGCTTTGCCCTGGATTGTTTATGAGCTCCAGACGGGTGAAAAAGTCCCTACCCCCTCTTTGGAAACGCGATCGGGCGCATCCCTCGGATAACAGTTTGAAAAGGCTAATTAGGATCCTTGACACGAAAGATACTGAATTTTCTTATCAATTTGAGCAACTGGGTCCTGATAAGAAGCTACGAGGTAGTGAAAGTTCCGAGACAGAGAGGGGGAAGGGCGGAAAAATGGCGGACTCAGCTGGCAAATTCCCTGCTGGTGCCAAGCCAAAGACAATATCTCCAGCTAAGCTTAAAGGGGCAGCACCAGATTGGGAGAAAATTTTATTACAGTTTCAAAGCTCTATGGAAGCAGGCCAGCAGAAACATACAGAAGCAATTGAGAAATTTCAAAAACTGCATCAAGAGGATATGAAGCACATGAGAGAGACCATAGATCATTTGGGGGTTCAAGTTAAAGAGCTGCAAGTTAGAGTGGATAAGGTGGAAAAACTCCAGGTGAAGGATGAAAAAAGTTTTGAAAAGTATGAAATGAAATTTAATGAGATGGAAATACAGATGATCAACATGCAAGACAGGCAACGTCGTTCCAACATTCGGATCAGAGGCTTCCCCATGGAGATGGGGGAGACTGGATATAAGTTAAGAGGCAGTATTTTGGAATGGATGAATGAAGCTGTCTCTGGAGAAACAATTCTTTGGGATGATATGGACATTGAGATTGTGCATAGAGTGGGAGCATTAAGGCGTGGTATGACATCCAGATATGTTGTACTGAAATTTGCAAATTTATACAAGAAGGATGTCTTCATGAAAGCGATCAGAAAGAAAGGTCAAGTAGCTTTTAAGGGGGCTACTTTGCAAATCTACAATGATCTTTGTCAGCAAACAATTAAGTGGAGGCGAAGTGTTAAACCGTGTACAGCAGTCTTGATCAGAAAGGGATTACAATACAATTGGGGTTATCCAGTCTTTCTTACTTTTGTGTGGAACAGTAAGAGATACAAGATCTCATCATGTGATCAAGGCATGGGCCTGCTGGGAGAGTTGGGGCTTCATGATGATGCGGAGGGTCCAGAATTGATGGGTCAACTGGAAGAAGAAGGAGCCAGCGGAGGAATTGTATAAGAGGTCGTTTCAACACGAGAAGAAAAAAGAAATAGAAAATGTTTTATAAAGAAGTTATCCGGGAGGGAATGAGGGGCTACTGTTCGGGCTGGTGATGGGTCCTTCCCCCCCCCCCGGGATAGGTGGGTAGGTTTAGGGTGGGGCAAGTTGCCCTGGCTTAGCAGGGGGGATAGTTTAGATGAATGTGGGGGTGGGTTATGGGGTATGTTATTGTGTATTATTTTCACTTTTGGGGACCAAAAAAGAAAAAATGATGTTAATAGATGGATTATAAGTTAAGAATTTCAACTTTAAATGTTAAGGGGCTAGGTTCAGTTACTAAGAGGAGGCGAATAGAAGCACTTCTTAAGAAGGATAAGGCAGATATTATATTCTTGCAAGAAACGCACCAGGCAAGGAAAGGAGTCAATGAATTGAAATTGAGGTGGTCTAGAATATATGAGATAGCATGTGGATCATCTAAATCACGAGGAGTAGCAATTATAATTTCAAAGAATTGTGGTTTTAATGTTTTAAAGGTGAAAAAGGATGATACAGGTAGATATATTATAATGTATGGGACCTTGGGAGGGGAAGAATCTGTTATTGTTAATGTTTATGCTCCCAATCAAAATCAAGTACTTGAAGGGTTGTTGTCACACAGAGGAGGGCCAGGATCTCTTCTCGATCATCATCCCAGTTTGCAGGGCACGGAATAATGGGCTCAAGTGACAGGAACCCAGATTCCACCTAAACATCAGAAAAAATTTCCTGACTGTCAGAGCAATAAGACAATGGAACCAACTCCCTAGGGAGGTGGTGGGCTCTCCCACTCTGGAGGCATTCAAGGTGCAGCTGGACAGCCATCTGTCGGGGATGCTTTGACCTGGATTCCTGCGTTGAGCAGGGGGTTGGACTCGATGGCCTGGTAGGCCCCTTCCAACTCTACTTTTCTATGATTCTATGATTCTATGTGTTTAAAGAAATGGGTAATTTTCAAAATCAAAGGGTTATTATGGCTGGGGACTTTAACATGGTATTGGATAGAAGAAAAGACAAATCCAATCCGACGAGAGAAGATCAGAGAAATAATCTAACGATCTTGAATAAGTTAATTAGTAAGGAAGGGTTGCTAGATGTTTGGAGAGGGGTCAAGGGGAATGAGGAAAGATATACATTTTACTCATCAGCAAATAAGAATTATTCGAGGATAGATTTTATTTTTGTGTCCAGGACACTGTTTTCAAGGGTCCTGGGCACAGAGATAGGAGTGATAAAAGTTACAGATCATGCTTTGGTTAACATGGATTTGAAGATATATAAGGATTATAGAGAAGCGAAAAGATGGAGATTGAACTGTAATATTTTTTGTTTTAAACATTTAACAGAAAAAATAGAGAAGGAATTGAGGGAAATTTGGGAATTTAATCAAACAGAAGAATGTACTGAAGCGATAATATGGGATACAATGAAGAGTGTAATGAGAGGAATAGGATTGAGAGAGGCAATAAATTTGAGGAAACAACAAGAAGTTTTTTATCAAAAGCTAGAGGGGGAGATTAGGGATTTGGAAAAGAAGTATTTAGAGAAGAGGGATAAAAAGATTTTTGCAGAATTACAGGGTAAAAGGAAAGAATTGGGGAATAAAGAACTGGATAGGGTACAAAGGAATTTGATTTATACAAAAAGGGAGTATTTTGAGAATAGTAATAAATTCTAAAATGTTGGCTAGATTAGCACAAAAAAAAAGAAAAAAGCTTAGTGGGGGTGATTAAAGATAAGAGGGGTAAAGAATATAATCTAGTAAAGGATAAATTGAAAATTTTTCATGAATATTATACGGAGTTATATAAGGCAGGAAAATGGTCGGAAGCTGAGAGTAGAAAATATATCGAGAAAAATTTAAAAATAAGAATCCAGGATGAAGATAGAGAGAAAATGGAGCAACCATTCACAGAAATTGAAATAGAAAGTGCTATAAATAAATTAAAACAGGGGAAAACGCCAGGACTGGATGGTCTGGGGGCGGAATATTATAAAGTCTTTAAAAAAATGTTAGTTCCAAAGTTAAAACGGTTGTTTAATGATATTTTACAGGGGGGAGAGATCCCCCCGTCATGGAAACAGTCCTTGACTATTTTAATCCCGAAACCAAGGAAGGATTTAGCAGAACCAGGTTCTTATAGACCAATATCATTAATTAATCAAGATGCTAAACTATTGACAGCAATTTTAGCTAGAAGAATGAATAGTTTTCTAAATAAGTATATAGGGATAGATCAATGTGGTTTCATTCAAGGAAGACAAATGGCAGATTTAACAAGAAGGGTTCTGAATCATCAGGCGATCACTCGTGACCGAGTAAGATTGTCTTCCGGGATAAAAGGAGGAAATTCTAAAGAAGATTGTGTAGACTCTAGCGATGGGTCCGTAAGTGACTGTGGAGGCCAATTCTAGATCCACACAGCTTCCCACAGTGAGGACACAGGTTACCAGATAGAAGATGGTCCTGTAAAGGATTCATTTGACGTGCTTTTCGCTTAGCACGTTTCTCCCTTTCACCTTGCACTCGGGCTTCTTCAAAGTCCATGGAACCTTTGTGAAAGGCCAACCTCCATTTAGATCGTTCATGGGCCAGAGCTTCCCAGTTTTCGATGTTTATATTGCATTTTTTTAGATTAGCCTTATGAACATCTTTAAACCTCTTATATTGACC
This sequence comes from Shinisaurus crocodilurus, assembly GCA_021292165.1. Classification (NCBI taxonomy): domain Eukaryota; kingdom Metazoa; phylum Chordata; class Lepidosauria; order Squamata; family Shinisauridae; genus Shinisaurus; species Shinisaurus crocodilurus. The sequence continues at coordinate 46,883,772 of CM037877.1, forward strand.
ACCGATATTCCGCTTTCCATCCTTGAGTTGGGAGTAAAGTAACTGCTTTGGGAGGCGGCAGTCAGGCATTCGAACAACATGACCGGTCCACTGAAGTTGGCGTTGAAGGATCATTTTTTCAATGCTAGTAGTCTTTGCTTCTTCCAGTACACTGACATTTGTTCGCCTATCTTCCCAAGTAATTTGCAGGATTTTCCGGAGGCAACGTTGATGAAACCTTTCAAGGAGGTGGAAGTGACGTTTATAGATAGTCCATGTTTCGCAGGCATACAATAAAGTTGGTAATACAATGGCTTCATAAACCAGTGTTTTGGTCTTCTTACAAATATCCCGATCCTCGAACACTCTATGTTTCATTCGAGAAAATGCGGCACTTGCGGAGCTCAGACGATGCTGGATTTCACTGTCGATGTTAGCTGTAACAGAAAGATAGCTGCCAAGATAGAGAAAATGATCGACATTTTCCAGTATTGTCCCGCCAAGCTGGATAGATGGCATCACCAAAGGGTTGGCTTGCACTTGCTGATGAAGCACTTTGGTTTTTTTGATGTTAAGTGAGAGACCAAGTTTTTCGTATGCTTCTGCAAAAGCATTTAGGATAGTTTGGAGATCGTCCTCTGAATGTGCGGAGACCACATTATCATCAGCATACTGAAGTTCCACAACGGAGGTTGTAATTACCTTACTTTTTGCTTTCAGCCTGCTGAGATTAAAAGCTTTCCATCTGTTCGATATATAATTCCCACACCGGTGGGAAGTTTCCCCTTGACAAGATGTAAAACCATGGCGATGAAAATGGCAAATAATGTTGGGACGATAACACATCCCTGTTTAACACCTGATCCCACTTTAAATGGAGCACCATGAGAGCCGTTGTTGTCCAAAACCGTTGCCGTCATGTTGTCATGGAGAAGTCGCAAGATATTCACAAATTTATTGGGGCATCCAATTTTCATAAGGATAGTCCAGAGAGCTGTACGGTCTACAGTATCAAAGGCCTTAGCCAGATCGATAAATGCCATATAAAGGGGTTGATTTTGCTCCCGGCATTTTTCTTGGAGCTGACGTGCAGTAAAAATCATGTCTACTGTCCCTCTAGAGGGGCGGAAACCATATTGAGTTTCAGGGAGGATCTCTTCTGAAATAGATAGAAGACGGTTTGCGAGAATCCTAGCAATATTTTACCTGCGGTTGCTAAGAGAGAAATGCCCCGATAGTTTCCACAGTCTGTTCTATCACCCTTCTTAAAGAGGGTGATAATTATGGCATCCCTGAAGTCTTCTGGGATCTCTTCTCTTATCCAGATTTTTTCGATGAGTTTATGAAGATGTTGTACAAGTTCGGGGCCCCCTTCTTTAAAGATTTCAGCAGGAATCCCATCTGGTCCACTAGCTTTGTTGTTCTTCATTTGATTAATGGCTTTTTTTACTTCATCCAAAGTGGGGAGTATTGCAAGTTCCTCTTTAATTTGTTTTTGCGGGATTTGCGAAAAAATCTCATTATCCACCTTAGATTTACGATTTAAAAGGTCATAATAATGCTCTTTCCAACGCAGTGCAATAGACTCTTTGTCTTTTAAGACTTTGGTGCCATCTTTTGATTGTAAAGGGTTTGTACCATAGGTTTTTGGTCCATAAATGGCCCTTGTGGCCTTAAAAAAGCCCCGTGCATCATGAGATTCTGCAAGTTGTTGAATTTCTTCAGCTTTCTTTTTCCACCAAGCGTTCTTAAGTTCTCTTGTTCTTCTTTGGACCTCAGCCTTTGCGCTAGCGTAGGTTTTTTTTCTTGGCAGCGCAGTTAATATCATTTTGCCATATTTGGAAGGCTTTCCTTTTTTGGTCAATTATATATTTAATCTCATTGTCATTTTCATCAAACCAATCCTGATGTTTCTTAGTTTCATATCCAATAGTTTGTTCACAAGCTGCAGTAATGGAGGTTTTCAGCTTAGACCAATGGTCCTCAATGTTGTCAGGAGGTTCCCTAGGTAGATGTTCCTTAAGAAGTGATTGAAGACGAGTTTGCTTAATAGGATCTTGAAGGACTTGGATGTTCATTTTACGCCTTGGTTTCCTTCCTTGAAGCCTACGTTGGGGAGCAATGTTGATAACCATTGTGGACCGGATTAGTCGGTGGTCTGTCCAGCAGTCGTCGGCACTCACCATGGCCCTAGTAAGAAGTACATCGCGGCGATCTCTAACACGGACAATTACATAATCCAGAAGATGCCAGTGCTTTGACCGTGGGTGCTGCCACGATGTTTTAAACTTATTCTTTTGTTGAAAGAGCGTGTTTGTGATAGTGAGATTATGCTCTGCACATATAGACAAAAGTAAGAGTCCGTTCGGGTTGCTATTACCTACTCCGTCTTTTCCAATAGTTTCTGGCCATAAATCAAAGTCACGCCCGACTCTTGCGTTAAAATCGCCCAGGAGGATAATTTTATCCTCCTTAGGTATCTCTGACAGGAGAGTGTCCAACTGGCTGTAAAAACTTTCCTTGATGTCATCATCAGCATCTAATGTTGGTGCATAAGCGCTCAAAATAGTTACCTGTTGGTTATTGGCGAGCTTTAATCGAAGAGTTATCAGGCGTTCGTTAATGCCAGTAGGAACTTCTGACAAGGAGTTCACTAGTTCATTTTTGATGGCAAAGCCTACACCATGTATTCGTCGGTCCTGCTCAGGTAGTCCTTTCCAGAAGAAGGTATAACCTCCTTTTTCTTCTTTCAGCTGTCCCTCTCCTGCCCTTCGAGTTTCTTGAAGTGCTGCTATGTCAATTTTAAACCGTCTCAGCTCCCTTGCAATAATAGCAGTCCTACGCTCAGGGCGTTCACTATCTATGTTATCCAGCAATGTCCGTATATTCCATGTTCCAAAGTTCAAATGTCTTTTTCGACCGCTAAAATGGTGACCCCACTGGACGCGGTAATCCAGTCAGGGGAGAAAGAGGTAGACTATGTTTAGGGCACCTTTTCTAGCCCCCTCCCCATACGGGGTGAGCAGAGTGGATCCTAAATAGGGCTGCTCAGTCATGGATACAGCTGCCGAGCTGCTCGACTACCTCGTTCCTTGAACAGGGCGACTGAGTCTGCATCCACCGCCCATGTGCTGGTCCATGACTAGGGGCTTCCAGATTCACAGTCCTGCCCCCGTTGCCATTCGCCAGTCGCCATGGGACTTTTTTTTTGTTTCTTTGGGTTGGGTTGGGTTGGGTTGGATGGGTTGGGTTGGAAGACGCCTGTGCGTGAAACTGTTTTATGTGGGGAGATCGGTGCACAACGAATCACCACACAAACTTGACAGAGTATGGCAGAGATCCAATGGCACGGTTACCCTGACGATTGGAAAACCATTCTCTGCTGCAGCCTTCATCCGCCTTCACAGCCGTTGTAATTTAGGTTTAATTATCTTCCGCCTGTTCTGCCGTTGAGGACTTTATGTTTTGGATCGTTCTTTGTCTGGTTCCTCTCCCCGGACCTTACCGCCATGGGTGACCCTACTGGGAGTACATAGCTCCCGACGGCATTGCTCACAGGATTCATCGGAACACGCAAGCCCACTCACCACTTCAAGGTGACGATCCGGCGAGGGGGGGTTCTGAATATAATTTATTTAATAAAGAAAAATAATTTGAAAGCGGGGGTTCTTGCATTGGATATTTTTAAAGCCTTTGATTGTGTGGAATGGCCTGCATTAAAGATGTTAATAAAAACTATGGGGTTTGGAGAAAAATTTATAGGTATTACTAACCAATTATATACTCATAATGTCACGTCGGTAATTGTAAATGATGGAATAACAGAAACTATTAGCCTAGGCCGGGGAACTAGACAGGGTTGTCCCCTTTCCCCAGTATTATTTGTGTTAGTTATGGAATTGTTAGCGAATTCGATAAGACAGGAGAAGAAATTACTGGGGATAGGAATAGAGACCAAATGTAAGATAAACCTTTTTGCAGATGATATCTTGTTAACATTAGAAAGGCCTATAGAAAATTGGGATTGGATAGAGAAACATTTAGATGAATTTATAGAAGTAACAGGGTTAAAAATTAATTGGGATAAATCGGAGATAATGACATTTAATTATAGTAAAGTGGAGGAAAGGGGATTTAAACAAAGGAAAGTGGATATAAGATAAAAAACATAATTAAATATTTAGGTATTGATATATTAAAAGATATGGATAAAATAGGGGAATGTAATTTTAAAAAACTAAAAGATGAAGTTAAAAATCAAATAGAGGATTATAAAAAATTGGGATTATCGTGGTTTGGTAGGATAGCTTTGATTAAAATGAAGATTTTACCGAAGTTTAATTTTTTATTTAGAATGATACCATATAAGATATCAGAGAAAGAAATCAAAGAGTGGCAAGTAATGTTAAATAGCTATTGTAATGGGGGGAAAAAATCAAGGATTACTAAGAATAGATGGTATAAAGCTCAAAAAATAGGGGGACTTGGTCTCCCTAATTTAAAATGGTATTATATAGCTAATCAACTTAGATATATTATGGATATTATTGTTAGAAAAGATTTTATGTGGTGGGAAATAGAAGCATTTGAATTGGGTAATAGGGTGGATAAATTCTTATTTACAAAACAAGGACATATTTTGACAAAAAGATTAGAAAATCCCTTTTTAAAAAATATGTTAGAAATTTGGGGTAGAAATTGGGGAGGTTAGGGGATGTTGACCTGGTGCTGAATGGGGTACATCTACCCCTGAAGGACCAGGTCCGCAGCTTGGGGGTCATTCTTGACTCCCAGCTGTCCATGGAGGCTCAGGTGGCAGCTGTGAGCCGGGCAGCGCTGTATCAACTCCATCTGATACGGCAGCTGCGCCCCTACCTTCCTAATCACCTGCTCCCATCAGTGGTTCATGCCTTGATCTCCTCTCGCCTAGACTACTGTAATGCGCTCTACGTGGGGTTACCCTTGAAGACGGTTCGGAAGCTGCAGCTGGTACAGAACGCGGCGGCTCGCCTGGTTAAAGGCAGCCGTCGGCGGGATCACATCACGCCAGTGCTGAAGGATTTGCACTGGCTACCAGTTGCTTGTCGAGCCGAATTCAAGGTGTTGGTTTTGACCTTTAAAACCCTATACGGCTCTGGTCCAGTTTATCTCAAGGAGCGTCTCCAGCAACACCAAGTGGGCCGCTCAACAAGATCTGCCACGGATGGCCTTCTCCTTGTCCCTTCAGCCAGAGCAGCTAGACTGGTGGGGACGAGGAAGAGGGCCTTTTCTGTGGCGGCCCCCGTACTGTGGAACTCTCTCCCGAGTGACGTCCGCCATGCCCCCTCTCTGATGAGCTTCCGTCGCTCATTAAAAACCTGGTTGTTCAGGCGGGAATATGGGGTGGGTTAAGATTTTAAAATTTTTATATTGTTTTAATGTATTTTATTGTATTTATGTATTTTACTGTCTGTACATCGCCCAGGGTGGCCGGTTGCCGGCCAGATGGGCGATAAATAAATATTAATAATAAATAAATAATAAATAAATAAATAAATAAATAAGGAAATATTTTTACCAGGTATATCCCCGCTTACTCCAGTGGTGGTTATGGAAGATTTTCCCGAGAATGTTAGACATTTAGAACGAATTTTTAGAGAGAAAAAGGTGATAACTTTAATGGATTGGCTGGAAAAAATGGAGACAAGACAGCAAATAATTGATAGGGTTGGGGCAGGAAGAATTTCTTGGTTAAATTTAATTCAATTAGTACAATGGGGTAAGAAATGGAAGAGGAGACATGAGCATGAAAGGGATTTCACTGCATTTGAGCAGGTGGTTATGTCTAGAGAACTCGTAGAAGGAAATGCATCAGCTAGGGGTCTTACAAAGATGTTATATAAAATGTTGCAGAAATCAGTAGAGCAAGCAGAAAATCTTAAAATAGTTTGGGATACAGAGTTTGAAGAGGAAATATCAAAGGATGAGTGGAATAAGATTTGGGATAGGCGAATATTGAAAAATATGTCTATAAGAATTAAAGAGAATTTTTATAAGCTAATTTGGAGATGGTATTTGACTCCAGTGAGATTAAATAGAATAGATAATAAATGTTCTCCAATGTGTTGGCGAGGATGTCAGGAACTGGGTACATATGCTCATATGTGGTGGAGTTGTAAAAATGTAATGGATTTTTGGAAAATGATTTTTGAGGAAATATCAGAAATTGTTGGAGCTGATTTAGAGGTATGCCCTAAACTAGCTTTGCTAACAATAACGGAAAAGGTGATCGGTCCTCAAAATGTTAAAGAATTAATCATAAATTTGTTAACGGCAGGTAGACTAATGATAGCAAGGAAATGGAAAATCCAGCAAGTTTTCACTATTACTGAATGGTATAAGGAAGTATGGGATATGGCTTTGAATGATATGTTGACTTGTAATATTAAATGCAAAAGGGGTCAATTAAAGAAAAATAATTTTAAGGATATTTGGGGTTTATTTTTGGAATATGTGTTTAAAAGGGGGAAAGGGAGTTTACCCTGTCAAGATATGTTGTATTTTTGGAATAATGAACAATTATAGAGTTATTGGATTGTTTGGTCCCAGGGTGATGGGAGCACAATATTAGTTATGTGTGTGTGTTATTTTCTTTGTATTGTTTTAAAATTTAATAAAAAAAATTATTAAAAAAAAAAAAAAGGTAACCCGGGGAGTACAGCACATTGCAGAAGTCAAGCCTCGAAGTTACCAGCGCGTGCACTACCGTCTTTAGGTCTTCCAACTCTAGGAAGGGGCGCAGCTGGCGTATCAGCCGGAGCTGATAGAAGGCTACATTTGGGTGTGCATGCTAAAGGCACAAATCCTTTTGCTAAAAAAAATGTGACTGATCCTTGTTAGGGATGTGCATTTCATTTTATTTTTTTATTTTTTTAATTATTTATTTAAAGTTTTTCAAACAATATATAAAACAACTAAAAAATAACATACATACAACTTATATAGTGCTCCCATCACCATGGGACCAAAGGATACTTTCTATCTCTATAATCCATTATTATTCATCATTCCAAAAATACAACATAATCCCCAAATATCCTTCAAGTTATTTTTCTTAAGTTGTCCCTTTTTGCATTTGATACTACAAGTTAATTTGTCATTTAAAGCAATATCCCACGCCTCCTTATACCAATCAACAATTAAAAATTCATGTTGAACTTTCCATTTCCTTGCTATCATTAATCTTCCTGCCATTAACAAATTTACAATTAATTCTTTTGTATCTTGAGAACAAACATCTTTCTCCATTATTGATAACAATGCTAATTTTGGGCAGACCTCTAAATTAATGCCAATAATTTCTGATATTTCTACCAAAAAAATTTCCCCAAAATTCCAGTATGCTTTTAACTCCACCACATATGAGCATAGGTGCCTAGCTCCTGGCATCCCCTCCAACACAACGCTGAACAGTTACGGTACTATCTATTCGATTTAATCTAACCAGAGTCAGATACCATCTCAAGATTAGTTTATAAAAGTTCTCTTTTATCCTTATTGACATATTTTTCAATATTCGTCTTTCCCATATATTTTTCCACCCTTCATTCGAAATCTCATCCTTGAATTCCTTTTCCCAAACTATGTGCATTTCATTTTTGCTGATACAATAACTAAAATGAAATCAGTTGGGTTTGTTTTAGTTATTGCATTTGCGAAAAGTAAACTTTAAGCAAATGAAATTTAATTTTAGTATTGCCTCATAGCTTCCTGCTATGAGTCTGGGATACAAAACTATGTGGCAACATAAGCAAGAGGGGAGGGAAAGAAGGAGCGGATTGGGGAAGCAAGAATCAGAATGACTGGCATTCCTGCTGGCCAGTCGGCACTGCAAAAGTATCAGACAGCACAACAACACACAGTGGGAAAACCTACAGGATGGTTTTGTTAGATGATGCCACAACTTGGCCACACCCAATTAGGGATGCCAGGGGTGCTTTGTTTTCCAGTTTTCTGAAAATCCTGCATTTCCTTTTAGAGTCATAAGCTTTATTGCACATAGCCAAAGGCCTTTATCCTGCATTTAGAATGCCAGCCAGAAAATATTTCCACCTGTATTTGATTCCCATTCCAAACCCCTTCATTTCATTTTCACATTTGTTCTCTCCCCCTACCAGGCTCATACTGCAAGCCGAAAGCCTGCTATATCTTGGGTGTAGGGCAATTCCGGCCTTGGCCTGCTGCTGCTGTTCCACCCACTCTCTGCTGCCATCTTGTCTCTTTCTTCTATTCCACTGTTCTTCACTGCAAGGCCAGAATGCCACTGGTGGCTCCCATTCGCCTCCAGTGTGACTCTCCTCTGCGTGCTCTCTCTCTCTCTCTCTGCAGTAGCTGCTCACTCTCAGCAGGGGCTTTCTAGCTTTGCCTTGTTTGCTTTGGCAGTGGGCTGGCTGCCGTGAACTGGGCTACTGAAGGAGGCTTCAGCAGGGGTGGGGAGTCAGGAGACTTTCTGCTCCTCAGCTGTAAGGTGGCGGCGGGGGGGGGGAGAATATAGGAGCAATAAGCCAGTTAGCTATGGTCGGGGAGGAGCCCAAGAGGCAAAGAGTAATGTGATTGGCTCGCTTCAGTGGTGCACTGCACAGGCACTGGATGTGGAGGGGAAATTGAATGCATGGGTGAGAGGGAGGGAGCAGTGTGGACCTGCACTGGGAGATTTGGCAGCACGGAGTAGAGTGGAGCACTTGCTCAGTGACAAGCGAAAGATCCATCCCAATCCAAGGGCAAAGTGAGCCTATCAGAATTTGCCTGCCTGGTGACTTGGTGACTGACTGACTGAGGAGGGCTCGCACGGATGATGTGGACGGGGATGGGGAGGAGAGGCCCAAAATATCCTCCAGCCAGGTCTGGTGCACCAGCACAGTGTCATCGCTTGACTGGGGGAGGGGCAGGGGAGAGGACAGGCCCCCACAACCCAGGAAAGGCCCCCGTGGCCTTGGTGGGAGTGCCTGAAGCCAAAATGGCCCCTGCTTCAAAAATAGTGAAGACCTAATCTGCTCACTCTGCTTCACAAACTGAAACTTGATGCCCCCCATTGTATCAGGGGTGTCATGTCATTGGCACTTATTCCTCAGCCCATCTGCCACCTGCCAGCTGGTTTCCCAAACTGTGCTATAGCAGACTATGAGTTGTTGCACCGTTATGTTATCAATGATGCCGATATTTCTGTGCTCACTTCCATTATCTCTACCTGTTTTGGTGCAAGGGCACTATGGGGTACTCACTGTAAAGGTCCTGTGACAGCAGGCCTGCCCACTCTTCTTCTCTTGTTGCCTGCTGCCTTTCTGCTGCCTGCCTGCCTGCCTGCTGCTGCCCATTTCAATGAGGTGCTGGTGGCCACTGTGCTCACAAGCTGCTGCTTGCCCACCTCAGTAAGAGAGACTGCACCCATATCCCTCCTGCTTCAGTGTGTGTGTATGTGTGTGTGTGTGTGTGTGTGTGTGTGTGTGTGAGAGAGAGAGAGAGAGAGAGAGAGAGAGAGAGAGAGAGAGACTGGCCATTGTGATCTCATGTTGATGCTGCCTGCCTGAAGGAGAAAGACTAGCTATTGTCACCTCATACTAATGCTCGGACTGGCCCATTTATACTTGTTCTTGATTCTAAGGGGAGCAAAAGCTGAGTGTAGCAAAACGCGTACCCTGGATTTTAGGAAAGCCAATTTTAACAAACTCAGAACAATAATAAGTAAGGTCCCACGGCAAGTGACTCTAATGAGAAAAGGAACCCAGGAGGGGTGGGAGTTTTTTTAAAAAGGAAATTTTAAAGGCTCAATTGCAAACAATTCCCATAAGGAAAAAAGGCAGAGGGCAACAGAAGAAGCCAATGTGGCTTCACAATAAACTCAAAGATGACCTGAAAACAAAAAAGGACATGTATAGGAAGTGGAAGGAAGGACAGGTTACAAGGGAAGAGTACAGGCAGGTAGCATAGAACTGCAGGAATAGTGTCAGGAAGGCTAAAGCTGAGAATGAACTAAGGTTAGCGAGGGATGCTAAACACAACAAGAAAGCTTTCTTCAGAGTAAAAGACAGGGGAAAGAACTGGTGGTTCAACTACGCAATGAGGATGGCAAATTGATAACAGAAGACAAAGAAAAGGCAGAAGTGTTCAATCCCTACTTCGGCTCGGTCTTTTCCCATAAGAGAGTCTATGACCCCCCTGGCAAACCTGAAGTGCAGACTGAAGGGGCAGGATTGCAGCTTGAGATTGATAGGCAAATGGTCAAGGAGCACCTGATTACTTTGAACAAGTTTAAATCTCCAGGGCCTGATGAGCTGCATCCTAGAGTAAAGGAACTGGCAGAAGAACTCTCAGAACCACTGTCTATTATCTTGAGAAATCATGGAGGACAGGTGAAGTGCCAGATGACTGGAGGAGGGCAAATGTTGTTCCCATCTTCAAAAAGGGCAAGAAGGAGGAACCTGGGAACTATAGGCCAGTCAGTCTGACATCAATCCCTGGGAAAATTTTGGAGCAGATTATAAAGAAGTCAGTCTGCAAGCACCTTGAAAACAATGCAGTGATTACTAGAAGCCAGAATGGATTTGTCAAGAACAAATCCTGCCAGACTAATCTGATCTCATTTTTTGATCGGGTAACCTCCCTTGTGGACTGTGGGAATGCTGTGGACATTATATATCTGGACTTCAGCAAAGCTTTCGACAAAGTGCCCCATGATATCCTGATTAGCAAGCTAGCTAAAAGTGGGCTAGATGGAACAACTATCAGGTGGATCCACAAGTGGCTACAGAATCAGACTCAAAAGAGTGCTTATCAATGGTTCCTTCTCAAACTGGGGAGAGGTAATGAGCGGGGTACCACAGGGCTCGGTCCTGGGCCCAGTGCTCTTCAACATTTTTATTAATGACTTGGATGAGGAGGTACAGGGAATGCTTATCAAATCTGCAGATGACACAAAGTTGGGTGGAACAGCTAATACTCTGGAAAACAGAAACAAAATTCAAAGCAACCTTGATAGGCTGGAGCGCTGGGCTGAAAGCAACAGAATGAAATTTAATAAGGATAAATGCCAAGTGCTGCACCTAGGGAAAGGAAACCAAATGCACAGTTACAGAATAGGGGACACTTGGCTCAACAATACTATGAGTGAGAAGGATCTTGGAATTGTGGTAGATCACAAACTGAATATGAGCCAGCAATGCGATGTGGCTACAAAGAAGGCAAATGCTATTTTGGGCTGCATTAATAGAAGTATAGCTTCCAAATCGCATGAAGTGATAATTCCCCTTTACTCAGCACTGGTTAGGCCCAGGGCCGGTACTACCATTAGGCCAACTGGGCAGCTGCCTAGGGCGCAAGGCTAAAGGGGGGTGTCAGAAACGCCTTGAAAAAAAATACAGTGTTCTCAAGTGGAAAGGGGGCGTGCTAAATATCTGATCTTGCCTAGGGCACCAAACTGCCTTGCACCGGTCCTGGTTAGGCCTCATCTTGAGTACTGTGTCCAGTTCTGGGCACCACACTTTAAGAAGGACGTAGACAAACTGGAGAGGGTCCAGAGGAGGGCAACAAGGATGATAAAGGGACTGGAAACAAGGCCCTATGAGGAGAGACTGAAAGAACTGGGCATGTTTAGCCTTCAGAAGAGGAGACTGAGGGGAGATATGATAGCACTCTTCCAGTACTTGAAGGGATGTCACACAGCGGAGGGCCAGGATCTCTTCTCGATCATCCCAGTGCAGGACACGGAATAATGGGCTCAAGTTACAGGAACCTAGATTCCACCTAAACATCAGGAAAAATTTCCTGACTGTCAGAGCAATAAGACAATGGAATCAACTACCTAGGGAGGTGGTGGGCTCTCCCAATCTGGACGCATTCAATGTGCAGCTGGACAGCCATCTGTCAGGGATGCTTTGACCTGGATTCCTGCATTGAGCAGGGGGTTGGACTCGATGGCCTTGTAGGCCCCTTCCAACTCTACTTTTCTTTTCTTTTTTTTTTAAATAATTTTTATTTAAATTTTTTTTAAACAATACAAAAAAAATAACACACACATATAACTAATATAGTGCTCCCATCACCATGGGACAAAATAATACAATGACTCTATAATTGTTCATTATTCCAAAAATACAACATATCTTGACAGGGTAAACTCCCTTTCCCCTTTTTTAACACATATTCCAGAAATAAACCCCATATATCCTTGAAAATATTTTTCTTTAATTGACCCCTTTTGCATTTGATATTACAAGTCAACATATCATTCAATGCCATATCCCATACTTCTTTATACCAATCAGTAATAGTGAAAACTTGCTGAATTTTCCATTTCCTTGCTATCATTAGTCTACCTGCCGTTAACAAATTTATAATTAATTCTTTAACATTTTGAGGACCGATCACCTTTTCCGTTATTGATAGCAAAGCTAGTTTAGGACAAACCTCTAAATCAGCTCCAACAATTTCTGATATTTCCTCAAAAATCATTTTCCAAAAATCCATTACATTTTTACAACTCCACCACATGTGAGCATATGTACCCAGTTCCTGACATCCTCGCCAACACATTGGAGAACATTTATTATCTATTCTATTTAATCTCACCGGAGTCAAATACCATCTCCAAATTAGCTTATAAAAATTCTCTTTAATTCTTATAGACATATTTTTCAATATTCGCCTATCCCAAATCTTGTTCCACTCATCCTTTGATATTTCCTCTTCAAACTCTGTATCCCAAACTATTTTAAGATTTTCTGCTTGCTCTTCTGATTTCTGCAACATTTTATATAACATCTTTGTAAGACCCCTAGCTGATGCATTTCCTTCTATAAGTTCTCTAGACATAACCAACTGCTCAAATGCGGTGAAATCCCTTTCATGCTCATGTCTCCTCTTCCATTTCTTACCCCATTGTACTAATTGAATTAAATTTAACCACGAAATTCTTCCTGCCCCAACCCTATCAATTATTTGCTGTCTTGTCTCCATTTTTTCCAGCCAATCCATTAAACTTATCACCTTTTTCTCTCTAAAAATTCGTTCTAAATGTCTAACATTCTCTGGAAAATCCTCCATAACCACCACTGGAGTAAGCGGGGATATACCTGATAAAAATATTTCCTTATTTCTACCCCAAATTTCTAACATATTTTTTAAAAAGGGATTTTCTAGTCTTTTTGTCATAGTATGTCCTTGTTTTGTAAATAAAAATTTCTCCACCCTATTACCCAATTCAAATGCTTCTATTTCCCACAACTCTACTTTTCTATGATTCTATGCCCTCATCCTGATACTGGTTACCTAAAGGAAGGGCACTGGCCTCTATGTCCACACAGTGCCAATCACTTTCATGAGAAAGTTTCACCTCTCCTTTGGCAGGTTTATTGGGCATGAGATGAATATACCTCCCCCTTTTTGCCAGTGGCTTCTCTTTGTGCCATGTCTGCCTGCTGTCTGTCTGACATTTCTCTAATGAATGGGGGCCCCTGGAGAGTTAGCCAGTGTGGCATAAGTGGTGAGAGTGTTGGACTGGGATTCGGGAGATCCAGTTTCTAGTCCCCTCGGCCAAGAAACTCACTTTGGGCCAGTCATTGACTCTCAGCCTAACCTACCACCCAGGGTTGTTGTGAGGATAAAATGGAGAGGAGGAGGAGGATTATGTAAGCCACCTTGGGTTCCTTGCAGGAAAAAAGGCGGGGTATAAATATAATAAATAAATAAATAAATAAATAGCAGCCACCGTGTGGGGATGAGAAACAATCAGAGATCCATGAGAACATAAGAAGGGCCATGCTGGTTCAGACCAAGTTTCCAGAATCCTGTTCCCACAATGGCCAACTATCTGCCTGCGTTCCCACAAGTGGGACATGAATGCAGCAGCACTTCCCTGCTTGTGTTCCCCAGCAACTGGTGTACATAGGCATTCCACCTCTGATACTGGAGATAGTACATGGCCATTTTAATGAGGATTGTAGTTATGCCCATAGAGAACCATGAAAAGCTATAACTGAATTAGACATGAAAACTACACTTAGAACAACTAAAATCAAAACTACAACAAAGATTACGTTTTGCACATCCCTAAATTTAGTTAGATTATTGTTATTGTGAGTGATAAAACAAGCAGTAGAAATATTCATAAAACACATTTTGTGCACTAGAATGTGAAATATACTCAAGAGCTGCTGTTTTCAACCTGTCACAATAACAAACTAATTTTAAAGTGCTCATTGAATTGCCATTTCCGTTGTGTTTCACTTGCACTGTGTACAAGTGCCACAGTGGAATCAGGAAGCCCAGCTACAGCAGCATCTGTGCATATTCCTGTTTGGATCATGGCCAGTGGGCACAATCCTGAGATAGATCCATCTACATCTTGTTCAAAATCCATGGGACTTGAAGCACTAAACCCTTCTTTTTGGAAAGCTTGTAGTTCTTCTTTCTTTTTTTAAAGTGCAGACCTTCCCATGATTAGTCTGAATGAGAGTCTCATGGTATCCTGCCCCCCTTCCTCCTTTAGCGGAGGCTTAAAAAAATTAATGTTGAATATGCACTATTCCATCCATTTGCCTATTCTACATTTACACCTACGTATAAGACTCAAGACAGACAATATTCTTTATGAGAACTGAAAGAGTCTTGAGAGAGGCTCTGCCTTACGTGGTTGCAAACATATTATTTCCTCTTGTTCCTCTGGTCACCTTTGTCAATAAGGCTTTCCAGTTTTTTGAAACAATACAAAAACTTGCAAAACATGTTTACCAGAAGTGAAAGTGGGATTGGTGAGTGCATGCAGTGAGCAGCGATTCTGTTTTTAAATCTCTTACACCTTTGCCTCCAGTTTAATTAATTTTAGCAGAGATAAACCTAGTTGCTTCATAAAGCCAAGGACTTCACCGTCCCATCCCAAAGCCCCCCTCCCCCCTCACATGCACACCTTCTTCATGTCACATTGCATCAAATTTGTTAGGAACTTTAGGATTACAACTGCAATTAAGGAAATTTAGCTTGCTTTAAAAAAGGAGGGGAAGATTGCAGTTTGATTTGGGGGAATCATAGCTGTGTAGGAAGGAAATGCATGAAGGTTATGCTGGAACCATCAAGAGCAAAATTTAAATGAATGCTGGAAGAGTGTTGATCTGGAATCATATGGTTTCAGTTCCCTTGAAGGATCTAAAATCCCTCAATTGGAGTATTGTGTCCAGTTCTCGGCACCACAGTTTAAGAAAGATATTGACAAACTGGAACAAGTCCATAGGAGGGTGACAAAGATTGTGAGGAGCCTAGAGACAAAGTCCTGAACGGCTGAAGGAGCTGGGTATGTTTCACATGGAGAAGACTAAACTATTTCAGGCCAAAGGCCAAATTCCATTTTGGAGAAGCTCTCAGCCCCCCTCCCTTCTTTTTTTTTAACAATTTATAGTAGGAAGCATGTCTACTCACAAATAAGTAGGACAAGTCTCTGTATCAGAAGCAAGCAGGAAAGAATCATTCAGCAACATGCCATCCCAAATTATCAAACCTATGCATGTCTACTCAGAAGTAAGCAGGGGAAGCCTCTACAGCAGGGCTCTCGAACCTTGGGTCCCCAGATGTTGCTGGCCTACAGCTCCCAGCATACCCAGCCAGCATGGATAATGGCAAGAGATTCTGGGAGCTGTAGGCCAGCAACCTCTGGGGACCCAAGGTTGGAGAGCCCTGCTCTACAGGAAGCAGAACTGAATCACTCAGCAACTTCCTGCCCTGACCCCAACCCCCCTGCAGGGAAAACCTCTTATCTCTGATCAGCAGTGCATCAGATGTAAGTGCTTTCCACTGTGAGGTATTGAGAAAGGGAGCCTTTTTCATGCTAAGCAGGGAAAATATCTTATCTCTAATTAGGTGCTGATTGGAGATAAGAGCTTTCCCCTCCATGTCAGAGGGGCTGAGCCAGGAGAGGATGCCAGGCCAGATGGGTTCCACCTGTGTGCCATATCAGGCCTGTGGTTCCCATCCCTGCTTTAGAGGGTAGGACCTTTGGTCCCATAGATTCAAATTACAAGAAAGGAGATTTCAGCTAAACTTTAGGAAGAATATTGTGACAGGACAAGCTGTTCAACAGTGGGACAGAGTGCCTCAGAAGGTGATGGACTCTCCTTCGTTAGTGGTTTTTAAGCAGATGATGGATGGCCATTTTTCAGGGATGTTAGCAGGAAGCTGAGCGGTGAGCAGAAGGTAGATTGCAATCTACCGGTAGACCTCTGAGTGATCTGCAATAGATCGGCAAGGGTCTGTGACTCCCAATTGTTTAACAATGGCAACAGCTAAAATGTTTTCCCTGTCATGGGTTGCTGAAAAAGGAAGACTTGTGGATGCAGGGGATGGGGGAGAGCCAGGAGTGGATTTTTGTGAGAAAGGACTTGTGAGCTTGGTTTTGCTACTGATCACAAATTTGTGGGCCGAGCATGTTCTCAGAGAGGTACCCTGTTCCTTATTTCTTACTGTCTGTCTACCCCTTTGAGTCACTCTTTTGCACCTGGCTCTGGTTGGTGGATCTCAGGGGTCTCATGATTTTTTCCTTGCTGTATCAGAGTAGGAAGGGACTCAAAAGGTCATGTAGTTCAAGAGTGGGCAAACCAGGCTTGCAGGCAGGACCAGTGCAAGGCAGTTTGGTGCCCTAGGCAAGATCAGACATTTAGCGCCCCCCCCTTCCCACTTGAGAGCGCTGTATTTTTCCCCCAAGGCATTTCCTCTTTAGCCCTGCGCCCTAGGCAGCTGCCTAGTTGGCCTAATGGTAGCACCGGCCCTGCTTGCAGGATCTACTTTGTTTTTCAAGTAGAGCCTGCCAGCTTGGTTTACCCACTCCTGAACTACATGACCTTTGAGTCCCTTCCAACTCTGTGATACAGCAAGCAAAGAATCATGATCCAAAATCCTGTACATTATTCTAATTCATATATCTCTAGAAGCATGTTGCCTGCCCCCTGCCCTGCCACATTGAATCCTTGCTTGTACTTGTGCCTTATTGGATTATTGCCAATGTGTGTGGAAGCTTCTGGTAAGGTGCCTGATTTAGCATGCATGACTTTTCTTCTGTAATGCCAACTTGGCCATTGTCCTTTGCTCCTTCCTTTACTAAAAGTAGCTTTACTTTTGGATTAACGTTTTTCCTGTGTTGATACTTTGTTTCCTTCCTTTATGTAATGCAGGGGCAGCCCATGCATAATCTTCTAAGAACAGCTAAAAGTGTAGCAAGAACCTCACCATGTTGTTAATTGAGGGAATTCAGCTAAGCTTGTTCTTAAATCTCTACTGTTGAATTCAAGGGGACTTAAAATACTTTCCTTTGGCAGGATCCTGCCCTAAGTTATTAGCTGCCACATAAAATGCATAGCATATCTCCATTTCTGCCCTATTTGCCTCACCATGGATAGAATAAAACTTATTCTGAATGTTTAACAAATGCTTTAACTTTAGTGTTCATTGGAATTTGGTATGTAACCAAATTTAAAAATAAAAAATAAAAACAAAACTTATTTTGCATTAGAGTTTACAGCTTAACTAAAAAAAAAGTAATAAAATCATAGAAATGGGAAAACTGTCAGAAATGGAGAAAGCTAAGTAAATAATCACAAAGGAACTCAAGACATTATTAGCACAGTGTTTTAATTACTCTTTTTATTGACTTCTTAGAAAACTGTAAACACCATTGCCAGGGGGAAAATGAACACAATATGCTAACATCACAAAGGAAATTCAAACATTTGGAAATGCTTGTGGGTGTGCCTTACATTCTTGACTTACAGTGCAATCCAATGAGGCTGCCTGTAACCCTCCAAACTCGGAGGATTACGTGCATCCTATGGAGGGCAGGAGGAACACGGAGGCGAAGATTTCGGCTGTCTAAGTCTTTTGCCTTGGAGTGTGAGGAGGGGAGGATAAGGCACCACCAAGATACTATGTATGCTGGCGGAGCCTTTCTCCTCCCCTCCCTGCTCCCAAAACTTCGGCTTCAAAGTTGATCTTTGGACCTTGCAGCTGCAGCCAGCGTGGTTCTTTCCACGCCAGCTGCAAGGCTGGACGCTCCTAATTCTCAGTCCCAGCTCTGACCTCGGAGTGCATTTCTGAGTTTGGAGCTGGGACTCCGACCTCTCCTATGGCCATCTAGACTCTGTGTAGCAGCAGCAGGATTGCACCCTTACTTGCTTTTCAGTACAGGGTTATCTCTAATATTGTTAACTCAAGTAACAAAAGATAGTGTATTCTGTACTTTGAACAAAATATACCTATGTTTTCTGATCTGTCAACTCAGGCTAACATAGAACTATTAACATTTAATGAACAGAAAAATATGGATCATTATGCCTCCATTCCTAGAAGTCTTTTCATCATTAGCTGACAGGTGAAAATATCCCCCCCCAAAAAAATGTATGTTGAAATCATAAAAACAAGGACCAGTCATCAGAACATTTTCATTGATTGTTGGCCAACGACCTAGCTCCCTAATCAGGCCCTTAACTAATGGGTGACCTAAGGGGACTCTTTCCCCAGTAGTATTTCTCTCAGCTAAAGCTTCACTAAGTGTTTTACTTCATAAAGAAAGCAGCAACACCAAACTTAAAAGCAAATTCACTCTTGGGCCCAAACCACACATGAATGTATAGAACCATAACCTAGGGGTGGGCAACTCGGGGGCCCTAGGCTGCACTTTTCAACCCCGGACATCCTGCCACCGTGGGCCACACTCCTGCTGCAGATGTGTCACCAAAATAGTGTGTTGTGGCAGCAAAAGCACTGGTGGTTTGGCACTGAATTTTGGTGGTGAACCACAACTTATTTTGGAGCTACATCTTTCCCTTTTAAGCCTCCATTGCAGTTTACTGCAGCAAACTGCCATATATTTTTTTCTGCTGCCATACCACACTAGAGACCAGAGGGACCACATGTGGCCCACCCCTGCTGTAGCCTGATTGCCCCTTTAGAACAGGGGAAAAAACCCTGCCCCCATTAGGGGCAACTGGGCATAGAGGAGGAGTGAGAGAAGGGGCCTCTTACCTGTTTTTACCCTGCTGCTTTTCCACTCCTAATTGCCCCCACCAGATGTGTTTTCAAGGGCCATTGGGCAACCTTTATACACGTTTGGAGTTGATGTATAGTTTGGGTTTTAGCAGAATACTTAAAAGGCTCAGATGCCCCTATCCCAGCTAAAGACAGTTGGGTGTCATTTGGTTGATTAACCGTAATTTAGGATATGGTCATATTCACTTTTATTTGGGAATAATTCCTGTGGAACACAGTGTGACTAGGATCAGGCAGTTAGGAATGTTTATGGACTTTCAGGGAGTGACCTCTGGGTTAGGCACAATGCATTCACAAATACTCTGAACACTTGGGCTCATTGCATTAGCCTGTGGAGAGCATTAAGGTTTTTTTTTATTACTCAGCTGGAGGCTGGGACACAATAAAACCCTCATCCTTAGCTGAAGTTTGGGGTGGAATAAACTTCCCATTATCATAAACATTTCCCTTGTGGGGTTGTTCTCTTGTTTTTTGTTTTGTTTTACATAGTCATCATCATCAGGCGATCACTCGATCACTCGTGACCGAGTAAGATTGTCTTCCGGGATAAAAGGAGGAAATTCTAAAGAAGATTGTGTAGACTCTAGCGATGGGTCCGTAAGTGACTGTGGAGGCCAATTCTAGATCCACACAGCTTCCCACAGTGAGGACACAGGTTATCAGATAGAAGATGGTCCTGTAAAGGATTCATTTGACGCGCTTTTCGCTTAGCACGTTTCTCCCTTTCACCTTGCACTCGGGCTTCTTCAAAGTCCATGGAACCTTTGTGAAAGGCCAACCTCCATTTAGATCGTTCATGGGCCAGAGCTTCCCAGTTTTCGATGTTTATATTGCATTTTTTTAGATTAGCCTTATGAACATCTTTAAACCTCTTATATTGACCACCGATATTCCGCTTTCCATCCTTGAGTTGGGAGTAAAGTAACTGCTTTGGGAGACGGCAGTCAGGCATTCGAACAACATGACCGGTCCACTGAAGTTGGCGTTGAAGGATCATTTTTTCAATGCTAGTAGTCTTTGCTTCTTCCAGTACACTGACATTTGTTCGCCTATCTTCCCAAGTAATTTGCAGGATTTTCCGGAGGCAACGTTGATGAAACCTTTCAAGGAGGTGGAAGTGACGTTTATAGATAGTCCATGTTTCGCAGGCATACAATAAAGTTGGTAATACAATGGCTTCATAAACCAGTGTTTTGGTCTTCTTACAAATATCCCGATCCTCGAACACTCTATGTTTCATTCGAGAAAATGCGGCACTTGCGGAGCTCAGACGATGCTGGATTTCACTGTCGATGTTAGCTGTAACAGAAAGATAGCTGCCAAGATAGAGAAAATGATCGACATTTTCCAGTATTGTCCCGCCAAGCTGGATAGATGGCATCACCAAAGGATTGGCTTGCACTTGCTGATGAAGCACTTTGGTTTTTTTGATGTTAAGTGAGAGACCAAGTTTTTCGTATGCTTCTGCAAAAGCATTTAGGATAGTTTGGAGATCATCCTCTGAATGTGCGGAGACCACATTATCATCAGCATACTGAAGTTCCACAACAGAGGTTGTAATTACCTTACTTTTTGCTTTCAGCCTGCTGAGATTAAAAAGCTTTCCATCTGTTCGATATATAATTCCCACACCGGTGGGAAGTTTCCCCTTGACAAGATGTAAAACCATGGTGATGAAAATGGCAAATAATGTTGGGGCAATAACACATCCCTGTTTAACACCTGATCCCACTTTAAATGGAGCACCATGAGAGCCGTTGTTGTCCAAAACCGTTGCCGTCATGTTGTCATGGAGAAGTCGCAAGATATTCACAAATTACATAGTACAATACCTTAGCACTGTTAAGATTGCCAAATCCAGGCTTTTAACTTTAATACAATTACATTATTTTTCTGAACTGATTTAATTTGTTGTATAATTTTAATAAGGCTCCTGGAAGTTCTGAGAAGGCTACTATAAAAGGGAAAATCCTACTAGCTGTAGTTTCTTCTGTCACTCTCTGACTAGTAAATCTACAAAATTAAACACAATTTAAATCCCATTGATTTGAATGGGAGAAACAGGCTGCAATCCTATACCCATTTGCCTGTGAATGTAAGGTGAATAGGTGAATGAGCCCCATTGAACTCGATAGGCCTTACTTCTGAATAGACTTCTATAGGATTGTGCTATAAATCATATACTAAACTCTCCTGTTGCAATCAGTGAGACTCAGAATGAGCTGGGCTAGATTGTGGCATTTCTATCAGCAAATGTAATTTGATCTACCATCAGGTTGTAATTCCCATATAGTACTCGCGAATGATTAAACATACAAAATTGTAAACCTGGATTTTTATACTATTTAAAGTGAACTGGCAATTTCAGGATTCACCTATTTTTTCCAGTTAGCCTGTAAGTATTATGCACTGTTACCTAAATTCTTCCCTCGTTCTATTCCTTGCTTGCTTATGGGACCAGACTGGATCACGGGTGTGCCATAAAGTACAGATTAGGTAGCCGGTGTGACTGAGAAGCAGCCACTAGGAGCAGTTCATTCCAGTTTTCTCCAGCAGCTTCTTCCTAAGTTGGAAAGCATTCTCGTCGAATATCTCATTGGACTGCAAATGCAAAAGCCAGTTGATGTTGTGTGTATCTTTCCAACACATAGATAGACTGATGGAAAGTTAAACACAAACCCCCCATCCTTCTGTGTGACAAAGAGCTAATGGTCTGATAGCATCACAGAGTAACCAGACCAAGGTCCCAGCAATGGCATTTAAGGTTCACCTAAGCTTCCGTACTACATTTCCCACCTACGCTGTTCTGCGAATGACTTGGCTGTTCCTTCCATCAGCCTTTTGCTGCCTGGTGTGTTGAGCTTTTTTTATTCATGGAGAAAGTAGGGGATGCCTGTTCCTGGTTTTATTCTGATTTTAGACCTAAATCACCCTAAGAGAAAACTAATTATGTGGAAATGGGATATAGCTAACAAAGCCAATTAGAATTCCTTCATTCCCTGTCTATGTTTGCTTTAAACACGTTTTATTGACAAATTCATTTTCTTCCCCCCTACAGTACCTTATTTTTGGTCAAATCATGTTTTAAGGCATCCCAGGAGTTGCTTAGCAAGTTCTGTTTGTTCTTGTTTTCAAGGCTATGTTTGATGAAAATATGCTGGATTGCCAGGACAAAATGTCACTGAGGTGCGCTCAGCCAGCTATTGAACTATGAAAACTGGCTGAGTTTCAGCATTGTATTAATAGGTTAGGCACTCCATAGTGAAGCTATTGTTAGTGACAAAGCTGCAGGCTAATAGAGCAGGGGCTGCGTTTCCAATTGAACTGAGCAAAACAGTTCAAAACAGTTGCACACGTTCAGCATCTAAACTTAACATTTTAATATAATGCAGCAGTTAATATATATTTTTTTAAATACACCATTTACAGGTTTGGATGGGAGGGGCTGTAGCTCCATGGTAGAGCACCTGCTTTGCATGCATTAAGTCCCAGGTTCAATCCCTGGCAGCTCCAGGAAGGGCTAGGAAAGAATCCTGCCCAAAAGCACGGGAAGCCGCTGTCAGTCTGTGTCAATAATACTGAGCTAGGTCAACCAAGAGTGCAAGTGGGGAGAGTAAAGAGACATCACATACACTTGTTGTGGGGGAAAATATGCATCTCACCAAAAGGCTGTTCAGGGAAGAGACCCAAATTTGGAAATGCAGGAGGGAGGGGGTATAGTTAGTGGATTCTTTGACACCTTTGCAGTGGCTTGTAGCCTCAAAACACCCCCCTCGACCCCATGGGATGGCCGAGCAGCCTCTCACCCACTCCCCTACTTAACTATGAGCAAACTGTTATCCAACCATTGCTCAGCTAGTGAATTCAGCTGAGTGTGTGTGTTCTTAAAGTCTGGTGAGGTTTGTGTGTGTTGGGGGGTGGTATCCTTTGTTCTCAATGGTGATGGCTGGTGTTTGGGAGAAGCCACAGGAGCAGGCCAGTGTCTCTTTTACCACTGCTCACCCACGGACCAGTCTTCCATTGCTCTGCCTCCAAAGGATGTTTCCCACTCCAATGGCATGTCCAACCACCAATACTATCCAGTGATACCAGCTCCCTTATTTATACAGCTGGGGCAGGCTAGAGGAAGCAGTCTTCTCTTCGGGTCTGTGGAGACCAAGCTCTGCCCCTGAGGACTAATGTGGCTGAGCTTGGATGCCTGGTGATTTAGGGAAATACTGTATGTTGCAGGAAACCAACTGATCTGGCTGTCAAACAGTGTCTCAAGAGCAAGATTTAGATCCACTATAACTGCTCTATATTGTGTTGCCCCTTGGTCACTCTTGCTTAATGCTTTGATCGGAGGCAGCTCTCCAAGATTTCAGATCTTCCCCAGCCACGCTCTCGGAGATCCCTTAATTGGAGATACCATGGACTGTTTCTCAGACCTTGTCTGTATAGGGTGTATGCTCTACCATTGAGCTGTGATGCCCGCTATGACACACTTCGTCTCAAACCTATGTCAAATATTGACATATTCATCCTTTTCCACCCCCGTTCT